>JALPQD010000202.1:1254539-1963670 GCA_023101885.1 Typhlomys cinereus
AACGTAATAAAGTGGAATATAGAATTAGAATCCAGAAGACAAAGTAGAAGTACTACCTAGTTCTTGAAGACGTTGTTAAAGCCAAAAAAATACTTGAGAGGAATATTGAAGAATTATGGAACATATAAAAGAGGCCTAACATGTGTTTCATACAAGACAAAGAAAATGTGCGAGAACTCAAAGAGAAAAAAAAGTCACTTTTAAAAGTAAACCTATTAAATAATAATGATTTTCATGATAAAATATAAATGATTTTCAATGAAAGAGTAAAAGCCAGAAGAGCTTGGAGAGACACACTTCAAGTACTGAATGAAACAAATATCAACCCAGACTGATATATCCAGCAAAACTATCAGTCATGATCAAGGATGAAAGAAAAATTTTCACCATAAAGAAAACTTGAAGGCTTACATGACCACCAAACCAGGCTTTCATCAGCATTTTTGAGAAAAGATACTCAAGCTTAAAGAAAAGAACAAGCATATCCAGGAGGACAGAAGGGCACTTAAGATGACTGAAATCTACAACATAATAATACACTCATGAATTAACTCACCAATCAAAAGTAACAAGTATAAACATGGATTGGAAATCAAAACCCATCCACTGCTGTGTTTCAGGAAACACATCTCATCACAAAAAAAAAAATGGGCACACTAAAATAAATGGCTGGTCAAAAATTCTTCATGCTAATGGAACCAAAAAACAAACAGGGGTAGCAATTATGCTGACAAAGTGGGCTTCAAACCAGAGAAAATCATAAGAGATACAGAAGGATACTACATTTTAGTCACAGGTACAATTCACAGAAAGACTTCAAAATACTGAACTTTTTAAAAATAATTTGTTTATTCATTTTATTCTGCTCATACAAACTTAATAGGTACCCCGGTCCCTCTGTCCCTCCACCCCTCCCCAGACCCTCCTGCTCTTGCTCCCTCTCTCCCTTTTTCCTTCCTCCTCTTCTTCCATGCCTGCCCTCGCCCATCCCTGGAGCATCCTTAATTGGTAGTCAAATTGCCTCTGGGTCCTCCTCTCTGATGAGTTGTTAGGACTCAATGCAGTTCTTTCCTAGACTCTTTCTGTTTGTGTTCCCATTAATAAAGGAACTACGTGTGCTCTTAATCCCTTGCTTCTACTGGATCTACTGCCTTTAACCCAGCTATACTTTGAGGGACCAATGATATTGGTCATTGTGCAGGTCAGCAAAGTCCTATTATGATTGCTTGGCCTTAACTTTGGTGAGGAGTTGCATATCATTGGCTCCTCCCCCATCTTTAGGCTCTTACAATCTTCTTACTGCCCCCTCTTCCGCAAATTTCCCTGAGCTTCATGATGAGAGAGATTAGGCAGCAGCCTGATTCCAGGTGGTTGATAATAATCTCTCTGATGTTCTGAATTATGGTTTTGTTGATTTTTTTTTTCAGTTTTGTTGCTCCTGCAATGCCCTTGGCTCATTCTGATGCAGTAGTTGATGTCTTCTCCTGGTCAGAGATAAATATTATAGGTAATATTCAAAGGAAGAGGAATAAAAGTAGGAACCTCTGGGGGGGATCAGTCTCCCCCATTTGCAGGGGGTTCCTTCTATCTGCCTGCCTCTATGCCCCCCTTTTCTAGTACATAATACCCCATCATTTGCAATGACCAGGAAGGAAAGTCTGTGAGCTTAACCAGATGTCTCATTACTTACTTCAAGTTCTTGATAGTGGCCCGCTATTTTCTCTGCTGTAGCATGACCCCCTCTTCTCCTTGCTGGCAGGACCCTCCTTCCTCTTCCCCTCCTCTTGTAAATTTGGAATTACTGTTTGGTATAAAGATATTTATCTTTAAGAGTATCTCTCTAATGGTTTGGTACTAGGATGCACCTATCAGGGAGTACATATGGCATATAATTTTTTGTGCTAGGATACTTCACTCAATATATTATTTCTAATTCCATCCTTTCCCCGGCAATTTCATTAATTGCAATCATTTTGACAGCTAAGTGGTATTCCTTGCAAATAACTGAATTTATACACACGGTAAAAAGGGCTTTTTCCGCTCCCATTCCCTCCACTCTGCCGCCTGGGATACGCTCACGGTCCAGCCGGGCCTCACCTGCGACTAGGTAAGCTCCGTCTGCGCCCACCCCCGACGCACCCAGCCGCCAAAGGGACCCAGCTCCTCCCACCATTCCACCGGAGGCCCTCGCACTGGCCTGGGAGGAGGAGGGCACTCCCTTTGCGCCCGGGCCCTGCCCCCCAGTCCCCCAGTTAAATAACGCCCCAACCTGACGCCCATCCTCCCTTCCCATCCACTCCTGCCAAGGGACGCACACGGTCCCAGCCGGACTCACCTCAAAAAAGGTACTCCGTCTCCACCCACTCGGAAAACCCCAGGCAATATTCAGTTTAGTGAAAAACGCACAGAAATTGAAAGGAGATCTTAAGAGTTAAAACGACAATGCCAAAGTCAAAGTGCAAATCCATTGAGAAACAACACTCAAGTAAACCAATCTCCCACTGAAGAAATTAATCTATAATGTTGACGCCAACCAGAACAAACCCATGGAAAATGGCCAAGAAGCCTGACCCAGGATAACAACCTTCAAATATGATGATTACCTGTTTCAATGCTATGAAAGAGAAATCTGGGAGGAATTAAATAATCAAATAATTGCTTGAAGAGGAACAACAGACAATTGAAGGAGTTTGAGAAAACAGTGCAAGAAAAAAGCAGACTCAAGCAGAGTTTAAAACTGGCTAAAAGACAAGTTATCTTCAACCCAGAACTCCACAAAGAGTCTATCAGCAGAACTAAAAGCAGGAACCAGAATTTCATACCTTGAAGATAAAGTGGGAGTATTTACCAGATCAATGGAAGAGGTTTAAAGCCAAAAAGGTACTTGAAGAAATATTTCAGGAGATATGGGACACCACAAGAAGCCTACATGCGTATTCATGGAATGACCAGAGCAAGAATCTCAAAAAACCACCCCTGATAAATTTTTCAAATGATCATCAAGGAAAACTTTCCTCATATAAAAAAAAAGAGGCCCATTCCATATCAGAGGCAGTCCACCCCCAAACAGATACGACAAAACAGAAGCTCGCCACGGCAAATATAGTCCAAAACACTCCTACATTCAGAGAAAAACTGGTGCTTAAGCAAGGAGCACGAGGGAGTTACCTATCCTTTCAACTATGGATTGTAAAGTCTTGATCGTATTTGGAATTAAGTCTTGTACATGGTGACAAGTATGGTCCAGCTTTAATCTTCTGCATGTTGGAGACCAGTTTTGTCAGCACCCATTTGTTTGAAGATGCTGTTCTTTTTTCCATTGGATTCTTTGGGCCCCTTTGTCAAGACCATATGGCTGTAATTTTGTGTGGGCTATATTGGGGTCTTCATCCTATCCATTGATCTGTGTGTTCCTATTTTGTAGCCATACCAGGCGTTTTTATAACTATGATGGATGTATAATAGCTAATGGTTCGTATGGTAATACCTCCACAGTGTTTTTGTTACTCAGGATTGTTCTTTGCTATCCTGGGTCTTTTGTGCCTCCATATGAACTTTGAGATTGTTTGGTCAACTTCTTTAAAGAATTGCTTTGGGATTTTAATTGGTAATAGCATTGGATTTGTATAATGCCTTGGTAGGATGGTCATTTTTACAATGTTGATCTACCAATCCAGGAACATGGGAAGTCTTTCCACCTTCTGGTGTCTTCTGCTTTTCTTTCTTTAGGTTTGTAAAGTTTTCATTGTAAAGGTCTTTTTCCACTTGGTTCGGTTAAGGGCTTATGGAAATGCCACTGGGTCCCAATATGTCCATCGGAGAGGAGGGACCCAGTGAGAGGAAGTCAGTCATACACAATAAAGGACTCTCCTGAGAATTGGGGGGAGGCACTGGGGGATGGGGAAGGGGATAGAGGGTGGGACGGGGTTCAGGGGGAGGGGGGGGAGGAGGGACACTGGTAAAAATTTAATGTATAGACTTAACTTTTTAACTAAAAAAAGAAAAAAAGAATAAGAGATAACAAAAAGACCTGGTGCTGAGAGCTTCAAGGGAGAAAAACAAGTCACTTTTAAAGGAAACCTATAAATAACAAATGACTTCTCAGTCGAAACAGTAAAAGCAAGAGACTTGGAGACACATACTTCAAGTATTGAATGAGCAAAAATGTCAACCCAGGCTGATTTACCCCTGCAAAACTATCATCATGATCGAGGGAGAAAGAAAATCTTCAAGCACAAAGACAACATGAAGGGATAGATGTCCACCAAACCAGGCCTTCAAAAAATGCTAGAAATGATACTCAGGGAAGAAAAAAAACCAGGCATATCAGGAGAACAGAAGGCCAGTATAACACCATTAAAGTGAGCAATATACTTATAAAACTACTAGAACATAATAAATGTCTGGAATTAAAAATATTTCTCCATTATAACACTAAATGTTAATTGAATTAACTCACTGATCAAGAGACACACATTCAAATTTGGATTAAAATCGCAATCCATCAATCGGCTGCCTGCAGGAAACCATCTCACCACAAAAGTAGGCCATGCCCTAAAATAAAAGGCTGGTCACAATTTTCTACAAGCTAATGGAAGCAGAAAAAAGGCAGGGGACCATGATGATATCAACAAAGTGACTTCAAACCAAAGAAAATTATAGACACGGATGGGATACTACATTTTGGTCACGGTACAATTCACCAGGAAATTTCACAATACTGAACATATATGCACCCGATATGGGCCCCTCCACATTCATTAAGAAAACCCTACAACAGCGTCTAAGCAAGAAATCAAACCCCAAACGATAATGCTTGGGATTTCAACACGCTCCCTCAACATTGGATGATCACAGGTCAAAACTTAACAGAGACACTTTGGACCTTATCAAAACCCTTAAAGAAATGCAACCTTACAGATCTCTATCGAACTTTTTCACCCAGGCACCAAAGAATACACATTTTTCTCAGCAGCCAACGGAACTTTCTCCAAAATAGATCACATCTGGGCCAACAAAATGAATCTACACAATACAAAAAAGTTTGAAATTCTAACCTGTGCCCCTGTCAACAACCATGGCCCTAAAGCGGACATCCCACAACACAACAAACAAGAGAAATACACTAAATCCTGGAAACTTAACAATAGGATGTGTGACAATGAGAACTGGATTCAGGATGAAATTAAAAGGGAAATTCAAGATTTCCTGAAAAGGCCGAATGATAATGAAAATACAACTTACCAAAATTTGGGACACAATGAAAGCTGTTCTAAGAGGTAAGTTCATAGCTCTGTATTGCCTCATCAAAACATGGAAACATCAGAAATAAATAACTTAACAATGCAGCTTAAAGCTTTTGAGAAACTAGAGCCATCTGATCTCAAAGAGTAGAAGAGAGAGCGATTAGCAAAATAGGGGAAAATTCTGAAATCGAGATTAAGAAAACGATAGAAAAATCAACCAATCCAAAAGCTGTTCTTTGAAAAAATCAATGAGTTGATACAACCCCTAGCTAAATAATAAAAACAAAGCAAGAGAGAGAATCCAAATTAACAAATTGAAATGAACATGGAGTTATCACTACTGATACACCCAAGAATCCAGAGAATTATAACATCATATTTCAAAACTTGGGCTGGAGAATGGCTCAGGGGTTAAGCCCTGCCTTGCAAGTGGAAGGTCCTGAGTTTGGATCCCAAATCCCATGTATGCCAGGGGCTGAAGCAGGGTGCCTGCCTTCTCAAGTCCTGGTAGATGGGCTTGTGAATCCCGGGGCAAAGCAGACAGACGAAGGAGGTGGAGGCGGTCAATGTGTGTTCCGAATTCGTCCGTGGTTCGACAACAACACACAGACACACACATGTGCGTGCACATACATACGCACACAAAGCACGATTGAATAAATATAATAAAAAAACTTAAAAAACTTATACTCTGTGAAGTTTGGACAACACAAAAGAGATGGAGGAAATTTCTAAGTAAACACAACTTACCGAATTGAATCAAGAAGTTGTGAATTAATTTAAATAGTCCTATACATACAGATGAATTGAGAAGTAATTTCAAATCTTCCCACCAAAAATGGTCTTGGACCAATGATTCAGCAAGAGTTCTAAATTCTAACCAAGACATTTAAGAGTTAATAACACGAATACTCCTTAAACTGTCCATCAAATAGCAAAGAAGGAACACTACCAAATTCCTTCTATGAGCGAATAGACGTTTTAATCAATCCCAAAACTAATGAAAGAGTTCACTTAAAAAAGAAACTATATGGGCTGGAGAGGGGCTCAGGTTTAAGACCGCCGCTTGCAGCAGAAGGTCCTGAGTTCGGATCCCAGATCCCCGTATAGAGCCGGCGAAGCAGGGGCGGCCTGCGCTTCTAGTCCTGGTAGGTCGGAGCCTGCTGATCCCAGGGCAGAAGGAGGTGAGGCGTCCCATGGTGTTTGCAAATTCTCCGTGGTTATCTACACATCCTGTTGCTCTATCCCATGTTGAGAGGGCGTGTTGAAGTCCCCAAGAATTATTGTTTGGGGGTTGATTTCTTGCTTTAGACGCTGTAGGGTTTTCTTAATGAATGTGGAGGGGCCCATATTAGGTGCATATATGTTCAGTATTGTGAAGTCTTCCTGGTGAATTGTACCTGCGACTAAAATGTAGTATCCATCCGTGCTCTTCTAATTTTCTTGGTTTGAAGTCCACTTTGTCTGATATCATAATGGCTACCCCTGCCTGTTTTCTGCTTCCATTATTAGCTTGTAGAATTGTTGACCAGCCTTTTATTTTTAGGGCATGCCTATCTTTTGTGGTGAGATGGGTTTCCTGCAGGCAGATTGATGGATTGTGATTTTTAATCCAAATTTGTAATCTGTGTCTCTTGATCAGTGAGTTAATTCCATTAACATTTAGTGTTATAATGGAGACTCTTTTGCTTCCAGACATTTATTATGTTTAGTAGTTTTTAGTATCTTGCTTCGCTTTTAATGGTGTCGTCCTTGCCTTTTTATTCTCCTGGATATGCCTGTTTTTTCTTCAAGCTTGAGTATCATTCTAGCATTTTGAAGGCCTGGTTTGGTGGACATGTATCCCTTCAGTTGTCTTTGTGCTGGAAGATTTTTCTTTCTCCCTCTCGATCATGACATAGATTTTGCAGGGTAAATCCCTGGGTTGACATTTTTGCTCATTCGATACTTGAAGTAGTCTCTCAAGCTCTTCTTGTTTTTACTTTGTTTCGACTGAGAAATCATTTGTTATTTTAATAGGTTCCTTTGTGACTAAAGTTGTTTTTTCTCCTCCCTGAAGCTCTCAGCACCAGTTCTCTTTATCTTGAATGTGGAGTGTTTTGACTATTTTTGCCGTGGAAGCTTCTGTTTTGGTCATATCTGTTTGGGGTGCGGAATCCCTCTTGTATATGTATGGGCCTCTCTTTTTTAGATGAGGAAAGTTTTCCTTGATGATTGTTTGAAAAATTTCCTCAGGGGTGGTATTTTGAGATTCTTGCTCTGGTATTCCATGAATACAAATGTTGGGCTTCTTCAGGGTGTCCCATATCTCCTGGATATTTCTCTCAAATATCTCTTTGGCTTTAACAAACCTCTTCCATTGAGCTGGTTAATACTCCCACTTTATCTTCAAGATCTGAAATTCTGTTTTCTGCTTCCTTAGTTCTGCTGATAAGACTCTCTGTGGAGTTCCGGGTTGAAGATAACTTGTCTTTAGCTCAGTTTTTAAACTCTGCTTAAGTCTGCTTTAACTGCTCTATGCCAGTTTTTGTTTCTTGCACTGTTTTTCTCAACTCCTCCAAATGTCTGTTGTGTTCCTCCTCAAAGCGATTGATTCGATTATAATTCCTCCCGGATTTCCTCTTTCATAGCATTGAACATGGTGATGATCATATTTTGAAGGTCGTTATCCTGGTCAGGCTTTCTTGGCCATTTTCCATGGGTTTGTTCTGGTTGGAGTCTAAACATTATGGTATAATTCCTTCAGTGGGAGATTTGTTTACTTGAGTGTTGTTTCTCATGGATTTGCACTTTGACTTTGGCATTGTCGTTTTAACTCTGAAGATCTTCTTTTAATTTCTATGTGTTTTTCAACTAAACTGAATTATTTGACCTGGGGTTTGGGGTGGGCGGAGACAGAGCTTACCTAGGTCGAGGTGAGTCCAGGCTGGACCCCGTGCGTCCAGGGCGGCGGAGTGGGGGAAGGAAGATGGGCGTCGGCAGGCGCTATTTAACCTGGGGGACCTGGGGCGAGCCGGGCGCAGGGGGTGCCCTCTCCTCCTCCCAGGCCCTGCGCAGTGGCGGCTCCGGCTGGATGGTGGGAGGAGCTGGGTCCCTTGGGCGGCCTGGGGCTCTGGGGGTGGGCGGGGACCGAGCTTACCTGGGTCCGCGGCGCGGTGGGGTCTGGCTGGACCGCGCGCGCGTCCCGGGTAGTGGAGTGGAGGGGAAGGGAGTTAAAGAATCTTAATAACATTAGATCTTGTGGTCTGTGCACATGATGCGTTTTTTCACTTATTAGCATATTTATTAGCATACTTATCAGCAGACTTAATTTTTTCAGTAATGAGTTGAGGTGTTTCCATGTAAGAGTCTTCTACTTGGTTGAGTATTTTTTTTCATTTCCTCTAAGTCTTAAAGGTCCTCCAGGAAAGTGGTGTGGCTGGCGGTCATCATGAACCATGCTTTATGGATCACAAAACTTGAGTTTGGAGTAGTCAAGTGGCAGATCTGGACAGGGAGTCCTCAATCCCAGTGCCCTGCAAAGCTGGACCTGGACTAGCTGCAGAGGGGAGCACTGCTTTAGAGGGGGAGCACTGCTGCAGAGGGGGAGCACTGATGCGGGGGAGCACTTGCTAGAGAGGGGAGCACTGCTGCAGAGGGGAGCACTGATTTAGAGGAGGAGCACTGCTGCAGAGGGGAGCATTGCTGCAGAGGGGAGCACTTGCTAGAGAGGGGAGCACTGCTGCAGAGGGGAGCACTGATGCGGGGGGGAGCACTGCTGCAGAGGGGAGCACTGATGCGGGGGGAGCACTTGCTAGAGAGGGAGCACTGCTGCAGAGGGGAGCACTTGCTAGAGAGGGGAGCACTGCTGCAGAGGGGAGCATTGCTGCAGAGGGGAGCAGTGCTGCAGAGGGAGCACTGCTGCGGGGGAGCACTTGCTAGAGAGGGGAGCAGTGCTGCAGAGGGGAGCACTTGCTAGAGAGGGGAGCAGTGCTGCAGAGGGGAGCACTGCTGCAGAGGGGAGTATTGCTGCAGAGGGGAGCACTGCTGCAGAGGGGAGCACTGCTGCAGAGGGGAGCAGTGCTGCAGAGGGGAGCACTTGCTAGAGAGGGGAGCAGTACTGCAGAGGGGAGCACTGCTGCAGAGGGGAGCAGTGCTGCAGAGGGAGCAGTGCTGCAGAGGGGAGCACTTGCTAGAGAGGGGAGCACTGCTGCGGGGGGAGCACTGCTGCGGGGGGAGCACTTGCTCTGGCCCAGCTCCCTCAGGGAGCCTGCTGACCAGCTCACAGCGCCCATCCTGACTAATGAGGAGGAACTAGGCAGGAACCAGGAAGAAGTGCTCTGAGCCGAGGAGGGGTCCGGGGCAGGGCAGACAAGGGAAATGAGCCCTTTTAGTCGAAACCACAGGTCTCCCCTGAGCGTCCAGTGACCATCACTCCCTGTGAGCAGGCCAGGAAGCCCCTGAGGACAATCACTTCCTGTGAGGGGTGCAGGGACCCCGGAGGACCACAGCTGTGCACCAGGCCGGGATCCAGGTCCCTGACCTGTTGACTGTACAGTCGCTTTCAATGAAGCATCAGGGATCGGGAGAGCCTGTCTTTGGACCCAGGCTCCAGGCTGTCCTGCCAACGGATCCTGGTCCCGTCTCATCCATTCTGCGGCTCTGCGGCTCACGTCTCTGTGGCTCGATTCCTCTCCGTCCAATCGCAGCCTTTCGTGCTGCGACTATGTTCCTGGGGCGGAGGAAGTGATGTGCGGACTTTTGAATCTAATTCAGCGAGGACCCGAGGCCTCTGCCTTAGTCTGTCAAAGCTGAGTTCAGCCACAAGGTGTAAAGAGACCCCCAAGAATCCATGAAGAGGGAGAAAGGTCTGCAGTGTCCTTACCCCCCAGGTATCTGAGTGAGTGGAGTGGTGTAGAACTTTCCAGACTATTCTGTCTACCATGGGACATCACTATGTGACCCCGGGCAAGTTACACAAAGCAGAAAGCAGTTACTCGGCCTCTCTCACCTGCATTCCTAGCCCACAAAGCCACAGGAGTTACTCAAACAGGTTACAGTTACGGACAACTCTTCCGGCTGGCCAGTGAACCCACATGAAGGGCAGAGCCGTGCCCGTGGTCCGGTAGCCCAGCTCCCAGGCTGGTTTCCTGCCCAATGGGATGGGCCTGGCTTGCTCCTGGTTGCTGTGGCTTGGACTGAACAGAGATGAGCCCTGGATCCGACTCCACCTTGGGGAAACCCCTCATTATTCCCGGCTCAGTCTCCATCTGCTAAGGGGGGAGTGTGTTCCTCCCGGGAGTGGCTTACGATCTGCAAATACCACGGAGGTGACAGAGGGCAGGCCCGGGGCCAGAGCGCCGAAAACAAACAGAAACAAACACAAACGCAACTCTTTTCTGGAGAGCATGTGCGAGGGACCAACGGGATCAACCCAAATGGAGGCCGCAACCGACACTGGCAAGTCTGTGTGAACCGTGAGAGCCGCCAACTGGCCCCCTGGGCCTGGCAGAGCTGCAAAGTCAGGGAGACTGGCAGAGGCCCGGGAGAGGACAGAGTGCCCCCATGGGCCGACGGAGGGCCGTGTGTATTCAGTAAACTCTAGGCCGAGACAGGGAGGGTGACGACCGGGGGAAGAGGCAGCAGTCGGGGGGTTCTCAGGGAGAAGCCTGTGAAGCTGTATCCTGGGGCGCACACCAGGGTCATGACGCGATCACCTCGGCCATCACCAAGGTCAGTTTTGGAAGGTGGACCCGGAACTGCTCGGAGAAATACAGACTAGAAGGGGAGTTCAAGGGATGGGGAGGGTGTTAGAGGCGGGCGGGCCCAGTCGCAGGCTCCTCCCTCCGGGGCTCAGGGCGAGTGTGGACTTGGTGGGGTTCCCAGGCAGTGAGCCGCCCCACCCGCACCTGGCCACCTTGCCACGGCCACGTTTCCACGCTGGTCACGCCTGACCTCTAGGGTCACCGCTGAGAAGAAGCTCTGTACTCCGCGTTGCACATGAGACCCTGGGGCGGAGAGGGCAAGAGGATCCCACATGGCACAGGGACCGCGCGCGCCTCTCCCCTCGGTCCTTGGCGGAGGAGGAGGAGGAAGAGGAGGAGGAGGAGCTCGTGGCATCTGGGGCAGGAGGGTCTTGGGATCGGGTCCTGGTTCTGCCCACTTGGCCCATTCCCTCCGGCTGTTGATTGCGTCTCTTTTCCTGGGCGTGACAGTGGCACCATCTCTCAGATCCTGAGTGTGGCACCTGCCACCTTACTGCCTCTTCTGTGGCATTGCCGAATGGGGGCCCTGGGCTCCTTTGCTGGTCTGAGGGGGCCACTGCCGGTTGTTTTTGGCCGGGGAGGCTCGGCCAGCCTCGACTGAGCTTATTTTGGGCTGCTGCAGCTGTGTTGATTCCCGGGCCTGCTGTGGAGGAAGCAGCAAGTCCTTCCGCGGGAGCCCCTGGGGACGGCTGCTCCCCAGCTCTACTCTGGATTTCCGGTCTTGGGGTGCAGCCCTCGCCTCTCCCAAGGCCTGCGCATCCTGAAAGCCAAAGTGACCTGCCAGCCGGGACCTGGGGAAGCTGCAGAAGGTCCACTGTTGGCAGGGCCGGATCCTGCGCCCCAACGGGGTTTTCTTGTGATTCAGATAGCAGGAACCCCCCAACACACACACTCACACGCACACACACACGACACACTCACACATACACACTCACAGTCACAATCACAAGCATACACGTCACACTCACACACGCATAGACACACACACGTACTCTCACACATATACAACTCACACACACTCACATATACACTCTTACACTCACTCACACTCACTCTCACACTCACACACTCACTCTCACACACACACACTCATACACACATACTCTCACATACACACACTCACATACACACTCACACACTCATAGACACACTCACACTTACTCTCACACACACTCACACACTCACACTCACACTCACTCACATACACACTCTCATTCACACACACACTCTCACACACTCACTCTCACATACACACACACTCATACACACACATACTCTCACATACACACACTCACACACTCAGACACACTCACATAACACTCTCACACTCACCCACACACACACTCACTCTCACATACACACACTCATACACACTCTCACACACATACTCTCACATACACTCACACTCACTCACACACTCACTCTCACACACATTCACACACTCACTCTCACATACACACACTCACACTCACTCTCACATACACACTCATACACACACTCACACTCACACACTCTCATACACACTCTCACACACATACTCTCACATACACACACTCACATACACATACTCACATTCACACACTCACACACTTTCACATACACACCCTCACACTCTCACACACTCACACACACCTCCAGGCTCTGGCAGCATCTCCCCCATCCTCAGCCTCTGCTCCAAGGCATCAGCCCAAGCCTTTGTCCCCAGGGATTCCCCACACACCCTCAGCTGTCTTGGGGCTGTGGGCAGTGAGAAAACTGGAGCAACTCAGACCTTTCTCATGGACAGTGGGTGGGGCTATCCCTGAGTGGGGGGTGGGGGCATCTACCCAGCGGCCTCCATCTCCCTTTCTGGATTCCCAGTCCTCTGCTTCACATGGGGACTGTCACCCCCCTTCAGGAGTAAAAGTAGCCGAGTGTCCCATGTATCTTGATGAAGAGCAACTCCAGAGCTGCCTGTCACTCACCCCAGGGACACCGAAGGTCTTCCTAAAGATAGTCCTTCCCCTTTTCTATAAGTAATTCTACTAGTAGTCACCCAGATGATTTTTTTAATTAGTCAATTTTTTATTTGTGTGTTTTTAAAAAGATACCAAGTGATTGCGATTCGGGGTGGCATTTTGGTCATGCGGAATCTGATAAAAAGAGAAAAACCGAAAACAGAAGTCAACACTGCCCTGAAATATAATTCTTATGCATAGATTGTGTTTACTTCATTGGACCCCCTGGAATTAAGTAGTGTAAGGATGGTGTTTTAGTAGAAATGAAAGGTTCACCATTGCTTTATTTTTTTTAATGTTTAATTTATTTTGTGTGTGTGTGTGTGTGTGTGTGTGTGTGTGTGTGTGTATCAGAGGGCACTAATGTCCCTGTGGAGGACTAAGGGTGACTTTGGGAATCATCTTGGATAGCTTCCACCTCCTTTCTATTTTACTCTGGGATTTCTCAGGCTCTACCTGCCAGGGCCAGAAGTTTAGGTCACTGCTGTTTCCACCTAGCGCTTTTTATGTGGGACCTGGGATCTGACTGAACTCAGGACCTTGTGCTTGCAAGGCAAAGTCTTAACCTCTGAGCCCTCTCTCCAACCCCCACCCTTGCTTTAAACACCACTGAACTTTTCCATGGTCAGACAGAAACGTGGGAAACAATGAAAACCTTTCAAGAATTCTGAGTCTTCTAATAACAGCACAAAAATACTTCCTATCTGCCTCAAAAGACTTTTGAGGGCCCTCAAAATCCAAATATACAAAATCTGAAGCAACCTCCTCCCAATTGAACCTGTTAGTAGTTTTATTAGCTGAGCCACAAATTCTTACAGCAAGAGGATGGAGCCTGTTGCTACCATCCTTCTCGTGTGTGTGTGTGTGTGTGTGTGTGTGTGTGTGTGTGTGTGTGCGCGCGTGCGTGCATGTTTCAAGATAGGTTCTCAGTAGCCTAAGCTGGTCTTGAACTTGCTAAGCAGTAGAGAGTCAACTTGTGCTTCTGTTGCTCCTGTCTTCATATCACAAGTGCTAGGATTACAGGTACGTACCCCTGGATTTCCTGAGGTACTGGGGGTTGAACCCAGGACTTCCTGTCTGCTAGGCAAGCATCTACCAACTTAGCTCTATCCCTAAGCCTCTTTTCTTTTTTTTTAATTGCTACTTGATCTCATTCTGCCTAGAGTATTCTTGATTATTTGGGTCTAGATCTTATGCAGTCAAAATACAAGCTTTTTCTTTAAAAGAAGACCCAAAGGATCAATGTAGCTGCTTCTCCATGTGATTCCCCTGAAGGGTGATGGGATTCCCCGGGGCTTTCCCATGGCTCTGACCTAATGCTTCCGGTTGCACTTCGGTACACAGGGCAGTGATTTTCCCATGCACCACACAGAACAGCTACATGCCTGAGCCTTGGAATCCCAGCCCCACCGCCTTGGCTTTGGACTGTCAGCGACATCTCATCTCCCACCTGTGATTCTAAGAAAACGTAATCGGCTTGCTGGTGATTTCCAAGGTGAGTAAGAGCTGAATGTTCCTACCTGAATGCAGCCTGGTTTGATGTTACCTTGGAAACAGCTGTCAACAGGAACACCGTCTCCCTTGGGCATGTCATATCCTTTATTACCAAAAATGTGTGTGTGTGTGTGTGTGTGTGTGTGTGTGTGTGTGTGTGTGCGTGTGCGCGCACGGCAAAGCAGTTTGGGCCCGAGGTCTGGCCTGCGGGGCTGGCTCTCTTCCGCTAAGCGCTGCTTATTTAGAACCCAAAGGAAATTTGCCCCCAAAACAGGATTTCCGTGCTCTCCTGCCTACATTTCTTTTTATACCCAATAAGGATGCTGCGAAGAAAGTTTTGCCATTGAAAACATCATTTTTTTTTTCCAAATCCACAAAGCAGCATTGGACTGAGCCGCTAAAGATGGGGTGTTACCAACCCAGCTACGTCATGATCCAGACAGGAAAACCACAGCCCTCAGGGAGACCTGATTTGCCCAAGGCCACACAATTTCTTGGCAATGTAGGACTTGAGCGAGGCTGCAGTCTCGATTGCAAAGTCCTGAGCCCTGTCTTCCTGGAGTTTGGTCCCCTCCAGTAACCCACTGGTGCACACGCGGGTGCTTGTGAACCCTCGTAGTCACGGTTTCATGGTCTTCCTGAGCCACCTCCCAACGCTCCCTTCCAATGTCTGCTAGCATCTCTCAAGAGGAAATCTGGAGTCCACAAGGTTTAGGCAAGGGACATAAAGTTGGCTGGGTGTGGACTGGAGAGATGGCTCAGGAGTTAAACTTCTGTCTCACAAGCAGAGGGTCCTGAGTTCAGATCCCACATGAAAATCTGCCAGCTGGAAACAGCGGCGGCTTGTAGTTCTGGTCCTGGAAAGTGGAGCCTGGGAAATCCAGAGCAAAGCAAAGAGAAGGTAGAAGAATCCAGGGTGATTCCTGAAACTACCTTTGGGTCTCCATGGGCACACACGGTGCTCTGTGATACACACACACTCACATAAGAGACACACACACACAAAAAATAAGTAAGTAAAATGGCCTGGGGTGGGGACAGGAGAACTGGTTCCCCGGCCCTGGGGCCGTGTTCCCCGACAGTGTGGCATTTGAGCTGCAGGTCTGAAGTCAGAGTCTCGCTCTCAGCTCAGCGGGCTCTAAGGATTTCTTTTCTCCCAAGACCATCTCCCGCTTTCACAGGCGCTACCTGTGCGCTTCTATCTGCCCTTGGTGTCCATCAGTCTATCAGCCCTTTTACTCTTGTCCCAGGGTTTACATCTTCCTAACTCTGGGTGCGGTCACCTGAGAGCCGGGAGACATTCGGGCATGTGAAGCCTTCACCCTCCCTCTAACTTCATTTCATACGCAGTGTTTTGCTAAGGCGGGAAAACCCCAGGAAGGTGGGATGAGTTGTCACTTCCACCTCGCCATGTCCTGGACTAGGGAATCCGCCCCTGACAGCTGTGGCCTACGTCAAGCCCACCACCTCCGAGGATGGATATCTACAGGAGAATGGTTTCTACATTTTTACATAACTGAAAAAGTCGAGCGGAGATGGCACCATATAAGGTGTGCAGGGTAAATGACATCCAGATGCCTGGGTCAGTAAAGTTTTATTGGAACATGTCCATTTCCACTGTCTGATAAATACTTTTGTGCTGCAACAACGAGTCGAATAGTGGTACCACCTTTAAGGACTTTCTCTCTAGCTTAACAGAAAAATTTGCCAGCTCCTGCAAGTCCTACTAGCTCCAAACAACTTTAACACTCAACAATTTTTAGAATTTTTTTTATTTATTCAATTCTGCGTGTGTGCATATGTATGTGCACGCGCATGTGTGTGTGTGTGTATGTATGTGTAGAATCACGGACGAATTCGGGAACCACCATGGACGCCTCCATCTCCTCCTTGTTTACTCTGCCCTGGGATTCACAGGCTCCGCCCTACCAGGACCAGAAACGCAGGCCTTCCCGCTTCTGCCTGGCGACTATACGTGGGGTCTAGGATCCGAACTCAGGACCTTCCGCCTGCAAGGCAGAGGCTTAACCCCTGAGCCACCTCTCCAGCCCCATAACACTCAACAATTTTTAAGGCAAAGTCTCATAGCGTAGTTCAGCTCTGGCCTCGTGGAAATCCGCCGGTGGCTGTCTTCTCCTATCAAGTCCTGTGCTATAGGTATGAACCACCATGCCTCGTAAGTTACTTGTTTAAAAATGGAGCAGAGCTGGAGAGATGGCTCAGGGGTTAGGATTCTGTCTCACAATCCGAAGGTCCTGAATTCAGATCCCAGATCCCATGTAAAAATGCCAGGAGGAAATGGCAGTGCCTATACTTCTGGCCCTGGTGGGTGGAGCCTGGGAAATCCCAGAGTGAAGCAAAAAGGAGGTAGAAGCAATCCAAGATGATTTCTGAAGTCATCCTCATTCTTCCACAGGGACATACGGTGCCCTCTGATACACACACACACAGAAAATTAAAAGAAAAACAGTTGCAGTAACAAACAGAAACAGAATGGAGCCCTCGCCTTTTCTGAGGCTCTATCACTTTACCTTTCACTCTGGAGATGGGAAGTTAGAAGGGAACATGATTTGAGAGAAAATGAACATCCGTCTAATCAATGTCTATAATGGTTACTCTAACTATGCTGTGAAAGAGCGCCCAAAGTCAAATAACTTAAGGGAGAAAGGAAATTTATCCACCTTAGGCTTCCAGAGGGGAGATGGTCTCTCACGGCAGAGGGTGACATGGCCAGTGGCTGAAGCTGGCAGGCTAAGTCACCCCCATCCACATGGTCGAAGGCTGGATTCTGGAGAGTCTCTCTTCTTCCCAGTCTCCTGTTCCTTCTATAGTTCCTTTTATCTGCTCCACGACTAGGAGGTTCCAAAAAGATTTAGAGAGGCTCCAATGGGATTTAGAGCTAGTCTTTATTGTAAATGCATTGGTCTGGATAATCTCTTCAGGTGTTCTGATCGCCTATCTTAGACAGTGCTGGGTGTGGTCAGGTTGACCCCCAGGATTAATTATCACAATGTCCTTAACACACTGAATCTGTCCTACAGACCAATAAAATGACCCCTTGGGCCTCCAGCAGGCACTCAGGACTTCCGGAAGCTCCTCTGACTTCTGACATCACAGCTCTGCGGGTCCAGACCAACTTCCTCCCAGCCCCCCATGCCTTGCCAGTGGGTCTTGCATTGCAGACAAGGCACCTTGCCCAACCTCCCTGCAAGCATGCAGCTTCAGGGACTAGGTTGAGGTTTTGCTATTCTGTGGGTTGCCTTACCGTATCTTGGTGCATTTTAACAGACATAGACTGCCCCCCCACACATTCAAAGAAGTTGAGTGGGTTTTTTGGCTATTTTGGGTGGAGACTGGCTATCCCTCCTCTGATGGACTTTGCGTGTGGGCTCCTAGGTCCTGAGGGATGGACATGAGACTTCAGACAGGCAGCACGGAGAGGCTCAGCAGTCTTTAGCTCCACACTCGCCTGCCCACAGAGGGCCTGTATCTTTCCTGCTCCGAGGAGTGGGTTACTCCGTGTCAGTTCCGCTGCTGTGCCAACATCTGTCTCATTTATTTCCCTCCTCTCCTCCCAAGGGGAAAGGGCTCCATTTCTTGCTACCGTGAGAACACTAATTAGACAATCGCATGCACGCTTGCATCGTTTCTTGTTGCTACTCCCACAAACTTAGGGGCTTAACACCTCAAGGGCCTGTCATCTTCCAGTCTTGGGGATCAGAAGTCTGCAGCAGGTCCCATGGGGAGCAGTCACTCATCACAGGGCCAGTTTCTTCTGGAAGCTCCAGGCGAGACTGCTGTGCTCCTCCAACTTCTAGAGACCACCCCGTCCTTTGCTCATGGCTCCTCCACCATCCACAAAGCCAGAGTCTCTTTCGTGACATCCGACCTTGCAGTGTTGCCACAGTCTTCCATGGTTCCGGGTTCTCAGGGCTATGTGGCCCCAACCATGGCGTTCACGATGATTTCTCAATTTAAAACCAGTGAGGGCTGAGGAGATGGCTCCGGGGTGAGTTTGGATCCACAGATCCTCCATTAGAATGCCAGCCCCGGAAGACTGAGCCTGGGAAACCCTAGAGTAAAGCAATAAGATACATAAAAATAAGGAAGAGTAAACCAGGATGAGGCCTGATGTCACCCTTGGGCGGCCATAGGCACATACATTCACATTCAAGTGCACTGTTGCGCGCGCACACGCGCGCGCACACACACACACACACACACACACACACACACTTAGATAGATAGATAGATGATAGATAGATGATAAGATAGATAGATGATAGATAGATAATAGCTAAATGATAGATATATGATAGATAGATGATAGATAGATGACAGATAGATGATAGATAGATAGATGACAGATAGATGATAGATAGATAGATAGATAGATAGATAGATAGATAGATAGATAGACAGACAGATAGATAAAGCTAACAGATGAACAACTATAATTTCATCTGTGACTTTGAATTCCCTGCTGTTATTCATTGGCCATATTCCCAGGTTCAGGGGTCTAGAGGTGGGTCTCTAGACCTGAGTCTCCAGGTTCTCACTAGTTCTGGCTTCAGCCCTCGAAGAATCTGGACTTGGAGACAGAGCTCCGGGTGGTAACTCCTGAGATTCCAAGTTGCCTCTTTCTCCCTGGACAGGAGGTGCAGAGGCATATCACACACACACACACACACACACACACACACACACACACACACACGCGCGCGCGCGCGCGCGCGTGCGCACCTGCTCATTGTTGGTCTGGGAGCCACACCCTGCTTGCTCACGGAGGGGAACTGCTGAGAAGGAAGCGAAAGCCCGTGGATAGCCGGCAACCTTGGCTCCAGCTGTCCCTGGCTCGAAGAAATTGCATTGGCCATTGCTTAGCCCTGCCTCCTGTGCGAGAAAGGGAGTTGGCCCGAGTTGCTCCTAGGCCCCCCTCTAGCCCTGCAAGCTGGAGCCAGCTGTGGACAGCTGGAGGCCCCGCCCGGCCAGGCCTTCTGGGCTCTGTAGTAATTGAGAGTCTCTGGCCTCCATAGATGGGGTTTACAGGGCCTGTGTAGACTGCCTAGTGCCCATGCAATTTGAACCCAGTCTTGCAGCCTGAATCCTAAGTGTTTTCTAGAAAGGTTTTTTCCTGCCAGAATTCAGATAGGGCACACGGGCTCTGGAAGCAACTTCCTTGGTCCACCCCATCATGACCTGTGGGAGGCAGAGGGTTTGTGCTTGGGTACAGGCCTCAGGGGAGGTCTTGGGGTCAGAATCAGACACCAGCTGTGTCTTCATCCAGACTTTTAGAGTGAGATGTCAGTCACCTTTGCGGAGACACCTTTGTCTCTTTGCGGAGACAAAATATCTGAGAAAGACAACTTTGAGGAAACAAGACAACTTTGAGGGCATCATACATGACGGGGGGGTGAGGGGTGAGGGGGCACAGCTCTAGCTGTGGCATCTGGTGTGGCATCCGGAGCTTGTAGTGCTGGTCATGCTGTCTGCAGTCAGAGAGAAGCAGAGAGACAAATGCCGACGCTCAGCTAGTTTCCTTCTTTCTCCCTGGGGACCCCAACCCGTGGGATAGTCTTCTTTTCTAACTTTATTTTTATTTATTTCTTTTGTGTGTGTGTGTGTGTGTGTGTGTGTGTGTGTGTGTGTGTGTGTTTGTGTGTGTGTCACAGGGCACTGTGTGTCCCTATGGAGGACCAAGGGTGATCTTGGGAATCATCCTGGGCTGCTTCTACCTCCTTTTGCTTTGCTCTGGGATTTCACAGGCTCCACCCACCGGGCTTGGAAATGCTGTCAATGCCCTTTCCACCTGGCAGATTTTAGGTGGGACTTGGGATCGGAACTCAGGACCTTCTGTTTGCGGGGCAGAGTCTTAACCTCTGAGCCATCTCTCCAGCCCGGATCTTCTTCTTTTAGATAAGTGTTTTTAGAAGCGCTCTCACAGATATGCTCAGAGGCTTGTCTCTCAGGCGATCCTGCGTGGTTGCTGATAAATCATCATCAAAAGGCTTAAGGAACAAGGGGTTTATTGTCTGTTATGACTGTTCGGTTACAGTTCTCAGTCCAGCTTGACAGGAGAGCTCACACCAGCACCAGGACCGAGGGAACTGGCCACACCATCTCTACATAATGGCTGAGAAAGGGACGATCCTTACTTGCCAGACCAGCATGTCTGGCCAAGTATACACAAGGATGCCAAATTTCTCAACCAGCTCTTTGAATTTTATTCCAGGGCCTAGTCCCACCCACCTGGGCCTTCCCCATCAGCCAGACAATCTCCTGCAAGTTTGCTCTAGGATCAACTCAACCACTAATTCTCTACGAATGTGCCCAGAGCTCAAACCCTGAACTGTCAAGTTGACTCCTGTGCCTGACTATGACCCTAGTTAAGTTGATAGTGAAGATTAAGCAGCACACACAGTCCAGACAGTTCCAGATAGGTCCAGACAGTGAGATCGATGTCTCAGGCGCCTTCTCCTCTCTCTTCAAGTGCACCTTGCTCTTCCAGTGGAGGTTGGCTTTAGGGAAGCTTTGTCCCACAGTGCAGCTGTCTGGATAGTGGTTTCTATGGGGAGAGACGGTGTACCAGTCAGATACAGATTTCGATTGACAGTTAGAGGCTGGGGCTTTGGGCACATCTGTGGAGAGTTGGTCGTTAAGACGGCCCTGAACAAGCCTGAGGAAAATTATCTAACTGATGCGGGACTATTCCCCGGGCTCGTGGGTAAGACGGAGCGAGCTGATGAAGGAGCTTGGCAGTCTTTGGCAGACTCGTAGACTGGCAGATGAGAAGGCGCGGCCAGTTCCCAGGGGCTCCTGATATTGGCATGACCCCTCTGCCAGCCAGACTGTGAGCTGTAACGAGAATCGTAAGCTGAAATGAACCTTGTTCTTCTAAGTGGTCACATATTTATCAGCAACACGGAGAGAAACTACAACAGGTAGGTGACCACAGATTTGTTCCCTAGGGAATGACTTCCGAAGTCCTTGTGATGGACTGAATTGTATTCCTATATTGAGATTCTAGGCAACCCCAATTCCTCTCATTGGGATCTTATTTGGAAACCGGGTCATAGCAGCAGTGAGCTAAAAGGAGGCCATATTGGGGGAAGGAGGGGCTGAGCAATATGATTGGTGTTTTATGCACAGAGCAAACTCAGGGACAGACAGACAGACAGACAGACAGATAGACAGACAGACACACACACACACACACACACACACACACACACACACACACACAATGATGTGTGAGCAGGCAGGTGAAGGTTAGTATGAACGCCCCATGCCAAAGAATGCCGAGACAGCCAGCAATCTACTAAGGCTGGGCATCCCACTTTTCTAAGTTTCCTACCTGAAAAGTGGGACAGAGCCCTTGGCGGGCTTCAACGACCCCTAGTAATAAAGGAGTCAGGAGGGAGAAGGGAGGGTACGGATGTGGGTTGGTGCCACAGACCTGGAGGTTTGCCCTGATTCTACCACTTCCTGGTCCAGCGGCTTCCTGGAAGTTTTTCAGTCATTTGGGGACAGAGGTGTGGATAGAAATCGCATAAAAAGCCGCACCTCCGGAAGGCAGTGTACAGCGTGGCCAGCACTGGTGACCGCAGTGGACTGAACAAGCTGGAGGGGTTATGCTGAGTGTCCACTGGCACAAGGAAGCCAGATGAAGGCTTAGCTGTGCCAGTTGGATGTAGTATCAGCCTGTCAACCTGACATTTGAGGAAAGAGGCCGTGGGCATACCTACGGAGGATTTGCCCAAAGTACCTCTGAGAGATTATCTAATTGCTGTGGGAAGACCCAGCCTATGTGGGTGGGCCATCCCCTGGATAAGATAGAGAGGCCGGGTTCTCAGTATGTTGGCATGGCAGCAAGTAAGAAAATACGTCCCTTTTCAGCTCCTTGTGTGGCTATGGTGTGATCAATTCCCTCCACTTGTGTAGCAGTTACTCTTAACTATTGCTTGAGAGAGCACCCAAAGTCAATCAACTTAAGGGAGAAAGGGAGACTTATTCAGCTTATGATTCCAGAGGGGAGTCTCTTAAAGCAGAGGCAGTGTGGCTGGCTGGCCAAAGCTGGAGGAGGCTAAGTCACCGCAGATATCTTGGAGGCTGAGAGCTACAGACTGCTTGCTGCAAAGGCAGACTTCTCCTGGAGGTAGGGTGGGACTAATCCACCTCAAGGCCCACCCCTTGTGACTGCCTTCCTCCAGCAAGGCTCCACCTCTCAAGGTGCCATGACCTTGCCAAACACATGAGACTGTGGGGGACACATTTCAAACTATGACAATTTATGATGCAGGTATGAACTCTCCTGCCAAGCCAGAGTGTGAACTGCAGAAAGAATCATAAGCAAGGATAAAAACTCGTCTCCTAAGCTGTTTGGTTTTATTTCATTCAACAATGGAAAGACGAAACTAGCACAAGGTCCAAAGTTTAACCGTCTCTTTGGAGATGTGAACGCACAGGGTGGGATCTGGGGACAGCGAAGGGTGGGGAAAGTGCGTAGCTACGCTGGGAATTGTGTTGTTTGGGGGCGGATCTTGAGTTGCGGTGATGTTACTTTGCTGCGTGATGAATGAGTCCAGAGCCAGGCTCCGCGTCCAGGAACGCACAGCTGGAGAGAACACAGTTTGCTTGTTTGATGTTGGGCATGTGTTGGGGATCTTGTTTGGACCCCTTCATGGCTGGATCCCCTGGGAAGGAAGCTGGTCCTGTGTATTAGGCAGGGTTCTCTGAAGAAGAAACAGAATCTGTAGAATGTAACATATAAAATAAGTTTATTAAAATAACTCACAATAAAAATAGTGTCCTTCAAGGTAGCCGCCTGCAGCAGCCTCTTTCCTGGCTGGAATGTTCCTGAGAAGATCCCGAGAAGTTTTCAAGCCTTTGCTCGAGATGTCGGTGAAGAACAGCTGGGCTCCAACGTCGGAGATGAACAGCAAACAGCAGCAAGGCCTAGAGACCAGGCTCCGAAGGCAGCGGGAGCAGCAACAACGTGATGGAAAAGGTGAAGCTCCGAGTCAGCCAAGGACGGAGGCAGCAGCAGCAGCAACAAAGAAGGCCACGACGCTCTAAAAGCGAATCACGTTTGCAGAGTGGACTGCACAAGTCGACACAGGATAAGGGAAGAGCAAGTCCCTCCTCCTTGCACCTCCTATTATCCTGTCCACCACTGGAAAGTACCACCCACTGTGGGCTGGGTTCTCCACAGCAACCAATCAAGCACCTGCAGGCTTGTTCAGGGGCCATTCCGACCATTAACCTTCCACAGCTACGCCCCAAACAGTCTGTAGCTGTTAAGTCGACACCAAAGTGCAACCGTAACATCCTGTGAGTGACATTAGAACCCAGAAGGGAAGCACAGCAAAGCAAGGTGGAAGGGCATTTGTGGGGGGGGACTGGACCATTTGTGAGAAGTCCCAATGTTGCTCTGGAAAATTCGGACTTGTTCTCCATTTCCCCCAGAACATGGGCCCCACTGCGCATCAGTGGAGACGGAGTCAGAACCTCGAGGATGCCGAATTTGCTGAATTCACTTAACGACTCCCTAAAGTAGGATTTGTGACTCTGTGACCAGGACAGGAGGGGACTTGCAGACTTGAGGTGGCAGGAAGGGGCTCCTTCAAGCCATGTGGGGATGACCTTGGGTCTGAGGATCCAGTGGGGAGACTGACCCTAAGAGGGTCGCTGTCACTTCCCTGATAAAGGTTCATGGCCTCTGAGGCAAAGCATTTCAAAGACCCTGGCTCTGGCCTCTGTTCCCACTTCGTATTTTAAGAGAAATCTAGAAAGAGGAGGAAAAAGTTTCTATTTTTGATGAGACACGGATGAAATGGAGGCTTTTCAATTATTAAAATGCAGAAGTAAATTATTTATTCAGGTCAGATATAAAACCGTCTTTCATTCTGTGCTCGCTGTTCTGGTGCGGGGACCGTCTCCAGTTGGGGACAAGTCATTTCTCCACTCTGGACCCTGGTGTGTTCATCTGTGGCACAAAGGAGTGGGCTAGAGTGTCACTAAGGGCTTTTAAGGTTGGGAAGCTCCAGAAGGCTCTGCCAAAGCTGGCTTCCCTCAGGAGGCCCGTCCCAGCTTCCTCCTGCTGCTGAGGGGGGCTTACCTCCCACATCTCTACTGTTTGTACTGTCTCCACCCTGTCCTAGGAGCTGCCGGGGTTCTGGAAAGAACTAGATGAATTTCCACACCTCCAGGACCCAGCACAGTGTTTGCTGAGTGAATGAAGGACTGTGTGGAGAGGGGGGAGGCGGGGTCCCTCCTTGGATGTGGAGGAAGGTGAATTGTTGGCCTGGACCTCAAGGCCTGGACCCAGATTGCTCCGCCAAGTTTGGGCAGCCGCACGTGTCCCTGTCTTTCTGATTGTTCTCCTTGAAGGCTCGGCTCAGGAGGTTGCCATTAGGTTACCAAGGCAACACCCCCCCCAGTCAGAGCAAGCACTTCACAGAAACATGCAGCGATGTCAGTCAGGACGGTGGGCACTGCCTCTCCTCCCGCACCCAGGACGGTGGGCACTGCGTCTCCTCCCGCACCCAGGACGGTGGGCACTGCCTTTCCTCCCACACCCACGATGGCTGCTGAGTCCGCAGTGGCCCAGGGCACCTGCAGCTGCTCTAACGTCAGTCAAGCTAGAAGGGGGGACCCCAGTCTGCTCACTCCTGGCCCAGCCCACTTTTTCCCCCTGCCTGTCCCACCACAGAACTGACCACACTTCCTCCCCCATCCTCGGGGCTCTGGGCTGTTTGGGGGCTACTGGAGAAGCAGTGAACAGGAGGGTGAATTCTCAGTTCTCCAACCCTACCAGTCCCAGGCCCACCTATCTGTCACCTAGGTAAGAAGCCCTAGAGACAAAGCTCAGAGACTCCTGGAGTTTTCCCTAAGCCACACAGCCAGCGAGCGACCCGGGCAGTATTTGAACCTGGCCTCTGGAGATGAGACCTACTTTTCATTCATTATTTGGCCGGGCGACTCTTCTGCCTTCTAGAAATGGGACAGAAGGACCTTCCAGAAGCAGAGCCCAAGTGTCTGGGTGTGCACAGTATCATGCAGGTGCTGAGGCGCTCGAGGGTCTGGCTGAGACCAGCACTGGCCATATTGCCCATCTGTGGGCTTCTGGCTCTTTAGCCCTCAAGACCCTCAGACCAGACGCAGTGCTCAGACTTCGCCACAACTCCCAGGTGGGGTGTTGATCTGCAGATTGCGACTCTGGGCTACTCGCCTGTGACCCTGGCTCACACGCTTGCTGTCTTATTGGGGAAGTGAAGGAGGACGCAGGACGCCGGGAGAGTGAGTGGCTGGGGTACTCCCAGGAGAGGGCAGGGGAACCCCTTGTGTGCCACAAACCATCGCCGGGCAGACAAGAGGGTCTGGAAGATGCTGGATGCACCTCTGTCCGTCTGGACCATGAAAGAAGAACCGAGGAAAGCAAGAAGAGAGAAATGGAGGAATGGCCAACCTACGCCGCGTGGCCGCCTTCCCAGAACCAGGTGAATCGGCTTCCGACTCCTCGCTGGGGGCTTCGCCTTGGCTGCGAGCGCAGCTGGGAGGGAAGCAGCGGAGACCCCAGAGCCTGGCAGCCAGGGATCAGCCAAGAAGTTCAACGTCTTGTTCGTGCCCCGGCTCTTGCCCGGAGCCCACTTCTGAGCCCAGAACTCCAACGCCCCTCCCTGAGATCTGTGGCTCTGTGGCGAGCCCACGCCCACGCGGAGCCGTCCTCCAGCGCAGCATCTCCTGTTCTTGTCGCCATGGCAACATCCACCACCTCGAGCAGGACCGCGGTGCTCATCCAATCCGAGGCTGAGACCTTGCTCTCCAGATGCCCATTTGGGGGTGTGAGGTGGAGGGTGGGGGGAGACACCCACGCGACATCAGTGTTTGCTCCTAACCCCCAACCCAGGCCAGAATAACAAGGTGCGGGGGTGCCCCAGCGTGCATGTGCGTGTAAACACAGGTGCCCAGGGTGCCAGTCGCACATCTGACACCCTGAGTGTCTATGAGTTCATCGGCCGTGACCAAATGCATGACATGTTTGCATGTGGGTTCATATTCATCAATGTGCCTGTGTTCCTTCAGGTCTGTGATTGAGTCCGTACCTCTGTCTATTTGTCTGTGTTCACATCTCTGGCACAGCGACTGATGAACAGGGACACCCCTCTGCTTTTCTGTGATTCAGGGGTAACTGTTCCTTCTTCTTTAGCAGCAGGAAGATGGTCAGGCTCCAGCGTGCTGTCCTGGGAAGTCGAGACCTCTGTAGTGGCTAAAGAGGGGGACTTGTGGCATGTGCTCCCCAAGAGAGGTTAATAGGGGGCATTCCAAGTTCCACTTCAGTTTTTGGTCTTCTCGTCATTTTATCCTGAGACACCATCTATTTTCTTGTACAAAAGTGGGGAGTTAGAGAAAGAACCCCTGCTAAGAGAGAAGAAGGGACAGTCAGTCTCGGTCCCAGTGGGACTGCCCCCTGACCTTGTACAAGACAGTCTTGTGTCTGCAGCGATTCCTCATACAGTCCAGTTCTGCCTGTCTAGAATGCCACACATGGCAGTTGCCTAAGTCCATCGTTCTCCATGCACAGCATTTACTCTTGTCTCCTTGGCAACCTCCTGGGGTGGGCGTGTTACTACTGCTTCTGCTGACGAGGAAAAGAAGAAAGTCTAGAGGCTGGATCCAGCTAGCCAGCTTGCACACCTTCCCTGTTCTCCTCAGTGCCTGCCAGCCCGAGCCCTCCCTGCTGCCTGCCGCTGCCCAGGACACTGCAGGGGACGGGGGGGGGGGGTGAGCCGTGATGAGTGCCCCACCCAGCTCTGCCCCCTCACCTTCCTGTCGACAGGGCCAGGTGCCAATAAGACAAAGAAAGGCAAAGCTGGCAGAGTGCCAGGCTGGCCAGTAAGCCACTAAAGCTCTGAGATCAAGGATGGCATCACCCCAGCCCAGAGGCTGGACCGAAGGAAGCAGGACGGGGAGAGGGAGCCTGGGAACCAGGGAGAAGCAGACACTCGTGCCTGCAGAGCAAGAGCACACACGTGAGGACAAGAGGACACTCGTGCCTGCAGTGTAAGCAAGAGCACATGTGTGAGGACAAGAGGACACTCGTGTCTGTGATGTGAGCAGGAGTACACGCGTGAGGAGGACACTCATGCCTGCAGTGTAAGCAAGAGCACACACGTGAGGAGGACACTTGTGGCTGCAGTGTGAGCAGGAGCACACGTGTGAGGAGGACATTCATGGCTGCGGTGTGAGCAGGAGCACACACGTGAAGAGGACACTCGTGCCTGTGGTGTGAGCAGGAGCACACACGTGAAGAGGACACTCGTGGCTGCGGTGTGAGCAGGAGCACACGCGTGAGGAGGACACTCGTGGCTGCGGTGTGAGCAAGAGCACACGCGTGAGGGGGGAGCGGAGTCCACTGAAGAATACCTTCATACCTTCCTGGGCGCTCTGGGATGGGGGGCAATCCTGGCGGAGGGGTAGCCGGGGGAGGAAAGAACCAGGAAGCATAGAGAGGCGGGTGTGGCTTTGGAGGTACCTGGGTCGGTGAGCGATGAGGCAGAAGCCCAGGTAGGTTCCTCAGCCTCCAGCACGGATGGACTGCTAAGCTAAAGCAGAACTTTGTTGAGCAGGGCTGAGCTAGTGCCCAGCTTCTTCCATGTCTTTGCTTGTTTGCTTGTGTTATATGTGTGTAAGTGTGTGTGTATGTGTGTGTGTGCAAGAGGGTATTGGAATGTGTGTCTGAGGAGGCCCGACAGTGACATCAGGAATCGTCCTGGATTGCTCTACCAGTTTATCACTTTGCCGTGAAGTTTCCCAGAGTCGCAGCCACATCGGCCTGCTGTTTTTACGTGGGATGTGGGGATCCGACCAGGTCCTCTTGCTTGTAAGGCACAGGCCTTAACCCCTGAGCCATCTCCGCAGCACCTGCCTATCTGTTTGTTAGACAGGGTCATTCTGAAGTCCAGGTGGGTCGTGACCTTGCAGCCTGTCCTGCTCGCTGGAATGCTAGACTTACAGGCAAGCACCGCCATGCCCACCCCAGATTCTAGGTGCCACTAATGCTGCGGGAAGGAAGACCACGCTGAGTTGCAGAATCAGTCCGTCTGGGTTGGAACTTGGATCTGCTCTGATCAGCAGAGCCGTGGGCAAGGGATTTCCCACCTCCTGGGGAACTCCCTCCCCTATACGTGCAGCTAGTAATAAAACCTACTTCAAGCCAGTGCACACTCGTGGCTGCGGTGTGAGCAAGAGCACACGCGTGAGGAGGACACTCGTAGCTGCGGTGTGAGCAAGAGCACACACTTCAAGCCAGTGCCAGGAGGATGATCAAGTTGTGCGCTGAGATCAGGGGTGACTGGCGTGTCTTCTGGAAGGAGGTGGTTATCAGGTGTGCTGGGCTGGACAAAGGGCTGCTGTCCTGTCTCAGCGGGGAAGCAAGGGGGCCAGAGTGTCATGTAGAAGAACCGTCACCTGTAATGTGGGGGAGAAGCAAGAGCTGGAAGCAAGCCTGGGGGGGAAGTTGTGGGGGAGACAGGCCTGGCAGACAGAGTTGTGGGGAATAGATAGAGATGGAGGGAGAAGGAAGGGCAGACCTGTCTACTAGAGTCGACAAAAGACCTCACAGGAACCTTCTGGACTGAGCCACCATGACCTGTCCCCTACTTCCTAGGGCCTACCGGACCCACATGCCAGGCCTTTGATTCCAGCTTCTGACCTTGTTTGAACTTGGTTTGAACCTGACGCCATTTCTGTCAAATGGTCCAGAATTGCACTGGCATATGGAGTATGGCTTCTGGGCTGTTCGCCATTCCGTGGCCTCGGTAGTCCCCCCTGCTGGGAAAGCTCACACCAGAGCGTCAGCTGCCCAAGAGCACCCCCACGCCCCCAAGGTATGGGTCTGAGTCCACAGGGGTCTGTTTACTCTCTTGAACTTGGACCCTAGATTTCCCGTGCTTTGACTCAGAACCTCTCGGCCGCCATGTGCACAGTCCACAGTTCAGGCCCAAAGGGTTTATTATCACAACCCCCGACTCTCAGTGAAGGGACAGAAGTGTGATTGGCCTTCAGAAGCTAGTACGGCAGATTCTTCTCTCTTGCTTCCCTCAGCCTGAATCTCTCTCCTACCCTACGTGAGTTGAAGTTTCTTGGGGAAAAAAAAAAAAAAAACTTGTAGACTTTAATTGTGGAAAGTTGGGATGTTGCAGATCCGGAGTCAAAATGATCTTGGGGTGTCTCTAGTCCCCTCCATAACCTCCCATAAGACCTTTGAACTATGTCAGCTCAGCAGAGCTCTGAGTTAAGAATGTCAGCGGCCAGCTTCTAAAACCTATGGCATGGCGGTCCTCACTTTCCTGTAACCTACCAACCTGTCGTCCCGGTGATGTGTTGGTAAATACATGAATCTATGATTTTCTTTGTTCGTGTAACCTCTTCCACAGTCGTTTGAGATTACCCGTATGCATGTTCCCAGGGTCGCTCATATATGACTGAATAAGCTTTCCTGTGAGCCCTTTGGAGCAAGAGCTGTGTTCCGACAACACCAGCTCCCGCCACAGCTCAGCCACCTGCAGGTTCTGGGACTCTGTAAATCCAAATGCTGAAACCGCTGGGAAGATTTCCAACCCAGGCAGCTCCTCGCCCGTCTTGCACCCCGCTGGGTGGACAGGTTCAGGCTGCGTGTCCCCCATGAGCATAGGGTGGGCTGAGAGGGGACTAGAGGAAAGCACACAGCAGCCGCTGGAGTCACGAGCCCCTCAGGCACACGGAGCCGCGCCCTGTGAACGCATCATCTGTGAGCCTCATCTTTGTGAGGCTGCCGTCCCTCACCACGGCCCTCCAGGGACACCGGGTCGCCGCTACGTAAAGTCTGAGGCTGCCCTTGAGTCTGGGCCAGTGTGGACACTCTAACCTGGACTCCAGCTGCCAGCACGAGCCACCCACGCAGAGGCCTGCCGGCAGCAGTGCTTGCGGGGCTGGGGTGACAGGAGGCAGGCTGAGTTTCTGCAACACTCGACAGAGATGCGTGGCCTCAATTCCTGCCTTTTTCTCTTCCGAAGTCAGCCGTGGATGGCGTGTGATAAGGCTGGTGTGGGCAGCTGTGTTCTGATATGTCAGTGCTAGCTGACCCTTTCCTAGGAGGATTTCCTGGGGGGGGGAGACAGAGAGGGAGAGAGAGAGAGAGAGAGAGAGAGAGAGAGAGAGAGAGAGAGAGAGAGAGAGAGAGAGAGAGAGAGGTAAGTGCCATAGCGCACAGGCAGAGGTCAGGAGATGCTTTTGAAAGTCAGTTCTTTCCATCCACCATGTTGGCTTCCAGGGATCAAGCTCGGTTTGCCAGCAGGTGCCTTACCCACTAGCCAACTCGCAAGTCCTCCTTAGGGAATTCTTAATTCAAGAGCTCAGCCTAGCCAGCCCATGGGTCTCTTCATATGACCTGGACAGAGGAGATCTCTCTGGACAGACACGGCGCCATGGCACAACATGACAAGCAGAGGCAAACTGGATTCTAGCCTCTATTTACCCATCCACTGGGTGCTTTCGCAAAGTGGGCAACTTACACGACTGCATTGCTGTCTATGCCCGTGTGCCACACGGGAAACATGGAAAACGATCAGTCCCTGGAAGCACAGCCCTGTAGCTCAGGGTCTAGTCCGGATGATTTCCTCTAAGCTTTGGCTCTTCCCTCTAAGGCCTTAGGCTGCCGCTCTGTGGGCAGCGACCTGGTCAGCTATACATGACCAAGCACATCCCCTCCCTGCTCTGCCTTTTCACCCTCCACTAGCATCAGTCCTTGGCATTTTATTTGACTTGAACTGAATTTATTCTTTTTTTAAAAAGTTATTAGTGTGTGTATTTTTGTGTGTGTGTGTGTGTGTGTGTGTGTATGTGTGTATCAGAGGACACTGTATGTCCCTGTGGAGGACCAAGGGTGACTTCAGGAATCATCCTGGATTGCTTCTACCTCCTTTTTGCTTTGCTTCTCAAATTCCACCTTCCAGGGCTGAAATAGCATATTTCCACCTGGCATTTTTATATGGGGTCTGGGAATCCAAACTCAAGTCCTTTTGCTTGGGAGACAAAGGCTTTAACCTCTGAGCCATCTCTTCATCCCCACCTCTCTAGAATGTTCTATCATTTTGGTTTTCACATTCCAGTACACTGTGCAGATAACTAACTTTCTAGAAGCATCCAAGGTTTATTCTCTGGTGCAAGTGATAATTCCAGAAATGCATTGCCTTTGGAACTAATAACCCAGATCCTTGGGTTAATTAGCAGACTTAATTTGCAGACTTAGCCAGACAGAACCATCCCGGCTGTGGGTAGAGGCGGTTCTGTCTGGACTGTGCCGAACATCATCAGAATTCTGAGGGCTCCATTGCACAATTCTCTCTGAACTGCGAAGCTGGGAAATAAATAAGTAAACAAGGCAGATTGTGTTCCGCTCTGCTTCCAGAAGCTGCGCCAGAGAGATGAAGTACAGCTGGCTCTGTGGGGAGCAGTATAAGGCTGCCTCCCCTTACACACACACACACTCACACACACTCACACTCACATTCACACTGAAAGGCGCTGAGGTTACACTCCATCCAACCATGCAAACGAAATAGATGCTGCTCACCTGAGACATTGAGCAGGATTCCTTCAAACCTACGACCCACGCCCACATATTTGACAAGCACTGGGGCTTTTTTTGGGCCAAGGAACAAAGTGGAATTTGAGGTTCATCTACAACCCCAGAGTCCAGGAGGAGGCTGTTACAATGTGCAGGGTGGACGGGGGCGGGGGGAGGGGAGCGGCACCAGGCTTCCTCCCAACACCCATGCAACAGTGTGTGCTCTGAATTTCAGCTCTCTGCTACCGAGTTCATCCACCCTCCTTCCCATGACCTGGGACACAGCCACGGACACAACTCCATGGTTACCAGCCGTCACACAGCCCCCTTCTTATTCTGAGGCACCTCCTGGGCAAAGGTAACACCTTGTGTTCTGGTTTTCTCCCCTTTGTACTTTAAACAACGATCAGGAACCACCCGACATCTTTCTGAGGTTCTCGGTTGGAACCAGCTGAGCCAGGCTCTCTGCCTCCTATGGGCTCTTCCCAAGGCCAGCGCCTCAGAGCTGCTACCCCCCCCCCCCGTGGGACACTAAGCCTTCCTGAAGGTACAGGGGTATGTGGGGGTAACAGCTCCACTGGGGCAGACTCCCATGCCCACCTCTGCTCAACTGGGGACTCCTGAGGAGAGAATCCCCCATCTCAGGGAACCCAAGGGCCCGAGAAGCAGGACGTGCGTGTGTCTCTGACTTTGGTCTCGCTGCACGCTGGTGCCTGAGCCCAGCAGCGACGTGTGCCTGCCTGGAGATCACAAGGAAGCAGGCCCGGGAGACGAAGGCCAGCTAGGGAAGGGCTCCCACACCCCTAGGGAGCTTGAGAGGCGCGGCTAAGGGGAGGCAGGTCTCAGATCTGCAGGGAGGCCAGCTGCTGCCCCCGTCCCATGGCCGAGGTGTTCAGACGCACAAGGTGCCCGTCGGCAGGGACGGAAGAGAGGGTCCATGCGCTGAGCTTCTCGTGTGCTCCTGCAGCTGCAATTCCAACATGTCGGCGTGCAAAGCCTCAGGGGCTTTTCCTATCCAGGTTAGGGTTCTTCTGGTTTCCCAGGGGGACAGCGCTGGGGTTTATTTCCTTCCCTCTTGGCTTGTGGGGGAGCTGAGGTGTGACAGGTAGGGAGCTGAATGGGTCGCAACAAAAGTTAAGAGTGAGAGGCAGCCAAGGACGGGCGTGCTGGGAATCCAGCGTGGACGGCTTCCTGGCCCGTCTATGTGCAGAGCTCGGTGCGGGTGGACTGGGCAGGGAAGGCTCAGAAATGGACACTTCGGTTGTCTTTGGGAGCGATGAGCAGAGCGCAGCCAGGCAGGGCGTTCATCTCCAAGAATTCTGCGTCACATTATTGCAATGGCCTCGTGTTCCCACGGGAAGAAAAAAAACCCTTGTTTCCATGGAGAATGATGCTGCTTCTCTTCAAACAGCAGGAATTCGTGTCCCCTGAGTTCTAGAATCCCGAGGTATGAGCCAGTATAGGCAGCGGTGCGTGACAGGAGAGGAGGGCGACGCTAGATCTTCTCCTGGGTCCATCCTGGGCTGCCCGTCCCCACCAATACCAGTTTGCTGGTTGTGTTTTTGGCATTGTTTGGCTCGCAGATCCATCATCCGCATCTCTGTCTTCATGGTCTCCCGGCTCTCTATAGTTGGGGTTCCCTCTCTGCCTGGGGTTCCCTTTCTAGTTGCTCCACTGCCTAAGAAAAATTATAATTGTATTATGGGGAGCTGCCTCCAACAGGCACGCATAGTCTAGTGCCCTCTTCAACACACACACACGCACACACACCAGAGACTAAGAGGAAAAGGAAAGATTTCTTTCAGTTTCATCCTGAGGGTAAGGATGGGGGCGCAGCAGCTCATGACCTGCAGCAGGAGTGCGGGTAACTTGGTGACAGACATCTGGGCAGACCAGGAAACCGGTGGTCTGAGCTGGGGAGCAGAGGTGGGTGTAGCCCTGAAGGCTTGTCCCCAGCAACTCACTTCTTCCCATCTCCTAAGACTCCCATAACCTCCCAAAACAGCACCACCAACCGGGGACCAAGTATTCAGAAAGGGGGTCTTCTTAGGAACTCAGGGGTGCACTTTCCACCCTGGACTTTGGGGTGCTTCCTAGGCACCGGGGAAGAAGGGGTACGCATACAGTTGTCTGCACAGCAGGAAAATGATGCGCTAAGAACACGTCACTCAGAGGAAGAGAGCAGGAGGGTCAGCCACTCAGACTCCTCAACAGAGGTGACTTTTTAAAAGATACTTTTTATTCCTTCAGAGTTTCAGTCACGAATACAGTGAATTTGTGATAGTTTCATACTTTAATCCCCAATCTAATCCCCCTCCTTTCCTGATATAACCCTTTTTCTGCCAGTCTCCCTCCTACATTCATTTCTTTTTGCTCTTGTGCCCCCCCCCCCCCGAGTTTCCTCTGGGTTGCTTTTGCTGGCACATGCCTGAGAAGACATGAGTCATGTAACAGCGGGTGTACCCCTGAGGGTAGTAACGTCCCTTCCACCCTCCACCAGCATTGGCCCACACCAGTCTCTCAGAGCGGTGTGGGGTCTCTTGAGTCTTTCCCATTCCATGGTGAGCTGTTGAGAGGGCGAATCCCGCGCAGGTCTGTGGAGCCTCACATCACCGCAGAGAGTTCATAGTGAGGGAGTCTATCATCCCACGTACGGTGTCTGGCTACACCTTCCCCGCTTCAGGCTCCAGCAATCCTACTGCTCCCTCTTCACCAAAGTTCCCTGAACCGCAAGGTGGGTTTGGGGTGCGTAGAGTCCTGTTCAAGACCGTGCGACCTACTATCACTATTTTCTGCACTTCTGTCAGTTGTGATTTTCTGTAATAAACACCTTTCATGGCAGCAGAAAGCTTCCGAGTTGAGGGCCGAGTGGCGCCTCCAATCTGTGGGTATAACGACAAATGTTTCAAGGGAAGTTTGATATAGTGTCTTCATGTCTAAACCTTAATGGCTTGCACCCTCATCCCAGGCCCTATGTTCTCCCCATCCATAAGTTCTTATACTGGTTTACAGTACCAGGAATGTGATGCCTGCTGACAAGTGGGCCTTAAATCTGAACAGAAAGCTGTTGGTTGCGCCCTTGACATCCACGCCACTATGGCACTGATGGCCTCCTCTTGCAGGGTGATTGTCATTGCAACTTGCAGCTTTCACGGATGGGCGGGACTGTGGGTTGCTCTTCTCCCCCAATAGCTTGGATAGTACTTTCTGGTGCTCTGAAACTGGTCAGCAAGGAGGAAGCTTCCAGACAGTTCCAGCTCGTGTGTTTTTAATCTATGTCCTGTGATCAACATGTCAGTTGCATCTTCAGCAATAGGGTCTTACTGTTAGTTTCTGGAGGACAACCAAGAGTAACGGCACATGACTGTGCTGTATGTGGGGCCTTTGAGGCCTCTCTGACCAGCAGCTTATTAGGAGGCATCTCATCCCTAGTGTTTGGAATGTACTTTAATTGTCTACTGGTTCCAGTTGGAGCATCTAGTTGGATACTCTAGTTGGAGCATCCTAGGACATTTTTCATTTTCCCTGTTTTCCTCTCTCTGTGTTTATTGGGTAGTGTGTCCTCACTCTTTTTTAAAACAAAAATGTTTTTTTGATATACTGATAGTACAGGAGGTTTCTTCTGGTTTTATCTTTTTTTTTATTAAAAATTTAATTATACATTTTAAAATTTTTTACCAGTTCCCTCCCTCCCCCCTCCTCCCCCTCCCCTTCCCCCAGTGCCTCCCCCCCAATTCCCAGAGAGTCCTTTATTGTGTACGCCTAACTCTCCACTGGGTCCTCCTCTCCGATGACATATAAGGACCCAGTGGCATTTCCATAAGCCCTTTCTCTTGTTCCCCTTAAGCATAAGATCACTACTATGGCTATCAATCCCTTGCCTCCAGGGGTCTCGGTGCCCTTAACAGATGCTAGACTTTATGAGGGCAACAGTGCGCTGGACATTGCGCAGGGCATGCAAAGTCCCATTATGATTGCTTTGGCCCGAACTACTGTTGAGAATCTTGCAAATCGTTGCTCCTCCCATCCTTTTGCTCTTACAATCTTACCGCCCCCTCTTCCGCAAATGTCCCTGAGCTCCAGGATGGGGAGAGATTAGGCTGGCTTATCTTACAACCTTAGTCCGGTTTGCTCCTCCTTCAGTCCTTCCTGTATCTTATCTCCTCAGCCCTCTTTAAACACCCCCCCCCATTAGTTCGCTTTCCACCTTGCCTTCTGTGGCTTTCATATCTCCTCCTTGAAGGTCTTCACCCTATCCCTCCCTCCCACCTCCGCCTAATGGTCCTTTTCAAGTTTTTTGGCTATTACAAGAATTCCAGATTAAGTACATCAATCAGAAGTTCAATGCTAGTATCTGCATATAAAAGAGAACATGCAGTGTTTGTCTTTCCGTGCCTGAGATACCTCACTAAATATAATGTTTTCCAGTTCTATCTATTTATCAGAGAATTCCATAATTTCATTTTTCTTGGTGGCTGAATAGTGTTCCATTGTGTACACATACCAGACTTTTATTATCCATTCCTCCACTGAGGGATATGTAAGCTGATTGCACCTCCTTGCTATTGTGAATAGAGCTGCAATAAACATAGATAAGACAGATGTACAAGTGTATATGTAATAAGATGTAGAGTTCTTTGGGGTTACTTGGGAATAGAAAAGAATACCCAATGTCTTCTGAACTTAAGTTCAGGAAGAGAAAGGAGGATGGGGCAGAGAGGTGAGGACTACAGCCTCTCCAGCGTGCAGGGAAGGGAGAGAAGTTTCTGGATTCCACAGCATGCCTGGCCTCTTTCTTCTTCTAAACGAAGTCATGTACCTCACCAGGGTGTGAATCCGTGCGACCAGCAGCCAATGGTGCCCAGTGCAGTCTGCAGCTGTGCAGGGTCCCAGGAGGGCTGAGGGCTACCGCTCCAGTAGGGTGAGAATGTTCTGGAAGGTGGCAGCTAGAAGTCTAGGAGGGAAAGGGACGAGTGGGGCGGGGAAGGGATCCCCGTTCTCAGGGGCTCCAGGAAGAAGTGCGGGACCTTGGGAGGCAGAGTCAGACCAGGGTGACAAGCCTCTGGTAATCAGCAGGATGTGTGGAGCCGGCCGCACAGCCTCCCGCGCCAGCTGCAGAAGGGTCAGCTCTGGTAGGACTGGCTTCCAGCACGCCGAGTAGAGACTCTTGCTCGGCGTTTGTAAAACTGTTTCACAACAAAGCCTCATGTGGTAGCAATTACGCTTTTAGCATCTATGATTGAGAAATGCACAGATATGAAAACCACTGTAAACTAGACAATGGCCTTAAAGGGACATGTTTTATTAAACCCACAGAATCTTCACTATGTTTAAAAGATGCATATGCATAAGACAAAGTGTGGAATCATACCAGCCCACATCGAGACAGAGAAGCCAGCAGAAGACAGCCCGGCGGAAAACATGTCACCCACTAGACCAGGAGCTGAAATGCCTGGGTAGCTCCAGGTGTTCTGTAGGTCCTGTCCTAGGGTCAAAGTTCCATCTTAGAAATAATCTGCTGTGCCCCAAAGAACCACTATTCCTATAAGAGGTGCAGATTCCCAAGCAGCAACCCCCCAAATTCCACCCATGTGGGGGAATTCCATCTTGCTTGTGGATGAGGGGAACCCCATTTGGCTGGACTCTCTGCCACCTGTAGCCATGACTCCTTGAGGGTACGGTAAGGAGAACAGTTCACGCTGATCTTGCAATGTGTGGGTGCCTAGAGATGACTTTGAATACTTCACCTCATTAAACTCCCAGCTTCATGAAGGAGTGAAGGAATCCAGGGCAGGCCACCCACAAATATGGCCCACATGCTGGAGGGGAGAAGGTTGTGGAAGTCCAAACCTTTAAGAAAGAGAATTATTACCTCGATGACTCTCTGTGAGTTTACATGAGCTGCACCCCACAGACGGCCACTGCACTCCACAGACCACTGCACCCCACAGACAACCACTGCACCCCACAGACGACCACTGCACCCCACAGACGACCACTGCACCCCACAGACGACCACTGCACCCCACAGACGACCATTGCACCCCACAGACGACCACTGCACCCCACAGATGGCCACTGCACCCCACAGACGACCACTGCACCCCACAGACGACCACTGCACCCCTGGTCCATTCTGCGGCCCTAACAGACTTCCTTCCCTGTTGCTGTCCATTCTCTGCACCCATTGAGCTGCCCTAGAAATCACAAGCTCTCAACATTGCCCGTGTCCCCTTTCCATGCCCCTCTGCAGAAGAACGGCTGTGTGTGTGAGAATCATCCTGAGCTACTGGGGAGTCACAGTCTGTCGTTTTCTTCCTCTGATGCTAACAGATGTGTGCGCCTTTTCTCACTGTCTAACTGAGGATGACCTTAAGCTTCTAATAATCTTGCATCCAATTCTGGGGGCCTGGGATTAAAGATGTGCATTGCCCAGTCCCACTTATAACTGATTTGCATATGCCAGGCATTCCAAACACTAGGTTGAGATGCCTCCTAATAAACTGCTGGTCAGAGAGGCCCTCAAAGGCCCCACACAGCACAGGCTTGTGCCATCGCTCTTGGTTGTTCTCCAGAAACTAACCGTATTGCTGAAGACGCAGCACGTGTTGATCACAGGACATAGATTAAAGCCAACCAACCAAACAAGAACAGGAGCTGGCAGTGTCTAGAAGAGCGCAGGGCAGGTGCCCAGCGGTGGCTCCTTCACCATGTCCCAACCAGCCTTGCCTTGGAGTCCTGAGGTATGCCCAGTGTTATATGCCCAGAAGGAATGCTCAGAGCCGGGAATGCTGGGTCCCTCACTTGAACCCAGAACTCCTCACCCTGGTATGTCCTGGTGCCGTCTGCAGACGGGAGGGTCTGAAGCCCGTCGCCTCAAGCTGAGCACGGCTGACTCGGGACTGCAGCCTATCACACAGCAAATCTTCATCAACGCCATCATTGTAAGTTAGCAGCGACCGCTGCTTGGCCACGTATGCTCCGTTTGGCCAATGTCTCCGATGACAGAAGGCTGCCACTCGCACAAATCAGAGAATGAGGTCTGGTGAAGAGACTTGCCAGGATGTCTCTTTTGGCTTTGGAAGGACCCGGCAGCTGTGAGACAGTGCATTAATAATTGATCAGGACTTAATTGGAAATGCTTAATTGGGAGTAGAGAGGGTGACAGAAGGCGCCGTGCAGGGTGCCCGCAGCTTCGAGGCCGCCCAGGCACGCACCTTGTCCCTGAAGACCAGGGGTCCCCAGGAGCCTCTGGGTCAGGCACGTGACCTTCTTCTGACTCCTGTCTCACGGCTGGGCTCACCACTGATTAAAGGGGTAAATTGTGTCTGGCTCTGGGGAGGGTTCCAGGCCTGGGAGAAGGCTCTGTGGTTAAAGTCTCTGCCTCACCAGCTAAAGGACCTGAGTTTGGACCCTCAAAGCCCACGTAAAAAATGCCTGATGGATATGGTGGTGGCTCGTACTTCCGGCCCGAGAAAGCGGAGCCTGGGAAACCCAGAGCAAAGCAATAAAGAGCAGTCCAGGCTGATCCCCACATCATCCTTGGGCCTCTACAGGCACACACACTCAAGTCCATTCTTGTACACACGCCTGTGCACACATGTACACGCACATGCAAAACACACACACACACACACAGGCAAAAAAAAAAAAAAAAAAAAAGCGCAAATTCCTAATCTGTGCGGCTTGTGTGGAGAGGGCCGGCCCGGCTGGCTGAACTGGGGCGTGTCCCGCCCTGTCCATGGGGAGGAACACTATCACCAGGCAGGGCGGCAGCGCCCCTGCCCCTTGCAAAGCAGCAGCTGACCAGTGACCTCGAGAACACGGCAGAGGTTGTGGAATTTGAATACTGGACTGTCCCCCTGAGTCGCCTCCCCTGAGAACAGGGGGCACAGAGAAGTGAGGTTTCCCACCCAACCGCATGTGGGGGCATGTAGCCCACCCTCTCAACTGACGAGGATGCAGGCTGTGAACAGTCCGCCTGGAGTCGCTCAGCAGCCTGGGCCCCCTGTGACCCTCTCCGCTAATCTGATTCCCCAACTTCTTTTTATCTCACCCGGAATTGCAGGCTCTTCCGGGACGGTTGAGAAATGAGCCCATAAACGCCTCTGTCTCCTTCGTATCCAGATAGCATCCTGGCCAGCGACAGTCCAGCCTGTCCCAACTGGGGATAAAAACCCCCTTGTTCCCCAATGAACTTTTCCATGTTTTCAAAACTCCGTGTCGAGGCAACGATTTCACCACAACAGAATTACATGTTTCCGAGAGCCGCTCTTGTACAACATGCAATTTGGAGGAGGCAAGAGTCAGGAGTAGGAACGGCTACCCCTGTCCAATTAAGGAAGCCCAGTTTGGCTCCAGGGCAAGTGGAGACGTCTAAACTTTCCTGACCAATTTGTGTAGTCGCCCTCATTTCCAAATGAAACAAAACCAGGAAAGAAAGCCCAGGCTGTCTCTGCATCTACCTCATTCAATTTGCTCCCAAGACTAGCTTCCAGGAGCCAGAAGGCTACACCAGCTTTTAACAAGATGCAGCTAGGCAGGGGTTAAATCTGTCCTTGCAAGCAGAAGGTCCTGAGTTCAGATCCTGGATCCTACATAAAAATACCAGAAAGGAAATGGCAGTGGTCTGTACTTCCCGACCTGGAAGGCTGAGCCTGGGAAACTCCAGAGCAAAAACAAAGAGGAGGTAGAGCAATCCAGAATGATTCCCAAGGTCGCCCTCGGACCTCCACAGGCATACACAGTGCCCTTTGATAAACACACACACACACACACACACACACACACACACACACTAACACACACGTACAGAGTAAAAGAAAAAAAATGGGCTGGAGAGATGGCTCAGGGATTAAAACTTCTGCCTCACAAGCAGAAGATCCTTGAGTTCAGATCCCAGGTCCCATGTAAAAAATGCTAGGTGGAAATGGCGGTGGTCTGCACTTCTGGTCCTGGTGGGCAAAGCCAGGGAGATCCCAGGTGGAAGCAAAAAGGAAGTAGAAGCGATCCAGGATGTTTCCCAAAGTTACCCTTGGTCCTCCACAGACACACACACACACACACACACACACACACATAAATAAAACTAAAAAAAAAAAGTTTCCAGAGCCAAGCTGCTTGTGGATTCACCTCAGGTCTCTGGATTAGTCCCAGGTCCTCATGACCTCCATGCATGCTCCCCTGTGGCCCCCACGCTGCCCCCCCTTGTGGCCCCCCGCCTGCTCCCCCACCCCCCATGGCCCGCGCCTGCTCCCGGCCGCCTGACAAGGGACGGCAAGGCCTTGTCACTGTCCACACAGGAGACCGGATACTTCACCAAGGGACTCTGTGCCCCTCCCTTTGACCGTCAGACGATTGACATGATGGAGTCCAAGAAATTAGAACTTCCCTGGATCTTATGCAGCGGGCAGGGCGGCTAGAGCCTGGGCCAGCCAGAGCGGGAACTTGTCTCCGGGGAGGGATTCCACAGTTCTGACAACGTGTCTTACTGGAAGGACTTAAGCCAAGGCAGAAGCCAACTTTGACCAGGCAGGACGACGCAGCTGTGCACACCTCTTATCCACTGTTTTTTATATTTATTTGTGTGTGTGTGTGTGTGTGTGTGTGTGTATGTGTGATCTGTATGTCAGAGGTACTGTGTGTCTGTGGAGGCCCAAGGGTGACTTTGATCATCATAAATTGCTTCCACCTCCTCTTTGCTCGGGACTTCCCCGTGCTCTGCCTTTCAGGACTAGAAGCACAGGCCACTAACATTTTCACATCAATTTTTTTTTTAACATGAGATCCGGGATCTGAACTCAAGTCTTTCTGTTTGTGAGGCAGAGGCTTAACCTCTGAGCTATCTCTTCAGTCCCTTTTGACCACTGTTTAAACCTAAAGCTGGCATTGGTTCTCAGAGTATGAACCTGGGGGGGGGGCTTGTCAATGGACCTCTTTGCTTCTCTTCCCATGAAGATCTCCTTTCTCTGCTTTTCACTATTTCTTTCGTTGGTGTATTGTGGGTCTAGCTTCTTAGGGCTGCTGGGGACCCTATGAGAATAGGCCCAGGAGGGCGACCCTGGCTGCCCGGGTGAGGCAGGCCACAATTCAATGACCAATGGCCAGTGGTTGATCTTTGAGTTTATTTAGGAGTGATTTGCGCAGAACTGCAAAAGACACAGGGAATGGGCTGTGTTCTTTGGCTCTGTGAAGCCGAGGCTCAGAGTACTGGTCAGTGGACCAGGATCACCGGCACAGACTCCCTGAGAAATAGTTGCTTGTTCCTCACAGTGCCTGGCTCGATGGCGCTGAAGACAGCCACCATGGGTGGCTGGACACTGGAGCTCATGGGGACCCCTTGCCTTGGGAGGGGTCTAGGGATGAAGAATGGTGCGGACAGCAGAACGATGAACGTGGACACGTGACTGGTGTTCTTAAGGTCGAAGCCTGGCTCCTAACTAGACTCAGCCGCCTGTCCCGAGGCCAATTAAAAAATAATAGTGAAAAATAGAGAAAAGCGATTTATTCGATGTGGCCACATTGGAAAGAGGAACAAGTAAAGGGGTCCGGTGATCCCCGCTCCAAGCCCATCTTCTGGGAGCTGATGTGAGGCCGAGGTTCAAGTAGAAGGTAAGAATGATGCAGTTCTGGTCAAGGTGTGGTCCTGTCCATCACTGACCCTTCAGTGTCTGGGTTCTGGTCTCTCCTGTGAGGCGGTCTGACGAGTTGTCAGAACCGTGTGATGTGTCTTCCTGAGAGACATGCCCCCCCCCCGGCTGATACCAGGTTTTTTTTTCCGTTTCCCCCATGTGAGATTCCAGGGGAAACTAATTCCTTGGGGTTCACTGTTTCAATAGTCAGAGAGCTAAAGGAAGGAGCACAAGTTGCCTTTAGATTACCTTCATTCCTCCCAGAAGCGATGCTTAGAGATCTGGGGTCACCAGAATGGAACTCTACTCCACATATTCCTGTAACCACGATGTCCCTTGACCAGGCTCCACACTGATGTGACAGCGTCAAACACAAGCATCCCAAGGGGGGCGGTGCATCCCGAATGTAGGGTCAGCAGTCTGGATATGAGACTCTCTCTGCCCTCCTAAGGCACGAGGATCTGGGCATGTCCATGCTGGGGGGTCATGCTGCAGTTTGGCTACCTCAGGGCCACTCATTACTGGCTGTGGTAAGAGCCATATGGATGGTATGACACGGAGTCGATAGTCACCATCCATGCCGCCCTCGTGAGATATGAGCTGAACAGAGATGGAGGCTGCCGGGTGCTGAGACCCCTTTCCAGGGTCACCTCTCCACCCGATATCAGCACATCGCTTCCCAATTTCAAACTGGATGAATCTGAGTTTCCCAGCTCTGTGAGCTTGAGACGGAGTTGAGATTCCCCTGGGGGAGAGCTGATCACCCGGAGACCACAGCTCCTCGTTCCCTTGGAAACCAGGACTCTGGTGGAGCCGGCGCTATGCAGCTTCTGAGCCGGGCTTGAGCCGTGCCTGGGCCGCTGGCTATGGGAGCTGTGTGATAAGGCAGTCTGAGCCCTGCGCTCCCCTGTGCTGAGTTTCTTGACGAGGAAATGAGGGTCTCTCAGGGTACTCGCAAGATAATAAGGGGGACCCCTTGTGCTTCCCATCCCCCTTAGGACAATAAAGGTTTCTAGCTGGCTAGGGAAGTGGGGGTCAAACACAGCGGTGTAATTAAGGGTTCCAGTTTGGCTTTCCAGGGTTAACTGACATCCAGGTGGGACGGAGCTTAGTGGAGAGGAGGAGTCCATGTGCTCCCACGGTCCCAGCACCTGGGTAAATATCTAAGGGGGGAGTCTGTGCTGCGCGGTGGTGCGGCTCACATCTCCACCCAGGTGTAGAGTCGTCATCCTCAAGGAGAATCGAAACCCGCCTATCAAATAGTATCTCAGTGCAAGGCACAGTCTGGAAAGCCACTGTTTTCGTGGTACGGGGTTAACTTAGAGCAGAGCATAAGCTTGATTTCAATGTTCAGTTACTTTTTTAGCAGTACATTCATTTATTTATTTCTTTAACCTTTTTTTATTCTTTTTTAGTTTCATACATGAATATGGTGAATTTTTGATATTTTCACACCCTAATCCCCAGTCCCATCCTTCTTCCTTTCCCATCACACTTCTTTCCTGGCCGTCTCCCTTCTATTTTTGAATGTGTGACCCACTGAGTTTCGCCCAATGTTGCAGTTCACCTGCATGGTTGATGATAAAATCACCATCAAATGGCTTAAGGGAACAAGAGATTTGTTCTCTTATGATAGACTGGTTACAGTTTCTCGCTCAGCTTTGCAGGAGAGCTCACACCAACACCAGGGCTGAAGGAACTGGCTACACCATGTCCAAATAGCAACTGAGAGAGGACGATCCTTACTTGCCAGACCAGCATGTCTGGCCAAGTACACACAAGGATGCCCCCTTTTCTCAACCAGTTCCCTCCATTTTACTCACCTGCCCAGGCCCTAGTCCCACCCACCACGGGCTGGGCCTTCCCCATCAGCTAGACAATCTCCTGCAGGTTCGCTCTGGGCCTAACTCAACTACCAATTCTCTACCAATGTGCCCAGAGCTCAAACCCTCAACTGTCAAATTGATGGCTGAGTCTAACTATGACACCTGGGTGGCCTTGGATGGCATGTGCCTGAGTGCTTGCTAATCACTAGTCATGTGTCAGTGGCTGGACCACTGAGGTCAGCATCCGCCCCATCAGTACTGACCCTCAACGGTCTCTCATGGAGGTGTGGGGCCTCTTGAGATCTTTCCGTTCCCAGAGGTAAATGACGACAGGTCAGTCCCCTGCAGGGCTCGTGGCAAGTCCCACCGCTGCGTCGACTTCATGGACCGAGCAGCCTGTCCTGTCCAGAAGATCACGTCTGGTCTTTTCAGGCTATTGGTCAGCTTGACAAGTCTAGAAGGCAGGGAGGCAGACTTGCGTGGGAGATTGTCTTGATTCGGGTCAGTTGAGATGTGGGAAGCCCCGCCCTCCGAGAGCATCGGCATCCGGGCGGGGTCCAGGCTAGGAACGAGAAGCGAGCTGAGCAGCCGTGTTTGTCTCTCTCTGACTGGGCGCGAGGACCAGCTGCCTCCAGCTTGGCTTCCTGACCCCAACTGAGCGGCACAAACTGAGCGGCAAACAACAGAGACCAAGCCCTTAATATTTTTTAAAAATTTTATTTTGTGTGTGCGTGTGTGTGTATGTGTGTGTGTGAGAGAGAGAGAGAGAGAGAACACTGTGTCTCTGTGGAAGACCAAGCTCACTGTGGTAGTGGGAGGGCAGCCTCGGCTATCTCAGAGTCTCCACATAGTGTGAAGTGGGCCAGCAAGGGGCTGCAAGTCCTGGGGAGGAGGGAGACCCAGCTGCCTGTGGGGTCTTTAACAGCCTAGAGGCAAGGCTGTCTGCAACTAGCCTTAGCCAATGATGAGCAGCTACGACAGAAACCGGAGACCTGAGATCTGATCACTTGATAGGCAGCCAGGAGAGGCCCAAGTGAAACCCCACCTCTCCTGCGTTTGTAAATAAAGTTTTACTGGACTGCAGCCATATCTGTTTATGGTCTCCAGCTGCGTTCCTTGGCGTGGCCTACAGAGCCTAAAGTATTTACCATCTGTCCCTTCGTAAGAAACAGAAACTTATGGGCCCAGGTTACGAGGGTTTGAAAGCAAGGACAGAGAGGGACTGGGAGTAATTTATAAGGCCTTCTACCAAGTGTGTGTGTGTGTGTGTGTGTGTGTGTGTGTGTGTGTGTGTCTGTGTACATATGTATAGGTGGGTGTATGTGCACATGTCTGCACATATGTATGGGAGGGTGCATACACCTTTGTGTGTTGTTGCATATATGTAGGTGGATGCATGTGCACATATTTGCGTGTGCAGGAGTACATATGTGAAGGTGGGTACAGGTGCTTATGTCTGTGTGTGTAGGCGCACATGTTTAAGTGGGTGCATGTGACATGTCTGTGTGCACGCAGGCGCACGTATGTTTAAGTGGGTGCGTGTGCACATGGCTGCATGTGCACGTATGTGTGGATGGGTGGGGCTCCTTGGGTACTGTCCACCTTGTTTTTTGAGACAGTGTCTTGCTGGCTTGGAACCTGCCACGTGGGTTGTCTGGCTGACTGGCCAGTGAACTCCAGAGATCTGCCTATTTCCTTCTTCCACAGTGCTGAGATTTACAAGTGCATGGTTTTTGTTTTTTGTTTTTGTTTTTTTCAGTTCAGGGTCTGGGGATCAAACTCAGGTCTTTGAGCGAGTTACCAACTAGACTATTTTGTATTTAACATTTATGAAATACTGCTTTGTGGCCAGCTCTCTAATGAGAGGTCATGACACCTCTGTTTTGCAGAAAGGACTAATTAGTGTCCCCAGAATTAACAAATATCACAGGGCACACACTTATATTAAAAAATGACTCACTGTTTGGCAAATTCGGCTGGATGCCCTGTATTAGATCTCATCCTATGCAGAACACACTCTAAGCCACAGATCAACAAGAGGGAAAAACCATCATTTTGCCGACAGTCAGCTGTCATTCAACAGCGTGCTGAGCTGGAAAGGAGACACCGCTTTATGCGCAAACTGTGGCTGGGGCCAGTCATCCGACTGTCCCGGCCTCCGCGAGTCATACCCATGAGACAGGACAAGCCCTCTCTTCCCTAGCTCCTCTCTCACTCTCCTCCTTCCTCCCTCCTGCGGGGATTGAACCCAGGATCTCAGGAATGTTAGGCAAGTCACCACTGAGCTCTATCCCAACACCATATCTTGCCCCTGTAGCTCTCTGGGGGATGACAGAGTAAGAAAGAACATAATTTAGGGGCTTATAGAAAGTCTAATAAAGAAGACGCTTGTCTTTCAGAAATAGCCCCAAGGCTCCCCAAATAGGAATTTTTTTCCCCAGAGAGAGAAAACTACCACTTCCAAATATTCAGGACCAGATACATGCTATAACTCGTGCGTTGAGGTCAGAGGATAACTTTCAGAAGTTCTCCATGTAGACTCCAGAGACTGAGCTCAGAGCGCCAGGTTTACACATGCACTTTACCCACTGAACTGGCTCACCGATTCAGTGACTTCTTTTCTAACCACAAAGACGAGGCCTCTCTCCTTCCTCCTCATTGGGCGCTGTTCCCAAGTGAGCCAACCCTGGAGTGGGAAAGACCAGAGCGCTCCCTGACTCTGGACATCGTACACAGCGATCCTGGCCCCAAGTCCCTTCCAGTGGCATTTCAGGTCCTCCACAACCTACCTCAAGCCTCACCTACTGCTCCATTTCCTACATTGCTTCCTCTGCTTGTTTTACTTTTGTTTTGCTTAGCTAGAGTCTCACTCTGTAGACCAGGACATGCCCCTGAGGACCCACTTCTGCTAGCTAGGTATTGCTTCCCGATGTTTCCAGAACCTTCTGCCAGCTGGGAGCCTCCGCTTCCACACGGGAGCCTCCAGGGGACATTAGCAGATGACAGCTCGTAAAGGGCAAACAGGTGAAACAAAGGTGATGCTAGTGCAAGTGTTAGTCACTTCCTCTTTTAAAGCAGTGACTTTACCCATCGTGGTTTTTAGATTTTGAGGTACTTTTGCAATCTTTAGCTACTGATGTTAAATAGGATTTGCATTTGAATCAACCCTCTGGGACTTAGGAAAGTACTTTTGCATAGCCGCTTTGGGGGGGGCGGTACATCTCTGTGATGGACGGATGTGGTTTCTCTCCATTTTATAGACACATCAAGATCAGATTACATGAAACCCAGGCATCTGGACTTCAAGTCCTGTGCGCAGAGCAGAAAGGCGCCAAGGATGTCTGCGACAAGCAGATTTGGCTCTGGGCCTCAGTTTCTCCTTTAGCGTCATCACCATGGTGGCATTAGCAGATGCAAGAGGCCCGCATAGGCGTAAAGATCGGGTGTCAGGCTTGTTCTGCCCTGCAGCTGTGCAGGGTGTTGCCTGACCCGGAGCTGACCACACCCTCCAGCTTGGTCGCCCAGAAGACGTCTCTGACACCTGTCTGCAGCCACCTCTCCACGGCGACAGTGCTCATCTCGGACCCTGTGCCATTTCCTATCATTTCCTGTGTGAGCATACAGACTTCATCATTCTGGTCTTGGTGACAAGTGGCTTGCGAGATGTTTGGTCATCCATCAAAACTAACCGACTCCATTTCTAGACCGACATCTTGCTGCCTGCTGGAGCAACTGGCAAGAATCCCCATTCTTGGGAGTCCTTTATTCAGGACATGACGGAAGCGACAAGGGAAACTTTAGGAAAGCTGAGCTTCCTGGGATGGCGGTGACGGGCATTGCAGAGTGAACAGGAGCTGGGCTAGAGGAAGAAAGAAAGGCCCAAGGCATCGGCATGAGTGACAGCCCTTAGAGGCAGGTTCGGGTGTGGTGGGAGTTCAGGGCACTAGCGATGAGAAGGCTGAGAGTCTAGGGTTTGAGAGCTGAGGTCTTGGGTGCCAACACTGGAGCTGGTTTTATCCTGTTTTCCTATTTCTACTGTGACGGGGAAGGTCAAATGCAGCTCCGCTGCCGACCTTGAGAGAGGCATACAGGGCAAGGGAGGGAAGAGATGACCCATCCTCCCCGCTAGGAACTGGTTGGTCTCCATAGATCACTGAGGCCGATGAATTTCCCTGGTCTCAGCAGGGCCCAAGCATTCAGCCACAGGAGCTGATTGTGCTTCTCACTTCTACCAGCGTGGTGGATGGTACCCACCACAGGCGGAAGGGCTTCTCCAAAAGCCCCACCTTTGCTTCCATCCTGCAAAAGGGGCGTGGTAGAGCATGTCTGTCATCCTAATACTCAGAAGGTGGAGGCGGGAGAATCAGAAGTTCAAGGTCATCCTCTATCACATAGTGAGTTCAAGGCCAGCCTAGGCTACATGAGACTCTGTTTCAAGAGCATGAAACAAAATAATCCAGAGATTTGTCTGCTAAGCCTACATTCAAATCTGAAGTAGTTGGAATGTGGGGCTCGGGCATACAACTGCAACAAGCATTCAAAGTTTATGAAAGTCACTTGAACTAAATGCAACTCTTCCTTTCCCTGTTGCATAAAAACTAAATGTAATTCTTTCCCTGTTGCATGAAGGCTGAGCAGGCACGGGGCTCAGACTCCATTAGACACAGGCTCCCTCTTTCCCTGCTCTGCTATCCCTAAGGTGCAGACTCCTGGAGGTTCTTGAGGAACCACCAACACATCCCGCTTCTCTTTAAGGATCCAGAGGTCATAGAGTCCGCTGGCTTCTGGTCCTTCAGACCAGTGTCTAGCTGATGAGGTTCCACATAGCTGCAAGGGAGCCATGGAATATATCATTTCTTCTGGGAAGCTAGCTGAAAGGCCGTCACTGTGGAGGAGGAATGGGATGGTCCCCGAGGCAGCCATGATCCTTTCCCTATTGTCTCTTTAGCCGAATGGTTCTGATCCTTCAAAAGGCAGACGAGATGGTAGAGATTAGCCACTCCAGAGATGTATTGGGGCAAAGTCAGTGATGGAACTTGGGGGGCAGCTAGGGGACACTGGGACAACCATCAGAGTCCTGCTCCAGATGAGAGAGAGAGGGGGAGGGAAAGAGAGAGAGAAGTAGTGGACATATCTTGCAGAGTGATGCAATTTTTTACATGCATGCATTTGTACATATGTGTGTGCATACATATGTGTGCATGTTTGTGTGCATGCGCGCGCATGTGTGTGGTGTGTGTGTGTGTGTGTGCATGTATGTGTGTGTGTAAAGGCACCTGAGTGTGTGTTCTAGGGAGGCTCAAAGATGACATCAGGAAATCAGGATTCATCCTGGATTGCTCTACTTCCTTACTGCTTTGCTCTGCAGTTTCCCCAGCTCTGCCTTCCAGGATCAGAATTTTAGGCAGCCACCATGTCCACTTGGCATTTTTACTTGGGATCTGGGGATCTGAACTCTTTGTGAGGCAAAGGCTTAACCCTGAGCCATCTCTCCATCCCAAGTCATGACATTTTAAACTCATGCCCACTACCATGAACCTGCCCTCCCCTCCTCCATCCCCTCCCCTCCTCCATCCCCTCCCCTCCTCCATCCTCCCCTCTCCCCTCCTCCATCCCCCCCTCCCCCCCCTCATCCTCCCCCTCCTCCATCACTCCCCTCCTCCCCCTCCTCCTCCCCCTCCATCTCCCCCCCCTCCCCTCCATCCCCTCCCCTCCTCCATCCCCCTCCCCTCCTCCATCTCCTTCCCTCCCCCTGTCTTGCTCGGCTGCTGGTCGCGGAGAAGGAATCCGGAGGGCATCCGCTGGGCCACAGCCCATGATGCTCCCTGTGGCCCAAGAGGCCACACTCAAGGTGTCTTCCCTGGATAACCTTGGCAAGTTCCTTGGTTTTTAAGTCCCTTGTCTTCCCCACCATGAAGACGAGAGCCATAACTCCAACTCACAGGGTTTGAAGAATTGGGATCATACATACAGTGGGATTATTTTCATGTCTAGCACGCACATTCCCATGGTTAATGACGTTTGTTCTTGATGATGTTATCAGAGACTCTTGGCCATACACAGCTAGAATCAGAGCTGTGGTATTAGAAAACCTTGGAAAGGACCAGCAAGATGGCTGGTGGGTAAGAGCGCTTGCTGTGCAGACTGGTGACTTGAGCTGATGCCTGGAATCCACACAAAGCTGGATGCAGTGACTCAAGTCTGTAATGGAGGCAAAGACGGGAGAATCACCTCAAAGCTCCCAGACCATCAGCCAGCCTGGAACAGGCAGCGCCCCAGAAACAACATGGTGGAGGGATCTCCAACGTGTGCGTTGTGGCGTGTGAGTGCACATGCACGCGCACACGCATTTTAAAATTAAAATAAATAAATGCTTGGAGAGTGTCATAGTTAGGCACAGGTGTCACCTTGATAGCTGAGGGTTTGAGCGCTGAGCACATTTGTAAAGAATTAATGGTTAAGCCCAGAGTGAACCTGCAGGAGATTGTCTAGCTGATGGGGAAGGCCCAGCCCATGGTGGGTGGGACTAGGCCCTGGAATAAGTCACGGAGAGCTGGTTGAGAGTCGGCATCCTTGTGTACACTTGGCCAGACATGCTGGTCTGGCAAGTAAGGCTCGTCCCTCCCTCAGCCGTTATGTGCTGATGGTGTGGCCAGTGCCCTCGGCCCTGGTGCTGGTGTGAGCTCTCCATCAAGCTGGACTGAGAACTGTGACTGGGCAATCATAGGAGACAATAAACCCCTTGTTCCCTTAAGCCATTTGACAGTGATTTATCAGCAACCACGCAGGCGGACTGCAATAGATAGTGATGACTTTCACTATAAATGCTGCCCTTGACCCGCTAGGAGTATCCTCGTGCATTTTGAAAACAAGACTTGCCACAAAGGGCCAAGAGCAGCAAGACACATAAACCAGAAGTGGGTGGAGTGGCAAGGGGCAGCAAAGGAGTCAGGTCATGGCTCTGGGTAGCCTGGACACTTAGGAGTTCCCTACATCCCAGCAGGCCTCGTGTTTCTGATGAATGGTTCCTTTTCCCACAACTGCGGCTCGATGGGGGCATCTGAGGCGAGAAGCCCTTGCCGCAACAAATCTTTAGTTCACACACTTGATCGGACACCTGCTCTAGCCTCTGAACCTTGCCTTGGAGAATCAAGATGAGTAAAATCGAGCTGACATTTGAGAGCAACCATCCCAACGGTTAAGGGCACGTGGAGGAAATGGTATGGGTGGTGCAAGGGGCATGTGGCCTATGCCCGAAGAACAAAGGCTGGTAGTTTCGTGCCAGGCAGGGCTGCTGGGCGGAGGCTGGGGCTGGTGTGGGTGGGGCAGGCACTCGCTCTGGTAAAGCCCTGCTGTGTGGGCGCGGCCGGAGGCCCCTGCAGGGCTCTGCGTTGCTTCCACCTGTCCAACAGCTCCTGGGATTGCTAGGAACGCACAGGAAGCTCCCGCCAGCCCCGTGCGTGGCGCTGCTTTCCCTCTGCACCAGCAAACCAGCGTGTTGAACCTTCAACCCGCTACCTAGAATATAACCTTGTTTCTTTCCACCCTCGCCCTGTGCTCTGGGTTGTCTAGGGGCTCCCCCAAGTTCATGTCCTTGTCAGAACCTCAGAATATGACCTAAAGTCCTCGCGGCTCTCCTCCATTGAGGGCTGACAGGATGCAATATTCAGGGAGAAAGCGTGGGCCACACACAGAGGCTCTGGTGCTGTGGCCCGGTCCTCTCTTCCTGGTCACTTCCTCCATGGCCCCGGAAGCGTTTGACTCACCGTTCCCCTGAAAGTCCCACATGCAAATGAGGGAAGAAAGAACTTCTAGAAAAGTTTGCCTGCTCTACAGGAAAGACCCTGCGGGGAGCCCCAAGGCTTTGGTGCTGGGTGTGAATGACTGCTCTGTCCTCGGTCATCCTGACATGTGCTTATCATCCCGTGTCATGGATGGGGAAACACGGGACGAGCTGGTCATGGACCCTCGCTTGTCAAGTAAGTGTAAGCATCAGACTACAGCCCAGGATTTTAGGGCCACTCATGCCCACCAGTACTGCCTGTCGTGGGTGTCACGTGTCATCTGTGGCCCCAGATGGAGACAGCCATGGGCTTGAGGGACCCCACTGTCTTTATGACTTCCACACAAAAGTCTGAGCTGGACGGGAGAAGGAAGTGTGTCTTACCCAGGAGTCCCAGAGTCCGGCCTCGGGTCTGGCACAATGTATGTGCTTAATAAACGTTTGGTGAAGAAATTATAGAGAACTCCACTTTGGAAAGAGCACTCAGACTCAAGTCCCTGGACTTCCGGGTCTGTCCCTTTCCGGTCCCTTGGCTTTGGCTACAGGGCTGCTGAGTTGGGTCAAAGAGGAGAACTTGATGTCTCAGTGGAAAAGGTCAACTGCCTTTTCCACTTCTGCGTCCGATGTCTGGACTCTAGGTCAATCAATGGTCTCTGTCCCCGGTAGGAGACAAGACTGCTCAGAACAGGGAATGTAAGGACCATGACACATGGGTGGCCCATCAGCCTTCCACACCCCTGACCCCGAAAGCCAGCTATGGGAGCTCAGTGCAAGGGGACGTCAGTGGGTGGCACTCAGCAGGGATGAGGTCACCCGGGCGGCACCTCACACCCTGGTGAGCAAACCCACAGTGCGAAAACAGAGAGGCAAGGGAGCTGGGTGTGGTGCGTTGGCGGCACAGCAGTGGCGAGCAGCCGTGGCAGGACGCCTCCGCCTCCTGGCGCCACGGCAGAGCTGACCCTGGGTGCTTCAAGGGCTGCCAGGACGGCTGAGGTCTGGTATTGCTTGGCATGACCAGAGGTCCCGTGGTTCCATAGCCTGGTCCTTCCTGGGGCCGCCCTTCATGATTTGGGTTCTGAATGTTCATTTTTTCAATTGGAAAATATCCACCCTACCCCAGGGTAGATTCCGGTGGGAAGAAGAGTGAGCAAAACAAAAGGCCCAGGTCTTAGGCTGGGGAGAGGGCACACGTTGAAATGCGTGGTTGCCCCTGAGACCGCTGTTCTGATCCAAACCACATAAAAGCGGCGGGTGTGGCAGGACACATTCCTGGCCTGCGCAAATACACATACATTCAATGTATACCCCACAAACACAGACAGCATGCATGCACGCACATGCACTGCTTATACACACAAACACATACTACATGTATACACATGCACCCACTTAGGCACACACAAACTCAGCATACACACAAGTGCATACATCCACATGTACAGCACACGTGCATACACACACACATACACACACACACATAAACACAGGTGCATATGCACCCACATACACAGCACACGTGCATACACACATACAACACACACACACACACATAAATACAGGTGCATATGCACCCACATACACAGCACACGTGCATACACACACACATACACACACACACACATAAACACAGGTGCATATGCACCCACATACACAGCACACGTGCATACACACATACACACACACACACATAAACACAGGTGCATATGCACCCACCTACACAAGCCACACGTGCATCACACACACATACAACACAACACATAACCACAAGGGCACATGCATCCCCATATAAGTCACATGTTGCGCGCGCCACACACACCACCACACACACACCCCACACTGGTCTGGTCCCACTGTGACAGGTGTTATGGGTCCGTAGGGGTAACCCTTCTCTGATCCTTAGCATCTTCTTCTTAGGAATGGAGCGCAAAAGTTTCTGGAATTCTGAACCAGGAGAGAGTGAGTGGCTCAGGCAGCCAACCGGCATCCAGATGCCCTGACTGCATGCCAGGCGCAGGCTAACCTGGCCAGATGGCGACTGACACAGCAGACGAGGAAATAAAAGAGATGCTCCCTTCGGTGAGAGGCACTACGCCCACCCCAGGCCTGTGGGGTGGAGGCGCCGGCTAGACGGTCCAAGCTGCGAGAGGACGGTCTCAGCCACGGGGAGAACAAGCTAAGGGGCTGGGGCACCTCAGAGGAGGATGTGGTTGGGGAAACTTCTGGAAAGTGGTTTCAAGTTTTGCTAGTCAGAAGCATGAAAAGTGGATATAGTTAACGAAAGGCAGGAGCACAGAACATCAGGGTGGGCTTGAGGGGCAGCAAATGGATGTGCTGGGATCAGGATAAGAGATCTGATGGCGTCACAGGGACTCAAGGGAAAATGGAAGGCCCACGATGGCCCAAAATAGGCTGTAATTGGATCACAAGAGCCCCCTCTGTGGTGCATCTCTGGGCTGAGATCTGGACACGGGAGCTCGATAGACGGAGCTGCATTCAGAAAGACTGAATTCGAGCGCACTGGCATATAGACAGAGCCCCAGTGCATGACTGACAGAGACCAGTAGCACTGCTGGGCGTGAGGAGACCTGGTTTACGACAGAGTAGCAGGAAGGGACATTCGTCTCAATAGTCAGCCGTTAGTTATGTGCCTGGAAAATAAGATGTGGGGACGCAGCTCAGTGGTTAAAGCATTGTCGTGCAAGCAAGAGGACCTGGGTTCAGATCCCAGGACCCCATGTAAAACACCAGGCATTTGTGGCAGCCCACTTGTCATTCCAGCCCTGGAAGGTAGAGCCTGCGAATCCCCAGAGCATGCGAGCCAGGCAGACTAGCTCTTATGGCACGCGCCTGGGTTGACAGCCTCCAACAGCGAGGTGGAAGAGCAGCAGAGGATGACTCCCAGTGCCACCTCAGACCTCCACAAGGACCCCCACACGTGCCACTCACATGAAGAATATGCACCTTCTCACAGCCCACACGCACATACACATGCAAAATATATTCATAATTAGATCCCCACTGACTCCATATGGAGAGCAGAGTTCACAGGAACCTAAAGCTTAAATGAAACAAGTACAGTGAAATAAATGAGAGGAAAACACAGAAAATTAATCTGCAACCTGGCTTACGGCCTTTTCTCTCTCTAGAGCTGTCTTCAGTGTGTGGTGAACCATGACATATTGTAGTAAGAAGGTGGGCGCTTGAAAAGTCCAAGATGATGGCAAAGAAATTGTACTTAGGCCCCAAAGGTAAGCCTGCGGACTGAAGCAAAAACGACAGCTTCAAGCACATTAGAAATGAAAACTTTAAAATGGCAAGAGGCACCACAAAGTTAAAATTTAGCGTATCAGGGCTGGAAAGATGGCTCAGGGGTTAAGACTCTGTCTCACAAGCAGAAGGTCCTGAGTTTGGATCCCAGATCCCACATAAAAATGTCAGGAGGAAACAGCAGTAGCCGGCACTTGGTAGGCGGAGCCTGGGAAATCCCAGAGTGAAGCAAGAAGGAGGTAGAAACAATCCAGGGTGATTCCTGAAGTCACCCTTGGTACTCCACAGGGATATGTGTGGTGTCCTTATACACACATATAAACACACACACTAAATGAATGAGTGAATGAATGAATAAATGAATGAATAATTTTTTAAAAAATTTAACATATCGGCTAGAGGAAAATTCCTACAAAATAAGAGGTAGAAAGGATCAGTGTTGGATATTTGAATAGCTGTAAATGACAAGGACTCAGAGAACAGTTGAGTAGGTAACGTTCAGAAGAAACATGAATGAGTTTCCTCAATAGAACTGGTCATTAGAGAAACGTAAATTAAAACTATGAAGTATCATTTTCACCCATCTGACTGGCATAAAGTCTAGCAACATCAAGTATTGTAAGGTCAAGGTCCTATCCCACCACAAGTGGTAAGGTGGCCCTGGCAGTTTGGAGACTAGTTCAGCAGCATTTAGTGACTCTGAAAGCTGCATATCCTATGGTTCAGGAGCTCACCTAGGGGCCTGTGGCCTCATGACCCCCCCCCGCCCCATGTACCCAGAGGTCTGGTAAATGTTCGAGTGCACTGGACGACGGCGACAGGATGGGCTGTGTCGTTTGTAACAGGAAGGAACTGGGAGGCTTCTGGTCACCATCAATGGAAGAACCAACCACGACACAGTGACACACTCACACAGCGGAATTCCAGGCAGCACATGGAAGGACAGGCCAGGGCAACAAGGCACCAACACAGACAGGCCTCACAATGCACCATCAAAGGGAATAAGGAAGAGGAAGAGGAAGAGGACGATATCACTTGCATACTCTTAAAAACATGCCAAGCGATGCTGTGCATTTCATACTCACATAAGTACATGCGTGGACTGGCATGAAACTCTTACCTCCAAACACTGGTCTGTGGTAGGGAGTCACTAGAAGTTGTGGTGAGAGAGGCTGGAGAGGAAGCCAGGCAGACAGGAGAGGAAGCAGGAGCTGCAAGAAGGACCAGGGCCTTGAAGGTCACATTCCCGCACTCTCGGGTTTTCTGCTCGTTCTTTGACTCCTTGCCAAGTGTGTCTGTCTGGAGCCGTCTTCAGTGTATGGGGAACACATCGTAGAAGGGGGTTGGTATCAAAGGATCCAAGATGATGGCAAAAGTAGCTCTCAGTTCTGGAAGTGAGGACATTCAAGGGGTCTGGGGCTGGCCCAGCACTAGGGACGGCAGACGGCATTAAATCCAACCGGCATTCTCAAACTCGAGGACGAAGACAAGGACAGGAGAAAAGCCCAGGACTGTATTTTAAAAGACCCAAAGGAGAGCCGGGGCTGCAGTTCAATAGAACGGCAGAGCGCTTGCCTGGTCCCCACCAAGCCCCGGTCTGATCCCCAGCACAGGGTGAAAACAAGCATGGTTGGCGCCCCGCAATCTACGGGTGAGAAGGAGCGAAGATGGCAGCATGAGGCGTGGCCCAGGCCCGGGCTGCGGGCACGAGGCTGGAAGAGTCTTCGGGATCCTGCGAGGTAACTCACGTCCGGCACTTCCATTTTCCTGACCTTTGGTGCTTTTATATTCATGTCAAAACAAAATTCTGAACTCAGGATTTGGAACATTCAACAGAGAAGCTTCTAGGATACATCTGCCCAGCTGACCTCAAGAAGAACGACAAAACCTGCCAGGGGTCCCTGTTGTACTTTGCACAACTAGAAAGAAATCTTTCACAAGTGCAAGGAAGGTGACTGATTTGAAGCAGGTGCTTAGGTTGGGTACTTGTGGATTCTTTCCTTTCTACTTCACACAAGAATACTAAACCACAACAGGTGTGTGTGACTTCAGGTTTTCTTTGTTAAATGTTCCCAGTTTCAATACTATTAAAGCACAGTTGAGACTGCAGCAGTCATTTCCAAAAATTAATTTGAAATGAAAAAGACAGTAAATTAAATAGATTTCAGTTCTGACTCATCCTGTGATGTAGAATTGCTGGAAAAGAACAAAACCTTTGATGTGATACAGAATCATAAAGGCAAAATATCAAGGTTGATTTCATTTGTGAATAAAACCATCAGTTTTTATTCATATAGACAGAAAGAAAGATGAAAGGGGGAAGAAAGAAAGAAAAGAAAGAAAAGAATAAGAAAGATAAGAAAGAAAAAGGAAAAAGAAGAAAGGAAGAAAGAAAAGAGAAAAAAGAAAAGGAAGAGAAAGAAGAAAGAAGAAGAAAAGAAAGAAAAAGAAACAAGAAAGAAAAAGAAAAAGGAGGGGAGGGGAAAAGAAAAGAAGAAAGAAAAAGAAAGGAAAGGAAAGAAAGAAAAGGAACAAGCAACAAGGAAGAAGAAGGAAAGAAGAAAGAAAAGAAAAGAAGAAACAAGCAAAGGAAAGAAGTGAAGCGAAGAAGGAAGAGAAGAGAAGAAAGGAAGCCGAAGAGAAGAAGAACAAAAGAAAGAAACAATAGAAACACGAAAGAAGGAATGAAGGAAGAAAAGAAGAAAAGAAGAAAGAAAGAAAGAGAAACGGAAAGAAAGAAGAAGACAAAGAAGGCAAGAAAGAAAAGAACAAAGAAAAGGAAACAGGAAGAAAGAAGAAGAAAAAGAGGAAAAAGAAGAAAAGAGAAAAAGAAGAAGAAAGGAGAAAGGAAAAGAAAGACAAAAGAAAAACAGAAAGAAAGAAAAGAAAAAGGAAAGAAGAACAAGAAAAGAAGGAAAGAAAAGAAAGGAAAGAAGAAAAGAAAAGAAAAGAAGAAAGCGAAAAGAAGAAAGAACGAAAAGAGAAAAGAGAAAGGAAAGAAAGAAAGAAAAGAGAAAAAGAAAGAGAAGAAAGCAGAAGAAGGAAGGAAAGAAAGCGAAAAGAAAAGAAGAGAAAGAAAGAAAAGAAAAGAAAAGAAAAAGGAAAGAAAGAAGAAAGGAAACGCGAAAGAAAAAAGAAGACAGAAGAAAGAAAAGAAGGAGACAGAAAGAAAGAACAAGACAAAGAAACGTGGCAAGAACGAAGAAGAAACGAAAAAAGAAAAAGAAAGAAAAGAAACAGAAAAGAAGACGAAAATGGAAGAAGATAAAAGTGAAAAGAAACCGAAAAAAGAGAAAGACAGGAAGAAGAAAATAGAAGAAAAAGAAAGAGCAAGAAGAAGAAAGAAGAAGACAGAAAGGAAGGAAAAAAGGAAAAGAAGGAGAAGAAAGAAGAAGAAAACGGAACAGACAGGAGAGAAAGAAGGAACGGAAAGAAGAACGAAGAAGTGGTAAGAAAGAAAGCAAAAAAGGAAGGGTGAGAAGAACGAAGAAGAAGAAGAGGAAAGAAAGAAAGGAAAGAAGAAAACGAACAGGAAAGAAAAAGAAGGAAGACGAACGAAACAAGAAAAGGAAAGAACGAAGTGACAAGGAAAGGCAGAAGGAAAAGAAGGATAAAGGAGAGAAAAGAAAAGAAGAGAAAGGGAAGGAGAAAAAGAAGGAGGAAAGAAGAGAGAAAAAAGCGAGAAACAAGGAACAGAAAGAAGAAAGAAGAGAAAAGAAGAGGAGGAAAGAAAGAAGGGAAAGAAAGGAAAAGAACAAGAGAAAAAAAAGAAGAGAAAGAAAGAAAGAAAGAAAGAAAGAAGGAAAAAAGAGGACAAGAGAAGAACTACGGGTAAGCGGACAAAGAACGGAGAAGGAGAGAAAAGAAAGAAGGAGGAAAAGAGAAAAGGAAGAAAAAAAAGAAGAAAGAAAGAAAGAAAGAGAACAGAAAGAAAAACAAAAGAAAAGAAAGGAAGGAAAAGAAAAAAAAGAGAAAGAAAAAGAGAAGAAGAGAAGAAGAAAAGAAAGAAAGAAAAAGAAAAGAAAGAAGGAAGAAAGAAAGAAGAGGAAAAGGGACGAAAGAAGGACGGGGAAAGAAAGAAGAAAGAAAGAAAGAAAGGTAAAGAAAAGGAAAGAAGAAGCAGAAAGAAAGAAAGAAAGAAAGAAAGAAAGAAGAAAGAAAGAAAAAGAAAGAAAGAAAGAAAAATTCAGTCATCTGGGGCTAGAGAGATGGCTCAAGGGTTAAAATCCTGCTTCACATAGAGAAGGATCTGAGTTCGGATCCCAGATTCCATGTAAAAACACCAGGTGAAAATGGCTTTGGCCTGCAATTCTGGCTCTGGAAGGTGGCATGGAGCTTAGGCAATCCTAGAATAAATTAAAAAGAGGTAGACTCAACCCAGGATGACTCCTGAAGTCACCCTTGGGTTTCCACAGAGACACACAATACCCTCTGATACACACAAACACAGACACACACACACACACACACACACACACACACACACACAGAAAAAAAGAACTTGAAGTCATCCTCAACTATGCAGCAAGTTTAAGGCCATCCTTTCAGACTCCTTAAGGTCCTGTCTGAAAACAAGGTGAATTAATTGAATAAGAGAAAGAAACCAAGATGCAGCTTGGCACAGGCCGGCCACCAAGCTACTTTTACAACTTGTCACCGTACACGGGACTGAAAGAAATCTTAAGGATGCCCGGTCCAAAGCCTCCAGAATCTGAACACAGATGCTGCAGGGACTTGTCAATCACAGACAGCTGCCTGGATGTTGAAGAAAGGGGGACCCCGTGCTTGTTGTGAGCCCTCCCTGGCTCACAGGGTCTCAGTCCTCCCTAGAGTGGAGTGTTGGGAAAGTAAACAACCTGTCCAGCTCCAGCCGGCTGCAGCAGGAGCAGGAACAGCTGCAGGTCTGGTCGTCAGAGTCCCCAGGCTAAACGGGCTTCTGAATGAAGGCCCAAGGTGAGGCAGGTTTTATTCCTCTGAGGTCACACGAGGAAGTTCTGGAAGCCCCGATTGTGCTGCTCCTCTTTTTTTTTTTTTTTTTTTTTTTTAACTTTTCAATCTTAGGCGGCGAAGGAGCCCCGAAGGATTGGCCCTCTCCTGGCTCCTGGTGAACTTTTTGGTTCTCCACCTTCCACAAGGGTTCAGCCCCGACCTCAGACCAAAGCTGGCAGAACCAGCAGGAAAAACGGAAGACCTGAAAACCTCAGCCGTCTATTTCGCTTTTTAACTTAAGTTCTTATGAGTCACCCTGGAAACAGTCACCAGCTGGGGCGACCGCCTTCTGGGCTGCTTGGTGCATGACGGTGGGGAAAATTCCCGGAGGATGTGTAGATTGGCAGCCCCCCACCCCCTCAGGGGGGCTCCAAGGGCACACGGACTACTGCATAGCAGCATGACGCTGCCCTACAGAATAAGAGTCTGGGATTCAAAGGGAGGGTCAGTCCCGAAACAGGGTCCTTATGTCCTCTCCTGGCCGCCACACACCTCTGTCCACCTTCTGCCACAGTCCTTTCTTCTCTGGCTGGAAAACTTCTACTGTCTCCACACTCCACTGCCGATAGCTCCTCGTATAGTCTTGTGACTGGACTGGTATCAGCTTAGAGCCGAACTATACAAATGGTTTCCACGGAGCCCCGGACAGACAGGACAGGTGAAATTAGGTCAGAACAGAACAGGTGAAATTAGGTCAGAACAGGACAGGTGAAATTAGGTCAGAACAGAACAGGTGAAATTAGGTTGGGTCAAAAGAGAGTCATTGTAAAGAATGTCTTGTCCTGCTTGACGGAACCGAGACAAACCCCCTTCCTTTTCTGAGGCCCACGACCCCTTCTAGAATGTGGGGAACAGACAGACCCTAATTCTGACGGCTTTGGGCCTCTGTCACTCTGGAACCCCTCTTCTATCTCCCTGACATTATCTATTGCCCCAGGGAGCTCTCGTGCGCTTGCTCTGGTTACAGTGGGAGCTCCTCTGTAGTGGCTCCCAGCAAGTGGGGGCCTCTCAGACCCTCTGTCTGTTCTTCTGCCAAACACCCCCAGCTCAGCCCTGAGAGGGGCTGGTCCATCATGCTTGCCCTGGTGCGGCTGTCCATCATTCTCAGCCCTGGTGCGGCTGTCCATCATGCTCAACCCTGGTGCGGCTCCGTCCATCATTCTCAACCCTGGTGCGGCTCCGTCCATCATGCTCAGCCCTGGTGCGGCTCCGTCCATCATGCTCAACCCTGGTGCGGCTGTCCATCATGCTTGCCCTGGTGCGGCTGTCCATCATGCTTGCCCTGGTGCGGCTCCGTCCATCATTCTCAGCCCTGGTGGGGCTGTCCATCATGATTGCCCTGGTGAGGCTCCGTCCATCATTCTCAGCCCTGGTGCGGCTCCGTCCATCATTCTCAGCCCTGGTGCGGCTGTCCAGCATGCTATATTACACTCCACTTGGCATCTTCCCCCAGGGTTCCAGGCAGGACATGAGGCAGTTTGCCAGTTGATCAAGGTCAGTGCCACCCTCCCCTCCCCCCATTAGGTTCAGACCCTTGTCAACACAATGCACACCCATCCACCTTCTCAATCACTTCATTTTCTTCTCCATTCCCTCTAACTCTGTCTTCCGGCCTTCAGGCTACGTGTACAAGAGTGTGTGTGAACTGTAAGCAGACTTCATGTGTAGACTTGGGACGGGACCCAAACGCCTGAAGAAAGCAAAAGCTTGTCTAGTCCCGCAGTTCAGATAAGACGTGTGTACCTGAGCCAGGTACCTCTGCCGGGTCCTCACACCTGTGAGGGTGGGAACACTTCCAGTGCTGTCATTGCACGCAGAGTCCACAGGCCGAAACCATGTCCCAGCACCACCGGGCCCTCACTGCGGCACCGAGGGGTTGTTCTCCCCGCCGGGTTGTTCTCTCCCGGTATCACCCGGGAATGGAGCATCTTACTGCTGCCTGCGTCACCGCGTGTTTTCACTCGTAGCCGACCTCGCAGAGTTGGTCCACAGATAGAAGACAGTGGTGCCCATGTCGGGGCTTTGCTCTGGCATGGAGCAGTGCCGTCAAGTGGGGTGTGCAGACCCCAAAGGGGATGGCTTCCCAGCCTGCCCACCGCTGCCTTCATCTCTAGTGGCCACACATACAGAGAGGGGCTTTCCTAGCTAAAGAAGCCTCCAGAAGGGCCCAAGTGGAGAGAAGGACCAGGGCTGCCAGGATCTGGGATGGCGCCAGCCCCCAGGCGGTGGGCGGCTTCTTGTCAGCACCATCCGTTGGCACTATCCCATTTAATCCCCACAAAATGAGGAAACGGAGGCCCAGACCAGCCCCGCGGCGTGAGAAGAGCCCAAGCCACACGGGCACAGTGGCGTCCTGAGACCGCAAGCCCCCAGGCGTGGCCTGGCGCTGCCTGAGCCAGGCACACCTGAGCCTGAAATGCGCCGATCCAAGGGCGGGCGCTGGCCGGGTGGCGGGCCCGCGGGGAGCAGGGTATTTTCAGTCGTTTTTGTCATACGGACTGAGGTGGACAGATGAGAAACCACAGGGGCTGGCACAGGCCTCGGAATGAAGTCATGAGCCCGAAATAGGTGGCGCCAAGGCCCTCAGAAGCCACGGCCTGGGCTGGGCAGGCTTGGGCGTGCGTTCTCTCTCCTTCTCTCCTCCTCTCCTTCTCTCCTTCTCTCCTTCTCTCCTTCTCTCCTTCTCTCCTTCTCTCCTTCCTTCTTTCCTTCTGTCCTTCTGTCCTTCTGTCCTTCTGTCCTTCTCTCCTTTCCTTCTCTCCTCTCTCCTTCTCTCCTCTCTCCTTCTCTCCTCTCTCCTTCTCTCCTCTCTCCTCTCCTTCTTTCCTTCTTTCCTTCTCTCCTTTCCTTCTTTCCTTCTCTCCTTCTCTCCTCCCTCCTCTCCTCTCCTTCTTTCCTTCTTTCCTTCTCTCCTTCTTTCCTTCTCTCTTTCCTTCTTTCTTTCTCTCCTCTCCTTCTCTCCTTCTCTCCTCTCTTTCTCTCCTTCTCTCCTTCTTTCCTTCTCTCTTTCCTTCTTTCCTTCTCTCTTTCTCTTTCCTTTTTTCTTTCTTTCTCCTTCCCTCTTTCCTTTTTTCTTTCTTCCTTTCTTGCTTTCTTTTTTCCTTTCTTTCATCCATCTTTTCTTTCTCTTTCTCTCTTTCCTTTCTTCTTCCTTCCTTCCTTCCTTTCTTTTCTTCCTCTCTCCCTCCCTCCCTCCCTTCCTTCCGCCTTTTTTTCTTTTCTTTCTCCTTTTCTTCTCCTCCCTCCCTCTCTTCCTTTCTTTCTTTCTCCCCCCCAACCCCAGAGCTCAGACCCTTCTTAGACATACCAAATTAAAGAGTACTGAAGTTAAAGGAAACCTTAGGGACGTCAGTTTCTGGTGCCCCTCTTACACAATGGGCAAGCTGGAGCTGAGAGAAGGAAGTCAAGAACAGAGGGAGCCCCCACCAGGTCCTAGTCCCTTGACCACATCACCCTCCCAAGAGACAGGGGGGTGATTCTGGTAGAACACAGATCTCTCTCTCTCTCTCTCTCTCTCTCTCTCTCTCTCTCTCTCTCTCTTTCTCTCTCTCTCCTGGTTCAGACTTTTGTTAGTGGACTGTCCTCTGCTCCCACAGGTCTGCATCTTGGGCCGTGCACACTTAGATGGGGACGTCTGGGAGCCTCACGACGCTGGAGGAATTTGAGAGTGTCCAGGAATTACTGCTAATCCTCGGGGCTCAGGACACTGGCTCTGTGAGATCTGCCCTGTGCCACCCCGACCTGGGGCTTCTTCCAGCCGCCTTCTCTTGCTTCTCGCTGTCCCTCACCAATGGCTGCCCTGGGTAGAGCAGACAGGAGCAACCGTGGGTCTGGGCTCAGAGGCTCTGTTCTGACTTGTTGAGCCGAGTCACACCTCCGGCCTGAACCCCAGTTTCCTCATCCAAACCATGATAGGGTTCAGTCAGGATAAGGACGCTGCCCGCTTATGCCTCTGGGTCAGATTCCATTTCCACTCCGTGAGTTAATAAACCACCACGCAAGATTACCTTTAAGATGCCTTCCAGACCTATGTGGTCTTCCATTCCTTCCCCTCACAGCTTCCTCTCACAGCTCCCAGCTGTGATGGAGATTTCTGGAAGTCTCCAAAATTGAGGGACCAGGAAGTTATCCTGACATCTCGTTAGAGATACGAGGTGACCAGTGCTGAGTGGAGCCCTAGGGAAGGGTGAGGTCTGCAGATAAATGTTGTGAGCAGGTGCGGCTCAAAGGATCTGCTGGTTTTAGATGTCGCCTTGCGTAATTTAGCGTCTAGACTTTCAGAGTCTCTGATTTTTCATAATGAGATGGAAATCTGGATTTTTTTTTTATCTTTCCTTCTTTCTCCCCTTAGCCCCAAGGCAATGATCAAATGAGCTTCATTGTGCAAGTGGAGCAAGAGTTGCCTCTGCTCTCCCTGCCCAAGCTCTGGTTCCCTTAAACACAGATACCATTATTATTACAGAATTCTTCGTGTGTGTGTGTGTGTGTGTGTGTGTGTGTGTGTGTGCACTGTGTGTCCCTTTGGAGGACCAAGGGTGACTTTGGGAATCATCCTGGATTGCTTCCATCTCCTTTTTGCTTCACTGTGGAATTTCCCAAGCTGCTACCATTTCCTCCTGTCATTTTCACGAGGGACCCAGGATTCAAACTCAGGTCCTTCTGCTTTCGCAGCAGAGTCTTCACTCCTGAGCCCTCTTCCAGCCCCTCTCGTCTTTTTGAAACAGGGTCTCAGGTATCCCAGGCTGGCCTTGAACTCGCTGTGTAGGCAAGGACTTCTGAGTGCTGGTACCACGGGCGTGCGCCACCACGCCTGGTCCGTGCAGTGCTGCTGGGAATAGAACCAGGGCGTCGTGTGTGCGAGGCAAGCGCTCTGCCCACTGAGCTCGGTCCAGTCAGAGATAAGTTTGTCTGTGGACTAAGTCCAGCCGGTGAGCCACAGGTTTTCGATGTCTGGAGCGAAAGGCGTCAGCTTGAGAGAAGGTGCAAACACACAGTGGGTCTGGCTGCTCACTCTCTGCTCCTGAGCCTCCTCGCGAGCTTCCTCAACATAACCCCCAGCCTCACCTGGACCCTAGACCTTGGACACATTGCCCCCATCTATGCCCCGCTCACCCATCCTCTGGGGTCACGTCTGACCCCTGCAGTTTGCTAACAGTCCGCTGGATTTGCTCCTTTGACCGTCTCCAAGCCCCTTGGTCCTTTCTAATGGAACCGCACAGAGATTACCTTGGGAGGCAGCCGGCAAGGGGCCTGGGGAAGACAGCTGAGGAGAATGAAGTAATGTGGGAAGAAGAGAAAAGAGGGGATGAGACCCCCCGCCCCATGCATTGTCAAGAGCAGCCTTAGTGATCCTTCTTCGCTCTCCATGCCCAGGACAGTAGGTGTCTGGCCAGTTTAGCTGCAGCTTAGCTGGGTCCCATAGCACCTGCCGCCCATGCACACCACGTCCAGGCTTCAGTAGGGCACAGAGAACCCATTCCAGCTCCTGCCTGAGAGGCTTACTGAATTTGACTTGCTAGAAAAAATCCAAGTATGGTTCCAAATGCCCACTTGGACCAGCAATAGTGCCAGCTGCAATCCACAGGGTGGGGGGAGGGAAGAGTGGGGGGTTGTTTTTATATCCCCAACATGTGCTTCTCCTCCGGGATCCCCCTGGGACAGGTCCCTGCCTGGGCATCCCGTGCCACCATTGCCCTTGTCATCCCCAGCTGCTGTCCACAATCAGGTTGGGAAGAGCAGGTTGTTGGAATAACACAGGCTATGTGTGTCGAGTCTGTATATATTAGCTCTGGGGCGAGGGGGCGTCTGTCTAGCTGCTGAGCCCTAGCTTGGCTTATGCCCCTGTTTCTGTCCAGGAGAGTCACCTCTCAGGCCGTGACTGAGCATCTTGGAGCGCCAGGAGGGCGGCGTGACCGCCAGCAGAGGTGGGAGCTGCCGGAGGAACCGCAGATTTGCCCTGTTTGCCTCCCGGATGGGTCTGGACAGGTCTGGATGAGTCGCAGATTCTGAGTCTTCTGTGGACTGCATTTCCTTTGTCAAATTCCCTCCTGTCCACTGGAATGAACAGAGAGCAGAATGACAGCAGGCCAGGGCTGATGGCAACACCCCCCACACCTGCAGTGTCCCACAGCTCCCATGGGGCTTAAGCTCCCGGGGTGTCAGGGCCATGGGGTCCCTATGTCTCCAGAGACCAACGGAACTCAGCTGTGCTCTTCCTGGCAGGGACCGCGCCTGAACACCCCCTGCTCACCCCACCTCCTGCCTGCAGCCCTGGGGCCCGAAACACCCACTGCCCTGCTGGGGAAGCCACAGGGAGGGTGGACCCATTGCCCCCCCTTCTTTGCTGCTGACTGCAGCCCCTGCTCACGTCAGTGACCCGACCTGTGACGGGGCCAGAAGTTCATCTTCCCGCGATGTCTGAGCGCTGCGTACCCTGTGCTCATCTAGAGCCTGTTAATTCAGATTTGCAGTTACTTTCAATGATCTCGTTTATACAATTTCCCAGAATGTGCGTTTGTGTCTCTGTGTGTGTGTCTGTATGTGTATGTCTGTGTGTGTGTGTGTGTGTGTGTGTGTGTCTGTGTGTGTGTGTCATAGGCAGCGATAGTGTCTGTTGCTTTCCTTGGTGTGACAGGCTTACCTGGTGATTCTCACAGATATATTTGCTAAACATCCGGGTCAGGAGAGCAGCCCTGTGTTTGCCATGTTGTCCTATGGGGGGGGGGGATAGAGACGGTGTTGTGTGAAAAAGACATCCAGGTCAGTCCACTGTGCTGCGATGTGAGCGCTGTTCTTCAGACGAGCATCGTGTTTCTTTATTTCTTTTTTATTACCTGTGTGTGTGAATGCAGGCATGCGCATGCCAGGGGAGCTCCAAGGACAGCATCAGATGCTGGTCCTCAGCTTCTGCCTTCTTTGACATCGGGTCTCTTGCTGTTTGCCACTGGCCGTGCCGAGCAGGCACGCTGACCACTCCAGGCCTCTCTGGTCTCCACCTCTCATCTGGCTGTGGGACTCTGGGATTGCAATTGCTCCTCCTACACGTCTGGTTCTTACGTGGGTTCTGGAAATTGGATCTCCGGTCCTCGTGTTTGCGTGGTGAGCACCTTTAGCCAGTGAGCCGTCTCCCCAGCACAAGTATCAAACTTCAGGATGTCTGATGAGGACTTTCTATCCCTTCCCGACTCCTCAAGCAGAATATTTAAAAACAAGAACTCAAGTCAAATTTCATTCAGTAGTCATGTTCTTTTTTTTTTTTTTATTCAACTGTGCGCATGTGCGTGTGTATGTGCGCGCGTGTGTGCCTGTGTGTGTGTGTGCGCCTGTGTATATGTAGAACCACGGACGAATTCGCGAACCACCATGGACGCCTCCACCTCCTTCTGCCCCGGGATTCACAGGCTCCGCCCTACCAGGACCAGAAGCGCAGGCCGCCCCCGCTTCCGCCTGGCGTCTATACGTGGGATCTGGGATCCGAACTCAGGGCCCTCCGCCTACAAGGCGGAGGCTTAACCCCTGAGCCACCTCTCCAGCCCCAGTAGTCATGTTCTTACGGGTCCTTTTTGTTGCCAGTGTAAGTGCCTAGTGGCCACCCAGCAGGGGTGTGTGTGTGTGTGTGTGTGTGTGTGTGTGTGTGTGTGTGCAATCTGTCTCCTACTTTCAGCAGGAATCCTGAGGAAGGGTCATCGGTAACTACAATCACATAGAAACTTCTGGAAGGAAAAGATTCTGACTGTTCCTAGTACCTTGGAGGATTGTTTGAGCAGGATCCCAGACATCTCCTTTTAAAAATCATCCCTAGACGTGGGAGTGTGAGCGGTGAGGAGAGGCGCTGAGCCCGGGTCGTCTGAGCCAGTGCCTTGAAGAAGACGTGTTTCCACAGGGGTCTCTTCTCTGCAGAGTGAAAATTACTGAGGAGAGTTGCTCTTGGATGTGCTGCTGGCAGCTTCCCCAGGGCCCTGGCTGCCAGGGCTACGGATGTCCTCCGCAGCTGGACAGGAAGCCCAGGGCCGTGTGGCTGCTTCAGGTCCAGCTCTGGGACCCTCCCTCCACTCAGCGGGGGGAGGGGGATGCAGAGAGCAGGCAGTTTGCACTTTCCATCTGTGTTTCTGTGCAGATGTTCTGAGGGAACAAGGAGGGGCAGCACCAGGTGACCCAGCCCCTTGACTGCTGCGCTGTCGTCAAGAGAAGGGGGCATTTGGCTCAATGAACTCTGTGGCCGCGACGCTGGCATAGTGACCAGGGACACCTGGGCCAGGGCAGAAGCACGACGTCATCTGAAGAGCGCGGTTGACTTGGGGCTTCACAGTGGGACGCACTCTGCGCAGAGAACTTGAGGGGAGCCCACCCATGGCGAGGCCTGACTCACTGTAACGGGGGTCTGCTCCCACTGCCTGACCGAGCAAGGTGTTCGGGCCCCCACTGGATCAGCAGCCGAGTGCTGTGGAACCCTAGTTCCAACCTTTCTTGGGCTCCCCGATCAAGACGGCCAGGGGCCGAGAGTGGAGCCGGTAGCAGAGCGCTTGCCTCACAGGCTCAGGGCCCTGCGTTCGATCCCCAGCACACGCTGCGCGTGGTGGTGCCCCGAGGCAAAGACAGAGGATCAGGAGTTCAGACTGTTCTGGTCACATAGCTAGTTCAACAACAGTCTGCCTTCACAAGACTGCCAAAAAACGAACATAAAAGAACTAATTTTAACATAATGGTATCCCTGTAAATACACACTGTCTACCGAACCTGAGCTTAATTCTCTGTATTCTATCTGCCAGCACACCTCCAAACGGCTGTAACTTAAAAAAAATACTCGGGGGATGGCTTGGGGTTTTTAAAGTGTTCAACCTCACAAGCAAAAGAACCTGAGTTTGATCTCCAGATCCCACATAAAAATGCCAGACAGAAATGGCGGTGGCCTGTTACAACCCTGGAAGGCAGAGCCTGGGGAACCCAGAGCAAAGTCACAAGGGAGGTAGAGCCATCCAGGATGATTTCAGACGTCAGCCTTGGGCTTCCACAGACACACACTCAAAGCGCCCTCTTGTACACATACATGTACGCATGCACACACACACATGCGCGTGCGCTGCAAATCCTCACATTCAGTTCTCCAGGATTTGCCCTCCCGAGTCCCCCTGGAAACCTAATTTCCAACTTGCTGTTCCTCTTCTGTTGCTTCCGTGTCCCTGGGTCTCCCAAGCTCACCTCCCCTCTGCAGCCGGCACTTTCTGGGCTGCTGTGAGGCATCGCTGAGGCCCAAACAACTTGAAGGGGAGAAAGATGAATTCAACCTGCAGTTCCAGAGGGGAGACACAATCGAGTCCGGCCGGCAGAAGCCAGAAGTGGTCAAAGCCTTGTCCTTCATGGAGGCCGAGAGCTGCAAAGCTGCCAATTGTAAAAGCACATGGGGTGGGACTAATCCCCCCTGTGCCCGCCTTCCTCCAGCAGGGCTCTACCTCTCAAAGGTGCCACGACCTTCCCAAACAACCAGAGATTCCAGCACAAGAGGCCGTGGGGGACAACTTACATTTAAAACACGAGGCCTTCAGCATCCATCTGAATTGCCATGTCTGCTACTTCTGCCCTTGATCCCCAATAGGTAAGGTCCTCTTTCTTCCTCCACAAATACCTGCGCAAGAATGTTTATTATCGGTTTAATTCATCATTGTTGAAACATAGAAGCAACCAAAGGTCTCTTCCCGAAGGTGAACAGATAGACCAGGACGCAGCCGTACAATGGGGTGTTTGTTATTCAGTGTTGAAAACAAAGCAAAACAGAGGTCCTGAGCCATACGAAGGTGGAGGCTTAACCAGTAAGGGAAAGAAACACTGCACGTGGTATGATCCCAACTACATGCATCTCAAAAATAGAACTGTAGAGATGGTAAAAACGATCAGTATTGATAGGGGTTTGGGGGAAAGGAAAGATGGGTACGTGGATCACAGGAAACTTTAGGGCAGTGAATCTATTATGTATGAGCCTGCCAAGCGCAACACACGGCATCAAACACAACCCATACAGTGTGCAGCGCTGTTACAAACTCGGGCTTGGAATGATAACAGGAGGTCCGCGTTTGCTCATCAGTTGTAACAAATACCACCCTGCTGGGGGTGGGGCATTGGGGAGTTATATGAATTGTGAGTTTTCTGCTCAGTTTCACTGTGAATCTCAACTGCTCTAAAAATAAAGCATCTTTCAATATATGCATTCATAGTTAATGTGGGAACAGACATGGTGCGGGGCGCCAATATCCTTAGAATATGTGAGTCTAGGAGCAGGACGCCATGCAGTATCATTTGCTCTTTAAGCCTGGGCTTTGTGCAAACATCTGTTATTGAAGTCACACGTTGCATATCCAGGGAGGTATGCGTGACCTTAAGAATGTTGTGCAATGATATTTGGTGGTACGCAGGTGAAATTTCTATTCTGACACTTCCTTTTTTAGGTTTTTCAGAATGGCTATGGCTAAATATCATGTTGTACATGCGTTGTGAGACTGTTTCCTTCAAATTAAAATATTCCTTTCTCGAAGGAGGAAAGAGGTTCACCTGGCTCATGAAACCTCCAAGATACATGTAAGACTTAGGAAGCTCATGAAACTTACAGCACTCGGACCCCTCCCCCATACAAATAGCAATTGCAGGAAGAGGGGATAGTCTCGGTGAGCTGCCGCAGCTGCGCAGCGGACAGTAATGCAGGTCTTGTGACTTGCCACCCATGTTAAGCTGACAAGGCTCCCTCTGCAAGGAACCCAGTAAACCCGCCGCTTCACCAAGCCAGGCCTGAAGGGAATCAGTTCCTCAGTCAGCCATTGCCCTAACCAGAGAAACATTTCTACATATCGCTCCAGGAAAAGTAACGTAATATAACGCAATCGATAAGTGCAATTTTGTCTGTCAATTTAAGTGATAAATACCTTTTTAAAGAAGAATAAATGGGGCTAGCATATGTGATATTGACAGGGAGTTTAAAATGAAGCACGAGTTGAATGATAGTGTACAGGACCCTGAAGCAGCCTGACATAGTAACATGAGCCCCCAAAACATCCATAAAAGGGGAAACACCAACCGAGAACGGGCTGGTCTTGTGAATGTTATAGAGCAGTGATGACTTGTTCTGCATCAGGGCGCTGCGGGCCACTCCACCAGGCTCTGATCTGGCCTTTTCCGCATCTAGGGAGCCAGTAGACAGCATGGAGGGGGCTTCATTTTATAACATCAGCACAAGCAGGGAAAGTTGCACTTACATTGAACTTTGGCAGCCACAGTGATTTGTGCTCTTCACTTGACCGCTTCAATGGCTTCAGGGCCTTTAAAAAAATGATGACACCAGAGACTGTGAGAAATCTATCAGCCACTTTATGTCAGAGCCAGGGAACAACTGATATCTTTGTCCCCAGGGCTACGGCTGCCCCGAAGGACATGATGTGGGATTAAAGAATACCAAGGGAGTAATTCTAGTCAAGATTTGCAGTGCCTTAAATCTGTCACGAGAAAATGAAAACTTACAATCCCGTGTGTCGACAGGGAGGCTTCAAGGCACATTCTCAGACAGAGCTAGAAGTCTTAGGCCTGGGAAGAGAAGCTCATGGGGGCAGGACAGGGGGCGTCTGGAGCAGGGGCTACACAACGAAGGGCACAGAAGATGAGTATCATGCATTCATCCTTGAATGAGTGAATGAATGTGTTCATTCTGAGAGTCTCGCCAGACCCTGCAAAGATGGTGTGAAACATTCTGCTGGTATTTGCTCAGCTCCCTAAAACTGTTTACTTTTAAAGTAAATATTTCCTCTTAGATTCATGAGTCAATACGGTGTCAGGGAGTCAAAGCCAGTGTGCATAAGGGTGCAGATCTGCCGGGGACATGTCAACGCCACACGCTCGAAACCCAGAGTCCAAACTGTCAGAGCTCTGCCCTTGATTTCAAGTCACTACAATCTGGAGGGGGCTGGGCTGTCACCCCAGTGCCTCCACCCAAGTGTCAGCCTCTGTCCCAGTCCCCTGAGCCCCATTCTCTGACCCAGGCTAGCTCCAGTCCAAGGAGCGCGTTGATCGCGACCAAAGACAAAGCGTGCAGGCCCACCTGACCCTCCCTAGAATCCTCAAGAGAGAAGGACGTAGCAGACAGTGTGTCTCTACCAGAATCATCCTTCAGCATTTTAGACTCTGTCCTGACATCTGAGAGTTTGCTCACAGAAAAAAAAATTGTACCCAGGTACAGAAATATGTAGAGAGAACCAAAGGACCATTCCAGCCAGATTTGGGGGTACACATCTGTCATCTCAGGCTGGGGATCACTAGTTCACAGGTATCCTGAGCTACGAGACAAGTTTGAGGTCTGGCTGTGCTACATCAGACCCTGTCTAAAAAGATTTTTTAAGCAATTTCAGACGCCAACACTCGGCACAGACACTTAATAAATTTATCACTCCATGGGGCTGGGGAGATGGTTTCGTTAGTGAAGTGCTTGTGTGTGAGCTTGAGGACTTACTTCAGGTCTCTAGTGGCTCATAAAAAGCTGGGCGCAGCGGCGCGCTCCTGAAATCCCAGCACGTGGTGAGACGTGCTGGGGCTTGCTGGCCACACAGTCTAGACGACCCGAGAACCGACTCCACTGTGAGACTCGGTCTCAAAAAATCAGGTAAAGAGGGCTAGAGGAAGATGCCTGACATTGACCTCTGAGGGGGAGAGAGACAGAGACAGAGAGAGACAGAGACAGACAGACAGACAGACAGATAGACACAGAGAAAGAGAGAGAGAGACAGAGAGAGAAACAGAGAGACAGACACAGAGAAAGAGAGATAGAAAGAGACAAAGACAGAGACAGAGAGACAGAGACAGACAGAGAAAGAGACAGACAGACAGACAGACAGACACAGAGAAAGAGAGAGACAGAGAGATAGAGACAGAGAGAAACAGAGACAGAGAGAGACAGAGACACAGAGACAGAGAGACAGAGAGACAAAGAGAGACACAGAGAGAGAGAAAAACAGAGAGACACAAAGAGAGACAGAGAGACACAGAGAGAGAGAGAGAGACAGAGAGAGAGAGAGAGAAAACCATTCCTGACAAAAAAATGCCACTGCAGGGAGCGCCCAGGTTGGCAGGCTATCTCACCCTACTGGATGCCGTTTGAGCCCTGGCTGGCAGCACCCAGCATTGGCATCGTTTTCTCTAAGTCTGGTCTACACTATCTTTTCTCATCAATCTCTTTGATCCTGATGCATTGCCAGTCCCGCGAGGCCCATGCGAGACAAACTCGCTGTGGGCATCATAAACTGCAGAGATGTCTCGTTCCCTGCGAGGCCTCAATCACAATGACACGCTTGACCTGTGCTTTGGTTGTTCCTGTTGCTTTGCTGCTGCAGGACCTGTGTGAGGCTGAAATTTGAATGTCCTCTTTCTCCAGGTACGCATGTCTGCAATCTAGAGTTGAAATGGGAGACCCTCTTCCCCCCTAGCTTCTTCTTGGGTTCCCTTTGTTGACAGAGGGTCCAAAGTGCTCCGGGCTTATTTCCTCCTTAGAGATTTTCTATTCTGTCAGTTCACACCTGAGCCAAATGGATTCATCCCCTTGGGAGAGGCCCATGTGGTCCCCACAAGAAATTGAAATGGAGTCGTGTCTTCCCTGGGGAAGATTTTCCCTGCGTCCCAAGACTCTATGGATAACCTATTCAGATCTCTTCTTCTTCGCCAAGATAAACTATTTCTGGTGAGTACTTCTAGCAAGCTGTATGAAGTTAAATTTTCATAAATTAAAATGTTCACAAGAACCCTACAGACTGTTAATTTTAGATTTAAATATAGCTTGTCATACCAACAATTTAATCCTTTTATATTTTAGATTTTATGAATTATGTTTTTCCAGTACTACAGGGTTTCAAAGTGGAAACGACCTATAGAGATAAGACATGTGAGCGGCCACTAGAAGCAAGGTCAGGTTCCATCTGGCAGAGGTAGCCTTTTTAAGGGCAAGAAGTTTAGAGACAGAGAATAATCACCGGGAAGAAGAGAAAGTACATACCTTTCCTCCCAAGCTTGAAGAAAAGGCTCGGCTCCTCTTCAGCGGAAACAAAACACCTGTCCCCACAGCTGGAGATGTATCAATGGCCTGAGGCAGCTTATCAATACCCTGAGGGGACCAGTCCTCATCCTGGGGCCTGTCTATACCGCAGGACCGCATGACTGCGTTGTCTCTAAGCTATGAACCAGTAGCTAAAGATTATGCGTCCTTCCAGCTTCCTCAATAACTTCTACTGTTCCTATGACACTCCTAGAGATCATCCATCCTTATTCTTTCTTACCTGTCATAGTTAAGCACAGGTGTCAACTTGACTCTTGAGGGTTTGAGCTCTGGGCACAGTTGTACAGAGTTGATGGTTGAGTTAAGCCCAGAGCAAACCTGAAGGAGATTGTCTAGCTGCTGGGGAAGACCCAGCCCATGGTGGGTGGGATTAGGCCCTGGATAAATCAGAGAGAGCTGGTTGAGAGAGCTGGCATCCTTCTGTATACTTGGCCAGACATGCTGGTCTGGCAAGTAAGGATTGTCCATCTCTCAGCCGTTATGGTGGCCAGTTTCCTCAGCCCTGGTTTTGGTGCGTGCTTTCCTGTCAAGCTGGACTATGAACTGTAACCGGACTGTAGTAAGAAAGTAAACTCCTTGTTCCCTTAAGTTGTGTGATGTCATTTATCAGCAACCATGCAGGCGGACTGCAACATTACCTCTATGTATATATTTTACCTATACGTAGTGTACATGCATGTTTTATGTGCGTAGTACATGCATATGGGAAGTTGTATGTGTATGTATGTGTGCTTGTGTGTAGAGTCTCATGCTTTAGGTTAGGTATCTTTTTCAATCTCTCTCAACCTTACATTGAGTCAGAGTCTCTTGCTGAGCCTGGAGCTGTCTACTTGCAGCAGGCCTGGGTAACCAGCTTGCTCTGGGGATCTGTTGTCTCTACCTCCAGGCAGCTGCCACACTGTCACATGGGTCCTGGGGATCTGAACTCAAGTCTTCACTGTTACTTAGGAAGTGCTGAGCCTCCCCAGCCCATCCACCCCTCTTCTTTCTCATCCTTTTTCCTTAGTGGGATTTGTCTCTGGGCCAGATTGGTCCATAGTTTTAGCCTGGGATTTTTTTCCAGTTTTCTACTTCTGAGTCACAGCACCAAGTACCTATTGCTCATCTATCACCGAATGCAGGGGAGATGACTTGCATGGAGATGCAGACATATCGCCTGCCCTAGAATCCATCAGGAAAACACAAGGCTCTAAGGTGGTGGTGGTCGCCGGGTATGACAGTTAGTTTAAGCTGAAGGGCACATCTATAACAATTATCTGGTTAGGCCAGCCTCTGAGCAAGCCTGTAGGAGGTTGTCTTGATTGCATAATTGATGTAGACAGACCTAGATGTAGTGGAAGGGTCCCTGGGCCAGATACAAAGATGGCGAAGCTCGTTGAGCACTGGAGGCAGGCGACGAGCAAGCCTTCAGCAGTGGTGTGTGCCCCGATGGATGGATCCTGGAATTGTGAGCTGGTATGTGTGTGTGCGAGAGTGTGTGTGTGTGAACATTCTCTCCAAGTTGTTTGTGTTAAGTTGTTTATTGTAGCAACGACCCAGGAAGCTGACCACAGTCCTCACAGAGCCCGGTGGCTGGATGATGGGGGGCGGGGCACCTCCCAAGGTCTGACTGAAGATGAGCATCTGAGCTTGAATCACACAGCTGAACTCCTGGGCTGCTGGATTAGCCAGCAGAAGCCTGTCTGGATTCTGCAATGCTTGGGTCAACCTGTCACGTCAGCATGTGTAAGGGTGTCTCCACAAAAGAGAACAGCTGAAGGGAGGCTTGCGAGTCACACTGGGTTGCTGTCACCCCGAGGTTCTTCCACACCTGTTTCCTGCCCCTAGGGACCACCATTCACACCACCTACTCAAGACCAGAGACACTGACTGGCTCTCTGGCCTCTGCTCATCTGTGGTTCACGCCAGTCCTTCACTTTGACCAACACAGTTTGTCATCAAATCTATTAGGACGTTATCAGTTAGCTTTGATCTCCTGGGCGAGTCCGTCCTCCTGCTCCTCACCCACAAGACTTTTCATCTTTCATCTCAATAGTGCCTCTTTCACCGATGTCACAGTCAGGCACAGGCAGTCAACTTGACAGTTGAAGGTTTGAGTTCTGAGCACATTTGTGGAGAATTAGTGGTTGGGTTAAGCCCAGAGCAAACCTGCAGGAGATTGGCTGATGGGGAAGGCCCGGGTGGGTGGGACTAGGCCTGGAATAAAATACAGAGAGCTGGTCGAGAGAGTTGGCATCCTTGTGTACACTTGGCCAGACATGCTGTAAGGATCGTTGGCAAGTAAGGATCGTTCCTCTTTCGGCTGTTATGTAGAGATGGCGTGGCCAGCTCCCTCGGCCCTGGTGTTGGTGCGTGCTCTCCTGTCAAGCTGGACTACAGACTGTAACCGGACTATCGTAAGAAAAAAACCCTTATTCCCTTGATGGTGATTTTCAGCAACCATGCAGGCGAACTGCAACAGCCAGATTGACTCAGTCTCCGGACGTGTCTCCCTGTGGCCAAGGCCATCTCTGAGATGTGACAGGCTAGAGGCACCTAACGCTCCCCAAGGCCATTGTGTTAGTTAAGCTAGTTACATACCGTTGAGCGTGCTACTAATAAGACTTCACCATAAGCACTTGCTTAATGTTTATTTCTGCTTTAAATAGCTTTATGGAGCTACCTATCTGGACCCTTTGATTGGCAGCTGTCAGAGCTCCATAACTGGCTGTGTTGAGCAGAGAAGTCGCCTACGCAATCCCTCTGTGATGACCGGCCAGACTGTCACCAAGAGGTCCTGCTGTTCTGAATCCTCCACAGGTGCCTTGAGGAGGCCATGGCCTGGCTGCCCGAGCGGTCGCTGGCCCCGTGAGGCCCTGTCCAGCCACAGGGGCTCCAGACAGTGCACGGGCCCCGGCAGGCAGCGTCCAAGCCGCACAAGCCTCGGAGGACAGCAGATGATCCTGTAGCTATTAAAGTTCAAGATGGAGTCTGAAGGAGGCAGGTTTGGTGGCAGAGGCCTGTAATCATGGCACGTGGGAGGCTGAGGCAGGAGGATCACAATGCTGGGGCTCGCCTGGGCTACACAGCAAGATGGAACCTACCTGTGGAGGGGGGGCACCTCCTTAGCGAGTCAGCAGGGAGCCATGGCCAGTGCAAAGTAGGACTTGCAACGGGTCCTTATGCAAATCCTGTGATTGGCTCCTGGGGGAGGCTGTGGTTGGTCAAACAGAACCTTCATCCGCGTGCCATCCTGCAGTGCTCGCTCTAGAACCAGGCTCTGCCTCAGTGCTGCAACGCTGGGGTCTGAGAAACGGCTTCTCTGGAAGGTCCTTTCTTGCCTGTTTCTGCTCCTTATCATTGGGTGGAGTGGGCAGAGCTCGCCCAAGAGGAGGTGGTGGCTGGGGTGGTGGTCATGGCAACGGCAGTCGTGGCAGCAAGAAGGCGGCTGGGACTGGAGATGTAGCTTGGCTGGTGGAGTGTTTCCCCAGCACATGCAAAGCCTCGAGTTCAGTCCCCAGCACTGCGAAGAAGTTCGAAGCCATCCTCCACTGTACAGAAGGTTTCGGGCCAGACTGGGATACGAGACCTGGCCATGAATAGATAAGTTAATAAACAAATAAATGAAGGTGGCCGAAGAGCTCCAGAGAGCCACAGGAGGACAGACTGGGAGTGAGCGGAAGTGACAGAGCAGCAAAGCAAGCGGCGTTGCAACACATCCCTGGGGAGGCAGCAGGTAGGTCCTGACACCCACGGCTGAAGGCCCAATAACCACTGTCAGGAGCTGCTGAGAGCTGAGGGTTCTCCAGCTGCTGAGCCGTGAGCCTCCGGTCTAAACAGCTGTAAGTCTCTGGCCTGAGAGCCTAGATCCCTAGCCTCCGGCTCTCCGAGACCATCTAGGTGCCAACAACAGAAGAGCTACTCTTTGCAGCTTACGATCACCGCATCGAGCAAAAGGACCCCCGGCAGCTGATTGATGGCCAAGGTACTGATCGCAGACACTCGTCAAAGTAGGCTGGGCTAAGTGTCCAGCAGTGCCGTGGAAAAGCCGGGGGAAGGGAATCCCTTGCTTGCTCCGGAGACCGTCATGGGCAGGATGAGTTTCATACAGCGCTTGGAAAGTGTCAGGACTTGAAGAGGTAGAACATAGAGGGAAATGGAGTCAAATGAGCAGAGACTTCGTGGAAAGGCAGCAGAGACAGCTGGCAGCGTTGCTGAGGAGAAAGCTGCAACTGGGAAGTGGAGAAGGGGGGGAGGAAGAGGGAGAGAAAGGGGCGGGCTGAAGGAGGTCACGCAAAGACCGCGCGGACCCCTGAAGGGCACTGCGCAGGACCTTGGCACAATGCAAGAATGACTTCAGGAAAACTAAGCTGCTGGTGGACAAGGAGAGGTGGTCTGAGATGACCGGATGCCAACTTCTGCCCTAGTTCTCCCAAGCATGCAAGTAGGGAGGGGGGCGGACTAGACTTGTTGCCAGGAGAAGGGCGGTGGATCAGTGTTCGGCCCCTATATCAACAGTAGCATCAGGAAGCAGAAAGTTGTTTTGCAAGTCAGACCGTCCCTGAAGAAGGGATGTTTTCCAAATGCCTTCATCATCTTGGCGCATCAGCACGGGAGCTGGGAAGACTCGGCCCACAGGAGATCAGCCAGCTCCTCGGTACAGCCTAGCTGGGGGCTGGGAGATGGCTCGGTGGGTTAAGTCACTTGCTGGATGAGTCTGACGACCTGCATTTGATCCCCAAGACCCAGGTAAAGATTGAAAAAGGTAACAGACTCCACAAAATTATACTCTGATCTCTTTATGCATGCCGAAACAGAGAGAGAGAGAGAGAGAGAGAGAGAGAGAGAGAGAGAGAGAGAGAGAGAAAACTACTACTACTAATAGCAGTAATAATAATGTTATTGATAATTATTATTGTTTTTAAAAGATGCTTAGCTGGAGGCAGGATGAAGAAAAAGAAAAAGAAAGTCCTGCTCTTCCCTGGTGCCTGAGGGCCGAGAGGAAAGGCAACAGCCAAGCAGGAGGATGTGGGAACTCCCACTCTTCCCCACCCTCGCTTGGGTGTGGACACGGAAGGGAGCACTGAGTAAATTCAAGTGACTTCAAAGAAAGGTAGATTATTAGGCCCTGGGCCAAGACAGAGGAGGCGACCCACAGCAGAGGTGGGCAAGAGGGTAGAAGACAAGACTTGGCGTATCCCCAAGGATCTGTTGCAGCCAGCCTGGATGGTTGCTGATAAATGACCATCAAATGGCTTAAGGGAACAAGGGTTTCTTCTCTTACGATTTTTGGTTACAGTTCTCAGTCCAGCTTGATGGGAGAGCATGCACCAACACCAGGGCCAAGGGAACTGGCCACACCATCACTAGATAATGGCTGAGAGATGGACAATCCTTACTTGCCAGACCAGCATATCTGGCCAAGTGAACAGAAGGATGCCGACTCTCTCAACCAGCTCTCTGTGATTTATCCAGGGCCTAGTCCCACCCACCATGGGCTGGGTCTTCCCCATCAACTAGACAATCTTCAGGTTTGCTCTGGGCTTTATTCAACCATCAGCTCTCTACAACTGTGCCCAGAGCTCAAACCCTCAACAGTTAAGTTGACACCTGTGCTTAACTATGACATGTGCCAAGCTGACCGAGGGAGGAGCAAGCAGTCGGAAGGCACACAGGTCTCAGACTTCAGTGGAGAGGGGCAGAGGGGATTCAGGAGGATGGAGCCCATCCCGCAAGGTGCAGGGGAGGAGGGAGGCTATTGTGAAGACCTCACATCTTTGCTGAAGTCCAGGCTTCTGGCCTAGTAGGGCAGGAGACTGGAACGGAGTCAGGAAGACACAGGAGTAAGTGAGCTGAGGTCCATTCTGTCTCCACCGAGATGGAGTTAATCTCTGGGCCTTTCTGAAAACAAGGAGGGAGGGAGGTGACCCCCTGTAGCATCTCTACTCTTGTCTACTCTCACCTGTCAATGCTTCCTGCTAACGCGTTCTAAGAGTAGCTCGCGTCATTCCTAAGTGGATGATATTGTGAACATCATCCCCAAACATTCTTATTTTGCCTTTAATGACCACTGGAACACCTCACATTTCTTTTCATTTTAAGAAGCCACATGGTAGCAACGTCAAAGAACAATACACTTGAAAGCCAAAATTACCTAGAGTTCCACAATTTAACCCAACACAGTTATTTCCCAGTTTCCATATTGACATTTATATTTTACTTCCATGCACCAGGTGTACATGTAATTTGGCATTCTCCTTTCGTGTTTGTGAATATCGAAAGCGTTTGCCCACATTTTCATAAAGATGGTTAGCATCGCCTATGAGCCATTCTGTCACGTAGCAACATTTTAAGTTCAAAGCGGAAGCTCTATGCTGCCCATCCCAGGAGCCCAGAAGGGTGGACAGCCAGGCATCCAGACGCCATGGCAAGACAGAGTCTGCTCTGTCTCCTCTGCTTCTCCCCTGGAATGGGGGAAATTCAGACGATGGTGGTCAGGGATTCCTGACCGTGAGGGCTCCAGCCATTACTCAGAGCTCTTACGTGGCCACTGGATCCCCAGGTTCCGTGGTGAGACTGTGCCCTTCGATCAGAGCTCTTGGTTCTGATCACATTGCGCACTTCTGGCAAAGGCAAGAGCCCCTCAGAGTGCCGCCGGTCAATTAATTTTACCTCCTCAATTAGCACCAGTCTCTTTCTGCTGTTCGACACTAGAAGCTCTTCTGGTTCAATCTTCATTTCCTCCTCCTATCGAAACCTCCACAGAGAGAGAATCGAAAATCTATTTCTACTGAGGCCTAAGGACTTTTTTTCTTATTTGTACAAGACTTTGTGGCTTCCAAGATTCATTTCTCATTATACACCCTCTGGTTTGGTGCGTTAAATCTAAGCACTCTAGCTTACACGTTTTCATTATGTTCAACTTAAAAATAAGAAAAAACGAGCCCCAGAGTGACTCAGCAAATGGCCCGGGGACACACAGTAAATCACTGAATCTTGATGAGCTGTCTCCTATCTTGACCTATTCCATTTTAGGACGGGAGGAAATTCACTGGAAACAGGAATCCAGAATGCAGGAGAAACTACAGTGCAATGGAACTGTCAGAGGAGGCAGACAGAGAACCCGGATAGATATGCATCACACAGTTACACATGCACACACATGGACGCACACATGCGTGCACATGCATGCATGCACACACACACATGCATGCATGCACACTGTTACACTCACGCATGCACATACACATGCATGTATACATTCACTCTAGCCTGCATTTCTATCTGGAAGTCCGCCTGCAGCGAGCAAGCTGTTCAGTAGCGGAAGAGCATGCACACAGGCTGACACACATGCACACACACGTGGATGCACACACGTAAGCATACATATATGCACATACTCTCATGCGCACAGTCACATGTGCAGCCACAGGTGCACACACACACACACACACACACACACACACACACACACACACACCACGCTCTTTCTTCCCCAGCTAATTTCCCCCTCCTCCGCTTTTCCATTACAAGGTGCCAAAGCCCATGTGAATTGGTTAACAGCCTCCCAGCTGAGCAGAACCGCGCACCTCTGATGAGCTTCTATTTTTGTGACACAAAGTGTCCTATCCAAACGGTCTTGAAAATGTCCCCCCCTGAGCAGAAATGAGTCGCACCAGGGGATCCTGGGAAGGTGAAGGGGCTCCAGCTGTTGTTCTGGGAGCTTTGGGCGAGGGGACCAAACTCCTGCCCCCTTTGCTTACTGAACAGCCTCATATCTGCAGACGGACCACCAGGTAGGAATGCAGGGCTAGCTCCAATAAGGCTTCCAAAGACCCCTGGAGAGAGACTCTCAAGTCTGCCAAGGAGACCCCCAAACGTTGAAGCTAGCACCCCCTTCTAATCCCCTACCTCTTAGAATCGTGGTTTCCATAATCAGATGCGGCCAACCAGTATAGTCAAATTGGTGAGCTGCCCATTTGGTGAGAGACCCTGTCTCAAAAACACAAAGTCAAGCTCCAGTGGGACTTGAATTGTGCTCACCAACCTCTTGGACACCAGACGGCCCAGACTGGACTTGTGTGGCGTTAGTGAGAGGGAGCATAGTTCTGTCATGGTTTGGGTGGAATTTGCCCCCACAGAGGGTTTGGATGTGTTTGAATACTCACCTGATGTCAATATTTGGGACGGTCGTGGCACCTTTAAGAGATGGAGCCAGGTCATAGGGGGTAGGCCTTCAGTTTGGCCGCCTGGCCCTGCTTGCTCTATCTTCATGATGGCTGCGGTGGTCTGAACCAGCCTCCTGCTTCTGCCTTCTGTTATGCGACTCCCACCACGATGGACTATGCCCACCCCGGAACTGTAAGCCAAATACATTTCCCTTTTCTTCTCTTAAGTTGAATATGAGAATTGTGTCTCACAGCAACAAAGAAAAGCAACTGCTATAACCACTGTCTTAGGAAGCTCTTCCACCTCGTGCCAGCCCTTCTGATACTGAGCTGAAATCTCTCTTCCTCATTGTTGATCTTGGAATTCACAAGTAGGGAAAACGTGTCTCTGTTCAACGCACAGTGCTTCAGACCCTTGACAGTGGTCTGCCGGGCCCCACGGTGAGGTTTCTCTCCTTACTCCCAGGAGGTCATGAGTCAAGCTCCAAGCAGCCCTTCTCCCCTCTACATGTTCTCCGGGCTGTCCCTGTGCCTTAGTTGATCATGATTATTGTAAGATGCTCGATTCCACATAGGTAGTAACGAGCGTTGTGGAATCTTGGATGCGGAAGGGATGGGAGGGAGGGGAATGGAAGCCAGGCATGGAGACTTTCATTCCACGCTTGTCAGTTCCAGCCGAGCTGCGGCGAGCCTCCTCTGCCTGCCTACGCTGACTGACGGTCCTGGGCCTTGTCCACCCCACCCTCTATTCAAGACACCGACTCCAGCATCCCCCCACCCCCCCCCGTGTTCCCAGGAAGCTGAGCCCCGCGGAAAGCTCAGCGCACAGGGGCCTAGGGGGACCTGTGGCTTCCCAGCCCCCCCTGCACACCCGCACGGGAGCCCAGAACCAGTATCGTGGACCACGCTGAGTCCAGGCTGGGCTCTGATTGATCAAGCAATGGCTACTCTGACTCCAGTCCTGGAATGTGTGGATACTTCATAACTCCTGAGAACTTCCACAGCACAATTCTAGGGAGAAAGGGAAACAGGCGGGATAATGCAGAACTGACGATCCGGCCTTTAAACCTGCAGGACCCTTTCACATCCATTAGCTGCAGGTCTTTGGGCATTGGTTTCAATGTAACATGTGTTGGAGCGAGTTAGTTCAGCCGTCAACCTGACATTTGAGATCTTTGGGTACAACAACGAAGATTTTTTTTTAAGTCAAGGCAGACTCTAGGCAAACCTGTGGTAGAATTGCTCCCTGGGCTGATGGATAAGGCAGAGAACTGTTTAACTTTTTGATCTTGTTATTATTTTGTTTTTATCTTTATTTTTGGATGTAGCATACATGAATATAGTGACTTCATAATACTTTATTATTATTTTTTTCTAGTTTTACAAGATATTAAGTACTTATCCCTGCTTCCCTCCATCTCCCTCCTTCCCATCACTCTCGCTTCCCTTCATCAATACATCCCACGCCCTCCCACCGTCCTGCATATTCCCTTCCATAGACCCCAAAGTTCCTTCTGGCTTATCTGCTCTTGTGGGGTTCGGGCCTCTGTGGCATGTCAAGTTGCCCCTCCTTGGGTCACCCCACTGATAGGGACATTTTCCTTCACTCGTCCGGCTTTAGCGCCCAAAGTTTCCTCTGTGTGTTCTTACCTCTCTTCAGCTCCTCTCTGGCCTATGGGGCACGTTGGCGCGTCAGTCACCACGCAGCTCTGGTCTCACTGCAGGGCATTCCTGGATGCAGCTGTTCGACATTTGTGTCAAGCTGTGAATCTGGAAGCAGCATTGGTCGTTGCTGTCTCTCAGCTCTTGACTGTGGATACAGCATGGCCAGTGCCCGTCTCGCCTAAGGCTTGTGCGACTCTTCCCTGCCATGATCAAGAGTGACCTGGAGTTGTGTGCAGGAATAAACATCTTGTTTCCCTAAATGGTTTGAATATGGTATTTATTACAGCCATGAACTTCTGAAACTAAGACCGTGTTTTAACACTCGGTCCCCGACTGGTGACACTATTTTTTGGGGGGGGGTGTGACCCGGCTGGCTGACACGCTCACTGGCAGCAGGCCTTGAGGGTTATGCGGCTGTCCTGGCTTCTGGCCCAAGGTCTGTGCTTCCTGAGTCACTAACACGCGAACAGGCAGCACGGCAAGTCCCACTGCCACGGAGGACTCTATACTGTGACACAAAACGAATCCTCTTTCCTTGCGGTGCTTTCCTTAAGCTGTCTTGTCACAGAGGCAAGAACAGTAGCAGATGCTCACTGGGAACTTTATGTTCCCCATTTGACAGATGTGCAAACTAAGGGTCAGAAAGATTTGCCCAAGGAGCTAGAAGAGATGGCTCGAGGCTTAAGCCTTTCCCTTGCAAGCAGAAGGACCCGAGTTTGGATTCTAGATCCCATGTAGTAAAAATATCGGGCGGGGGGGGGGGGGCTGGAGAGGTGGCTCAGGGGTTAAGCCTCCGCCTTGCAGGCGGAAGGTCCTGAGTTCGGATCCCAGATCCCACGTATAGATGCAAGGCGGAAGCGGGGGGCGGCCTGCGTTTCTGGTCCTGGTAGGGCGGAGCCTGTGAATCCCGGGGCAGAAGGAGGTGGAGGCGTCCATGGTGGTTCGCGAATTCGTCCGTGGTTCTACACACACACACACACACACACACACACACACACACACACACACGCACGCGCGCACATACACATGCATATGCACACAGTTGAATAAATAATAATAATAATAAAAATTAAAAAAAAATATCAGGTGGATATGACAGCAGCCTACGCTTTCTGTCCTGGGAGGTAAAGCAATCCAAGATGGTTCCCCAAGTCACTCTTGGATCTCCATAGCCACACACAACCCTCTCTTCTGCATTATACCTCCATACACCTACACACACACACACACACACACACACGCACACACACAGAAAATACCCAAAGCCAATCTCAATATTGTGCTAGCTATATGTAGCCATACACAGAGACCATGAGCTTCAAGAGGCAAATCTTTCTCTTGTCTCTCTCGGTCTCTCTCTCTCTGTCTCTCTCTGTGTCTCTCTCTGTCTCTCTCTCCTCTCTCTTTCTCTCTATTATAATTCTCTCCTCCCACACTCCCTGGGAGACAGAAACTTGAGTACCGGAGAACTGGCAAGTCGCTCAGGTCACACAGCTGATAAAGGACAGGCTGAGATTCAGATGCTGGATGCTGGGCCTGTGTCTGCTGGAGTTACATGGAAGGTTCCTTCCCACAGGAATGAAACGCCCCGTTTAGATAACAATGCAAATAATCTGTGTGAAAAGTCCATTCTGTTCTGTTCTGCTTGCTAACTCCTTAGTCTGTAGAACTCTGAAAAACAAAGCCTTCTCAGACAGCAAGAGAAGCCACAAAAACATCTCCCATTGTCTTTTCAGAGCCGAGCTGCTAAGCGGAAAACTGATGTGCCAACAAAGATTGTGCCAAGCACAGGATCTATATGAAAGAACAAATGCTTTATTTAAGAAAAAAAAAAGGCATTGCAAGCAGAATACAAAATTATATGTTCGCTGCGGTTACCACCGAGTTAAGTTGCTGTGCAGAGAGACAAAAGCTGCAAAGGAAATGAAAAATTAAATCGGTTCTAGGCAATGGGATGGTTTATTTGTCTTAAAAATATGTTTGAAGTTTTTATCACATTTGGGCATGAAACGACTTTGAAGCAGTGTGTAGATGTTTGTAATCTGAAATGCAAAGGATCTCTTGCTGAGGTGAAAGTCTAAGATCCAAACAGCTGCTCAGGTCTCTGGAGTATGATGTTTGGTTGACCACGTTTGACCCTGACCAGGCCTGGTAATGGTCACCATAGAGATGGACTGGGAAGGGAGAGAGGAGGGAGCTTTCTCTCCACTCTGCAGTTCTCTGGGTTGCTTGTTACTGTAATTCCAGTACAGACTGTTCCCAGCATCTCAGTGTTTAGTAGCTCTGCTTCTGCAAATCAGAGTCAACTCCTGCTGAGTCACTGACTACCCACTATGTGCGGGACTCCAGATACACGCACGCACGCACGCACGCACGCACGCACGCACGCACGCACACACACACAGAGTTAGGATAGATCCCTGCCCATGAGAGCTGAGATAGGACTCAGTTTCTATCCGTGTCTTATACACATCTTCCTCCCTCAGTCTCCCTCTCCCCCTAAGCAGGAAAGGCCCCCAGAGCTAGACAATCTCCATCCGTTCCTCCCCTGGGCCTAGGTGACACCAGGCGTCCAGCAGGCTCTTGCTATGTATTCACACAATGGCTCTCACTGTGCTTTGCGGCTAACTGCACAGACCGGCTTTGCCTCATGGTCTCCGGCAAATTTCCTCCAACACACTCCCCCACCATCTGCCTCTCCTTTCTGCTGGAGTACGAGGTTGCTGAGGCAGAAGCTCTGTATGTGCGTCTCTGGACGACCACCTCTGGTATCTGGAGCCGTCTCTGCCGCTTGCTCCGTCGGGGTCTGTTGAGTGACTTTGCTCATCCTTAAAGGAGGCGGAGGAGGTGGGCTCCCCATAGGCTTCTATGACGTCGCCCCTCCTTGTCAGACCTCACAGGCTTTACAAGAGACCACTGTTAGTACGGCAGCAGGACTTACACCTTGAGCTGCACTGCCCCTGGCTTGCTGCCTTCTCTGGCTCTCCTGTTGACCTCAGACCTTGACTCTCTCCAGCGTGGACCAGAGGATGAAGAGAGGCCAGCCTGGGGCTCAGCAGAGTCATGCTCTCAGGTGGGAAGCAGGCGACGGGAAGCTTCCTTCAAAGGGAGGGGCTTACTCTCTCCTTCTCTGCATGTGTGTGTGTGTGTGTTTCAAGATAAACAGAAAACTAGAGCTCAAATTACTCTGAAAGGAGAGGAACGGAGCCCAGAATGCAAATGCATGCAGCTAAGTCCTCCACAAGTCTCTGAGCAATTCACCTGCCCTTCCCTCTCTCTCCTTTCCTTCCCCCCTCCTTCTTTCTTCCCTCTATCCCTCCTCCTCCTTTATTCTTTTTCTCCTTCTTTTCTTTTTTTTAATTATTTATTCAATTGTGCATCAGTGTGCGTGTGTGTAATATATGTGTGTGTGTGTGTGTTGTGTGTGTGTGTGTGTGTGTGTGTGAGTAGAACCACAGACGAATTTGGGAACCACCATGGACGTCTCCACCTCCTCCTTGTTTACTCTGCCCCGGGATTCACAGGCTCCGCCCTACCAGGACCAGAAACGCAGGCTGCCACTGCTTCCGCTCGGCGTCTATACATGGGGTCTAGGATCCGAACTCAGGACCTTGCAGGCGGAGGCTTAACCCTCCTGAGCCACCTCTCCAGCCCCTCTTTTTCTCCTTCTTTTCTTGCCATAGATACATAGAGCCGTCAGGACATGATGTATGCGTATTTTATTCTTATCCCTTAGTTGTTGTCCCTGGGTATTTGTCACAGTAACAAAAGATTGTCTGATCCCCCCTGGACTGCATTACAAGTTTAGGGAGGACAGAGGTTGTGTTTCATTTTCCATATTCCTGGCCACCTACCAAGCAACAATTGTTCAGTGTTTGGTTAATGTACGAAGCATTCACACTGAACTCTGCACTGTGCTTCTGAAGGTGGATAGATGGATGTATGGATACATAGATACATGGATGAATGAATGCAGATGGATGAATGCAGGGATACATGGATGGATGGATGCATGCATGGATGGATGGATGCATGGACACACAGATAGATGCATGCATGGATGCATGCATGGATACATAGATACATGGATGGATGAATGCAGATGGATTTGCATGCATGCATGCATGGATGCATGGATACATAGATGGATGCACGCATGGATGGATATATGGATAGGCAGACAGCGTATCAGGAAACACAAAGATGAATTTGGGAAACTGGTCAACAGGAAGTTGTGGCTCCTGGCAGAGGAGAGCAGCCACGCCAGGCAGCAAGCAGGGTCTTGACCTTGGCTCCTCTGATCTTTGCCTTCCACTGACACCTTCTACTGGGAGAACCAACAGGAAGCAGAGGACCTGTGGATGCAGCTCATCGGGTTCAGCCTCCCTGGCCACAAAGTGCCTTAAACAAACACAGCTACTGTCTTTTGATCAAGATGAAGGACAAAGAAGTCTTGGTTACAAGACTCACAAACCCTAATTTCCAGAACTGGGATACAGCTCAGGGTTAGAGGGCTGGCCTAATATAAACAAAGTTCTGGGTTCAATCCCTAGAAGAAGAAGAAACAGAGGGAGGGGGGGGGAGGAAGAGGGAGAAGGGAAAGAAGGGGGGGGGGGGGGGGGCGGGGGGGGAGGAGAGAAAGAGGAGGGAAGGAGGACTGAGGGGGGCGGGGGGGGGCCGACGCACTCCCCCAGATACACGTAAAGACAAGGTAACGAGCAAAACCACACTTGCCACAGGCCCTTAGAAAACTGCATATCAAGACACACTGAGCCAACACAGCCCCAGGAGGCATCCAAAGGCAGCTGCATGTCAGACACATACTAACCAGTGCTCGTAGGGATGAGGAGATGCATTACAGCCCCTTTTGCACAGCTGGTGGGAGTGTAATAGGGTAGCCACTTTGAGAATCATTGTGACTTCCTCCAAGAATAAGTATGGTTACCGCACGACCCTGGAATTCTGTCCCAGGCAAACCTCCAAGGTAAATGAAAATGTGTACACACAGAGACGCGGGTAAGTGCTCACAGCAAATCTTCGTAACTGATTATGCGTAAGCAAGATGCGGTATGCTACACAATGGAATGCTACTAAACAAGGAAAAGAGATGAAGTACAACATGGACAAACCTTGAGGGCATGACGTTCAGCGAAAAACTCAGTTATAAAAGGCGACATATCTTCTGTTCACATAAGCAAAATGTCCAGAATAGACAAGTTCATAGACACGAAGAAGCTTAGTGTCAGTCAGGGACTGAAGGGCAGTACTGCTGAGTGAGTGCTAACGGGTATGTGGTTTCTTGCAGGAGGTGATGAAAAATTCTACAACTGATTGTGGGGAAGTTTGCACTAGTTTGTGACCATTGAATTGCATACTTTAAGCAGGTACATTGTATAGTCTGTGGGTTCCTGAAGCTGTGGTTTGAAAGAAGATGCTTGAATCCAGGAGGTTTCAAGGGCTGTGAGATTCTAGAATGTGCATATTCTCAGTGGGGAACAAAGCTGCAGCTGGTTTCAGGCCCAGTCTCTGGGGGAGCCCAGTTTCTCCCTGCAGCAGCCTCTGCTCCTGCTGAGACCTCACTTTCCAGCCAGGGGAGCAGCATGAAGGCCAGAGGGGCTGGTGACAGGAGCTGAGCTGACGTGGACGCAGACAGCGCCATGTTCCTCCTGTGTGTGGTGATCCCTGGCCCAGCCGCCATTTCCTCCTTGGCCCATAGTACTCTCATGCATCTGCTTGCATGCTAACATGCACACAGGTGCTCATCCATTCCACACGTGTATATACACGCATGAATGCACACATGCGTGCATTTGTGTACATGCATGTATGTGTACGCGTGTGTAGGTATGCATACCTACATCTGCACATGAACGTGTGCCCACATGCACACACCTAAACTCTCCACTTGCTGATTTGCAGCAAGCATGAGGAAAGTAATATTAGGGACTAGGGGAAATCGAGGCACAGAGAAGTTAAAGGCACACAAGAAAGAGTGATGCACATATGCATACAATATACTTGGATGTTCAGATATGGTCAGATGTATCTAATACAGCAATCCATAATATATAGCATATAACGTATTCGTTTATAAATTCATTTATAAATGAATATTTAATGAGTAAATGAAAGGCATGGATACAGGCTGAGAAACTAGTCCTGAGAGAGTGCCCATGCAGAAAAGGTAAAGCCCTCTGGATATGCTTCCGATACTGGCCACTGAGATGTGTCAGGGATCCCCAAGATGTGTTATCAGAGGCTTCCAGACTGCCAGAAACGGGAGTCAGCGTCCCAGTGGCACCCGAGCCAGGCCAGCTCTGTGGAGGCACCGCACGGCCCAGCCGCCAAGTGGAGGACGGTCTTTGATCATCGCAAAGTTTGAGAACCAACAGCCCCCAGGCTCTCATGCCAGGTCCTGCGCAGAGCACCTACAAATTGGGGGGCCCTTACCCCTCCTCCATCAAGGTCGCGGTCTAAAGCAGCTGGTCACCATCCCCCTGTGGTCGCCTCCAACTGCTCTCATCAAGTCGCGTCTCCCGGGTTCCCCAAACAGCTTCACCCCACAATGCATGTGGAGGAGCCCTGAGACTCGGGAATCCTGAGACCAGCCTCTAAGGAGGGTTGGTGAAAGGGGGGCCCCTGGTGTCAGAGAGACAGAGTGACCACAAGACACAAGCAAGCACCTTCCTGGTGTAGGGGAGCAAAGCTCTCCTGGGCCTGGCAAGTCATGCTTGTGTTTGCCAGGTTCTGGGACCTGCTGAAACACCTCCCAGGCATCAGCTCATTCTACCTCGGCAGCAGCCCAGGGAGGCAAGTACAGTTTTCAGGTGCGGAAGCTTCGCTGCAGAGTTCACCCAGGGGTGCGCGTGCAGTGGGCGGCAGGGCCGGGGCAGAACTTCCCGTGGGCTCCATCCACACCCCCTGTGGTCCACATGTGGTCTGGACATGCCGACAGAGGCTGCCGTCTGCAGCATCTGCTCAGCTTCCTGGAGGTCTGGTGTCCCCTGCACAGGAGGGTCAGAAAGACCTCGGTAAAGCTGTGCCGCCTGAGGAAATCTGGGAATCTATCGCGTTTGTTCCTTTCCCACCAAGTCTCAAGTGTTCAGTAGCCACACCTGGTGAATGGCTGTCATGTCACACAGTGCAAGTCTCGCTCATTCTAAAACCAAGGCTCAAGATGTCTCTGTGCCTGTGATCCCAGCACAGGAAGCTGAGGCAGTAAGGTGGAGGACTGGGAAAGTTTGTGATGAGAGAGAGAGAGAGAGAGAGAGAGAGAGAGAGAGAGAGAGAAGAGGAAGGAAAAAAGAATGAAAGAAGAAAGAAGAAAAGAGAAGAGAGAAAAGAGAGAAAGAAAAAAAGAAGAAAAGGGAGAGAGAAAGATAGAAGAAAAAAAAACAGGAGAGAGCAAAGACCGAAGAAAGAAAAGAAAGAAAAAGAAAGAAAGAAAGAAAGAAAGACAAGAAAAAGAAAGAAAGAAAGAATAGAAAGAAAGGAGGAAGGGAGGAAGAAAGGAAGGCCATGTCCAAAGACTCAGAAAGGCACATGACCTCCACAAATTCACTCAAGTAGAAAATGGTATTGTTGAGAGGTGAGTCTCATCAGTGTGACCCTGAGCCTGGGCACTGGGCACCAGCACACAGCCAGGATTGCAGGGTATAGGGGCAGAGGCTGGCCGTCCACAGAGAGTCCTGGGGGGGATGAGGCAGGACGATAGGCACAGAGCTGCTCCTGCGGCTGGGAGCTGGGGACACTTGCCAAGCAGGCCTGCACACCCCTGTCCCGTCCTCAGCCACCGGCCTCCCCTCTGTCTCTGCCAACTCTGCTCCAGCCACAGGACCAGCACTTTCTAGGAGATCCACAAGGGTAGCTGTGCGTATATGTGGTGCACATGCATGTGTGCATGAGGCCATGAGAGCCCGCACAGAGCCACAGTAGACATCAGAGTCTTCCTCCATTGCCCACCAATCTCATTTTTGGCATAAGGTCTCTCGCTGAGCTTGGAGCTGTCCGACTCAACCACCTTCATCCCCCACCCCCAGCACACTGCCCTATCACGTCTTTAATCTCCCCATCTTGCTGTCTCTGCATTCTAGTCCGTGGCAGCCTTAGGAGGATGTCGATGGGATCGATGGTCTCCTGGGGTAACTTTAAGAAAGACCAGGAAGGGACTTGAAACACTCACACAACGGCATGGCATTGGGGAGAGGATCGATGCCTGAGGGTGGATCATTCACACACGTGACCCAGGCTTCAGGATGAGCATCGGGGCTCCGGGCTTTAGAAAAACTTCTTTTTCCCCAAAAGCTGAGCAGTAGCCAAGCCAGGTGGGAACCCTCCTGGCATCCCACTGAGGGCCCCCCAGACCCTGCTGTGCCCACTGTTGTCGTTGCGCACTCAAGAGCCAGCCAGAGCCTGCTGGCCTGGATGGCGGGTGTGCCCCTCTGCCCAGCCTTCTCATTCCTCAGCCCGCTCTTGGCTGTAAGCAAGCGTGTGTGGAGGGAATGTGCAGAGGACAGAAGCAAGCACCCCCATCCTGCCCTGCGAGAGTTCAGGGGTTGTAGCACAGTTGCGCAGGAGGGCAGGGGTGCAATGTGGCTTCAGCAGCGTGCAAGTGTGCAGTGAGGGAGCTACGCGCGGTGGGCTGCCCAGGTCCTCCTGGAGGATGGAGGGGGCCTTGAAGTCACCCTGTATCCTTGGGGCTGCTTGATCCCTCTTCCTGAACCTATCCAAAGCACTTCAGGAGTAGGTAGGGCCCTGGGCTTCCAGTGCTTTGAAAAGTCAAGGAGAGTCGCTTGGTTTTGTGCTTTGAGACGGGGCCTCGCTCTGTGGACCAGCTTGGCCTGAAGTCGCCGTGCAGCCCAGGTTGGCCTGAAGTCGCCGTGAGCCCAGGTTGGCCTGAAGTCGCCGTGCAGCCCAGGTTGGCCTGAAGTCGCCGTGAGCCCAGGTTGGCCTGAAGTCGCCGTGAGCCCAGGTTGGCCTGAAGTCGCCGTGCAGCCCAGGTTGGCCTGAAGTCGCAGTGATTCATGCGACTGCCTTGGGACCACAGACATGAGCTGGTCCAGCTAAAGGAACCTTGGGCTTAGAAGATGAAGGGTCCTTGTCAGGCAGAGAGGGAAGAATACAGGAAGGAAGGCCAAAGAGGTCCCGTGACATCAGGATCCCATAAAGGAAGAGAGAAGTTGGTAAGGCTTTTGGGTGACTCCTGGAGGAAAGCCAAGAATTGGGGGACAGCCAGCTCTTTCTCTCTCTCTCTCTTTCCCCCCACCACACCCCCCCCATTCTCTGCAGGAGGAGTTATCTGCATCTCATGACCACCACTCACTGTGTGAGCCCCTCAGCCTTCTCCATACCCCACAAACCATCCACGCAGAGCGCCAGGACACCGGATCCCAGCCCTGCTGCCCAAGACAGCGATAGCCGAAGTGCTTGCCCACCCAACTGGCAGTGTCCTGGCAGCAACGGCGATGGCTCTTCCACGCCCCCCCCCCCAATCAGGAAAGGATCTGAAGCTACAGTGGAGCAGATGTCAGCCCGGGAGCAGCAAACCTTCCTCGTGGAACAGACGTGGCTTCCGCGTAGTGATAATCCACACAGTTGTTGGAAGGTCGGATTAGTTCATCGTGAAGCTTCTTCTAGCCAAGGACGAGTGAGTGAAGCAAGCATCAAGTCAGACTACACAAAGGCGCCGGCCTGGACGGAGCTTTTGTTGATTGGAAGTGTTCTCGGCTGACGGAGAGGATGACTCTAGTCAATCACGAATGTCGCCATCAAAGCACCTGAGAGGTGACGTGCTTTTCCTGCTCCTCTTCCCACAAATTCTGTCGTGGGTCGAATTCTGCATCAGAGACACAGATAATTCTGCCATCATCAGAAACCAAGGACACTGGTCACAAAGTGAGGGGGACAGGAGAAGGTGATGTGGCAAGGACCCATCTCCACACTGTGGGCCACACCCCTTCCCAGCCACGGACTCCAGGGAGACGCCAGGGAATGCGCTAGTGCCTTTCCACGACAGTTCCTAGCGGAGTCTCACTTGCTCCAAGCACTGAGTCAGACATGGAAGGGACCAGGTCTGGGACTCTGAGGTTAATGATCTAAAATGAACCATTTTCATGACCGAACGATTCCTGATGTCAATCTTATGACATGTTGAATACTGTGTCAAATGTCTGGAGAGACACAGTTATTATTCTTAAGTTGGGGCAACACCACGGCACTGTGTGAATAGATGACTTGTTACCGACAATGGAAGATGCAGGGACCTGAAAAGAAATCTATACAAGGTGACACAGGACTTCAAACTTCAGTCAAAGTCCCTTTGGAGAACCTGATCCTTTATGTCAATGGACAACTTTTTAAAAAGCTTCTTAAAAGCTTTTCCCATTGACAAAAAGCAGATTCTCTAATCAATCAGTTAATTGGACACTCGCCTGGTCCTGTGGATTTTATCTACAAAGCAAATGACTTAAAAAAAAAAAAACTGGAGAGATGGCTCAGGGGTTAAGACTCTGTGTCATAACCAGAAGGTCCTGAGTTGGGATCCCAGGTCCCATGTAAAAAATGCCAGGTGGAAATGGTGGCAGCCTGCATGTCTGCCCCTGGTGGGCGGAGCCTGGGAAATCCCCGAGTGAAGTAAAAAGGAGGTAGAAGCAATCCAGGATGATTCCTGAAGTCACTCTTGGGCCTCCACAGGGACACGTATATCCCCCCCAACAAGCACAAAACCAAAATTTTTAATAAGGTAAGCATGAGGGTTTCCCTCCATCTTTCTAGGTTCTTGGATTTATTAGTTATGAATTCAGCATCAGACAGATGAACAGGCAAAAATCACATTTAATTCCATGTATATGCACAGGAGTCTCACAGAGCAGAGGCCTGAAGAAGGACCAGATGACAAAGCATCCTGAGCTTTAAGGGTTGGGAGATTCCGACAGGTTTCTCTCTCTCTTTCTTTCTTTCTTTCTTTCTTTCTTTCTTTCTTTCTTTCTTCTTTCCTTTCTTTCTTTCTTTCTTTCTTTCTTTCTTTCTCTTTCTCTCTCTCTTTTTTCATATATACATAGACAAAGAGAGAGAGACAGAGACAGAGACAGAGAGAGAGAGACAGAGAGAGAGACAGAGACAGAGAGAGACAGAGAGAGAGACAGAGAGAGAGAGATAGAGAGAGACAGAGAGAAGACAGAGAGAGACAGAGACAGAGAGAGAGAGATTGCACACATACATGCCATGGCGCGTGAGTGGAGGTTGGAAGACAACTCTCAGAAGTCAGTTCTCTCTCTCACCATGTGGGCTTCCAAGGCGCCAACTCAGGTCTCCAGACTTGCAAGCAGGTGCCTTACCCACTGTCGCTTACGGAGCTCCCTCACCAGCCCTGACATGACAGCTTCTAGAGGGGTGACGGCGTGGTGAAGGAAGGGGAGCTGCAGACAGAAGCGGTCTGTGGCCCCAGAGAGGACCTCCCCCATGTCCCCCATCTCTGTCCCAAGACAAACTGTAGACTCTGGCATCCTGGTAGTAGGAAAGGAGGTGGCCCAGCTGCTGAGCAGCTCTGGGCAGGATCAGATGTGACCAGGGCGCGTGAGAAGAGATGAGACGAGTCTGGCAGAAGTTCATGCGGCAGAATGAGTGAGGCAGCGTCTGCAGGGATGGGGGCGTCCCGGAGTGGGGGGGCACCTGCTTTGGAACAACAGGAAGAGGCAATTCTATCTCCCTTTGAAGATCAGTGCAAAGCACAGGACATCAGGGCCGAGGGGGCCCAGGAGCCCTTCCTGTATGGTCGCACTTCCGTGTCCATTGATTCTATACCCACGGATTCAACGTTCTGCTGACAGAACTTTTTTCTTTAAATGCATCTGTATTGACTTTTCTTTGCCAGTTCCCCAAGCAATGCACACTACCAACTATTTCCATTGCATGAGGTGTGCTAAGCAACCTAGAGATGATGTAAAATGTGTTGGAGAATGCGCCTCGCTCGTAGGTAAATACTTCCCTATGTTATGGAAGGGACTTTAGCGTCTGGGGATTTTGGTCACAAGGGGTCCTGGAACTGGTGCCTTAGGAACACAGTGGGGGGGGGGATCATAGTTTGAATGTGAGTTGCTCCCCACAAGTGCTCTCCACAAGCTCGTGTGTTTGCACCCTTAGTGGTGGTTAGTGTTTGCAAAGGCCGCGGTGACTCTAGGAAGTTGAACCTTGCTGGAGGAAGACACGCCACAGGAGACAGAGCAGCATAGGAGCCAGGGGAACTGACCACACTGTACCCCCAGGAATATAACTGTGGACTGGACATGAGATTGTATGTAAGATTATTTACAATCTCCTCCCTCTCCCCCCCTCCTCGGTCTCGTGTTCTAAATCCGTTGACTCAGAAAGGTACAAGTTCCTGTCTCCCCTTTGTTTCAGGAAGTTTGTGCAAGCGACCGTCACAAGCTGCTGCTAGATCCCATCTGATCGCATCTGGGCAACTGTGGACTGCGGGATTCTTCACATGAGGCGGCTCCATCAATCTGGCATCATGTGGCAGGAGCAGCAGGGAGAATCTCTGGCATCACTAGCTCACGTCCATTGTCGCGATGCCCCGTCCCCTCGTCCCCTGGCAAAGAGCAGCTCAGGGTATAATAACAGCTGAGCGCAGGAAGACATCTCGTTTCTGGTTTGCTTTAGGTTGTCTGGTGTTAGCCTGATTTGAGGAAACCCAGAAGAGAAATTGCCTAAGTAAATCAGGAGGCTCATCACAATCCAAACTCCCCTTTGCAAAAGCCTTCGGCATGGGGTACTCTTGCTGTCAGCCTTCTTTGGGGCCGTTGGGAGTTTGTTTATTCAGTTGGGCATGCTTGGGGGGGTCAAGGGCTGCCTGGGTCTTCCAGCCCCTCCCAGTTAGAGTCACGGGTACCTCCAGCTGTGTGCTGGCCCTGGGTCAAAGCCTGGAGTCGCTGTGCAGCAGCTCAGCCCAGCCGGTCCTGGGCGCCGTGTGCTACCCGGGACTCCTCCTCCTGCCTTTGTTAATTCATCCATCTCGTCATCTTCTTGGCCCGGCATATCCCGCAAGCACTCACCAGACATTGGGCAGGCAGATCAACAGGCAGAGAACCCTTGGTTCATGGAGCCTTCGGTGGGTGGGCAAAGCAAACAGAGTCGGTGCTCAGGGGATACGTGGCAGGAGAACACAGGTAGCAGGAGGAATGAAGAGCCCAAAGTCAACCCAGAAAAGAAAAATCATCACTGTTGGGACTTGAGATAAGAAAGTAACCAGGGGCAAGCACGGGGGAAGGGAGGGCAGCAGGCGGAGAGCGGAAGAGGCCGAAACATGTGATGAGGGAGAACCAGAGCCAAGATGGCCGAGGAAGAGCTGAGATGAGAGAACCACTGGCGATGTCTCGTTTCAGGACAACCCCGAGGACAACTACATCACCATCGCGCTTTACAGACAGGGAAACCAAGGCACGGAGTGGTCAGGTAACCTGCCAGGACGCGTATTTAGTGAGCAAGGGAGTTGTCATGTGAACCCAGGTCCTCCGGCTCCTGAGTCCACCCAACCTGCTTGCTACAGCTGGGTCTTGGTAAATGGGCTTCCGTAGCGAAGAAATGGGAAGATCTTCCACTGGCCACAAGATGGTCCTGACCGGTGTGAGGAGGGCATGGCCGGTCTCTCAGCACCACCTGTGCTGGCTACACTAGCTGTGCACTTGGTGACCGAGCTGTTGAGGCATGAGGAGGTCCAAAGGTTCCCCACTGGGCCATGATCTCCCAGGTAGTCTGCAGGACCATGTTTTGTCCAAAGCCACTGTGATGATTAACATGATGTCATCTTACAGACTCTAGGATCACTGTTGTCATTTGCCTGCATGGTGCTGATAAACGACCACCAAACGGCTTAAGGGAACAAGGGGCTTATTGTCTCTTATGATTATCTGGTTACAGTTCTCAGTCCAGCTTGACAGGAGAGCTCATGCTAACATCAGGGCTGAGGGAACTGGCCACACCATCTCTACTTAATGGCTGAGAGAGGGACGATCCTTACTTGCCAGACCAGTATGTCTGGCTGAGTGTACAAAAGATGCCGACTCCTTCAACCAGCCTTCTTTTGTTTCAGGGCCTAATCTCACCCACCATGGACTGGGCCTTCCCCATCAGCCAGACAATCTCCTGCAGGCTTGCTCTGGGCCCAACTCAACCACTAATTCTCCACAAACGTGCCCAGAGCTCAAACCCTCAACCATCAAGTTGACACCTGTGCCTGACTATGACACTCACCTAGAAGGCACACCTTGGGTATGTCTGGGGGGCTTTCTTATTGGGTTAACTAGGGTGGAAAGACCTGCCTAAATGTGGGCGGTACCATGGACTGAGGTCTTAGACTGAGTCAAAAGGAGACAGTGAGCTAAGCACCAGCCTTCATCTCTCTCTGCTTCCTGACTGTAGAGCCACGTGACCAGATGCCTCACACTGCTGACACCATGACAGACAGCGCCCTTGAGCTGTGGGCCTGCTGCCTCCCTGCCTCCCTCCTTCCCTCCTTTCCTCCCTCCCTCCCTCCCTCCTTTCTTCCCTCCTTCCCTTCTTCCTTTCCTTCCTTCGTTGCTTCTGTCAGATATTTCTCACAACAAGGAGAAATGTCACCGTGTCTGGACTTAGCCTGATCTAAACCCGGCTCCAACACGAAGTCTCCACCGCAGCAGCAGGAAAGGAGGAAACACAGACCTCACCAAGTCTGTGGCTCTCCTGGGTCCCTTTTATCCTTTTTTTTTTTTTTTTTTTCTGTGCTGGGGACCGAACCCAGGGCCTCGCGCTTGCTAGGCAAGCCGTACCACTGAGCTAAATCCCCAACCCCTCCTGGGTCCCTTTTACTCCGCAGCCTCCGATGCCTGAAACCCCCGCCACCCTTCCAGCCCACGCTCCCTCCCCTGCATGGCGCTTATCGTGACAGGCACACAATCAGCTCTGTGTTCCCTGCAGCTTTGCCGTCCCCATCCGTGCAGCTCGCTCAAATCGTCTGCAGATGAGTCATAATCTGGGAGGTGGTGGAAGGGTTACCGCTTTACGTGCCAAAACCTAGAAGAAAAAAAAAACATTTTGGACCTTTAAAGGCATATCTTTCTTGCCGATGGTGGGTCTGTCTATTGACCCCTCCCCACACACCTCCTTGCTGTGCATTCTAGAAAATCATGGCCTCTCTGCTCACAGCACTGTGGAAGGATCCTGAGTCTGCCAAGAGCGAGGAAATGAAGAATGATGTGAAGTTTGAAGCTCGACACAGCATATGCCTTCACATTTCGGACATCGCAGCTAAGAAAAGGCAGGATCACGGAGACGCCCCTGCCCCTTGCCTCAGCGGCAGAAGAGCTAAAAACGAACGATTCTGAGCCGAATTAAAAGTTTCAAGATTAGGAATTGTGTAGTGTGTATGGATGTCGCTCAATTAGCAGAGTGCTCGCTTGGCATAAAGCCAGGGCTGCACGTGATCCCCAGGCATCATGCCAGGCAGGCAGGGGGTGCACCCTGGGAATCCCAGCACTGGGGAGGTGGAGGAGGAGGACTGGAAGTTCACAGTCATCCTTGGCCCTTGGCTACATGAGGCCGTGTCTCAACAGAAAGAAAGAAATGGGGGAGGCAGGAAGGGGAGGGAGGGAGAGAGAAGGGATGAAAGAAGACAGGATGGAAGGGACGAAGATAGGAAGGAAAAAAGGAAGGAAGGAAGAGAGAGAAAGAAAGAAAAATGTCCATATGTCCCTCTCTGCCTGCTACAACAAAAACGAGACTATGATGCACATTTCTTGTGTTGATCCAGGTTTACTGCTGTGTACCTGGGTCATACGTCTCTGCACGAAATGGCCCTGAGGGCTTAGGCTGCTCCTTGTATATTTGCTGCCTCCACTTGTCAACTGACGGCCTTGCACGACCACAGGACCCCACAGATCAGCCAAGCAGCTTCTTCTCTACATGGACCATCAGCCAGAAGGTAGAGAGGACTCCAGAGAAATTCTGCTCGTGCCACGTCTGGACTGTCTGGACTGGAGAACCAGGTGACCAGGGCCTCCCCTCTCCTTCGCCGACCTCCAAGATAGATGGCCCCACCCTCCCACTCTCTGCCAAACTCTTTGTTGGCATAGGGGCTCCTAGACATTCTGGAAGCTCCAGCCCCCAGGGCAGTGATCTGGCACGTGGTAGATCCTCCAACATTTTGTGGAGTGAATGAGGGGAGTTGCCTTCCAGCCAGGCCTAGTCCTGCTCCCTCAGTCTCTAGGGAGCGTATGATGCTCCCTCAGCCTGAGAACCTTCTGTGTTGGCTCAGGGTCCTCAGTAAACTCCTCTGAGCAGGCGCCACCACAGGGACCTGCTGAGCACAGCACCGGTCTGCATGTTGCCCTGTGACAGAATCTGCGATTCTGCATGTGACTGGCCACACGAGGAAGCACACGCTGACAAACATGCGTGTCTTTGCGCATGCTTCCTCATGATGGCCTGGTACATGATGGCCAGAATCTGTGGGCCGGGGACCTGACCACTGACCAGGCAGTGAGATCTAACTTTGCCTAACAGGAGGTCACAGAGGAGCAGGGAGACACTTCTCTTGCTCTAGATACCCTGAGCGTGAAAACAGAACTCCCATATGAGAATAAAATCAGCTTCTGACTCACTAGTGGGTATATACTTAGCCACCCACCAACGTCAAATAACTAAACGTGTTCCCAAGCTAGCCAACACTGGCGGCCTGTCCCCCACGGCAAGTGCACAGAGAGCCCCGTGGTGGTGATAGTGGAAGATGGAAATCACACGGTCCTATTTCTGGTCTTAACTTGGTAGGTAATTTAACCTCTATGTACTTCCCCTGAATCAGCTGGACCTTGAGACGGATTGAAAGAGGAAAACGCTGGGCTATGGGAAAGGTGGGACTGAAAACAGATATCATTTGTCAATGGGGAAAAGTCACTGGATTTTTCCAGGGACACAGAATAGTATTAAATGTTGGAGCGAGAAGGCAGATATGGTGGCATACAAGGAAACGGTTTCTACTGTTATTAAGTTGGCAAGTCCAGGATGGACCAATGAGCAGAGTCCCAGGAGAGAGGATGTTCCAGCTGGAATCCAGAAGTTATCTGATGTAGAGCCACAAAGAACCTCTGTTAGAGATGACATCCCAGGGCAGTCTACAGGAAGAGAATTCCCTCTTGCTCAAAGGAGGCTGGTCTTCTTGCTGCACCCACGCCTTGGACTGATTGGATGGAACCCATCCACAATTTCACGGACAATCTGCGTGCACAAAGCCCACCCATTCACATGTTGGTCTCCTTCAAAAACACCTCCATGCAAATACTCGGAATAATGTCTGCTCAAGTGCTGGGAAGTGCCGTCAGCATGTTGGCGCATAAATGAACCATCCCACTGAACGAAGCCAGGAAGACTTCCTTAACTAGGCTCTCTTGCATTCCCCTCCATTTCTCTCCCCTGTATGGGGTCTCATTTGACACCTCCAGGTGGGGAGGAGAGTTGGAAGCAGCTCTAATTGTAAATCACTATTTGAGATGTTTGAGTGAAAAGTCCTCGTCAATGTTTGTTTGTTGGGGGATAATTACCACATGGCAGGAGAGGAGGAAGCCTTTCTCTCTCTCTCTCTCTCTCTCTCTCTCTCTCTCTCTCTCTCTCTGATGATCCACTGCTCTAAGCAGATAAACTAATGCAACAATTTAGGAGTGGAAATTCAACCAGGAGGCCCATTCATTCCGAAGTGCACACTGAAGGTAGCCATTCTGCAGACCATTAACTGCGCTAATTATAGCAATGATTCAAGAAATGAGCTTTCACTAACACATAACAAGGCTCTGAGGCTCCTTGCAGCAGAAGGGCATCTTCTCAGCTCCAAGCAGTGAGAAAGAGGAAGAGAAAACAAAAACTACTGGATGCTTGCTACATACCCCACTTTTAGTATGTGATAGTTCATTGACTCTCTACAAGCCTCTACACGAGGAACTGTTTTTACAAGTTACAGGCACAAGAAGTTGAAGCTCAAAGAAGCTCAAGATTGAAATCACAAATAGCAGGACTGAGATTTAGGATCATCCCGTAGCTCCAAGTTTAATGTGCCCATCTTACTCTGGTAATTTCTTCTGCCTGGCAATTTATGGGGGGAAAGTCAGAACCTTAAGCAAAGAATTTCTCAGTAGTGCCTTTGGTAGCTCTCTGTTCCTTTAAGTTCTTTCCTGCACGTTGGTGTGATGCTTAACATCTTTACTAGGATGCAACTTCCAAGAGAGCGGAGGCTAGTCTGATCCTTCTCAGGTTCCTAATGGCTCCTTTGGGAGATCTGGGAAGACTCTGTGAGACAGCTACCAAAATAGTGCAGGGGTGAAGGGCTGGAGAGATGGCTCAGGGGCTAAGCCGCCTGCCTTGAAAGAAAAAGACCTGAGCTCAGATCCCAGATCCTGCATAAAAACTCCAGGCAGAAATGGTGGTGACCTGTACTTCCAGCTGTGGAAGGCAGAGCCTGGGAAACCCTAGAGCAAAACAAGAAAGGAGGTAGAACAATCCAGGATGATTCCTATGGGTTTCCACAGGCACGCACAGCGCCTTCTGATATGCACAGGCACACGCGTGTGTGTGCGCGCACACACACACACAGACACACACACACACAGACACAGAAATCAGGCGTGAGCTTTGGCACCCATATTTATGGTCTATATCTAGTCTTTGCTGCTGCAATGGATTCTGTCTGGGATACTCGACTGCACTGTGCCTCAGTGGTGACAAACGTTTGCTTTCTAGTGGCACTAAGCAGATTGAATGAGTTCACTCTTGCAAAAGACTTGCCTCGGTGCCTGACACTCGCAAGCACTCCATAAATGTGAGCTCTTCTGTGTCCCGGGACTTCAAGTACCCCGCACTTTATTTTTCTCCCTCCTGCCTCCTTTCAGCATAGAGACCGTTAGACCCCTGGAGTGTCTGGTGACCCCCATGAAGTCGGGTTTCACAGTGTATCTTTGTTTTGAAGCCATTTTTGCCCGTAAAGCCAGATGACCACAGCTACACGTCTGGTGGCTTAAGAACTATTTGATTGGATGTAAGTCAAGGTCACCTTTGGAGAGATGCCCGGCTGCTCCGTACTTTCTGACAAAGAATTTAGTATGCGTGCCCTTGGGTGAGGTTCAATCCTCTGACAAGCTCCCTCCTGGCTGGTCGCCCCCATCTCTCCCTTCCCCATGCCTAGGAACTCCCTTCTCAAATTTTGGGAACCTTTGAAATTCACTGGTCACACATAGAGTATTTTATCTGACCTTCCGCTGGCAAATTCTTTCCATTGGGATTTCTCTGTGCCGGCTCCACCCCAGCCCACAGGGCTATAAACGCCTGTGTGTCTGCAGCCCAGCCCCAGGGATTCCAGAAATAACAGCGGGCCCTCAACTAGAACACTGGAACATAGTAAGGCATTTCTGCATTAAGACACTAGCCCTTTCCAGCCAGACCTCTCCTGTCGGTCAAAGCACAAAGCAACCTTCACTAGTTGGGCAGGGGAGGGGCCATAGGCAGGGCCTCTGAATTTCTGGAACGTCTGTTGCCTTCCTTCTCCCGTCTGTCTGCACTCTCAGCCCTTCCATTCTACAGTCTCCAGATCCGCTAGGTTCCACCTAGAATCACAACCCTTTCTTGCCTGTAGCGTTCATTGCCTTTTAAAATGATGGCGTGGACGAGCGGGACTGGAATCACACAACCAGGGCAGCGTGAGTCCAGATGACAATTTCCTTCTGAAGACCCGGCAGTGCAGTCACCTAATTTGGAGTCAGGGAACTGTGGAAATGCTGGGGAGTGGCTTTAAAAGGAAAAGATAATGCTAGGGGTGACCCCGAATCCACAACGGCCTGGAGCAAGCGTGCCCATTTCAGAAGGGTGTTTGCCACCAAAAGAAAAATCCCAAATCAACGCGGAGAGACGATTTTAGTTTTAAAATGGAACTCTCAAAAATGATACCAGGAAATAAAACCAAAACGTGTGTGTACACAAGGTTTAAGAAAGACATTGAGAAAAACTTGTTTATACCCGCGTAGCCTCGAAAAGTGAGGAAGAAACGTGCAGATTGCTTCGTGGAGCGGGTTCGCAAGGTTATGCTTTGCCGATGTCACTTCCCATTTTAGAGAAAAAGCCCACGCGGACCTGTGGGATGGTCTGGAACTCTCTACCTTCCCAGCACGGAATTTCTGGTTGGCTTTCGGATGCCCGTGCGCAAACTTGAATTAGGCCGTCTTCTCCACGAACGCGTGTCTTTTTAATGGGAATGCGATTATTTGTAATTCGCAGCCTTAACGGGAACGTCACAAGGGCTGGGTTTCGCGTCCCGGGTCGCCAAACCTTTGTCACCGACAGGAAGGTGGAGGGAGGCACTGGACGGCCCTTGTGCAACAAAGCGGCCAATTATGTCACCTCCGGAGTCCAGCCGCGGCTGCAAGAGCCGAGGGGCTGCAGCGCATCCGCTGCAGTGGCCGCCGCAGCAGCAGCAGCAGCAGCTGCAGCCGCCGCTGCGAAGGGTCGCGCGCGCCCCCGGGTCTCGTGCCGCACCCAGGCGTGCCGGGGCGGAGGGGAGGATGAGGGGAGTTGGTAACAGCATCGCCATGGCAACAGTGACGTCCGTTCACCCTGGATCTAATTGGAGGAAACCCCGTGGCCGAAGCCGCAGCCTGCCGGCCAACCGAACCTGCCCGAGCCGACCCACCCTCTCGAGCCTCCGCTTCCCTTCCCGCACCGCCTCCTCCCCTCCCCCGGCGCCCCCTTCCGCGCGCTTGCTCCTCATTGGCCAGCGGCGAGGGGGAGGCGGGACCTTCGGGGGGAGGTGCGGCGCGCTATTGGGTGGTGGCCCGCCCGTCAGCTCCGGGCTAGGCTGAGACGGGAGGGTCCTCGGCTAAAGCCCAAAGCAGATCAAAGTGGTGGGACTCGCGTCGCGGCCGCGGAGACTAGAAGGTGAGTGCCGTGGGGGGCGGGGAGGGGGGACCCCGAGTGTCCCGCGGGCCGCCGCGAGGGGCCCCGGGCCGGCGGAGGGCGTTGTCCGCGAGGGCAGCCGGACGCCGCCGAGCCTCTGGCCCGAGGGACGGGCTCCCGGGGCGGGAAGGTGCGGAGCCAACGGCCGCTTCCATCTTGGGCCGGTCGGTCGGGCGGGGAGCGCGGCTGGCGGCTCCGGGGTCCGCGCGCGGGGCGGGGGGCCGGGGCCGGGGCCGGCGCGGGGCGCGCGTCCTGGCCCCGGGGGGCGGTGCGGGCGGGCGCGGCGGCCGTGCGGGCGGGCGCGGCGGCGGGGCGGGCGGGCGCGGCGGCCGTGCGGGCGGGCGCGGCGGCGGGCGGGCGGGCGCGGCGGCGGGGCGGGCGGGCGCGGCGGCGGGGCGGGCAGACAAAGCGGGCGGCCGGCCGCATTGTCTGACGCTCCCTCCTCCTTTTTGTCCCCGGCGCGCCCCGCCCCTCGCAGCGCCCCCGAGGATCCTCCCGCTCCGCTCGGGTCCGGCGCCGCGCCCGCCCTCGCCGCTCGCCCCCCGCCGCTCGCCCCGGCCCCGCGCCATGGAGAAGACCGAGCTGATCCAGAAGGCCAAGCTGGCCGAGCAGGCCGAGCGCTACGACGACATGGCCACCTGCATGAAGGCGGTGACGGAGCAGGGCGCCGAGCTGTCCAACGAGGAGCGCAACCTGCTGTCGGTGGCCTACAAGAACGTGGTGGGCGGCCGGCGCTCCGCCTGGAGGGTCATCTCCAGCATCGAGCAGAAGACGGACACCTCGGACAAGAAGCTGCAGCTCATCAAGGACTATCGGGAGAAGGTGGAGTCGGAGCTGCGGTCCATCTGCACCACGGTGCTGGTGAGCCCACGAGGGCGGCGCCCCGGGGGGTGCTGCGGGGGCCCCGGGGGCCCACGAAGCCGCGGCGCGCCCAGGTGGCTCGCGCAGCGCCAAGCCGCCTTAACCTTGGCCTGGCCGCTGCGGAGGTCTCGGCCGCGCGTGCTTCCGAGGTTCACAGCCTGCGGGGAGCTGAGGGCCAAGACCCGGACTTGCCCACGGAGAAATTGCAGCTGGGCTTTCCTTGGGTATTTTGTGATGGAAACCTCTAGACAGATACGTTTTTCGGATGAGAATGAATACGTGTGAAGGAGTGTGGTGGGTTGGGGAGCCGGGGTGTCACTACAGGGGGAGGATGCAGCCCTATCTAAAGACCACGATGTCCTCCTTCACCTGGTGTTTCAATAGCATTTCTAGCTGTTGGCGAAGTGAACCGGCTTCTCTCGTAGGCGGTGCAGGGACAGCTTTACAGGTTTGAACCCGTCCTAGCAGTGGTGGTGACCGTGTGATTCATTTAGCTTGGTCACTGCAGAGATCTCGAGGTGAAATAAGTCTCTAAAGTTTAACCTGCTGTCGGTCAGCATTCGTGTTCTGGAGAGTGTCCCCGGAGGTTCGAATGCTGTGAAGAGTCCTCTGCCAGTGCTCTGGCTTTCCTTCTCTGCATGCCGCCGCACAGGAGGCCTACTGGGACTTGAGAGTTTGTTCCACATCATGTGTTAGGTGCTCTTTGAAAGGAAAGTATGCCAAGCTTCAAAAAAGTCAAAAAATGACTCTTACTCCCAGCTTTCTCTTATTGTTCACATCACATTGGCAGGATGGAAAATGTTCTTCAAACTGTTTTGAAAAGCTTCACATGCCTGTTTTTCTAGAAAAGCAGGTAACCTGGACAAAGCCATGATTGCTGAACATAGATGGGAAGGGCAGGAAAAGCAATGTAGAGGGTTAGCAGTGAAGTGCAGTGGACTTTACAGAGACTGCTCACTTTGAAAGCTTAGATACACGCGTGGTGAGCTGAGAAGGCTGCTCTTCGGTGTGGATTGCCAAATGGGTGATGGTGCCAGGCTGCAGCATGTAGTGGTGGATGTGCTTGTTACTTCCCATGCCATTCAGAATCACCGCACAATTTTTCTTGTTCTCCAGCAAGTTAACTCTGAGCTAGAGGAATACTTGCTTATCTTCTGGCTCTTAGCATTTCGGGTTTTATTATAGTGGTATAAGTGTGGATGTTTTCACAGAGACTAAATACATTACAATTGACCTTTCATACACATCATTTTAATAAGAACCCTTGGAATTAGGACAGTTGTTTTTTACCAAGCAGAAATAGAAGAGGTTAACTTGATTAGTTTGAGACACTGGTGTATAAATTAAATTTTTTATTAATTCACTGGCTTAGAGACTAATTTTGGCTTGATGCCCAACCTGTAAAAAGTACACTTGAGAAAGCATGTCTTCAGGTTGGCAATTGTAGTGGACAATTTACTGTGCAGTCGAAGGCCAAGCAATGTAAGGAAGAACAAAAACAAGAACCACAGAATATGATAGAGTGCATGATAAACATGCCAACATAAATTGCACAGTTGTTCCTGTAAGGTAGTTGTGAGCAAAGTGCAGTGTAGTTCGGAGGAAACCACGTCTAGAGAAGACTCACAAGGAATCTGCAGGGTGGGGTGAGCATTGAGGAGAAGTGTTGAAAGGGGCTGTCGGTGTTGAAGGCTGCAGGAGGAGTGCTGACGGGAGCAGGGCTTGTTAGAAGGCTTTCTGTCGAGAGGGTGGTGTGTAGCCCTGCAGGAGGAAGACTTCACCATTTGTGAGCGAATGTCCTTCGGGTAACAGGATGAGACATAGAAAAAATGTTTTCCTTTCTTTTTGCGATATTGGGGACCGAATTCGGACCTTGCACGTGCTGGGCGAGTACCGTGCCCCTGAGCTACACCTCTACCCCATTGAACATGTTTAAATGGCGGGCATTTGCGCATCTGAAACGCATGGCTTGGGCGCCGGCTGTCCGGCTGGTCATCTGAGTGTACAGGCAAGGAAGGGAAAGACGGAATGAGTCTGATGATTGACATGAGTCTGATGATTGACTTGCTGATTGGGGGCCTTCACTACAGGACCTTGCACACGACAGGTAAGGGCTCTAATGCCGAGCCACATCTCCAGGGATGCCGATTGTTTTTTGTTGTTGTTTTTTATTTTTTTGACCGGTTAGTAATTTCATATGAGGAGCCTATTGAAAAAAGAAGAGTGAAAACTAACGTTTTTGAATGTTCACATGCTAAATGGACCTTTTTTTGGTGAATAAGGAGGAGAATTTAAGCTTTATTTATTCGTGCGTGCGCGTGTGTATCAGAGGGCACTATGTGTACTTGTGAAGACCAAGGGTGATCTTGGGAATCATCCTGCGTTGCTTCTACCTTCTTTTTGCTCAGATTTCCTAGGCTCCGCCCACCAGGGCCAGAACCAGCTTTCCTGTGGGACCTGGGTTCTGAACTCAGGACCTTCCCCCTTTCGAGGTAGAGTCTTAACCCCTGAGTCATCTCTCCAGCCCATGGGAGTAGAATTTAATAGAGAAGAAATAGGTGAGACTGCCTTGACTCTGAAACTAGTTAAAAGAGACAGCCAGAGTTTTCATCTAAAAAATTGGTTTTTACTCCAATAAGTAATTATGTTTGGCCATTTATCAAAAATGTGTAAGCATGGGCCAGAAAGACAGTCAGTAAGGAAGGTGCACACTTGAGAACTAGTGATCTGAAAGCCCGCATGGTAGAAGGAAAGTTGTCCTCTGACCTCCACCTCCGCACCTTGTGTCTTTTCTCTTTGCTTCTCTCTCAAATAAATAAAAGATTTGTTTAAATGTGCAAGGTCGCTAGCCTTTGATTAACACTTGAGGCTTCCTAAACTGTGGGAACTCTCCTGTCCCATCCCACCACAAAAAAAAAAAAAAAAAAAAAAAAGTTAAAACCCATATAAGCACTAGAAAAACAGGAAAATAATCCATACTAAACCCTGGATGGAAATCTTAGAAAAACTACATGTCTGCAGGTATCTCTTGCTGTCATTTCTGCAAACTGGGGGGGGGGAATGCTAGAATTTCAGTCACTTTTAATTCTAATTGGGGGGTGCAAAGTTAAGTATCTCCCTTGCCTATTCCACCTCTGGTTTCTTCTACCTCTAAAATAATTTTCAGGTCGTATCTCCTGTCATCAAAAATAACCGAAATGTTAGAAAACTAGGGATTGGTGAAAATGGCTTTGGAAAAAAGTGGTGTGAGATCATCGCTGTCTTAGGAGGAGCAAGTCGAGTTAAAACCAGGCCGTGGTGAAATGCTTGGGAATTGTTCAGAACTTTTAAGTGGGAAATCAGGTCAAATCAAAGGAATTGGACAGGTCATAAAGCCCTCTGGAACCTGGAAACAAACAAACAAACAAACAAAATCTGTTGTTTGCAGTCAGTGATTTGTAGTAAGAATCAGAGACTTGGATACGCTCTGAGATAAACACTGTATCATCTTCTGCAGACGACTAGTGCTTGTTTCGGTCGTCCATATAAACTGTGTAAAAACCTCAAGTCCCAGTAGGATTTTGTATTTATTTTGTGTGTGTGTGTGTGTGTGTGTGTGTGTGTGTGTGTGTGTGTAGATGTAGTGGAGGCCGCAAGCTGATGTCAGATGTCTCCACTGTGCTCCCTTGTTATGTGGAGGCAGATACCGCTCAGCTAGTGTAGCCAGCTTGTTACCATTCAGCTAGTGTAACAAGCCAGCTCTTTACCAGGTCAGCTAGTGTAGCCCGCATGTTCCCAGGTCAGCTGGGGTAGCCCGCGTGTTCCCAGGTTAGCTGGTGTAGCCTGCATGTTCCCAGGTCAGCTGGTGTAGCCTGCATGTTACAGGTCAGCTGGCGTAGCCCGCATGTTCCCAGGTCAGCTGGGGTAGTGGCCCGCGTGTCAGGATCTCAGAACCTCACATCCGTAGCATGTGAGCCATCTCCTCTGCCTCCTTTTTCTTTTTTCTTTTTGGCGTCTGTATGCATCAGAGGGCGTGTGCCTGTGCAGGCCCAGGAAACCACTCTGGATTGTGCTACCCCCTCTTTGCTTTGCTCTGGAGTTTCCCAAGCTCCGCCTTCCAGGACTGGTAGTGCAGTTTTTATGTGGGATCCTGAATCTGAACTTAGGACCTTCTGCTTGTGAGGCAGAGACTTAGCCCCTGAACCATCTCTTGGGCCCTCCACAACCTCCTGTTTTATGATTTTAAAAAAAATTGATTCATTTGAGCACGGTGGCACGTTCCCATAATGCTGCACTTGGGATGTGGAGCCAGGAGGATTAAGGTCCAGCATCCTTGCCTGCACGGTGATGAGAGGCTAGCCTGGGCTTTAGGACACTCTTTCTTTAAAAAAAAATACTCAGAGGCAGGTGCAGTAGCATATGCCTACAATAATCCCCGCCATTTAGGAGGCTTAGACTAGCTGGGCAACCAGTCACAAAAAGTGTAAGAATCACTAAAGAACTGGGGAAAGGGCTGTGTGGTTAAAGCACTTGCTGTGTCAGCAGGTGGACCGGAGGTCTCACTGGGCCGAGGTCTCACTGGGCAGATGTTGCAGCCCACCAGGAAGGTGGGCCTGGAAATTCCCAAACTGGCTAATTCTATGGGTTTAATTAGAGACCAGGCTCAAAACATCAAGGTAGCAAAGCAATGGAGGGGGTCTGCAGAGATGGCTCAGGGGTTAAGTCTCCGCCTTACAAACAAAAGGTCCTGAGTTCAGATCCCAGGCAGAACCATTGGTAGTCTGCACTTCCTGGCCCTAGTAAGGCGGAGCCTGGGAAATCCCAGAGAAGGTAAAAAAGAGGTAGAAGCAATCCAGGATGATTCCCAAAGTCACCCTTGGTTCTCCACAGGGGCACTGTGATATACACAGACACACACACAATAATAAATAAAATGAAGGTTGTTTTTTTTTTTAAAGAAAAAAAAGGCAGTGGATCCAGATGTCAACCTCAGGCCTCAGGTCCAATATGTGCACACACCCGTGATGTGCAAGCCCCAAGCCCACAGACTTGTAACATGGAAGAAAAACCCCAGAATCATTTAAGCTTGGCCCTTGCTGCTTTCAGCCTCAGGAGACTGGGCAGATCTGAGTTCCTTTGCCACCCTGGGCTGGGCCGCTCCAAAAGGGAGGGGAATCACCACTTCAGATAATAATGTAAAGATTTTTCTGGAAGTTGTCTGTGGTTGTGTGACAGCGGTGTGACCTTATCTGTACTTTCTTAATGAAAATGTATCTTGTGCTAGTCATTATTTTGCTGTAATACTGATGTGTTCTTGGTTGTTAGCAAATCATAGATCTTCATGGGATATCTCGGCATAATGGGAGAATATGGGCTCTAGATCAGCAGTTTTGAGTTGTGGCTCCATTGCCTTAGCATTTGGTGAGCACTGGTAGGTTCTTTACTTGCAAATTAGTGCTGCCCAACTGTTAAAGTTTGCGGTTGGAGTAACTGCAGTGAGCACGATTTGTTGGAGGGAGACACAGCCTCATGTAGCCGAGGTTGACCTTGAACTCCTGATGCCCTGCCGCAGCTTCCACACACTGGGATCATAGGGTGTGTACAGCACCTGCCAGCAAAAATTTTTTTATGAAGTACAATATTTTTGTGTGTGCAAGTGTGTGCATCCATACGCCACAGTGCATGTGCGGAGATCGAGGCCAACTTGGGAGCAGTTTCTCTCTTTACACTTCGTGGGTTCCAGGGATTGAGCTCCAGTGGTGAGGCTCAGGCAGCAAGCTCTGCCGGGTCAGTCATCCCGCCGGCCCCGAGAGCATCTTCTTAATGTTCAATAGTTACTGGGGTGTGTGGGGTGTGTGTGTGTGGGGTAAACTCACGTGCCATTCGACTCATACCGAGGACAACTTTCAAAAGTTGGTTCTCTGGGAGCTTGAACTGAGGTTGCCAGATTGGCACATAGGGGCCTTTATTGGTTGAACCATCATGCCAGCCCTCTTAATGTGGGGTGTGTGTGGAGTACATGTGCTTAATATTGACAATACTGGACCCAGGGTCTCTTGAGTCCTCAGCCCACTCTACTGCTGAACTGTACCCACCCCGACACTTTGTATTCTTGCTTTGTTCCCGTAAGTTACGTTGATAGTGTTTCTGTTTTAAAGCTGAAGAAATCCAATACAAAAAGTAAGATCCCAAAGCTGGTAAGTCTGGTGCAGAACAAAGATTTAAGCCCAGATGTGTGCCTCCAAAAGAAACAAAACAGTTCTCAGGTGACTTTGTGTTGAGGAATTTGGCACTTTAATAAGTGCAGCAATAGATCTTTGGATAAAACTATCATAAAGTCTGAAATACTAAAGCCTTGCTTATATACGAGATGTGACAGTGACATTTAAGATACCTTAACTCTTGGGCTGGTGAGGTAGCTCTGCAGGTAAGGCGCTTGGTCGCAAACCTGGTGACCTGTGTTCAGTCCCTAGAAACCCCACGTGGTAGGAGATAACTGACTTTTTTTTTATAGTGTTTTTTTTTTTCCACTCATACAAAGTTGATTGGTATTCCATTCCCCTCCCTTTTTCCACCCCTCCCTGGATCCCCTTGCTGCCCCCACCCCACCCTAGGTAACTGACTTTTAAAAGTTGTCCTCTGACCTCCATCCACGTACCATGGCATGCAAGCGTGTTCTCTAAATGAAAAAAATTAAAAAGAAAATATTTTGACTTTGAAAGAGGGAACCATTAGATTAAGTTCCTTGAGACCAAAGAGTTGTGGGTTTTTGTTTTTACTGAAGAGCAAAATGGATGGTTAGGGATATGGCTTACTCTTAGAATGCTTCCTTTGCATGTACAGAGCCTTGAGTTCCCAGTCCAGCGACAGAGAATGAACAGCAGTAAATGCTTGAAGTGTTAATGTAAGCTGAGATCAGCACTTCTCCACTGGAGTGTTTCACCATGTCTGTGGCCTTGGGGACTTTGGTGACATCCAGAGATATGACATTTTTTGGTTATTGAGACCCGGAAATGGGAGAAGAATTTCTCTCTCTCAGTACTGCTAAGCATTATGTAGTATGCAGGACCCTTGGCCACCTCCCCAAGCATTACCCAGCCCCCAAGGCTGAAACCTTAGGTTAGAATGACCTGTACGAAGTTCTACTGGTGCATCATGCTGTCCTTGGGCTTTACCAACATGGGACGTGACATCATCTGAGCTTTCTCTAGACGTGTCACTGTTCTCCCTTGTGACGCTCATCAGTATGTTAATTCCGGCTAATATTACTGAAATTTAAGTGGGTCCTGACTTTTCAAAGTGCCACTTATAATTAATTGTCTCTGAAATTCTAAGTTTTGTTGACATGAGAGGGAGGCGCGCATGTGTGACACATGCAGGTAGCGGTCAGAGGACAGCTTTAGAAGCCATCAGTTCTCTCCTGTCATGAGGGCTTCTAAGGATTGTGTGGCACCAGGCTTTTAAGCGGACCCCTTACCCACTGAGCTCTCACGGCCCATGGTTTTCACTTTTAAAAACTTGTCACAGAGAAAGACACTCAACTACAACCTGTTGGGAAGATGCCGTGTTAGGGATTCTGAAGTTCCAGATGTGATACAGGTTTCTGACCCCTTGGTGTGTCTTTATTTGGACAGCATATCATTTTATTAACACCCTGTTTAACATTTAGGTTTTTTTTTAAATTTTTTATTATTATTATTTATTCAATTGTGCGTATGTGTGCTTGTGTGTATGTATGTGTGTGTGTGTGTGTGCACGTGTGTTTATGTGTGTGTGTGTAGAACCACGGACGATTCGTCAATTTGGGAACCACCATGGACCACTTCCACCTCCTCCTTGTTTACTCTGCCCCGGGATTCACAGGCTCCACCCTACCAGGACCAGAAACGAAGGCTGTCCCCGCTTCTGCCTGGCGTCTATACGTGAGGTCTAGGATCCGAACTCAGGACCTTCTGCCTGCAAGGCAGAGGCTTAACCGCTGAGCCACCTCTCCAGCCCCAACATTTAGGTTTTAAACCGTTTTTCTCCATTATAAATATTAGGAAGAATGTTCTTTTAGCATGCTTTACGCTAGCATTGACTTGCGAGATTACCAAATGAAGAAAAGATTTGCAACTTCCCCCAGAAAGTCCTTTGGAAGCATTGGATGAGGTTATGTGTCTCAGCAGTGTGGAGAATGGAGAGTGGTCATTTCCTCTACCACCTGGTTTGCGTCGTGCCAGTCTCTGACCAGGACTGTGCACATGCTAAGCAAGCCCACCACCAAATGACAGTACCCCAGATGCATGTAAGGTGCGTGTCTTTGCTTGACGGCCACATTGCTGACATAAATGTGTGATGCAGACAGTGTAGAGGAGCCACGGGATTTATTCATGCTCATGATTCCAGCGTGCAGTGATTGTGGCCAGAGAGCCACACCACAGCCTCAGCACCAGCCCATCTATCTTTATCCACTGCCTAGGGGACAGGCCCCCCCCAGCCCGAGTCTCCCCCATCCATCATGATTTAGGCCTTTGTCCTACAAGAGCAAGGCTCTCTTTCTAGAACTTGCTGTAACTAGATGGTTTGCACAGGTGTGCCCAGAGGCTCACCTCCTTCAGATGTCACAGTGAGGTTTTGGTAGAATGCTGGAGTGATTCTGCCTGAGTCTGTGGGACCCGGGATTGCTCTCGCCACTCTCCTCCAAATCTGATGTGTTGGTCCACAGAGAATCCAGCCGCCATCTGAACATTTCGTTCTTGTAAGTAAATGGAAGGTCAGATGAGCATTTGGAGATGGTTGGGGGTTACCTTAGCCTTATGAACCATAACCCAGTTGGAAAGACATCTTTCAGGTGGGTTCCATGGTGGAGCACTTGTGATTGGTGTAAAACCAAGGCAGATGTCACTTCATGGATGAGGAGGAACTGTGTGGAGAGCATAGCCCTTGTGCTGGCCTGGCGGTGGCATCCAGGAAAGAGGCAAAATAAACCCTTTGAAGGAGTCGGACAGGGAGGTGCTTGGTAACTGGGGCACGATAACAGGAAAACTGGGTAACTGTTGGCGATTGAAGACCATCATCTCTGCGGTTGGGGTGAATTTGTTGGTGCATTGACTGACTGTGATTTGCACCCCACAGACCATGAGATCTTTTTCCTTTTTCTCTTTCAGTGATTCCCACTGATCTGAGACTCATTTATATTGTTACTGTTCGTTTATAGAGTCAGATTGTAATACATCTTGTAGTCTTAAGAATTTGCTATACACGTATGTACATACACATAAATCTAGACAAAATGTCTGGTTTATAACTAAGGGAGAGGAAATATATGATCCTATGGTATATTTAAGTTTCTTTATCAGCGGTTTCTAAAGTGCACTCTTCCCAGAGAATTTTTTTTGGGGGGGCGCACCTTGGTGGTTCTTCATACGTGGAGGCTGGGGGAGTGGGTGAAGCCAAGGGCAGCGGGGAATGACCTCAGCCTTGTGCCTGCGGTAATCAGGGTTCTCCCTGGAGAGAATCAGTAGGGACAGAACAGTGATAACTGTTAGTGAGGCAGGTTTGTAAAGTGACTCAGGCTGAGGCTCAGATGGTAGTGTGCGTGTGCAGCGTGTAGATGGCCTGGCTCCTCTCCAGTGCTGTGTAGACCATGGTGATGCCTACCTGTGAGCCTGGCACTGGGGAAGTGGAGGCAAGAGTTTCAGAAAGAAGTTCAAGGTTACCCTTGGTTACATAGTGATTTTTAACTGCTTCTTCCTTTTGATCGAGACAGGATGTCATGTAAACAAGACTGGCCTCAGACTCACTTTGCAGCTGAGTGAGGATGCTGGGATTGTAGCACTGGTCACGTTTTAGGAGCTCGGCATGAAGACAGGTGGGCAGGTGGGGCAGGTGGGGCTCAGGGATAAGTACTTCACGCTGAGCTTGGATCCCCAGCATTCATATGCCTTAAACCCAGCACTGGGCGGGGGAGGGGGGGTTAGGAGGGTCTCAGGGCTTGTTGGGGGGCTTCAGGTTTAGTGAGAGACTCGACTCAAAAAATAAGGCTGGAGCAATCAGTCATGGACACATGCACACATGCAGTCATGGACACACATGGGGAGATTTTTTTTTATTATTATTAAAGGGAAAAAAACGGAGGCTGGAGAGGTGGCTCAGAGGTTAAGCCTCTGCCTTGCAGACGGAAGGTCCTGAGTTCGGATCCCAGATCCCATGCAGAGACGCCAGGCGGAAGAAGCAGAGGCGGCCTGCATTTCTGGTCCTGATGGGCGGAGCCTGTGAATCCCTGGGCAGAAAGGAGGAGGTGGAGGTGGTCCATGGTGGTTCCCGAATTCCTTCGTGGTTCTACACACACACATACATGCACACACGCGCGCACATGCATACACGCACAATTGAATAAATAATAAATAATAAAAAAAATAAAGGGAAAAAACTTAAACATTTCAGCTTGTCTCAAGTTGGTGCTCTGGCTGGTGACCAAGCACACTCGGGGGCCCCCGGACAGGTGGAGACGGCTGACTTCAGAGATGGCGATGCCCTCCCCTGCATGTCACGCTGTGTCCCGTCGTAAACACAGTGATGAATGATTTTCTAAATCTGTCCAGTCCTAAACGAGTTGAGAAACATTCATTCTCTTAATTCTATTAAAGTTAATTCAGTCATTTGCACATGAGAACATTACTTTTTACAAGCATGAAATATACTCGGCTTCATGTAATCTGTCACCGCCATTTTGGAAAAATAGTAATTTATCATCTCTATTTTGGAAAAATAGAAACTCTTCAGAGTATGACTGAAAGTTTTGGATTCTCCATTTTATTGTCAATGTTCCGATTGTAATATCCTTTCTTCCATTACTTCCTACTCAGAACCTCCTGTCCTTATCTTGAGGGGTCTTTGCTTTTATCTGGTAATTTAACTGTTTCTAGAATTCTAGCTCATAATTGTGTTTCCTCAAGAGCTTGAAGGTTTGTTGTTTTGTGGTGAGAAACCAATGTCTGTCTGTCTGTCTGGTGACATGCTATTACTTACCTGGTGGTCTGCCAGTAAATTGTTTTTGCCTCGCTGCTGTGTGATGTTTTCCAGCCCCAGTGCGGACACCAAGTGTGACAAATGGTCCTCTGGCCCTCTCTTCACGCTCGTCTCCCTCCTGGATTCTCACCAGGTGTCTCAGGACTTCCTCTTTTGTATTTATGTCTTACAAGTTTAGATTTTTTTTTCTTTACTGCATGTTCTAAGTAGTTGGTTTTCTTTTTTAAATTTTCTCTTCTAATTCCAAACTGCTTTTCTTGAGCGCCTGTCTGGCGCCCTGGTGTTGGAGTATAGCTACTGTAACGATCTTGACGGGATCAGTTTGCTCTCATTTACATTTTGTCAGTGTGAATGCACGTGTCCCCACCACATGTGGAAGTCAGAGGACAGCTCGATGGCATAGTCTTTGCTTACTCTGCACGTGTCTATTTTATCTTTGTATTTGGCATTGATACTATTTTATTACGACTTTTCTGCTTAGCACAATCTCACTGTAATTTCAGAAACAGAAAATTGTATCACTAGAAATCAAGTTTGAGGTATGAGTCACAAATTTCTTGGTAGTCACATACCAAGAATGAGTGAGAGGCAGTCGTGTGTGTGTGTGTGTGTGTGTGTGTCTGGTATGCTGCTCTTCAGTGCTGAAAGTAACATTTAAAATACATTGCCACTTCATACATCATATAGGTAATATATAAAAGATAAATTAATTTCCATTGGAAGGCATCATCTCTTCCTGAGGAGCTGCCCCTGCCTGGTTTCTGTCTTCCTTTCTTTTGAGCACACTTCTCTGGACCATCACACCTCAGCATGTAGTAAGACTGTTCATAAAGGAAGTCACCTGTTCACGTGTCTTATTTCTACTAAGAAAAAGTAGTTGCATTAACCTGTGCTTCTGTTGATCAGAAATGCTGGTGTCAGTTGACAAACACTCGTGCTTGAGGCACTGTTAATAATTTTGGGAAGGAAAAAAATACCAAGAAAACGTTTTCATCTGGAAGGTGGTCTGCTCCAGAGATCACTCACCGCTTTGGGATTAGTGTAAGTTTTCTTAAACTAGAGAATTTCATTATTTTGTAGAAGCAGAGATTTAGCTGAAGAAGCCTGATGTGGGTTGACTCCAGGGCCAGATGTGGCCCAGGGCCTTCCACTGAGGTGCTCAGGTAGAAGACGTCGTCCTGTCTTAGCGACAGGAGCCCTGTCTGCTTGTAACCTGATAGATTACTCATGATGTTTGAACAGACTATAAGTTTATAACCGAAAATGGTTGTATTCTTACTGATTTTTCAAGGTGTGCATATGGTTATGATGTGTTTATGTTTTAGTTACATGGACATTTATATACTTAAACACAGTTTTATTATTGGTTATTTTGTCTCTTACATTAATAGACATTTAAATATTGGGTGTGAGTGAGTATTACTTAATAATTTCATTTTTTTAAGATATATAAGAAAGCCTTAACGTTAGCTAAAACTTATATCTGAAAAGGAAAGTGAAGACAAGTGAAGGCTCCAAAGCAGTATAACCAGAGTTGTTGACGTGGGCGTCAGTGAGGTCAGTGAATATGTGCAGTTGTTTTTGCTGGTACATCAAAATATTAAAGAACTTCTCTTAGGAGGATGGTATCACATGTAGTTCTTGGTGTATAGCTGAAGTTTCAGTACCTTTTGAATGGACATGAAATGATAGAACAAGTTGTTGTAATTTCTTTTAATTGTTGAAATAACGCTTTGGAAGTGTTTAGCACTTAAGAGTTAAATAATCCCCAGCACCAAAAAAAAAAGATACTTTGAATTATAATGTTGATGACTTGCCTAGAGGATAGTATGTTATCTTCCAAAGTGGAATACTACTAAGAAGGAAAAGAAACAGCCACTCTTAATCAGTGCTAGGGCACAGGCTTACGCCCAGGGCTCAGGAGAGCTGGACATGCCTCTGTTCCTGCAGCAAGCTGCTTTATTGTGAATTGCTAGGTTCTGGCCTTTACTAGGCCTAGCTGACAGTTGTTGACCTTGAGGCATCTGAGTCATCGAGGATTTGATCTTTGCACTTGGAGTTTGAGTTCAAACCGATGTCTGCCCGTGATGTCACTGGAGCTCGAGCGCTTCCCTCAGGGCTGGGGATGTGGCTCCACAGTTCAGATATTTGCTGTGCAAGCAAGGAGACTAGAAGGCGACTTCTCAGGCCCATGCAAAGTGCTGGGTGGGTGTGGCAGCTCTCTATAATGCCAGACATCCTCAGAGCAAGCTCTCTAGCCAGAGTAGTCCTGTTCCATCCATAGCTCTGGGTTTGATTAGAAACCATGTCTCAAAAAGTAAGGTAGGGTAATCAAGGTTGAATCCTATGATCAGTCTAGACCTGCACACACACACACACACACACACACACACACACACACACACAAGGTAGGGTAATCAAGGTTGATTCCTATGATCAATCTAGACCACACACACACACACACACACACACACACACGAGGAAGCAAACAGCTGTTCCTTCGTTTTCACTGTTAGTGTTTTGAGATCTGGTATTTGTCCCGGCTGTCCTGAGCTTGCTTGTGTGGTGCAGGCGTGGCTCTCAGTGCTGGTGGCTCTCGGTGCTGGTGGCTCTCGGTGCTGGTGGCTCTCGGTGCTGGTGGCGCTAGCGTCCACCACGCCTGGCTTCCTTCACGCTTCAGCTCATTAGGAGATTCAGGATTCATTGTCTTGAATATTGAGTCTTGACAGTTCTCCACCTGTTCGAGGGCATTTCTAAGGCAAGAACAATTAACTCACTCATTCAGTTAGTGATGGAATATTTCCGCAGATGAATGATGTTATGATCAGCTGGAATCAAGCGTTCGCATCATTGCTTCCTTGTTAAGCGGCAGGTCCTCTGTGAGGTCGAGTCAGTGGGTGTGCTCAAAGTAAGATCGTGATTTCTAAGACTAGAAGACCCACAGGCCACAGTGCTCTTCATTAGACAGTTCTAGAAAGACACTGAAAACTGATTCGCCACGAGATCAAAGAGGGATTCTGAAGACCATATTCTGAAATAACGCGGTGACTCTGTTATTTATTAAATCTCTGAGTTAAGTTTGGTCTCAATGTTATTTGAATATGCTACATGAATATGCTACATTTTAGGGTGTATTGTTGTTCTCATTAAATGAAAAAAAGGAGTGACTAATGTTCCTTAAGGATGGAACATGTTATAGTGCGTGTGCATGCGTGTGTGCATATATGTGCACTGGGATTTTAGTGAACTGACAGGAAATGGAGAATGACAGGAAATATGAGAACATATACTTCCTGTTGATTGTTTTCCTTCTATTTTAAAGCTCCTCCTTGGTTACCTGCTGTTAATCAGTTCTGTATAAGAACAAACTCTGCAGTGAGGTAAGAGCAGCTTATTCACTCAGTGAATTTAGGATAAAACAGTTCACTGATTGCTGTAGAATGTTCCTAGTAAAGCCAAGTGGATGGCTCTGGTCGCAATCTGGAGTCCTCAGTGGGCAGTGCACCTTGTGGGTAGTACCAGACCCCTCTGTAGCCCCCTCACACTCTCAGCAGGGGACACTGCTACTTGCCCTCTACCCCTCAGTTGGGAACTAAAATAAGAACGTAATCTGGTGTGTTGGCACAAGAGTAAGCCCTTAGCTGTGTTACCACCAATTCCCTACTACTTCCTACTAGAACCCTTAGTCAGATTTTTTTTTCCAGGTGTCCATTTGACAGTTTGTTTTCCTCTCTGACCTGTGAAGGTTTTTTTTTTTCCTTTTTCTTTTTTTTTTTTTTTTTTAGAAAACAAAACTCTTGTTAATGTAACTGTGCAGCCAAACCATGTATCTTAAGTAATTATAGTCTATTAGGGTCTGTTGTTAATAAGGACTGTCTGGTATTGGTAATTAGATGCAGTACTGATCACTTAGTAAGTCTTGCAACAGAGTTACTGTCTCTTCAATGGGGCTGAGATGTGCATCTCTCCCACCAACAGCGGAGAGAAAACAGAGTCACTCTGTACCCGTTGTTTCCTTCACAGAAAGCTAGTGGCATCTGACAGATGTATCTGGCTGGAACTCCAGGAAGGAAGTGATGTTCAAGTCACTTTGTAAAAGCCCAACGCTGTAAATCAGTACGTAATGCTGTGCACAGAATAGTTGTTGAAGTGGATACAATTTTAAGAGGAAAAGTTGGTTTGTATGTTGAAGCTGATAGTGGATGGTTAGCAGTCTTCTGCTTCTCGGCATGTTGCCTGGAGGTTTGGTGCAGTCCTGGCAACAGATCGTGGCACGTGTGATCTGGGAGGGAAACTTCATTCTTTCCATTCCCACCCCAAGTCCTCGTCCTGGTCGGGTGTTTCACAGCTTCCTCTGCACGTGTCTGCCACGTTAAACCAAAAGTACTGAGTCTTAGGCCTCAGTTTTTGTGACTGCAAGTAAGTGTTCACCAAACAGGTGCCTTTCACAGATCCTCCATGGGATTTATTAGCTCACCTGTCCACCGGTCCACCGGGAAGGGACAAGAACATTGAGTCTCTTAGATGGGAAGTATTTCCCTCCGTGAACTGTTTGCTTTTTTAAATTCTGCTTTTCAGAATCCAGACTTGTTCACTGTTCTTTTTAAATAGTTGCAATGAGTCCATGTCAGACCTGAAACTTGTTTTGTAGTTGCCTTGCTACTGTGCGTTCCCACCCCAGAATATACTAAACTCAGTTGACAAACTTTAATCCAAAGTGAGCCAGGTGTGCTTAAAAATGGTAACAGGAAAAAAGTAGTGTGGCTTTCTAAGATTCTGGGAAGAGTGTCTTGAGTTCACTTTACTAAATAACTTAAGATTGTGTTAGTAAAATGTATTCTTCAGTTTGGAGTGGCCTTTAATCTCTGCTGCATGCCTTGACTCAGCATTTAAGATTCAGTTTTGATGTTTGCCACTTTCCTTATGTTTAATAAACTTTTGGGACTATATTATTATTTAATTTTACTGGGTGTAACTCACTCCAGCTTCATGCTTTTGAAATATTTTTGAAGTAATGTGATGTTATTTAAATATTTTAGATGTTTTTTTGCTTATTTCTGTCAAGCTAACTTCAGGCTGTAGTGAGTGCATGGTTGTTGATTATTTTTAATTAAGTGAACAAGAAGTTTCTTGAATTGGAACTTTATTTTTCAGACTTGCTGATCTGTAAATAATCTTGTAATACATTTATTTGAATTTAAAATAGTCTTTTTCTGGATTATTCCTCAAATTCTCCAATTTGTATCATCATTGGTACTTTCATATGTAGTTAATTGATAGTATCTGATACATTTGCAAAGTGCAAATATGACCATCTGTTAATTGCTAGTGCTTCTCAAACTTGCACCTAGGCAGGGAATCTGCCAATTCATAGCCGGTGTTTACTGAACACTGAGCATATGACAATATTATAGGCTTTGGCATCTCTTTTTGGTTTAATTTCTAGAACAAACACTATTATATATAAGTGCTAGTGTCTCTGAACTAAGAACTTTATTGTAATTTGATTTTTCAGATTGCTTAGCATCAAGTGAAATTGATAGTCTGAAGAAAAACGTGTTCATCTTTATGTGGCTTTATATTTCGAGTCATACTTTGTACAGACACTTCAGTTTGAGGAGCACTAGGTCATTGGACTTAGTGCAGATGTCATTGTGTGAAATCCGAGATGTCATGGTGGCAAACATCTAATCCCTTGGAGGCTAGAAAAGGAGGATCCAAGTTCTAGGACAGCCTGAGCCACACAATGACGCTCCATCTCTAAATAAGTAAATGAATGACATATTCAGTATCTTAAAAAATTGCATTTGGGGCTAGCGGGTAATGTAGCTCAGCGGACAAACTCTTGTTTAGTATGTGAAGGTTCTGGCCTTGATCTCCAGTGTTACCCTGTCTCCAAATGACATAACCAGTGCTTGAAATAACTATATTCACAACTGGAGGGTAATGTGGCCAGTGGACAAGCTTTTGTCTAGCAGATAATGGTTCTGGACTGCATCTCAGCACCACTCTAAGTAAATTCAGATTCAGCCTGCTGCAGACAGACCCTTGTCTGCAGAAGGCTCCGAGTGCACGGTTCAGGGCCGTGACAAGTGGTTCTGTGCTTGTACTTGCTCCTGGACACCTTCAGCATATCATCCCTCCGAAAGGACTGCACAGCCTTCTTCCTGCTTAGTGCGTCCCCTCTCTGAAGCCCGCCCCGGAGCTGAGGATCACTGTATTGATCGGGCTGACTTCATACTCTCGGGTCAAGGGATGCACCTGCCATGGCCTCCCCAGTACTGGGACTACTGGTGCCTGCCGCTGTGCCCAGCTGGTCTTCCTTCTCATTCGGTACCCTCTGGACCCCGGAGGCTCTGCGTTTCATGATTTTATTAGCTTATGCTAACTTACATAATAATGGGTCTTGTTTTGGCATTTCTTTCATGTGTATGTTTTGATCATATTCATCTCTCTCTCTTACCTTCCTTTTACTGATCCCCTTTTTCTCACATAGTTCTTTGTACCCTTCTTTCTTTCTTCTCTCACTTCTTCCCTCCCTCCCTCTCCCCCTCCCTCTTTTTTTTTTCTTTCTGTGTTGGTAAGTTTCTTTAGAGTTGCTTACAGAAGCTTGGGCACCTTGCTAGTGGCTACAAACTAAGGAAAACTCTCCTTTGCCCCCAGCATCCATTGTGTTCGTAGCTCCTGGAGGAAAGGCCTGGATCTCATGAGTTCCGCCCTCCCCAGTCATGACAGGATGTTGATTGGTAGTTCAGGTAGTCATGGCTGCCATGGCTGAATTGTGCCCAAAGTCAGTGTCCCGCCACATCACCGTGTCTGCCCTCTACCTCCAGCGCTCCTCTGCCTCTCTTCTGCAGTGTTCCCTGAGCTCTGGAGGGTGATGGAGAGAGAGAAGTCGCATCCGTGGCCCAGTAGTCAACATTCCCTATTCTCAACACTTTGACCGTGAGTCAGCTTTTCTCACTGAGCAGCATTAGATACAGGAAGAGATGAGCGTCTGGAAGGCAGTGAGGTGAGCGGGTAGTGTCCATTTAGTACAACAGCAGTGTGGCCTCCCCGCCGGGCCTCTGACCCCTCGAGACTTGAGTGTGCGGCAAGAGTGTGGCACCAAACACAAATTCCCCGTGGAGTGTGTCTCACTTCCTATAAGAAGCAGTTTGTTCTCTCTGTAGCTAAGCGTCACTGCTGTGGCAGTGGGCACATCTTGTTTGGCTGGTGACCGAAGCTTCTGGCCCAGTCCTGCACCATTTCCTCGTGTTCTGCAACCAGAGCTGCGGTGTCTCCAGCTGTTGTGTTTTGTCATCTAGTTTGTGATCAGCCAGCTGCAGTGGCAGTAGTCTGCATTGTTTGGATGGCCTCGGTGGGCTTCCTGTGCAGTTTATAAGGGAACAGCTCACTTCTAGTGCTGGGATTTTTATTTAGTAACTTCGGCTTGTGGGAGCAGCTTTATGTCCTCGCGTGAGGAGCCCTCTAATCAGACTTAATTCACTTACAAAGTCTGGGATTTCCTTGCACTTTTGTTTGTCCTTTCCCTGCCACGTCTCTCTGTCCCCCCAAATCTTTCCACCTGCAGTGTTCTCCCTTCCACTTCCTGTTACATGGCTTTCAGCCCCTTCTCCCTCCCTCATCCTTAGAGCCATACGGCAGAACCTTTCTACCTGGAAGCTGGGACCAGTTGCAGGCAGCTGCTGGCCTCCTGCAGCACCTTGTTTGCGGCCCTAGCCGGGGTGCGCCATAGAGACTGGGGGCTGCTTGTGCCTGGCAGGAATCTGGCTTTAGGTTCTCTTGTGTATTCATTCACTGTCAAGTACCTGCCGCCTAGAAGGTGCCAACAGTTGTTGAATAAACAGGTTAGTGGAAGGACAAGCTCAGCATCTTGATGACGTTCGTTGTAACTGTGTTAGAACTATGGGCCACATCCTTTGAGGTCTACCAGGAACTCTGGTGGTACCAACCTCTGTTGAAAGACCGTGTTTCAAGTCCAGGCTGGGATAAATAGAAGTGTTCCATTATAAGCTCTTATCTGTAATTAAGTAGCTTTTACTAGGTTTTTTTTTTTTTTTCTCTCTTTCAGGAATTATTGGATAAATATTTAATAGCCAATGCAACTAATCCAGAGAGTAAGGTCTTCTATCTGAAAATGAAGGGAGATTATTTCCGGTACCTTGCTGAAGTTGCATGTGGTGATGATCGAAAACGTAAGTATATTTGACTTATGGGTAAAGTCAAAATATGTAAGAAACAAGTGGGAATGTTTTAGTTACCTGTTTGTCACTGTGAAACCTAAGAAAAACAACTTACAGGAAGACATGTTTTTGGCCCATGTTTGTGGGGTCTCGGTCCACGATTGAGTGGCTTCCTTGCTGTGGGCCTAAGGCAGAACCTGGTGTCACAGCAGAGGATGCGGCTGTGTAGAGCTGCTCACTGAGGCCAGGGAGCTGGGGCTGGGGTAGGGGCAGAGTGCCCCATTTCCTCCAGCTGGTCTCCGTCTCCCAGATTCCATCTTATCCTGAGGCCATCGGATGTGTGCATCAAATGATGAGGCCATTGGTTTGGTCATGCTCATCTCCTCTTAAGAGCCACCATCTGACAGCTGGACTTTTAGCATGTGAGCATTGAGGAGCCTTTATGGTTCAGGATGCTGGACACTGTGACAGCATGTCTGTGGTTCAGGATACTGGACACTGTGACAGCTTGTCTGTGTTTCGGGTGGTTCCTAACTTAAAGCAGAAGGACCGGGCTGCCCCAAGGCTGGGGCAGGAGAATGAGGAGTTTAGAGATCACTGGGTGATGAGAGCCTGTCTCAAAAGAAGCTGGAAGGCTGGGGTGTAGCTCGGGTGGTCGGATGCAAAATCCTGGGTTGGATTCCGGGCACTCTGTAAAGTTGACATGATGGCATATGTAATCCTAGCATTCAGCACGTTGAGACAAGAGAATTGATAGAGTTTCCAGGCCGTTCTGGGCTACAGTATGAGACCCTGTCTTAAAATGAAGAAGTAAGTCAAAGTAGGTCTCCGAGGGGCTGGAAGATGGTAGTGGGCTTAGAAGGCAGAAGAACCTGAGTTCTGATTCTGAAATCCCAGATAAAAATGCCGGGCTGGGCGATAGTGCAGGTGAGAGGTGGGTGCCTGCCCTGATACCATCAGCCCCGTCAGGCCTTGACAAAAAGCCTTTGGTCCTGCCTGAGTGGAAGGACACTTGCAGGCGTTCTGTAAGAACTCACGGTCAGTTGGCCCAGAGCTGCGTCACACTGGAGTGCACATGTGGGTCAAAAGCTCTGTGGCATCCCTGGGGGACTGCTGGGTCCACGCTCCTTCAGCAGAACTGCTGAAGAAGTCCTGGAGGAGACGGGCTGAGCAGCAGGCCAGACGGGAGGGAGGCCAAAATTTCAAGCTTAGATTGGGTCTCTGCTTGCTGCAGCAGGTACTCGATGAATGTTAAGTCCTTCGCTCTTGGAAGGCAGGAGCTGTCATTGAAGGAGGGAGATAGCCGGTCGTCTCACACGTTTACTAGAGACTGTCAGTTTTAAGTCTTTCACACAGGCCAACATGAAGAAATCATGGGCGTTTGTTTTTGGTTTGGGGACATGTCAGCATGTAGTCTGGCGGGTCTGGAGCCCCCTCATGGACCAGTGCCCTTGAGCATGTGTCAGTCTCGCCGCCTCTGCCTCCCCCTCTCCCTCCCTGTGCTGGGATTACAGGTGTGCACCACTACGCGTCACACGGGGCCAGAAGCCACATCTTCAGATTATTTTTCTTTATCCCAAATTAAAAAAGCAGAGGATATTACATTTACTTGTAAATAAAGAATAAATTTCAGAACTGTCTCCCCCCCCCCAAATTAGAGTTGCATCTAGTAAATAAAAAAAAAAAAAATTCCTGCTGCAAAATGCGTGAGCAGGGCTGGAGAAGTGGCTCATGGGTTAAGTTTCTGCCTTGAAAGCAGAAGGTCCTGAGTTCAGGTCCCAGGTTTCACGTAGAACTACCAGGTGGAAACAGCCTGCACTTCTGGCCCTGGTGGGCAGAGCCAGGGAAATCCTAGAGTGAAGCAAAAAGGAGGTAGAAGCAATCCAGGATGATTCCTGAAGTCACCCTTGGTTCTCCACAGGGACACACAGTGCCCTCTGACAGAACACACATGCACGTGCAAAAATAAAAGTTTAAAAAAGTGTGAGCAGCCTGTGCTGGGCTCCCTGCAGGCCAAGCAGCAGCCTGGAAGGAAGCTCCTGCCTAGTGCTCAGCACACTCGTATCCCTAAAGACATAGTTTCAGCTTTGGGGAGGGAAATGGTGGGCAGAAGTGGTGGTAGCAATTGCTCCCTGGAAGGCAGAACCTGGGGAACCCAGAGCAAACACTAGGGAGCAATCCAGCAATCCAGGATGATTCCCTCTGTCACCTTGGGCTTCCACAGACACACAAAGACCACAGAGAAAATCTTGTTCTACCAAGGGCTGGTACGTACTTTAAAGTTGTTCGCATGCTATATGCCGGGTAGATATTGTCACTTGGGATTTTTTTTTTCCCCTCTCACAGAAACAATAGATAATTCCCAAGGAGCTTACCAAGAGGCATTTGATATAAGCAAGAAAGAGATGCAGCCTACACATCCCATCCGCCTGGGCCTGGCTCTTAACTTCTCTGTATTTTACTATGAGATCCTTAATAACCCAGAGCTTGCCTGCACGCTGGCTAAAACGGTAAGATGTGTCTGGGAAATCAACTTCTTGACTGCGGTTGTCTGAGCTATTAAGTGAATTAAATTCTTAAGTGTTTACTTAGAAGTTGGGGGGGGTCTTCTGTGTGATGTCTTTTTATTGTCATCCTCCCTTCCAAACACTGCCTTGGCTGTGGTTATAGGCGGCAGTATCTGAAGAGCACAGAATAGGGGTTGAAGAAGAGGAGCTTTAAGAAGGAAATTTAAATGTTGGGGAAAGGCCCTCCAGGTTTGATCACTAGAAGTCTGTATTCAAAGTGTCTCACAGTGAGAGTCTCTGTAACTTATTAGCTATTGTTCCTCTACTGTCCCATGAAAGAACCAGGAAGCACTTGTTTGTGCCGTGTGCACAGCAAATTGTTGCTGCGCTAAGCTGAGGAAGGGATTCCATGCTTAGCAGCCCAGCATGGCTGTGCGCCTGGTTTGTGACTGTAGACTGACCAGGTTCTGTCTGTTACCAGGCTTTCGATGAAGCCATCGCGGAGCTCGACACGCTGAATGAGGACTCGTACAAAGACAGCACTCTGATCATGCAGCTGCTTAGAGACAACCTAACAGTGAGTTCACAGTCTGCTCAGAGAAGTAGTTACATAGTATTTATGTTTTCCTGTCTTTTCTAAGCACTCATAGAAGAGCTATGTTCCCCCAGAAAATCCATATGTAGATAAATAAAATTGGAAGACAGGTTTTTATGCCACCTAGTCATTTTATTAAACTTGGAGAAGGTCACACATAAGATGGTAGGAACTTAACATGTTTATATAGAGAGCTTATGTATGTTGGCATTTCCTTTCTTAGGCTAATTAGCTGTAGCAAAATAAGAGACCTATAGGTGTAGAAGTTTTTCAAAATCATGTGACACAGCTTATTCTAAATAAGTTTACTTTGGGAATTTTGTGTTTTGGTAACACTTGAAAGAGAGTAGGCCTATACCTAAATTTATTATGCCTCTGCTTCTGAAGTGTTCATTTGCCTTTTCATGTTTTTCTCCTTGGCTGGGTAGTTGATAAAGGAAATAGATTAGTGTTCTGTGTTGTGGCGGGATAACTGGGGTTAAACTTCAGTGGGGAGTTTTGGTCAAGGGTTTAGAGGTTTCGGTGCAGGTGGCTCAGTCTTGCCTCATTGTACCCTGGTAGCACAAGAGCATGTCAGGGGCCTGTGGGGAAGGGGCTGCTTCTCAGCATGAGGCCAGGGTTACAGTATCCCCTCGAGCATATACCCCCCCCCCCCCCCCGCTGCAGTTAGGCCCCCTGCAGAGGATTGCACTGACTCCTATTAGTGTCACAGTGTGGGAATCAAAGATTAACATGTAGGCTTTTAGGGGCACTCTTAGACCCCCACCATTAACAGGAAATAATCGAGAAAAGGTACAATTTGAGCTTGTCATTCTTTTAGAGGGTAAAATAAATTCGATAGTATCGTATCTTAGACCTAACAAAAAAGAGGACATAGCTTGTGGTACATAGTTTTCTTAGCCCCCACGTTGTTGCTTTATTTTCTGTGTTAGCTCAGTTTTGTTAACAGAGAACTAGGAAGACACTGCTTTCAAGGCTGTAAGCAGAGCTATAATATGGGACACAGAATGCCAATGCACGAGGATTTGGTAGCTCGACTAGCTGACTGTGGGCTTTCTTACAGAGCCAGGCTTTGTTTCTCTTCTTTCTCTCCTTAAGGAGATAATCTTAAGGGTGTTTTAGTCTGATTATTTATCTTAGTGTTTTAACTGTAAATTAAAGCCACCTAAGATTTTAGCCTTTCTAGAATTGCCAGCAGCATCTTGGCATTGGTCTGATAGAATCCATCTTCTGCGTGGGCTGTGGTCAGTATATACTGCTCACTTCCACCTCATCTTTACATCTAAAATTGCAGAGACCCTTGGGAATACTTTGTACTTAGCCTCCCCCAATGTAAGACCCTGCATTCATTATGTCCCCTCAAAGCCGTCTGCCCCGTGCTCCCATCTCTTCCGTTTGCACTTGGCAGCCGATGGCTCTGTGAGCCCTTCACACACTTGGCCGTGGTCACCATGGCTGTGTCCCCCTTTGTGCAGCGGTGCTTTGTTTTTGGAACTATATGTGATAACTGCTTAGAAGAAGAGCATCGAGCTTCTGAGTATTACATTCCAAGAGGCGGGTTGGGAGGTGCTCAGTAAGTGAAGGTGCTGTGTGCAAATTTAGCCGCCTGGGTTCAGTCCCCAGAGTGCAGGTAGTGAAAGGAGAGGATGACTTCTGAAAGGTCCTCCAACGACCGCGCCTGTAGGCCACGCCCAGGTGCTTTCACAAATGTAACTGCTTTAAAAATAATTCTCCAAGATGTCACCTTGTTTATTCTGAAGTTAACAGTATATTATACTTGTTTATCTGTTGTGTAGTTTTGGGGATCAAACCCAAGGACATAGCTAGGCAAGTGCTCTGTCACTGAGCTCCAACCCAAGACCTACATTACTTTTCAAGTGAAAAGTAAGCTGAAAGTGTACTTGAAGTCTGTGCTTGCACATGCTGATTTTGTGAATGTTTGAAGATTTAGAACACATTTGGAAGAAGCGATAGGCTTCAGAACAGTCTTGAGAATTTTGAGAAAGAACTAGTCTTGGTCAGTCTCTGTTATTTAAGTTGTTTAGTGCTCTTGGAATTGCATTTTGATATAGTACTAGGGGTTGATAGAATAATTGTTGGAATTAGAAACAGTAACCTTCTTTTTCTTTTTAGTTATGGACATCGGACAGTGCAGGAGAAGAATGCGATGCAGCTGAGGGGGCAGAAAACTAAAGGCGCACAGGGGTCTGCTTCCCTCGAGGAGCCCTTTTTACATCTCCATTCCTAGTCCACTTGGATTTCCTATAGCAAAGAAGCCCATTCGTGTATGGAATCAGCTGTTCATATCTTTTCACACTGCAGCTTTGGGAAACTCCATCCTTGATTTGTGTTTGTCTTGGCCTCCTGGTGTGCAAGTTACTGCTATAGAAAAGTATTAATAGCTTCATTTCATGTAAACACGAGTAACTTTCAGGCACTTGTGTAGAGGACTAAAAATGTGTTTGGTATTTAAGTAATCTGAACCAGTTCTGCAGGTGACTGTGTTTTGTATTACTGCAAAGATACGAAAATGTGGTTAATTACAGTTTCAAGTGTCCCACATAATTCTTATTTCTACATTCCTCCTTACTCTTCTTCAGGGGTTTCCTTTCAGAAGCAACTTTTCCATACTCTTACTGTATATTCCTTTTTAGTAGGAATCCAGAAGTATTAGACTGAACAGGAAAGCACTTAATGTACCTGGGCTTGGGTCACAACTGGGGTCACAAATTGGAAATGCCTCCTGTGTCACGTGTTGTGGAGGTGATGTCTCTGTGTGACAACAAGAAGTCCCTTATTCATTTGCTGCTGTTTGAGTTGACAACTGCCCTTCCCAATAAAAGTCACTTCCACCTCCTGCCTGTCGTCCTGGTGCTCACTCCCGTGAGGCAGAAGGAGCTGCTGCTGCCCGAGTACAAGCATTGCTTTTGGCAAGTAAAAGTGCATGTCGTTTCTTAATGCACCAGAAAGGGATACTAGAATACACAAGTCCAAGTCTACAGCTTTGGTACTTTTCCATGCAGATTTGTGCACATGTGTGAGGGTGTCCAGTGTGTCTAGTGACTGTTCTTTAGAGAGTTGGACCACTGTATTCTGTGTTGCTAATCATTGACTGTAGTCCCCTCAAAAAATCCTTGTGAAAGTGTTATGCCCTGTGTAACAGCAGAGTAACAGGAAATAAAACTACATTTTATAAAACCATTTATTTAGTATGGCTCTGTAACAGTTATATGCCCATATTTAAGGGACAGGTGAATTTACTACTTTTTAAAGTTTTCGGACCCTTCCTGTTTGTTTAAAATGTACTAGTGGTGCACTTGGCTGGGTTTGCCTGGAAACAGGTAAAATTGGATTCTATTAGTATTTTATCATAGCTAGCCTCGTGGGTCATCTTCCTCAGGTAAATTATATCTGGTGAAGTGTCATGGAATAAAGTGGAGATGTTAAAACTGGCAAAGCTGACGTGGTCATCAGTGCCGGGCCTGCATTAGCACCCAGCCGCAGGGTGCTTCTCTCCGTTCCAGTAACTTCTTCGTGTTGCTTGCTTCTACCCCCAGGAGACCAAAATCATTTTGAATTAGAACATCAGTGATTATTTTGTTAACTCATTTTAAGTATTGCTTTGAGAAATGACTTAGGACAGATAGTTTGAGAAATTACCACTGAGGGTTTATCATAATCTAAAATATAAATGTGAAACTGGACTGTTGTTTATATTATGTTCTTTCTTTCCACTCTCTTTTACTTTCTCTCCTTTACAGTCTTACCACTTAGGTACTTTCCTAGACCCTTAAACTTTTGGGGAGATGGGGGGGTTAAAAAAGAATTCAGCAGGACTTTTGGGTAGTGTCATTTGAATAAAAGTTGGGCTGAAATATAACTCTGATCGACTGATGGCTTAGAATTCATAAGGCCCTGAGTGTAAGAAAAGGAAATGGTTCATGAATTGCGAGCAAGAAGCATGTTGTTTCAGCATTTAGTCCACATGTAAGTGGCTTCTTGCTTTTTAGCAGAACTCAAAACAGCACAGCCTCTACTTCTGAGTCTAGCATTTTTGAGGTACAAAGGGCACCATTCTGAGCAAGCAAAGGTATGGAGAGATGAGAGGATTTGAAACCCTGCTTGAGCGTGCTCTCTCTCCTCTCTCTCCTCTCCTCTCTCCTCTCTCTCCTTTCTCCTCTCTCTCCTCTCTCTCCTCTCTCTCTCTCTCTCTCTGTTTTTGTCTCTCTCTGTCTCTGTCTCTCTTTCAAATCTCAGGAAATTTTTTTAATACTGAGTTCATATTGAGGTTAGGACCTAACATTGTAAAACCAACGGTAGGTTTTTACCAGTCAGAATAGTAAGTCACTAAGAAAACAAGTCCTGGCAAGGATGTAGATAAAGGGGGTCCTCTTATACTGCCGGTGGGAACATAGCTCATCCAGCCATTGTGGAAATCTAAGGAAGTTTCTTAGAAATAAAACAGATTTTCCATATGACTTCCTGAATATTTTTTAAAAAGACTCCAATATTATGGGGATAATCCAATTGTCCAATCATAGAGGCGTGGATAAAGAAAATGTGTTACATACAAAATTTTTTAGACATCAAGAACAAAATGATCGATTTGCAGGAAAAGGGATTTAGGTGATGTTAATCATACTAAAGTGAATTAAGACATCTCAGACAGATATATGTTATCATTTGATTTAGATTTAGATAGATATTAAGTGTAAACTAGGGAACCGGGAGTAATGCGAAGAGAAAAAAGGGCAGGCACATGAGGGGCATGTACTCATTGGAAGAACGTCTAGGTTTCAATATCTTGAAGAGATTTTAGATCGCCTTGCTCTGACTGTCCACAGTATTTTCTAGTTGACCTATGCTTTGTTGAATTTAGATGAATTTGTCTAATGTGATGGTGAAATAAACTCAAAATGTTACGACTTACATAATCAGTAGAGACTTCTTTTTTGTAAGTGATGAATATTAGGAAAACTATTTAAAAATAGAAACTTTGCTGAAGTATAAAATTTGAGATCAGAATTCTAGTTTATTTTAAAATGCACTTTTTTTAAGAAATGGAAGGGCCTGTTAAAGGTATGAACAATGTGATTTTCTAAATCATCAGTTTCATTTTATTGTAGGCATAAACATTTAAAAAATTTGTTAGTGCACAAAATAATGGGTTCTTTGCAACATTTTCATATATGTGAAAAAAAATATATTCTTTGTTTCCACGCCCTCGTTACCATCCCTGAATGATTTATTCTACCATGAATGTCTGTCACCTTCCCATGCAAACTTTGTATTTGATGAGCTTTGCTTTCTCTGGAATTAGTGTTGCTTTCTAATGGAGAGTCTGTCTATCGTGAATCGTTGAGGACATTGGTTAAATACTGGTACAAACCACCAACCACAGTGACCTTTCCCAGATCTGTCAGTAGGTGGGTGCTTGAAGGACATGGTCCGGAAGACCATGGAAGTCCTCATAAAATCCTGTCCAACTTGTCATTCGTTGCTCAGCCACTTCACTTTGAAGCAGCTCTGCCTACAGAACTCATTTTAAAGGATCGAAGTGGTGGGGTGGGGACCAGGAGACTTACCCGTCTTCTGAGCTGTCTGCAAATGCTCGTTGAGTTCATTCTGGTGCGTACTCGGGGCGTACTCTTGCGTCCACGGACCATCAGATTAGGAAGAAATCATTGGCCTGAAGGGTGTGTGTCAGGCCTCGGGCCAGAGGGCACCATCTTACTTCTGAGTTTTCTTACTGTGGCACAAAATAAGACAAGATCCTCGGTTTCATTTTCACTTTTTATCATACTTTATTTTTCAGATATTTGAGACAGCCTCAAGTAGCCAAGGCTAGCCTGGAGTTCTACATCTTCCTCTCATGGAAAGGCTGATAATGCTCAGCTGTGCTCCTGTGTGAGGTCGTCAGCCACATTGCTCCCCACACGCCTTGTGGCTTGTCCTCGACAGCTTCCTCATTGCTTAATAGGCATTGCTTTTTAATATTTATTAGAATAAAGATAGGAGAAGATGCACACATTCTTTACTTAGCACCCGGGCGGAGATCAGAGGAGAGCCTTGGGAAGTCAGTTAATGTGGGCTTTCTGGGGATTGAACTCAGGTCTCCAGGTTTGGGACCAGGCACCTTACCGCTGAGCTGTCTCACCAGCTGCTAGGTGGCGTTTTTAAACATCTAGCGTTTGGCTAGATGTGGCGCACTCCTGTGATCCCCAAGCAACACCTCATCTTGCTTTGAAACAGCAGAGACTGGAGAATAACCTAACACGGAAGGCAGTCGTCCTAGAATTTGTTTTCCATAGCGAGGAATTGTGCCTGGACCTGGCTCAGTACTCAGATCTGTGCGGTGCCTTGTTTCCCTTACATTTAGCTTCATTATTGTGTTTTTTAATTAATAAGGTAATGGTGGCTTGTTTGCTAAAAAGAGGACAATGATAGATTAAGTGTAGTTTTGAAATTCATTTGTGAGCAATTAGTGGGAAACAAGTGACAGCTAGCTTTTATTGAAGTGAAGTAAAACATGTTGGAGGTTTCGAAGCACCTGTTGAGCACATACATGTGAGTAGTGGGTGGTCACAGAGAGTGTCATGGACTTTAAACGCTATTTCTTCTGGGTCTCTTTAAAACGACCTCTTTGAAGCCCAGGGCCTGAACTGTAAATTAATCACTTTATTGTGAATATTCATAGATTTCTCATGGTATTGTTAAAACCTTCCCAGTTACAGCATGTGACATGGTAAGCAATGAGTATCTCTTAATGCCTTTTAGAAAACAGGAAGACTTTTTCCTTTCAGTGTGTGTGTATCAGAGGGCCCTGTGTGTCCCTGTGAAGGGCCAAGGGTGACTTCAGAAATCATCCTGCAGTGCTTCTACCTCCTTGCTTCACTCTGGGATTTCCCAGGCTCTGCTCACCAGGGTCGTTTTATGTGGGACCTGGGATCCGAACTCTGGACCTTCTGCTTGCAAGGCAGTCTTAACCCCTGAGCCAAGCCATCTCTCCAGCCCAGGAAGACTTGAGAGTGGTAATGCACATGATGATGCACACTGCTCAGAGGATGATAGAGATGAATTTCTTTATACCAGGGTTTTTTTTTATTACTCTATTTTAACTTGAAGAGGGAAGATAAGGTGCTCACACGCCACGGCTTGCAGTTGGAAGTCAAAAAACCGCCCTCAGAAATCTGCTTCTCTCCTTCCACCGTGGGCTTCTGGGGGCGGAACTCAGGTTGCCAAGTTTTCTAAGTCACCCACAGCCATCTCGCCAGCCCTGCGGCAGGGGTTCTCTTGCAACATATAATCTTGGTCCAAGACTACCATGGCAGTTATTTTTATACCACTGAAGTTGTAGCAAAACGGGGTTTGTTTAACCGACATGGAGACGTAAGTGTTGTTTCAATACAAATTGCCAAGCATGGTTGAAACTAGTTTGAGGCCTGAGTAAATTTGCCAAGTACAATAGGCCTTCCTACTCTCTGGGTTCCTGGCTGCTGTAGGAATGTCTCTTGTTCACTGCAAGATTTAAAGAACTAGGCTGAGTTGGCCAGTCACTCGTGCCTGCTACACAGGAGGCTGAGACGGGAAGCTCACCACTAACTTAAACCCAAGTCACATCAGTCCTGTTCAGCCTGCACAGACACGGAGTGAGGCTCTGCCCAAGATACCCAGAAATTAAGGAGCGAGCCTGTGTTGCTGGTTGCCTGTAACGGTGTCCCGGCACTTTGGAAACAGGCAAGAAGATCCCTGGTCTGGGGTCAGGAGACAGCCTAGCTGGTAAAGCACCTGTTATCCTCACAGAAAGGACATGACCTGTTCACATGTGAGATACTCGGGGAACCGAGGTAGGCTGAGTGGTAGTGGAAAGCGCCTGTATTCCCAGCTACTTGGGAGGCTGAGGCAGGAGGATGTCTGAGTGTGACGTCACCCTGGGCAGGCCGACCCTGTCTTCAGCTGGCTGTGGCTGCACAGCATCAGAGCTTTCCCAGCACAAGTTCAAAATCGTCCTCAGCTATTAACAGCCAGCCTGGGCTGCAGGAAACTGCGCCTCTGAAAAATAAAGGGTTGATAGTGTAGCTCTGTGGCGTGATGCTTGCAGAAATTGGGAACCATCGTAGGTTCGGTCTTTGGATCTGAAGAAGTAGAAAAAGCAGGACACGGTAATTTAGGAGCTAGAAAGTTCTGAATGAGACCAGTCACCCACACAAAGCAGAGCTACCGCCCTAGATTATCAAGGACACAGACCAGGAAAGAAAATTACCAACTTGGGAACTTGAGGTTGAAAACCATTAGGCAGTGATTTTGCTTTTAATTAGTGTTCTGTGCTGGAGTACAGTCAGGACCCAGAGAGCGAGTACCAGGAGGAGACAGATGCCTTTGCTTCTCTGGGGCAAGGGCAGTCTGTGCAGTGTGGCGCACGCTCCTTGGCCCATCGTTGAGAGACCAGGGGAGGAGGCCAGCGTGGCCACATAGACCTGATCTCAAGAAAATAAATTGGGAAGTAATTGGCAGGACCGCAGGGTCACAGCACCGTCGGAAGCTCCTAGATTTGGAGAAGCTCACACCTTTCTATTTCAGTAGGTCCGAGGCTCGACCTAATAGATCATTTGTGTTCTTGGCCTGTTTATGGTGTTCACACTTGTGTTGGCATTAAACTAGTGTATCAGAGGGTCTTCTGACCACCCAGAATTATTTGAATTATGCATGTCAAAGCCCAGAGTCCATATATTAACCCTTGGCCTTTTTTATGTATTTATTCATGTATTTGACGGAGGAAGAGAGGGAGAAAATGCATGCATTGTATGAAGAGAAAAATGCATCATGCATTGTATGAAGAGAGAAAAATGCATGCATTCTATGAAGAGAAAATGCATTGTATGAAGAGAAAATGCATGCATTGTATGAAGAGAAAATGCATGCATCCTATGGTGGGCAAGTGGAGGTCAGAAGATAATTTTCAGAAGTCAGTTCTCTCCACAGTTTGGGCTTCTGGGGATTGAACTCAACGCCGCCAGGTTTGCCCATAGCCACTGTACCTGCTGAGCTGTCTCTCCCCCTTCCCCATTGCCTATGCCTTTTGTATGAAAATGAGAATAGTGTATTCCAGTAATGACTGTGTAGGTTCCCTAGTGTGCGAGATGCCAAACTGGCCTGGAACTCCAGATCCTTCCCTCCCTCCCTAGCCTCTTGAGTGAGAACCTACAGATAGACACCACCTCTTCCTACCAGGATTCATCCTTAAGGCCTTTGGAAAGGAGTCTATGGATCTGGTTAGTATGTAGATGTGAGGTGAGAGACTCACATTACACATTAGTATGTCAGCATTGGGAGATTGGCCAGGTGCTTGAAGAGGGAACCAGGAATGCTTCCCACTGAGGGGCAGAAACTTATTTGGGTATCATTCGAGCTGAGTGATAGCTGTAAGACTCATGTTATCCAGAACTCCTAGTGCAACTTAGAGAAAGAAATTAAGAGGGAGTGTTGGGATTTTGAGACAGGCCCTTGCCACATAGTCCTGGCCAGCTGGCTTCTTCTACAGATCAGCCTCCCTCAAACTCATGGTCCTCCTGCCTGTCTCCCCAGTGCTGGGATTATAGTCCCGTGAACCACACCTGGTGTAAATTGGAGAATTTGCATTTATTCTTTATTCCTACTCGTCAATCTCTCCAGTTGATGTAAGGCAGCATAAAATACGAACAAGCTTTCATTTCTTTAAAAAAAAGTACTCAATATGTGTTTTGTGCTGTGTTGTTTTCAGTCTTCAGGACTGTATTGTAAGGACATTAGCTGGTGGCCCAGCAAGGATGGCAGGGTGGGGACAGGTGCCTGAGTCTCAGAGCTCACAAGGTGGAAGGAGACAGCCCACTTCCAAAAGATCTCCGATCCCCACGCATGTTGCTGCGGTGTGAATCTTGACGCTGTTCATATTTCTGTGACTTGGACACGGTTAGTTGGTAAAGAGGGATAATACTTCAGTGAATGGTTACAGGATTTAATGAGACCATTGATACACTACAAGCAACAAATACTCAAATACTGTGTGGCAGGCAGGGTGCTTAATTATCAGCACAGTAATTACCACATTTAAGCTCTGTATGCTTTAAATCTTCATATGGGGCTGCCTTTAATCTTTTTGAAATATAAGATCTGTGAGGCAAAGTTATGTCGTCAGTCCTTTTGGTATTCTTGTAAATTGCTAGTAGAATGACGGCATTTTTTTGAAACAAAGGGGTTTTGATTCCCGTTTATGATTTCAGGCTATCAAGGCAGAATCCACACCAGCAGGAACCAAAGGCACAATCACATCATATCCACAGCAAAAGCATTGAGGCTGTTGTCTACATTGTTCATTGCCAAACGCTAACTAGCTCTCTCCACCTCATCTGTATGCTGAGGTAACAGTCTCATCCACTATAGGGGTTTTCATGCATTAAAAACAGATTTTTAAATTCTGTACAGATTCGCCTTAGCTAAATAATTCCTCATAGGTGTGCCCAAAGATGCACCTCTGAAGTTTACATTGGTAGTGGAAATCAGCTGTGACTTGAGTTCTGCATTAGAGAAAACAAGAGTGGAAGTTCTACTTTGAATACTGACATGTTCGCAATCATTAATATTCTAACTGTATTCAGCAGCAAATGAGTTAAAGGATCCCACAGTCAACAGGTGGTAATGATACTGCCCCATCATTTTATGTGATCCACATAAAACACTGAGAATCCATTGTCCAGCTGTTCTGAAGAGCAGTTCAAGGGACAGACTGTCAGCGAAGGTCTCTGGCCACCGCAGAACTGGACAGAGACCGTAGTGCTGCTGCTGGCAACCCAGTCACAACTTGGCCACTTCTGACCTGAAGTAATTTCAAACCTGCACAAGTTTCCATTTGTTCTCTTTATCCATTCTACTTGCTGTTTGGTTTCTGAGTTTCAATTACTCTGAGATGCCAGGGGAGATAGGGGTTAAACAGGGAAAGAACCTATGAAGCTCCTTATGCCACGTGGCGTGTAGTAGAGATGATGTGGGACACTTGCATGCATACAGATTAGCTGCTTCCAGGGCTTCTGTGATAATAAAAGGCAGAAGAGCCTTTCAGGGAGTGGTAGAAACAGTGACAAAAACCTTAGAGATCTATGGCTTCCTGATCTCTCAATGAAATGGCTGATTTTTTTTTTTTTTTTTCCAACTTGGGAAAAATGTTATCTCAGTTTCTAGTAGGCCTGGTTTACTTGCCTACTTAAAAAAATTCCAGGGATGGAATGCAACTTAGTGGGTAACCAAGTTTATCTGCAACACACGGAGGCCCAGCACTTAAGAGGTGAAGATCAGAAGTTCAAGGTCAACTTTGGCTAAGCCGAGGCCAGCATGGGAAATATGAAACCCTGTCAAAGAAGAGAGAAAAAGGAAAAGAGAAGAGAGAAGAAAATGAGCAAGAAAGAAGAAGGAAGAGGAAAGCAAAAGAAAAAGGAAAAAAGAATGAAGAGGAAAGAATGCAAGAGAAGGGAATAAAACAAAGGAAAAGAAGGAAGGAGGGAAGAAAGGAAACGGGAAAAAAGGGAAAAAGCAAGAGAGGAAGGAAGAAGTAAAGAAACAGAAAAAAATAGGAAAAAGGAAAAGGAGAGAGAAGAAAGCAAGACTTCTCAAAGAATCCAGTGTTCATTAGGAGTTATAAGGATTCTCCTAGGTGGGTTTTAAATTGGTGGTTTCACTATCCGAACCAAAAACTTGATTTCTTGGCACATGAATTTTGTATAGTCAGGTTTATTTAGTAGCATCTGGTTTTTGGGATTTGCAAATTCATATTTTTTTAAAATTTTTTTATTATTCTTATTTATTCAATTGTGTGTGTGTGTGTAGAACTACAGACGAATTCGGGAACCACCATGGACCGCCTCTGACTCCTCCTTGTTCTCTCTGCCCCGAGATTCACAGGCTCCGTCCTTCCAGGACCAAAAACGCAGGCCGCCCCGCTTCTGCCTGGCATCTATACGTGGGGTCTAGGATCCGAACTCAGGACCTTCTGCCTGCAAGGCAAAGGCTTAACCCCTGAGCCACCTCTCCAGCCCCGAATTCATACTTCTTAAAGAGCTAACTTCACCCAGCTTTATTCACCAACCAAAAATTAACATCCTAATTAACACTTTAGAAATAGGGTGGTAAAGGCTCTATGTACAGTGAGAAGTAGGATTGGAATAAGATAAAAAGCGGCCAATATATTAGGAGGTAATATGATGATGTAGAACAGAACAAAGCAACCCAGGCACAGTTATACTTTATTAGGTTTTTTCTTTTTGAGATAGTAGCTACGTAGTCTAGGTTGGCCTCAAACTGTTGTATTTAAGGATAGCCATGAACTTCTTCTGATCCTTCTGTCTCTACCTCCCGACTGCTGGAATTACAGGCCTGCATCACCCCGGCTTATGTGCTGATGGGGATGGAACCCAGGACTTCGTTCATGTTAGGCAAACTGCTCTACCCAGCGAGCTGCATCTCCATTCCTATTTTCACCTTGGTCATTTGGACAGAGCCGTGAGTAGAACATGCATTTAATACCTGCAAATACAATTTAAATTCGTTTTCAATACATCGTGAATAACTCATTTCCTAGAATGGGATCAATAAACCTCAAGGAATCTTTTACATCTCTTTATTGAAGTTATTTCGGGTGATAAGAACGCAGGATCTAGACACGTCTTTTTTAAATAAATGATAATGGCATCGTAGCACACAACCCCTAGTTTAAGAGGGTAAAACACCAAACCTTCCTTCTCTCCTGGTTTCTAGGGTCCAGTGAGGCAGTGGAAATCTCAAGTTCGTCTTGGGGTACACAATCTCTCTCAGACTCAACCCTCCCCTTAGGTTTCCCGAGTGTTTTCATGGTATCGAAGTTGGTTTCTTGATTCAAAAGGAAGCAAGAAGCAGCTGGGCGTGACCCCTGGCACCAGGATGCTGCGCCGGGGCGGATCTGTTCGGGTCAGCCCTACTTAGGGGAGAGAGACCCCAACAAGGAAGGCGTTTGAGCCGGATCCCGATCTCTGACCCTCCTTCCACCAGGCGGGTTAGTTTTTTTTTTTTTTTAGGAAAATGGCTGGAAACTCGACCAGGGCTCATGTTTAGCTCCTGCCGGCTCGCCCTCGCCTGATGACCGCCGTCCCACCACTGCCTGGCGGCGTGTTCGGTGCCCGCCCGCGCCAGCCGCGGGCGAGGACGCGGTGGCAGCGCGGCCGCCGGCACCCGCGCGGCACGAGCCCGGCGCTGCGCCGTGGATTCCCGCTCCGCATCTGCGGCCGGGCTTGGGGCGCCGCGCGGCGTGGGGCGGCGGGGCTTCCCCCCGCGCGGAGGCTCGGGCCGGGGCACCACGCGGCGCTGTGGCGGAGGCCCTGGGGCCCGCTCTCGAGCCCCCACCTGCTCTCCCCCCGGCCACGGGGGGCCAGAGGCGAGGCCGCGCTGGGTCGGGTCAGGACGTCGCGTCCCGAGGCCAGAGAGGCGCCGACCCCAGTCCCCGAGGGACCCGCCGGGCGCAGAGCCGCCAAGATGGCCCGCCGCGGGGCGGGGCGAGCGAGGCCTCCCAGAATGCCGCGCGGCGCCCGACTTCCGGTTGTGGGTGGCGCGGGGGTTGGGGCGGCCGGAAGCGGGCCGAGCCGGCCTCTTGGAGCGCCGCCTGCACTTCCGGGGGGGCCTGGAGCTTCGCTCTCGAGTCTTCCCGGTAGGCGGCGCGGGAGGGATCAGAAGCTTGAGGGGCCGGGCCGGGCCGGGCCGGGCGGATCCCTTCCTCTCCTCGATGCGAGCGGCGTCCCGAGAGCTCGGCAGCCCCAGCGAGGCGGACCCGGTGGCCGGCCGGGAACATGAGGCGCTGTCTCCTCCTCCTGAGCAGCCTGGTTCCTTTGGCGCTGGCGCCGCGACCCCCGGACGCGCCGCGCCTCGACTCCCACCAGCGACTTGGTAACAGCCCGGGGGGGGGGCAGCGGCCCGCGCGGCGCCGAGCCGCAGGTGTTTGGGGGCGGGGTGCGGGCTGCGGGGGCGCGTCCCCGGGTGTCCGAGAGAAGGGGGTGTGGCGCGAGCGCGGCCGCGGCCGGCCTCGGCGGGCGGCCTCCTGGAGGGGCTCCCCGGGACCGAGGGTCGGGAGGGCCGATCGCGGGGTGGTGTCTGCAGCGCGTGCAGGGCGGGCGCGGGGTCGGCGGCGGGAGGTGGTCCAGGCCCTGCCCGGTGGCACGTCCACCGGGCCTGGCGGTTCTGCCCCGCGCGCGGACCCCGGGCCCCCACCCCCCCGCGACCAGCGCTTCTCCCGCGGGAGGTGCTCGCGCGACGCGCTGGGGGCCGCAGCCCCGGCTTGAGCTCCCCTGGCGCGTTCGATACCTTCTCGCTTACTTGGGACTGTTGCTTTTGGGGGCGCTGCTGAGAAAAGTTGCTTGTTAGAGGATCCTGAGCTCTCCCGAGCGGATCGCGGGGTGACCACCACGAATGCTCTCCTGCGACTTTTAAGCAGATACCAGCGCGACCAGCTGGTCAGTTTCGAAACCGAAGCCAAAGGATGACTGCTAGGATCCCGAGAGCGGACTGGGGGGGTCGTGCGTTAGGAGACCCCAAGCTTGGAGGACGTTAATGTGGCCTCAGGTGCTTCAACAAGTGCACGTCTGAGATACTTCAGTTCCGTAGCCGGCGAGCGCGGGGCATGTGTCCCATCGTGTGACGTTGTGATCTTGCCGTCTTTCGTGCCAGCTCATGCTCCGTGCACGGTGCAGTGGTCCACGGGGCGCTCATGACCCGTGCACGGTGCGGTGGTCCACGGGGCGCTCATGATCCGTGCACGGTGCGGTGGTACACGGGGTGCTCATGCCCCGTGCACGGTGCGGTGGTACACGGGGTGCTCATGGTCCGTGCACGGTGCGGTGGTACACGGGGTGCTCATGGTCCGTGCACGGTGCGGTGGTACACGGGGTGCTCATGGTCCGTGCACGGTGCGGTGGTACACGGGATGCTCATGGTCCGTGCACGGTGCGGTGGTACACGGGGTGCTCATGGTCCGTGCACGGTGCGGTGGTACACGGGGTGCTCATGGTCCGTGCACGGTGCGGTGGTACACGGGGTGCTCATGGTCCGTGCACGGTGCGGTGGTACACGGGGCGCTCATGGTCCGTGCACGGTGCGGTGGTACACGGGGTGCTCATGGTCCGTGCACGGTGCGGTGGTACACGGGGTGCTCATGCCCCGTGCACGGTGCGGTGGTACACGGGGTGCTCATGCCCCGTGCACGGTGCGGTGGTACACGGGGTGCTCATGCTCCGTGCACGGTGCAGTAGTACACGGGATGCTCATGGTCCGTGCACGGTGCAGTAGTACACAGGGTGTGGTCTTGGAGGTTTCATTTGTGGCTACTTAAAATTTTTCACCTGAGTTTTTCTTAGCTCGGCATTTTTTCTTCCACATAGGACACGCTGTAATTGACCAACGGCAGGCATTCAGTGCGCTGTATGTTTGCGTCTGGTAGGGTTCTTAGGGTCGTCTCCACTTGAAATAGATTACAAGTGACCAACTTAAGGAAAAGCAAGGGAGTGAGTCAGGAAGTGTTGAAATATGGTAAGTTAAAGTAGCAGTCACAGATCGTACAGATTTTTTGACTTCTGTGTGTGTGTGTGTACACACAAGAGGTCACTTGCATATATGTGCCTGTAAAGGCGCAAGGGTGACACCTGGAATCATCTTAGATTGTTCTTCCACTTTACTGCTTTGCTCTGGGGTTTTCCCTGCTTTGCCTTCCAGGGCTGGAATGGGAGGCTGCTGCCGTATCCACTTGGCATTTCTTTATGTGGGATCTGGGGATCTAAACTCACGTCCTTTTGGTTATGAGGCAAAGGCCTTGACTCTTGATCCATCTCCTCAACTCTTAACTTTTTTTTTAAATTAGTGAAATGCAGTCCATTTGTGCCAGCAAATGTATAGACTTAGCTCATTTTTTCATGTAAGAGTTGAAGCGCTCTTATGGACTTGCCAAGGAACTGTGCATAACAGTGGGAATATAAAAGTCATCATTAATATGTGGCATAGTGGAAAAAGATTCCTGCAGAGATCTAAAGAGACACTGCTCAAACAACATGAAGGGAACAGCAAGGTGCATTTCATAATGGAGGAGATCCTGGATGCAGTCTGAGAAGACTAAGGCTTTCTCGGGGAAAGTAATGCCAAGACTAAACCTTGGTTAGGTGAAGAGATATAAGAGGTATTACTGAGGACAGAGTGCAAAGACTGAAAATAAGAACTTTACATTTGGTATGCATGTGAAGTATTTGGGATCAAACTCGGGGCCTTATACCCCACTACCATGTACCTCTAGCCCAGCCCTAGTTGTTTTTTTTTTTTTTTCTCTGTGTGTGCGTGTGTGTGTGTGTGTGTGTGTGTGTGTTTCCGTGTGCACGTGCACATCCATGTGTGTATCCATAGGTGCATGTGGAGGTCAAAGGACAGCTTTGAGGTATCACCGAGGCCTTTCTACCTTGTTTGAAGTCTGCTGCTGTGTAAGCTAGGCTGGTTGGCTTGCATGTGTCTAGAGATTCTTGAGTCTCCCCCTCATTTCTTGTAGGAACCTAGAGATTACAGAGGATTGTGCATATATATATATATATATATATATATATGCCACTATATATATGAGATCTATGTATCCAAAGTCAAATCAAGTATGTGTTTTATCCTCGGAGCCAGCATCCCAACCTTAGTTTTATTAATGGCTAGAAAATATAGGTCTTAGAAGGATGCAGTGAGCCATGAGGTTCCCACAGTGATGCTCATAGACCTTGTGGGCTTTTGAAGAATGACTTTGTGTGTTTGGCAGTTCAGGATTTGTTGCTTAGCTTAACCCTGCCATTATTTAGACTGAGTTGGACATGATCAACAGAGAGTTTCATAGTTAAAAGACGTGGTTTATTGTTTGTTTATCTCCTTGTCCTGCACTAACACCGTATTTGTAATACTAAATAACCATTAGGTATATTTTTTTCTGGAGGGAAGATTATTTAAGAAATAAGCAGAGGCGATCTAGCCCCTCATGGCCCTTTAGTGCCTTGAGTCCGTTTCCAGCTGCCTGCTTCTTCTGGAGGCCATCTAGCCCCTCAGGCTCCAGTGCCGTGGTTTCTTGTTCCTTGCTCCTCATGAATTCCATGCCTAGGCACTGTGAGTTCTCATGGGCTCCCTAGCCCCTCAGGGCACTCTAGTGCCATGAGCTCTGTTTTATTTCTGCTTCTCATGGAAGCGCCCTAGCTCCTCATGGCACTCCACATCTGGAGTCTGTGAGTTCCAACCTTTCTCTTTTCTAATAAACTCTACCGTAATTCTCTAAAAAAAAAAAAAAGAAATAAGCAGAAGCCTGACTTTTGGAGTATTCAGTAGAATCTAATTTCAATTGAACTGTTAGAAATTGTGCAATTTTGGAAAGTTGTGAGTCATGTGAGCTTAGTCATGATATCTTGTTGAAGTTGCAGCTGGGGTGTGTAAGTCTCACTTCGATTTCAAAATTGTTTTTGCTGTGTGCTGCTTTTAAAAAAGAGGATGTAGTGGGTGGAAGAAAAAAATGTAGGTCACAGATTTTGTACTTGAAATATTTTGAAATTTGCATTGAGGTTATGGGGTTCTCCACATAACAGAGCTCATTTGGTTTTTGGCAGCACAATTTTAATCAGTATTTTGATGTCTGGCCTCTTCATGTTGCTGTTTATAAGCTAGAATCCCTTGAAACCTAAACACTTAACAACCCAAAGAGCTGAGAGAGATTTAAGATAACTCTACTTTGTACTAGTCGAAGAGATAAACTATTTCTATGATAGAATTAGTGTTAATCAGAAAGGTATGGCAGGGAAATTGGAAGTAGTACTTTTGACTTTCACAGGATTTTCATAGGATGACGTAGGTTTCTCTTATATTACATCTCTGGCGTGATGTAACATAACTGCCAGTATACGATGATGATTCAGTGCTCTGTCAATGAGCAGTGTGCCCGTCTGTCAATGAGCGATATGTAATTGCCAGGTTTGTGTAAGGAACAAGGTAGATTATGGAGCTTGAGTCTTTTAGGGTCTAGTCTCCTGTTAGCCCCTCCCTCACACTTCCCTTTGTGTGCATTCGCGTGTGTGTATTTTTGTGTGTGCGCACGTGTGCGCGCGCGTGATCATTCATGAGATGAAGGTTTTCATTTGCAACATGTTATAACCTCTACTCAGAACTTCTTTCTTCCTTCTCTCGACCCACTAAGCCAGGCAGGGCCGTCACCTCCCTGTTCTTTCTCACTGCTGGCACCGCTGCTGTGGGTAGGTGACACCTGTGCCTGGTCTGCTCCCCAGTGCACAGGGTGTTTCTGTTCCTCTTTGCAGTATTGTCAGTGCCTGGAAGGTTCAGGGGTTTCGGTAAGTCCATGGGTGGAAAAGGAAAGAAAAGGTGAATGTACAGCCATAGCGGACATGTAAAAACAGCAAGAGGGTGGGGGAGATGGCTCAGGGGCTAAAGCCTTTGCTTCTCAAACAAAAGGAACAGATTTCAGATCCTCAGATTCCTAGATCCCACAGAAAAATGCCAGGTGGAAACCGATAAGGCCTGTAATTCCTGCCCTGGAAGTAGAGAATACTGGGATTACAGCAGAGCAGGAGGTAGAGCAGTTCGGGATGATTCCATTGTCACTCTTGGACCCCCACGGGCGCACATGTTCAAGTGCCCTCTGATACGCGAGCACACACACACAGACAGGAAGGGAGGGTGCCACTAGAAAGAGGTCATATTAGTGAGCTAAACTGGAAATAGCTAAACAACATTCTCTAGACTGACTTTTTAAATTGTGTCTTTTATTTTCCAAGTTGTTTTTATAGTAGCAGAAATGAGAAAGCTCAGTTGTTAGTAACATGGCTGGAATAATTATAGATTATTTAGGCAAGTGCTGGTCATTCCGAGAGTAACAGGCAGGTACTGTGGAATTTTTAAAAGTCCCTGACTGATGCTGATCAAAGAAAGTCCATTCACATTGCTTATTGATAAGTGTAGTAAATGCTACCGTACAGAGTCTGCTGGCTTAGCCGTCCTAACAATGGGGAACAAGTAAAATCCTTAAAAATAAATTCAGTGCAAAGGTTGCAGTGGAATACTAGTTGCTAGGATTCTGGAGGTAAAACGCAGCAAAGTGTTGAGTGCCTAGGGAACTTGCTAAAAGGACAGTATCATTCCTTTCTTTTTAAAACTTAGATCTGCTTGAGATTTTGTTAAAGGACAGGATGCTTTCTTAAGCTTCACATACTGATGCTGGGAGTCATTAATGGTACTCGTTTGCTCGTTAGCTCATGGAGCTGATTTTTCTTTAAAAAGATTGCTCACGTGTACCTGCTCTGTGTGTGCTTAAGACAGCGTCTCAACAGAAGCCCAGACTGGCCTTGAGTTTGTGCCATCCTGTCTACAGTTACCAATACTGGGATTACAATGTGGGCCACCACACCCACTCTTCTGTATACTTTCAATATGTTAAGCGATCGCCACCTTTGTATTAAATGATTGGAAAACAGCTATTCTTTAGAAGTGCTAGTTCCATCTTTGCGTTGCTGAGTGAATACAGGACTCACATAGCCCAAGGGAAAAGGGATTTATTATAGTTCACGGTTTTTAATCACAGTTCATCAGCTCATGCCATCCCCACAAAGAGCTGAGAGAGGAGTAGCCTGCACGCAGAGAAGGCATTGTCAGGACCAGGAAGCAGGTTCAGTTTATCCCCAGAGAAAGAGCAGCTTCTACTGAGCTGTGTGTAGGCTCCAGCTTGTAACTAGAAGAGAGTAAGTTGCAGTGGAAACGGTAGCTAAGTATTTTAAAGTGTGCTAACAAGCTGCATTTAAAGGTGCTTATTGTGCATAGTATACCCAGAATAACTAATGATATTGTTCTCTTGCCCATATTTTTTCTAGCTGTATTTTTATGCATAGCTAAGATCATGAAATAGGAATAGTTTTAAAAAATCTCGTTTATAAATAAGTATTTTCTCAGTTCTTGAAATAAACCTGTTGTGAGCATGATTTTAAATGAGTGACGATTTTTCCTGTTTATTTGGAAGTTTTATAACTTACCCAACTATTTCTCACTTACTAATTTGTCTGATTTACACTTTTGCAGACTGAATAATGAACATCTTTAGGCTTAAAGACTTTTCATTTTGAGCTGTTTCCTTTCTTTAGCTTAAGTGGTTTGCTTTTCCTTCTTTCTTACCTTTTTCTTTTAATGTAGTAAGTTGTGTGTGTGTGTGTGTGTGCCCCTGTTGCCTAGAGTGATTCTGAATTCAAGCCTCTTGTATCATCAGCTTCAGTAGTTAAGATTACAGGTAGAAGCCTTCATATTCCTCCAAACTCGTGTGCACATGGAATCCTCTGAAGGCCTGTTAAACACGTTGACTGCCGGGCCCCACCCTGATTTCTGAGCATTGACACTTTGACCAAGTTTGGAGGTGCTATTGGTGTCGCTGGCGTGGAGGACTCGATCCTGAGAACCACTGATTGAAAGTTCCCTGCTTATAGTTCAGTTTCTAAGCCAGTGGGGTTGTGATCTTGAGTGACACATGAGTTCATGTACCCAGCTGAATTAAGGGGCTGGGGACTTGAGAGGTGTGTATTGGTGTCTCAGCGTTGAGAATTCGTGCTGCTCGTGACCACGAGGCTCGACAGCTTCCACGCTGAGTAGAGCTTCTGTGCTGAAAGTTGAGGTGTGGCCCTCGAACCCCAGCAGCTGGTGTGGAGTGAGATGATGAAAAGCTCACCGCCAGCCTGAGCTTCAGGACTTTCTGCTAAAACAGAAAGATACTAAGATGAATAATACAAGCCCCTTGAGGCCATTCCAGAATCTGTGTGTGAGATAAGATGTGTCCTAACCAAACAAGGGCCAGAGGAAAGATATAGATAAACAAAGGATTGTTAGACTTCACAGTGCAGAAGAGAGCCCCAGTTTGGTTGACATGTTAAAAAGTTAAAGGACCAAGAAGTAGAAAGTCTCAGAAGAGCTGGCTATTTTTAAAGGGTTTCAACAGTATCATTTCAGTAAAGCCTGAGTATTTCCGTCAGGAAGGCTGAAATTCAAGACCTAATTCTGTGCTCATATTAGGGTTCTCAAACTACTTCTCTGAGTCTGTTTCTTCATTTGTAAAATGAGAATACTCTAGAGATGTTTTGTGGAGCCAGTACAGGAAAACTACTTGGCATGTGAAGGAAAATTCAGAAATGTTATGAAAGAGAGAGAGACACAGAAAGAGAGAGAGAGAGAATATGAAAATGCTCCTGTGGCGGTCATAGGACAACTTGGTCGAATTGGTTCTCTGCTTTCACCTCTACACGTGTTCTGGAACCTGAACTCAGGTCTCCAGGTGTTTTTTTTTCTTTTTCAAACTTTATTTATTTATTTTGCATATGTGATGCGCGTGTATATGTATGTGCATATTAGAGGGTACTTTGTGTCCCTGTGGAGGACCAAAAGTGACTTTGGGAATCATTCTGGATGCTTCTGCCTCCTTTTTGCTTTGCTCTGGGATTTCCCAGGCTCCGCCCACCAGGGCCAAGACCTGGGATCTGAACTCAGGGCCTTCTGCTTGTGAGACAGTTTTAACCCTGAGCCATCTCTCCAGCCCTTCAGATTGTTTTCAGCCTTTAGCTGCTGAGCTATTTTATTGGCCTCTAAAACTTTTAAAGCTACAGATCTTTTGAAAACTTAAGAAAGAGACAGCCAAGAGTCTGTTGATGAAAATGTAACTAGGACTATAGCATATACTTTATATAGTAATTTTGTTTTGTATCAAAGAGAAACTTGTGCCTTTTCTGAAGTGAGGGCAGTGCTTCTTTTTTTCCCCCTTCTCAGTGTAGTGAAATAATATTAGTTCTGTTTTACTGCATCTACTAACTGTAGGTTTTCCATCCCCTGTACTGGGGCAGAACTGCTTGATGGTCACTGCCCCTATAAAACCTGCCCATTCCAGACTTTCTCTTCCTTTCCCTGAGACTGCTCAGTGGTTCTGGAACTCCATTAATACTTTGACCTAGTTTGTGGTGTGGTGCTTTTTTGGGGGTCATGTCTTACAGTAACTAGTGGCAGTGGTTGATACTATCAGTTGAGGGCAGCAATAGTAGGGGTTCTACCACTTTTTTTTTTTCTCTTCCACACCCTGGAACTCTGACTCAGTTTTTGGGGTTTTCATGTAAAAGACTTGATTTTCTGGTTTTGGTTCCTCAGGCATTGATCCATTTGTGCATTTGTTCTTTCTCATTGCATATCAACTGATAAGGAGCTGGTATAGTATAGTTTGGTAATAAAAATATCATGTCGAACATGTCTTATAAAATTATCTTGTGTAATATGATGTGCTTTTTATTTTATATTAGAGAAAGTGTGTGTGTGTGTGTGTGTCTTGGAGTTGCTTTCCTCCTTCCGCCATGTGTGGCTCTCAGGGTTACACCACCAGGTTTGGGTGCTGGTGCCTTTACCTACTGAGCCATCTCATCAGGTCTTTGGTGCTCTTGAAAATGTCAAATATTATCAGTAGTGCAGTTCGTGTTTAGATTTCCTTGTCTCAGATGCCTTCCCACAGCTGACTTGTTTGACCTAGTATCCAAAACGTTCCATACATTGTAATCGCTGTATTCTTGAATCTATTATGTCTTTGCCTCTCCCTTTTTCCTGTGCCATTTATTTCCTGGAGAAACTGGGTCATTTGTTCTCCTGGAATTCTAGCATTCTAGGTGTGGCCAATTGCTTCCTTCAATTATTGTTTAACTTGGCAGCATCTATTCTTTTATGTCCTAAGAATTTGAACTTAAATTGTCTTTAACTGGGTTTCAGCTTTTTGTTTTTAAGAACACTTGATTTGTGGTGCTAGGCATTTGGACATTTTTATTTATTGCCTCTCACAGCTTACTAGTAGGTTTAGGTGCTAATAATGTTTTTACTTTTATTTCAGAGAAACTTGACTCTTTGCTCTCAGACTACGATATCCTCTCTTTATCTAATATCCAACAGCACTCGGTAAGGAAGAGGGATCTACAGACCTCGACAAATCTAGAAACACTACTAACTTTTTCAGCTTTGAAAAGGTAACTGGAATTATTCATAGAATAATACTGGGGTGATGTGGAGGTGGGGTTCGGTTTGAGAAAAGCAGTAAGAAAGTAACTACAGAAATTAGGAAATTACTTCTTCAAGATTTGTAATGGGGGAAGGGACAGTTACTCATGTTTGTATAAAAGAATTCTTTTTTCATTTTTCCTGCTTTACAAGCGCAAGGAGTATCCCTGCCCCCTCTTTTTGCCCTTCCTCCCTCCCTCCCTCCCTCTCTTCTTTGCTTCTCCTCCTCCAACCCTTCCTCCCTCCTCTCCCTTCAGTCCATGTTACTCCTTTTACTCTCCCGTCTGTCTGCCCTATGGGTCTGGGGTTCCCTCTGGATGTCTGCTCCAGTGGGTCAGACCTCCGTGGCAGAAGTGGTCCTTCCTTGGGTAGACCCCCTGGTAGGGGCGCACCCTTTACCTGTCTAGCCCTAGCTGTAAGGTTCCTACTGCTTGGAATTATTTCTAAAAAGAGGATATTTAATATTATACAAAAGAAATTCATGAATTAATGCATTTGGTTCATTGAAAGTTTATTTAAATTTAAATATAATTGGTTTTAATCAGTGGCTAGTATTATAAAAATAATTTTTAAGAAAATTTGCAATTGGTATAAGTATAGCCTGTTGTTATTCTTATAGATGCTTATTTTAAAATCTCATTTAATCTAAATAATATCTTTATTTTGCATATAATGACTCAAAGTTTCAGTGATAAAGATTTTGTTTAGGACTCTCATGTGGTGCTGGGCTGTGTCTGAAATTTAGTGTTCTTTCTGTTCTGAGTTCCTCTTCATAATATAAATTATTTATATTTAATGTAATTTTAATTTGGTTTAATTTGATTTAATATGGTATATTTTGACAATGGTTTCAGTATTTATGTTCAATAATTACAGACCTCATTTTTGAAAGCTTTATTTTTTTTTAAGAAGTACGAGGAGGATATAAATGGACTAAAATTTTTTTCTGGTTAATGGGATAGATCTTTATCACATTAAAAATACAAGTAGTGCCACAGCTCTAGCAGGCCTAAAGGCTCCACTCTTTGGCCCTTTGCCACAGTGCTGGAAATCAGAGAGAGAAGATGCATTCAATATGGCCACAGTAGAAAGAACCTTAACTGAAGAGGCCAGAGATGTCTAGTCCATTTTCTAGGGTGTTGGCTAAACTGCGAGCTTGATCAGAGAAAGAACTGGGCCAGAGCAAGAAGTATCTGTAGTCAAGCAGTGTCTGTGAAGGTGTGTCCTGTCCATCATGGTCTTGGTTCTGGTTCCGCAAGGGCCAGAGAAGTCCTTGGCTGCCATCACTTGAGAGAATACTCTGGTTCCTACTGGATAAAGGATGTTTCTTCTGTTCCAGGCTGTGACTTCATACATAATTGTCTTCATCTGGGTTGGTGGGGGTGGGTACCTGCCCCGTGAGGTCGTGTTCTTTCTTGAATACAAGGTGGCTCCAGGTGAGGAGTCAATACGTTTGTCAGAAGCACTTTCTAAGTGCCTGTTTCAGTAACATGTGCACCTGATTTAAAAGTCAAACTGAGCTATAGAGGCTGAGGTACAATTTAGCGGTAAGAGGTCTTGTGTGGAGTATGCAAGGTCCTGTGTTCTAGAGACTACAGTTAGTTTTCATTTCTAACTCAGTCAGTTGCCCAGACTCAGAGAGTTTTCCTGTCTGTAAACTTCCAAAGGTTCAGTATACTTCTTTTACATAGAATATTTATTATATTAGATATTAGTAATCTAGAGATGATTTAAGGTAAGGAGAATGTGCTTAAGTTATCAAGTACTGTCTTTTTATGTAAGAGATGGAATATCTGCAGATCTTCGTGTTTTGGGGAGCCTTGGAACCAGTTCTTCACAAATACTGGGTGATATATATACAATGTGATTTAAGACGTTTGTTGTGTTTTGTTTATGAGACACGGCGTCTTTCTGAATGTCACAGCCAGGCCCGCATGTGAATTTGCTATACAATGGAGGAGGATCTTGAAATGTCATATCCTCCAGTTCCAAAGTACTAGGGTTACAGTCTAATGCTGGACTTACTGGCATGTGGTATCACACCTGGTTTTGTGGCACTGGTGAATTCTGGGACCTTATACATGCCAGACAAGCATTCTGCCAACTGAACCTCCTTTTCAGCTCAGTACTAGTGTTTAATCAGCATTTAGTTCCCACCTTTTGATAGGGTCGGGTATCTCTGTATACGTTTTATGTGAAGTTGAGGATCTTTCTCACTTGTTTCTGTTGGTTTTTTGTTTCTTGATTTTCTGTGAATTATCTTTTCATCTGCTTTGACCAATCTATTGGGTTTGTCTTTTTGGCTATTGCGCTGTGGCGTTACTTAGTATGCTAAGGAAATTAATTTACTATTGCATGTTACTAATATTTTACCCAAATTTTTACTTACATTTTTTTAGCTGTTGCCATACTTATGTGCTATTTTAATGACTTTATTAGATTTCACATGAAAATGATACAGTTTTGGTTATCTGGCGTTCAGCCAGTAGCACATCCAGGCAGAGTGGTACCAGAAGCTGCCGTCTTTCAGTGCTTGCTTTGTACTTCGTATTCTACCAGGCACTTTACGTGATGCATCTGTAGTTGTCAGCATGCCATGGCAGAGTTGTTCACTTTAGGAGGGGCACACATGTGTACTCATAGAAATTAGGTAATGTACCAAGGTCATTAATTAATAAATGGCTGTTTAAGCACATGTCTCAAAATTAATTATTTCTGCAGTCCTGGTACAAAGCTTGGTGGAAGAATGAATGTAGTGGCAAGAAGTGAGTAGAAGCAAGGGAAGAACAAAAATAAGGACTCAAAGTTTTGTTTTCTCTGGGCTGGAGAGATGGCTCAGGGGTTAAGACTGCCTTGCAAGCAGAAGGTCCTGAGTTCAGATCCCAGGTCCCACTTGAAAATGCCAAGTGGAAATGGCGGCAGCCTGCATTTCCAACCCTGTTGGGCGGAGCCAGGGAAATCCCAGAGCAAAGCAAAAAGAAGGTAGAAGCAATCCAGGTTGATTCCTGAAGTCACCCTTGGTCCTCCACAGGGACACACAGTTCCTTCTGACACACACACACACACACACACACACACACACACACACAACACACATGCATGCACACACAGACTCTAAATAAATAAAAGCCCTCCCGTCCTCCTGGGATAGGACTCGCTCTCCATCCCAGGGGGTGACATCCAATACTCATCAGGATGGAGCCAAGGGCGGTGCAGGAGCAGCAAAACTGAAAACAAACAAACAAACAAACAAACAAAAAACAACAACAAACCATAATTCGGAAAATCAGAGACTCTACATCAACTACCTGGAACCAGGCCAGCCTAATCTCTCCCCATCCTAAAGCTCAGGGAAATTTGCGGAAGAGGGGGCGGTAAGATTGTAAGAGCCTAAAGATGGGGAGAAGTAACAATATGCAAGATATTCCACACAAGTTAGGGCCGAAGTAATCATAATAGGACTTTGTATGACCTGCACAATGACCAACATATCATTGAACCCCCGAAGTCTAGCATGGATCACAGGCACTAGGATCCTTGGAGGCAAGGGATTAACAGCCACAATAGTGTTCCTATACCAAAGGGGAACACAAGAAAGAGCTCTAGGCAATGCCACTGAGTCCTTACACCTCATCAGAGAGGAGGACCCAGAGGGAAGTTTGACATGCACACTAAAGGATGCTCCAGGAATGGGGGGGAGGGGGAGGCACTGGAGAAAGGGAGGGAGGAGGGAAAGAGAAGGGAAAAGGTGGGGAAGGGAGCAAGGGGATCCAGGGAGGGGTGGAGGGAGGGAGGGTAAGGGGGTACTTATCAACTTCGTATGAGTGGAAGAAAAATAAATAAATAAAATAAATTTAAAAAATATTGCTTTCTCTCTCTCTGTTAGATTCAAAGTGGGCTGTAGAGTCCTTACTACATGGGCAAATGCTTTCATAGCTTCTTTGTTTCTCTTGTTCGATTAAGAAAATGCTAAGATTTCCCTGTATAAAGAAGCATAGATGTTGCCATTTATTATAGTTCTTAAATATTTAATGCAAACCGAGTGTAACAGTTTATGAAATTTTGTGCCATGTGCTTTAGAATAGACTATTTTATCAAACCTTAAGAACCATTCAGTTAGAAGATGACATCTTTTCCATTTGCAGATTGAATGTGTAAGGTCAGAGGTTAAGGGCAAGGTCAAAAAGTAAGGAGGTGAGATAGGATTTGATTCATGGTTTTCAAACTCCACAGAGTGCCCTAACTTTCCTGCCACGTTGATGGCTAACACTTAAAAAGGAAAACCTGTGCAGCAGAAATGGTCATGGATAACTCCACACTTGCCTTGCTAGGAACGCCGTTGGTAGTGGTGAAGATAAATGAGAAATCTCACTTTTTTAAAGCTTTTTATTTTTTTACTTTCTTTTTCCTTTTATATTTTTCTTCCTTCAGTCTTACTTTTTAAATAGCAATAATTTTAGCAATTAATTTTAGATGTGTCTATTAGAATTGAAAAGTATGGAATGAATAAAGAAGATTGTGTGAAGTGAAGTAGTTTTACCAAATAAGAAACTTGAAGTTTACCTTTCAGGTTACATTTCCTCTTTGGTAGATCGATAAAGGGGCTTGCTCTAAAGTAATGAAAAAGTTGCAAAAATTGTTTTGATATTTTTGATACTTTTTGTGTAATGTTATCAGAATTATTTTTTGGAAAAGTTGATGTTTTCCTTTAAGGCAAAATAGTTCAGATTATTTAAGGCTTGTTAAAATTGATGAAGAAATGAAAGTGCTTGGTCTAATTATGTGACTGGAAATTCTTCAGAAGCTGAAAAATAAGGCTGTAAGCAAATAACTTCACATGACTCGGAGCATAAAATAAGATACATTTTAATTGACATACCCTGTTTGGAGGTTTTATAGCTCAATACTAAGGTAGGAAAATTTAAAAACCACAAATTTTTAACATCATTAGGTCTTCATTTTTGCTGTGTAAGTTCTGTGTAGAAAGTTCACACTGTAATTCCTGTAACTTTTCCAGACCTCAAAACATGAAAAACTGTGATTCATGAAGAGCTTTAAAACTGATAGTAAGGAGGTTTTCTTGTCAAAGTCTTACCATAACTGAAAGTAAAACAGTTTATAGCAGTATGTGGGAAGACATACTTTTGGGATGGCAGAGAAAAATGTCCCAAGGATTTATGAAACAATCTTGTTTTTGTCTTTTTCTCTCTGACTGTTAAAACACATACACGGAAACTAAAATTACCATGTATGCTCAAAAGTTAAAAATATTTGTTGCCATGGAAACATGGATTTCTTCCTGGCAGTTGCAAGACTTGTGTAGACCCCGGAAAGTAATACTTCAGCACCATAGCTGATAAAATTTGTTCCAGTGTGTGAGATGAATCATATACTTTTCTTTGCCTTAGGCGTTAATGGGAACATTGAACGACTTTGTAGATTATAATTGAAAAACTACTTGTAGTTTTCATGTCAGACATGAAGTGCTTTGAAAACAAAAAATGATTATGCTGTCTACAGATGAGGAGAGTGTACTTTCATACATGTGTTTGGAAGCTTTGTGTTATTTTCCCTGGTAGTAATTGTGAATAATTTTTTTCAAAGTAATTTTTTTTTACAAAGAAGACAAAAACATGAGTTCTTTTAAATATAGAATCAGCGATTTGTTAATTTTACACAGTGGAAAAAAGTTCTTTTTTTTTAGGATACCCAATTTGATTGCTAGAAGCAACAGAGTTCAAGATTTTCAAATAAATAAAGTTCAGGGTCCAGTGTCATAGTTTGCTAGCAGTGTAACCTTGAGTGTGTTGATTAACATCTGAGCTTCAGGTTTTATTCAAGGGACGTGAACACATGAATACAGATTTTTTTTAAGAGCAGGTAGTTGTTTATAGTCTTTCAGCTGTTTCTTTTATTTATTTATTGTGTGTGTGTGTGTGTATCAGAGGGCACTATGTGTCCCTGTGGAGAACCAAGGGTGACTTCAGGAATTAGATCGATAAAGAGGCTTGCTCTAAAGTAATGAAAAAGTTGCAAAAATTGTTTTGACTTCTACCTCCTCTTTGGTTTGCTCTGGGATTTCCCTGGCTCCACCCACCAGGGTCAGAAGTGCAGGCCACCACTGTTTCTGCCTTTTGTTTCTTTGTGGGATTGGAATACGAATTTAGGACCTTGTGCTTGTGAGACACAGTTTTAATCCTTGAGCCATCTCTCCAGCCCAATATAATCTTTAATAATAAATGTCTGAGAAAGAGCAAGACTCTGACTGCCCACACATGTGTGTTTCCTTATTACTAGTTTCCAGGAAAGGGGTGTGTGTGTAAGCTTCTTATACCCCCCCATATATTAATTTCTTTCGTTTACTATTTCCCAACTAAGTAAGTCTGTCCATTTGTCTTTACAGAAGAAATCTGCCTCCAAGTACCTAACAAAATATTAGTTATCATTGCTTTGAAATCTGACTCTTAAGTACCCAGAAAATGTTAGTTATGCTTGTGTAGTGCTTATTCATGTCATTTTTCTAGATTTTAAAGTTTAATGAAATGAAAAATTAGGCCTCTATTTTTAGCATAACCGTGACTGCATTCTCTCTTCAGGCATTTTAAACTGTACCTGATGTCAAGTACTGAACGCTTCTCGCAGAATTTCAAAGTGGTGGTGGTGGATGGCGAGGGTGAGAGGGAGCACTCGGTGAGGCAGCAGGACTTCTTCCAAGGACACTGTGGTCGGTCAGTACGCAGCTTCATGTTGGCTCTTGTCGGGGCTGGTGCAGTTCTATGCAGAAACAGGCGAGGAGCAGCTTGTGCCTGCTAACGGCTTGGGATTTCAGCCCGGAGTGCACTGACTCCTAAGCTTTGGGTCTGAGGTGAGGACATCAGGGGCAGAAGTCTGTCGTGGAGAAGACTGCTCCCCTCATGGGGGCCAGGAAGCAAATAAGAGAGGACAGGCTCAGTATGGGAGCTTTAGGGACAGTACATACCCCAAGGGACTCCCCAGGTACCCCCTTTCTATAAACCGGGCTGCATCACCTAATAGTCTGCTCAATTATGAATTAATCAGTGGATTGATGCATTGATGAGTCTTAATGATCCAGCATGTTTCAAAACTTGAGTGACAGCTAGACATAGAATTTGGGGCATTTTTAGACTCAAACCATAACTGGTCTCCAGCTCTTCACTGGTGTGCAGTTTTTCTTCCGGAAGTGGATGAAGTGGAAAGAGGTATCATGGGAGTGCCACGTGATTCTGTTGAGCTAAGTTTGGAAGCAGAAAAATGCTAATGTTGGAAAGTAGGTGCCATGTAGCATACCATAGTTGGCTGCCTCCTCCTGTGTAGCTCACGCTGGCCCCACACTTCAACATGCAGTTTAAGACTTACATATTCCAGGTGGTGCCTCCTGCCTTTTCTTTTTATGAGACAGGCTAGTCTAGGTTAGCCCGCCACTCATGGCCATTCTTACCTCAGTCTCCTGAACTCTGGTATTACTGGCTCTTTCTCCTAATCAAAATTAGGTAAAGTTATTGCCAAGAAAATCTATAGGTTTCCTTGTTTTGGGAAATGGATGAGTTTAAAATTACTTGAATTGTGCTTATTCCTCGGATAGGATTGAGGCGAGAATTGTGGAGGTTTTTTTCCAGGGGCCTTTTTTCTTGTTTGCAGAACCCACACTACTAAGATTAATTCTAGTCTAATGAGTTTACTTGATTTTATTGTCAGAATGCATAGTCTACTTTTTTATTTATTTTGAGGATTAAAGTAGAGTTTATTAGAGGAGAGAAAGAAGGAACTCACGGACTCCACATGTGGAGTGCCATGAGGGGCAAGAGCGCCCTGGAGAACTCATGGACTGCATGTGTGGAGTGTCGTGAGGGGTAGGTGCCTTATTATTCAATACAAATGTTTTAATAACGAAAATATCTTCTGTCTCCAAGGTGAGCCAGACTCTAGGGTTCTAGCCCACATAGGTGATGATGATATCACCATAAGAATCAACACAGATGGGGCAGAATATTACATAGAGGTAAGTGTCTGTGAGGGGTTTTATTTTTCTTATTTTTATGTGGGGTTGGATGGGGTGAGACAGGGTCTCATGTAACCCGACTGTGCCAGAACTGGCCGTGTAGCTGTGGCTGGACTGGATGGACTCCTGCCTTTCATGCTTGCATGTCTGCTGGTCCTGAAGTGCCCTCTGCTGGACCTGCCTGACCTCCTTCCTTCTCGCCCTTCCTCTCTTCTTCCTCTTCCTTTTCTCTTCTTTTTGGTAGGGCTTTCTGTCCCCCACCCTCCCACCCCCTACTTTCAGTAGTTTATCTCAACTTTAAAAAAAGCTTCTTGGTTGATTTACCATGCAAAAGCACCCTGCGGACACCTGTCTCCAGTGCCTGGAGGCCGAGGCAAGAGGACTGTCATGGGTTCAAGTTTAGTCTGGTGCACTGAGTGGTTCTAGGCTAGCGTGGGCTTCACACAGAGACTCACCTTGAAAGCCAAGAATCTCAGGTGGTGCCATGACTAGCCTGCATTACTTTTGTAACCATTCCTACGTTACTTTTGAGGTGCTAATGATAGAACCCAGGGACTCCACATGCTCACTGCTTCACCATTGAGGTGTACATCCAGCTCATACTGTTGGCCTTTTGAGAATATTTTTCTGGTTTTTTCCCTTTGTATATAATACAAGTAAATATGACTATGCAGGCTATTCTTTCTTGCAAACATGGGCTCAGGAATATGTAGTTTGTCATTCATTATACATTTTTTTTTAATTTATTCGTTTTGTGTGTGTATGTATGTGTGTATGGGTGTGTGTCACGTGGAAGACCAAGGGGTGACTTTGAGAATCATCCTGGATTACTTCTACCTCCTTCTTGCTTCAAGCTGGGATTTCCCAGGCTCCGCCCACCAGGGCCGGAAATGCCTGGTGTTTTTATGTGGGACCTGGGATCCGAACTCAGGATCTTCTGCTTGCGAGACAGAGTCTTAACCCCTGAGCCATCTCTCCAGCCCTCATTACACATTTTTTTTTTAGCAATGTCATTATGAAAATCTTTTCAGGTTAATAAATATAGTTCTAAATTAGGATTGTTAGTAAAGGCTATCTGATGATCCATTGTTTAGCTAAGTCTCTATTGATATCATATAGAATGATTTCGCCTTGGACAGACTTTTGAATGCTTGTTTTTGTTTGTTTGTGGGCCTGGGTGCATGTTTTTAATTGGGGCAGTGGTCTGGGTCAGCAGTGTGTGCAGAGAGCCATTCGCTGATTTTTTTTTTCTCTTTTGAGACGGTCTTACTACATCATACTCTCCAGCCTGGAACCTCTGCTTAGACCAAGCTGCCTTCATGCTTACAGTCATCCTTGTGCCTCTGCCCTCTTGAATATGGGGATCACAGGCATGTGCTAGTTTGTAGGTCTATGAAATTGAATGAGGAAATCATCAGAGGCTGCTTTGCTTGCACGGGCTGCAGACATCGCCTCGCGTTCTTGTTGGCACGTGTGAGGGTTCTGGGTCACCAGTTTGACTTCGGCTGTCCTGATGGGTGTGAACTGGTGTCTTACTCGTTTTCTCATTGATTTTCATTTTCTCCGTGAGGAACTTTACACACTTGTGAAATTTTATATGTATGTGTAAAACCTTGTTTATTCTCCACAGCTCAGATGTGTGTTTATGGAGAGCTTAATTTTGTAAAAGTAGAAACATCTTTTTGGCCTGAGTCACTCACCTTTGGGAAAATGAGCTGAAATTTATGGTAGTCTCACAACATTCTAAATACTTTTTGTTGTTTTGTATTTGTGGTATTAGGATTGAAACTGCAGATACTTTTTAGCTGCTTTTACTAAAACTAATAGGTCTAGGCATATTGTTAGAAGTGTTCAGTCATCTTTTCCTGTGTATAAAATGCAGCAGGAAAGAAGATGCCACAGACCCTCTATGTGGCACCTGCAGCCTGAATAGACCAGCAGTCTGCACGTGCTTTAAGTGGAGTTAGGGAAAAGGATAGACTTTTTTTTTCGTGTTTCCTAACTCGTTCAGAATATTGCTTTTTTCAAATGCACATAAAATAACAAATAATCTATATATTTAGTCACCAGCATAGAACTCCATCTGATAAAAATGAAAATGACTTATCTAATAAATGGCTTATTACTTAAGAACAAGCAAAGGCTGTTGTAAAATTTAATTTGATGAGTAGACACTCTTGCTTCTTCCATTTCATTGTGTGTATTTTCTGTTTTAGCCACTTTGGAGATTCGTTAATGACACAAAAGATAAAAGAATGTTAGTTTACAAGTCTGAAGATATCAAGAATATTTCACGCTTGCAGTCTCCAAAAGTGTGTGGTTATTTAGAAGCGGATAATAAAGAATTGCTTCCAGAAGGGCTCATAGACACAGAGCCACCCCAAGGTGAGGACACAATACGCACTTCACGGTGGACTCCAGGGAGGGCGGGGTTTTAACTGGGGAGAAGGGATGAGCAGATGAGCAAGGCAGTGCATGGAGGTCGGAGGACAGCTGTTTGGAAGTTGATTCTCTTCCTCCTGTGTGGACGCCAAGGAAGAACTCAGGTCACCAGGTTTGTGTGCAGGGGCCTTTACCCCTGAGCCTCTAGGAGGCGTTTGTTAATTTTGAAAAAAAAAAAAATGCTTATCATAAAGTAACTGTTTGCTTGAAAATAGTATATTTCGCTTAAAAAATAGAGTTTTGGTGTTATAGAAATTCTTAATTCTTTTTCTGTAATGTCATAGTTGAAAATACTGAAGTAATAGGGCTTAAAAGAACTTGGGGAAAGGGCAGTCACCTGATCCCCTGGAAAATTCTCTATTTGTAGTTCTTGAGAAATATCAAAATGATTTTAAAAAGCAGTCCTTAGAGCATTTGAGGAATTACTTGCGTAGCCACGAAGATCTAAATGGTTTATAATGCAAAGAGATTGTCAGTCTTTGCACTGTTTGGGGTCATTTAAAAGACATGAACATTTCGAGAATTGTCTTCTGTACTCATTTTCGTGTTTTCAAGGAGAAAGTACTGCTGTGTTACCCAGGCTGGCTGGCGTTGCTGAGCTCGAGTTACCTTTCTGCCTCTGGCTTCTGAGCAGATGGGACTGTAGCATGTGCCACTAGGCCAGGCTGCCACTGTTTGTGATGTGCTGGAAGACATTCCTAGCATTTAGTGTGTTGATAAAAAAATTCTTAATCAGATTAAAAGTTTGTCTTCTGAGAATACTCTTGATATAGTTACATGTATTTCATTTCATTTTTAAAATGTATTGATGATTTTGCTTCTATTTAGTTAGTGAAGCTTCCCAGACTGATAAATAGAGCCACATATGTACACAGTCTATTTCTGTATTTCACGTACACGAGTATTTTGGTATGTGTGTGCGTGCGCGTACTTGTACATGCTTGAGAGTACAGGCAGATACTAAGCAGGTCTGTGTGTAAGGAAGCAGTAAAGATTTCAGTCTAGTGCTGACCTTAGAGGCACTTTCAAATGCTCAGGATGCTCATGTTAGTCTGTCTGTCTTGTCTTCTGTCTGTCTGGACAGTGGCTTTCCAGGCTGCCTGTGTCAGCTCTTCATCTTCTTGCTCAGCCTCGCAGTGCGAGGGACGCAGGTGTGTACCCCACATCCAGCTCAGTTACTTCACTTACATTTTATGATCAGTATTTTGGTTAATGCTTGCGCTTCCAGAAGAAGAAGATGATTGGTCACTTCATAGTCTAGTAATTGATAACTCTTTTATTCTGGTAATGCTTTTAAAATTTAAAAATGTTTCTGGGGCCATTCAGATAGCACTGTAGGTAAGATGCCTGCTGGCAAGCTTGGTGACCTGAGTTTAATCCCGGGAAGTCCACGTGGTGAGAGAAGAGAACTGACTTCCAGAAGTTCTCTGACCTCTGCATGTGTGCCATGGCACACTGAAGATTTTTCTTTCTTTTGTGCTAGGATTTAAGCCAGGGCTTGCTGTATTCCAAGCCTCCTTGCTTCTGTATTCTACAGTTTTAAAACCTCCTATTACTTTTCACTTTTCTTCCTCCAAATTGTTTTATTCAGGACACTTTTAAGCAACCAGGTATGGTGGTACATGCTAATAATCCCAGCACTTGAAAGGTGAAGGTAGGGGGGGGATCAAGAGTTCAAGGTCTCCCTTGGCTCCATAGTGAGTGAGTGGCCTGCCTGGGCTCGTGAGACACTGTCTCAACCTTGTCCTCCCAAAAAGAACTAAACTCCAATAATGTTTGCTTCAGAAAAAAAGTAGATTTAAAGTGTTACTATAAAAAACTTGTTTTGATGAATTTTGATTTAATAGTGCATACAAATTCATATTAGAGTTTGTTCATCGGGTGAAGAGAAGAGCTGATCCTAATCCCATGAAGAACACGTGTAAATTACTGGTGGTAGCAGATCATCGCTTTTATAAGTACATGGGCAGAGGAGAAGAGAGCACCACTACTAATTACTTAGTAAGTTTTTGATCTCACGTAGGGTAATCGGACAAGCAATCTGTGTGGGTGGGTAAATTCCATCAAGAGAAAGGTGAAGTAATTTACAACTTGAAAAAACCAGTCCTGTTCAGCATGCTGTGTACTTTCCTTTCTCTGAGATTTTCTCCCCACTCACCTTGTGTGTTTGTGTGTGCATGGAGGCCAGAAGACAACTGGGGAGGGGGTTCTCCTACCAAGCGGGCTTCAAGAATGGAACTCAGGTGTCAGAGGCTTGGCAGCAAGTGTCTTACATGTTGAGCCGTCTTGCTGGCCCTCTGAGGTACTTACATTATTAAATGGAAGCTATAGTTTCAAATTTATAAGATTCCATTTTACTTATAAATTATATTTTTATGCATTAGATTATGCATATTAAATTTTGGGAAAGTTCATAATCTAGTCTATTATACAAGTGAGCTGTTCCTAAAATGTTAGTCACATGTATAGATTTATGTTTTAGAATAAAAAAAACTTGAGTGAAACGGCGTGTGTGGTGTGTGTGTGTGTGTGTGTGTGTGTGTGTGTGTGTGCGCGCGCGCGCGCGCGCGCGTGCATGTATTTTTTTTTAAGAGAGTTTTAATCTTAGGACAAGTGAGACTTTCATAGCCGTAATGAAAACTCCAGAGTAGAGACATAAGGGCAAGACAGAAGACGTGTTGGCACCACATCTGTTTATTCTTTTCTGTGCTGGGGATCAGACCCAGGGCCTTATGGGGTAAAGCAAGTGGTCTTCATTGAGCTACACCCTCAGCCTGCCACAGGATCTTGAGCAGCAACTATAAATTTTTAAATTTAGAGGCATCATAATTTTGACGAAGTTCTTTTTCTTTCCTTTCTTTTCTGTGCGACACGACTTCGGCCGTACTGGCAGTGAGTGCTGGTCAAATGTCATCATGGAGGGAGCGAAAGAAAGCAGCTATTCACGCCCCAGCGGTCGAAAGACGTCTTTCTTGCTTTCCCATTCTCCCTTGGCTCTCCTCCCTACCCCAGCTTTCCTTTCCTTTCTGTCAAGCGTAAGCATTTATGAGAATAGTGGATCTCATTGTACCCTAGCTCCTAAGTGAGAGAGATTTTTTTTCTTGAAAAAGATCTTTCTTAATTTGGGTTTTTGTATTGAGGGGCTCTTGTTAATTCTTTGTGCACTGTACTGTGAATATGAGTATAATGTGAGGTCTACTTTTAAAAGTTGAATTTCTTACAGTTACTGTAAAAAATAATTTTTTTTATTTATTCAATTGTGCGTGTGTGTGTGTGTGTGTGTGTGTGTGTGTGTGTGTGTGTGTGTGTGTGTAGAACCACGGGCGAATTCGGGAACCACCGTGGACGCCTCCGCCTCCTCCTTGTTTACTCTGCCCCGGGATTCACAGGCTCCGCCCACCAGGACCAGAAACGCAGGCCGCCCCCGCTTCCGCCTGGCGTCTATACGTGGGGTCTAGGATCCGAACTCAGGACCTTCCCGCCTGCAAGGCAGAAGCTTAACCCCTGAGCCACCTCTCCAGCCCCAAGAATAATTTTTTAAGTTATTTCAGGGTTGCTGGGACAAACCTCATCAACCCATTTCTTAAATATTTTTTCTTGACAGTTTCATATGAGAATACAATGTCTTGAAGTGACTTTGACCCCCATGTTTTCTAATCCTTTCTCTCTTCCTTCTCTCATTGTAAATTTTCCCTAGTCTTCCCTTACCTTCATGTCCACTTTTCATGTGACCCACACAAAGGTTCACGGGGCTCCCTGTGTTGTATGTGCCTGGCACTAGCTGGAGCATGGGTGCGTACTGAGAAAGGGGCTCCCCTCCTATGGCCAGCGCTGACTTCAGTAGACCCTCAAGGAAGGGGGCACCTTGTGAGGTCTTCCTCTTAGATGACATGTTGATAGACCAAACCTTGTACAGATCTAAAACCCATTTTTTGAGTGTTAAAACACTCTCTTGGAGGGAAAGATCAGTAATTACTATTTTGTTTGTTCTTATGTAATTCTCAGTGACTACACTGTTTCTCTGAGCCAGTTTGTCCAGATCTGAGGTAAAAGCAATGTGGCTGAAATACGCTCTCCTTCCTCTGGTCCCTCACTCAGGAGTTGGATGGGGTGGGGTACAGAGAGACAGAGGCAGCAATTACCAACACCTTTTTACTTGTTCTGGGGAGCACAGTTGAGGTACTTGTCAAGAGAGAGAATGAAGATATTACTTAAAATTGATTTTTCTTTTCTTTTTTTGTGAAATCAATTGACTTTTCACCTTCATAGTTGACTGGAATGATAGTTTTTAAAAAGTATGGTAATTGATGTTTTGGTTCAATAGATGGCTGATTACCTGATGTTTAGGAAGATTTCATCATAGTATTCTTTCTGTCTAGTAGCAATCCTTTAAGTTTGAGTCTAGGAATAATTTCTTTAATAGAGTCATACATATCTCAGTGTTGATTTTTGTCACCAATAGAAACTTTTACAATAGCATTTTTTTCTTGATTGAATTTTTATCCCTATAGTTACTGAATTATGTTACAAAAAGTGGTAAGGTTTACATAATGTCTTTTTTATATACACAGATAGAGCTAATTGACCGAGTTGATGACATATATCGGAACACTTCGTGGGATAACTTAGGATTTAAAGGTTATGGAGTGCAGATAGAACAGGTATTTATCCACAGATATGGTCTTGTGTTAATCTGTGACCTAAGTGCTTTTATTTGTATCTAGAACTTAAAAACTTACCTTTGACATTAATCATGTATATTCTCATCCTATGATTTATTCCTGATAAATTGAGCAGTGTTTTTGGCACTGATCCTAGGTTATGAAGTTCTCTGTCTCAAGGCTTGTTTTGGGCAGAAGTTCTCTCAATGTATTTTGCTCCCCACTTTTATCATTTATTCCCTTTTATTCCCTGTAGCACTTCCTTTTTCTCTGATTGCACTTCACTTCTTAGCTAGAGTCCTGGTACACGTGCTGAGCCCTTAATCACACATTTTCCAGAACCAATAATGTTTCCCCTAAACATCCTCAGTCTTCTTAGCTCTTGACAGCAAGTCCAGAAAGTTTGCACTGATATGTTGCTATTAAATTCATGACCAAAGAGCTTGCGAGAGCAAGGGAGCTTTGTTCCTGCCATCCTCAGTTACTTCTTAGTCCACTGGCAGGAGCCCTCACGCCAGACCAGGAGCCGAGGAAACTGGCTGCACCACATCCACAGAGATCTCTGAGAGGAGTGAACCTCGCTTGCCAGACTGTTGATCTGCCAAAGCACACTGAAAGAGTCTGAACTACTCTCTCCTCTCACCCCGATCTTACCCACCTGTCCAGGGAATAGTGCTGCTATTGCTGCACTAAGTCGTCCCACATCAATCATATCTCCTGCACGCTTGCTCAGGACCTGCTGTAACTATGAGTTCTTCATAAATATGCCTAGAACTCAGCCTGAAGTTCTCAAGTTGACACCTGTATATTACTAGCACATCATCATAATTATGTCTCAGAGTAAAATTCCAAATGGCTTGAAAATTAAATATTGCTTTGGCCAAACAGACATTTTGATATAATTATATAATTATTTTTCCAAGCTCTTTATATTAAACCATATTCTTATAGATTATAGTATAAAATTTAGAGATTAGAAAATAAACCCCAAAAAATTTAGCTTGGCATGGTGTCACATGATTGTCATTTTAGCTCTTGACAGACAGAGGTAGATAAGTCTCTACAAGTTTCAGACCAGAGTGGTCTGTATAGCAAGTCCCAGATTAGCCAGGAATACTTGGCCCCAACTCAAAAAGCAATGACAAGAGTCCTTTTGAGATCAGGAGCGTACTTGTGAGTGTTAAACTTTGGTAGTGTTTATATAAAACTAAGAACTATTTTTCCCTCTTCCATTCTTTTACTGTTTTACATTTTTAAAAAGTTTTTGTTTGAATAGGAAATATGTATATGGTATAAAAACCAGGGAAAGTTGACAGTCCTAACTTCTGTCTGGTGAGTTCCTTTTCCTGGAAACACCCTCCTGGTAGCTTCATATAACCTTCTCCCGAGACTCTTTATGTGTGTGTAAAGTTTGTATGTGTAAGTCTGTATTTGACACAATAGCAGTCTTGTGCACCATTTTGCACCTTGCTTTTAAATTCAGGGTGTGTTGGAGATTAGGGATGGAGACATACAAGTTCCTTTTTGCATTAGGAACTCGGACCAACTGAAGCACATGGTAACATAGGGATTGAAATACCAACTTCATTAGTCCATAAAAGATGGAGGAGGTGACTTAGATGTGCAGCCGTGTTGGCTTCCAGTTTTTTCATGTTAGAGTTGACCTCGACCCCCACCCAAGCCGCAGTGGCCTTGCCCAGTGACTGTGCTGTGTGGCCTCGGTGCTGAGCAGGTGGGCCTTGTGCAGGGAGAACGAGAACCAGAGTGGCTAGCTTCTTCCCTTTCCCAGATTCCCTGGTGAGAAAGCTTTTTTATTCTTTCCTCTTAGTAGGCTTAATATGAATTTATCTTATGCATATATGAGAAGCTTGTTTTTTAATAATCCTATTCTTATGCTACAGGAAGTGATGCACATTTAAGTTTTTTATTTTTAAATGTTACTATAGCTGTAATAAATACTTTAGGCTCATATAATCCAAGTTCTCACTTTTTTTAAACAGAGGTGGAGAGTGTAAAAATTTATTTGAATTAAAACTTCATATATATAGTCAGTGCATTTATTTTTTGAGACAGGTGTTGTTGAGTACCCCAGCCTGGCCTCGATCGTTCTCAGTCTTCTAAGTGCCAGGATTACATAGATAGTCCTTTTTGAACTGCATAGTATTCAGAGACTCAGAATTTTCTTGGAAACATTGTAAGTGTGTTATCTCTTTAAGTATAGATTCGCATTCTCAAGTCTCCACAAGAGGTAAAACCTGGTGAAAGGCACTATAATATGGCCAAAAGTTACCCAAATGAAGAAAAGGATGCTTGGGATGTGAAGATGTTGTTGGAGGTAGGTTATGGGATTCTGGGTGTGGTGCTCTTGGTATCTCTTTGTGATTTCTAATATAAGCTTGCTTTCGTTAATGAAAGACTGGAGTAGAAACCTAGTATCTTTGGGAATCTAATTAGGCACAATGGATCTTCTCAAGAAGATAATGTGAATAGTCAGTAATGATTGTGTGTGTGTCTGTGTCCCATTGACTTTTGTCTGGGCTGCCTTGGATGGCACGTGCCGGAGCGCTTATGGGCGTGTGCCATCGAGGAAAGCATCTCCCTTCACCCATCGGCTCTCTCAGGAGATGTGGGGCCTCTGGAGGTCTTTCCCCTTCTATGGTGAAATGCTGGGAGGACAAATCCCATGAAGGACTTGTGGAAATGTGCATAACAGCTGTGAATTCATGGTGCAGCAGCCTTGTCCTGTCCAGATGATATCCAGCTGCATCTGCCCCTTCAGCTCTTACACGCTTACTGTTCTTTTCTGCCATGTTCTCTGAAAATTTTTTTTCACCTTTTTGTAGCACAAGTCGCTTTGAAGTTTAACAACAGATCTATTCGGACAGTAATTATCAAATAGGTAATGAACATGTATTGAAGAGTAAACATAGGTTGGAAATTTGAAGGTTCTCTATAGACAACTATAAAATTTCTGTTCTCATCCTGGTAATAAGTTTAAAGGTGGTTAGTTGCTGTCATAGTTAAGCACAGGTGTCAGCTTGACTGTTGAGGGTTTGAGCTCTGGGCACAGTTGTAGAGATTTGATGGTTGAGTTAAGCCCGGGGCAAACCTGAAGGAGATTGTCCAGCTGGTAGGGAAGACCCAGCCCATGGTGGGTGGGATTAGGCCCTGGATAAATCACAGAGAGCTGGTTGAGAGAAGGGCATCCTTCTGTTCACTTGGCCAGACATGGTGGTCTGGCAAGTAAGGATTGTCCATCTCTCAGCCGTTGCAGTGATGGTGTGGCCAGTTCCCTCGGCCCTGGTGTTGGTGCGTGCTCTGCCGTCAAGCTGGACTAAGAACTGTAACCAGAAATCGTAAGAGAATAAACCCCTTGTTCCCTTAAGCCACTTGATAGTCATTTATCAGCAACCATGCGGGCTGACTACAACAGTCGCTGTGGCGTGGTTGTTCTTGGAGCCACATGACCTCTGGGTGCATGCAGTGCGTTTCCTGACTGCTCTTAATAGATCCATACAAATTTAGCAACTTAGAAGACTATTTCCATGGTCAGTCCTGACATACCGGGGCAATTCTGGGCGCCTTGCTTATGCTCTCAGATCAAAATTAAGTCTCAAAGCTTGAATGAAATTACAGATTTTGTCAGTTCTTTGTCCAGAGCCATTATGTGCTGTGTCTCTATAACATCGTCGTATCTAATTTGATCTACCAACCACACTGAAAGGTAGGTTGCAGTAGCACCATAGCTTCTATGAGACTCGGCTCTGACGGCCGTGACAGTGTCGCATGCTTGTCAGTGCTCTGAAGGCTGCAAGTCAAGATCGAGGTAGCAGCAGAGCTCTTCTGAGGTCTTTCTCCTGCGTGTAGGTGGTGTGTGCTCTCTGCTCGTGGAGACTGTTCTGATCACCGAAGGAGCCAGTCATGTTGAGTTTAAGGTCCACCTGCTCATCTCCTTTTATCTCCATAGAGACTGTCTCCAAGGAAAGTTGCATCCTGAGATATACACTGAATTTTGTGGTCACAGTTCAGCCCATTCATCAAAGTGAATCTTATTTCTGGTTAGTCATACAACTGCAATTCAGAGTTAGATTTGAGCAGACCTCTGGAATAGCCGAGTCTCTACAGCTCTTTTGTGGGTCCACAGGTGCTCGTTAGAAGATTCCTGGAATTACCTTATTGCCGGGGGCTGTCGGAATCTTAGGCAGCCTTTGTTCTGCACATAGGATTCTATCTTTCATGTTAAATATTTTGAAAAAAAAATTTTTTTTAAATCAGAGGTTCTGGATTCTTATGTTGGAAGAATGTGATAAACCCCTTTGAACTAAACAAAAAAACAACTTTATGAACTGTTGCAGTTTGCCTGCGTGGTTGCTGATAAGTCACCATCAAATGGCTTAAGGGAACAAGGGGTTTATTTTCTCTTATGATTGTCCAGTTAACAGTTCATAGTCCAGCTTGACGGGAGAGCTCACACCCACCGCCAGGGCTGAGGGAACTGCCCACACTGTCACTATGTAACGGCGGAGAGAGCAACAATCCTTACTCGCCAGCCCAGCACATCTGGCCAAGTGTACACAAGGATGCCAACTCTCTCAATCAGCTCTCTGTATTTTATTCCCAGGCCTAGTCCCACCCACCATGGGCTGGGACATCAGCCAGACAATCTCCTGCAGATCTGCTCTGGGCTTAACTTGACTGTTAATTCTCTACAACTGTGCCCAGAGCTCAAACCCTCAACTGTCAAATTGACACCTGTGCCTAATTATGACATAAGCCCATAGTACTCTTTAAGTGGATTAAATTTTTTTTATTTTGGGAACACAAAATATGTATGTATGCTTTCCTATAAATTTCTACTTACAGTTCTCTTGTACTATAAAATTTAAAGCAATCAAACAATAATCCTTACCAACCTACTGCTGTACGTTGTGACAAAGTACCTGGCAGAATGACTAGCGAAATGGCTCAGCTGGCAAATGCCCATCCTGCAGAACTGGAAACCATAGAACGTCATCTCTGAATCTCTACATGTGTGCCATGGGCCCATGGCACCTTCCATTCCCTTCCTTTCCTCTCCCTTCCCCATCCTTTCCTCTCATCGTCTCGATGGAATGAGCAAAATGTTGTTGAAAAAGCCTGACAAAAAGCAAGCAAGAGAGAAAGGGTTCTCTCTGCTCCAGTCAGGCTGCATCGTGGCGGGCAGGCAGGAGCTGAGCGAGTGCGTGCACGTGCGCCGCGTGGGGCTTCCGCTTGCCTGCCTGCTCCTTCCTGCAGGCCGAACCCTTGCCTGAGTTCTGCCCACGCTGAAATAGGCCTTCCCACATGAGTTAGGGTGCCCAGACAGTGCCCACATGCACCCTCAGAGACTGTCCTTAGGCGGGAGAGCCCTCTCAGGTGTCAGGTTGAGATGAATGCTAATCATCACACCAAGTAATCACACCTAGTAGAACATTTGAAACACTCGAATCTGTTTAGATGCAGGCACTGCAGTCCCTTTATAGAGCTGCAGTTGGGCTGTCCTGAGTGAAGGTCTCTGTGGAAGAGCCGTCAACTCATTCTTACTGACTGGCGAAGGTGCCTGAGCTGCTCACCACCCTCAAGGCTGCAGGGTGTGCTTTCTACTGATGCAGCTCCGTGTGTGTCCCAGGCACAGAGCCTCGAGCAGCACGATGTGGTGGGGGCTGGGCAGAACTGCAGCTGTTTACTGATGTTGGGTGAGACACCTGGAGCCTGTTGTAATTGTTAATCTAATTAAGCATTTTTTTTAAAGCAATTTAGCTTTGATATAGCTGAGGAAGCATCTAAAGTCTGCCTGGCACATCTTTTCACATACCAAGACTTTGATATGGGGACTCTTGGCCTCGCTTATGTCGGTTCTCCCAGAGCAAACAGTCACGGAGGTGTTTGTCCAAAGGGTATGTGTCTCATTTGAATGGTGACATGCTGAATGGTCGCGTTAGGGTTGTGTATTTACTAATTTTTTTGGTCTGTTTCCTTTTGCTGCTAGCTTACTACAGTCCAGTTGGGAAGAAAAATATCTATCTGAATAGTGGTTTGACCAGCACAAAAAATTATGGTAAAACCATTCTTACAAAGGTATGTTCTTTGATACTTTTTTCTTTAAACAGGACAGATTTTGAATTTATTGCAAACTTTTTTTTTTGCATACACGTATATGTGTACTTTGTGTGTGTGTATGTGTGAGTGCGCATATGTTTAGGGGTGTGTGTATATGTGTGGAGGTATGTACATAGTGTGTTCAAGAGGGCACTTGAGTGTACACATCTTGGAGGCCCAAATGTAATACTGGGAGTTATCCTGGATTTCTCTGCCTCCTTACTGCTTTGCTCTGGGGTTTTCCAAACTCTGCCTTCCAGGGCCCGAAGACTTTAACCCCCGAGCCATCTCCCCAGCTTAGTACCTTAGTTATTTATATCTGGTGTCCTGCTCATCTGTCTATCTGTGGAGGTCAGAGGAAACTTTCTGAAGCCAGCTCGCTCGTACCATGTGGGCTTCCGGGGACTGAACTCAGGTCTGGACAGATGCTTTTACCCTCTGTACTGTCCCACTGGCCTCTATACTAGTGTCTTTTTAAGAAGTAATATAGGTTTTACTTTTTTTATTCTGGCAAAACAAAACAAAAAACGTTTTCCGTGAGCAATCTGAGAATTAAAGGAACATAGGAAGAAAAAAATCTAAAATGCCTGTTAGCTTTCTTTCAAGACAAGACGGTGCTTTTCTCCACTTGATCGTGATCAAGGGCCAGAAGCCTCCTGGAGCTGTTGGTCCCAGCGGCTCTCTTAGGGTCTCTTGTCCAGGGCCCTCGGTGCGGCTGTCACTGTGAGGACTCACTTTCTTTTTTTTTTTTTTTTTTACAATGTACTTTTAAAATTTATTTATTTATTTATTTATTTATTTTTTATACTTCTTTTTTTTATTAAAAATTTAATTATACATTTTAAATTTTTTTACCAGTTCCCTCCCTCCCCCCTCCTCCCCCGAATCCCCTCCTCCCCCTCCCCATCTCCCAGTGCCTCCCCCCCAATTCCCAGAGAGTCCTTTATTGTGTACGCCTAACTCTCCACTGGGTCCTCCTCTCCGATGACATATAAGGACCCAGTGGCATTTCCATAAGCCCTTTCTCTTGTTCCCCTTAAGCATAAGATCACTACTATGGCTGTCAATCCCTTGCCTCCAGGGGTCTCGGTGCCCTTAACAGATGCTAGACTTTATGAGGGCAACAGTGCACTGGACATTGCACAGGGCATGCAAAGTCCCATTATGATTGCTTTGGCCCCAACTATTGTTGAGAATCTTGCAAATCGTTGCTCCTCCCATCCTTTTGCTCTTACAATCTTACCGCCCCCTCTTCCGCAAATGTCCCTGAGCTCCAGGATGGGGAGAGATTAGGCTGTCCTAGTTCTATGTGATTGATATAGTCTCTGAAGTTCTGGATTGTGGTTTGTTGATTTTCTTTTGCAGTTTTGCTGCTCCTGCAATGCCCTTCACTCCATTCTGCTGGGCACTGTATGTCACCCCCTGGCCAGAGACAAAAAGCTGTTAAACTGGAGTCTTGTTATAAAAGCACATTCAAGGGTAGATGTAATAAGAGTAGGAAACCTCCCTGAGGGAGGGGTCCATCACCCATTTGCAAAATGGTTACTTTTTATCTGCTAGACTATATGCCCTCCCCTTCTGGTGAGATCAGGAAAGAACGTCTGTGAACTTAACCAGGTTTCTCATTACTTACTTGCAGACCTTGATGGAGGCCTATTTTCTCTGCTGTAACAGAGGACTCACTTTCTTAAGAGATTTTTATGTCTGGGTTGGGGACAGGCCTGGAGCTCAGTTGGTAGAGTGCTGGTGCCGCATGTGCCATGTAGAACTAGGTGGCGCCTGGATCCCGCAGTCCCAGGTGAAGCAGGAGGATTACAGTTGAGGACTGCGCCTGAGCGCGTAAGGTTCAGGTCAGTCTGTGTTTTTACATGAGACTGTCTTAAAAAGTTTTGTGCAGATGTATCTATTCAGAATATGTTTTTGCTACAAATAACAAATTACAATAAACATTGGCTTAAATAAACGCTCAGTTTTGCCAAGCTGTCTGTAAGCTGAAACAGACTTCTGTAAGTGTGCGCTGGACCCATTCAGAGATGCTGTGCGTCTTCCTGACTTTCTTCCGCTGTTCTAGGCCCAGCTTCCTGCTTCTAGTCACAGGAGGCTTCTCTTGCTGTGGAAGACAAACTCATGCTAGCTGGCTGGTTTGTATTTTGTAAAATACCCATCTACTGGCTTCTGATTACGTCTCCTTTGGACACTCCTTGGTCACTCGAGTGAGGCCTATAGCACCAGCACATTTCCAGGGTGGAAGGCGGCACCCAGAGCAGAATTAGGACGCTTGAAAGGATAGCCGCTGGTCGGAAATAGCAGGGTCTGCACATGGCACGTTGACGATGAGACGGATGGGTCTGCGTTGCTTTGTCTTCCCTTCTGTGCTGGACAGGTGGGCCCTGTAGATACTGGGTTTTTGATTTGTTTCTTTGTTTTTCATGAGATAGGATGTATGTAATTCAGACTGGCCTTGAACTGGGGATCTTCCTCCCTTAGCCTTCCAGGTGCTGCGATTCCAGGATGTATCACCAAACCTGGTTTAAAATATTCTTTATTGATTAATTGGTGATTTTTATTTTGGTGTTTTTTCTCCTCCCCAGCTCTGCCGCCTGAGCTGGTGTCCGAGTTCCATTCTCAAGAGAAACCTCTGCCTCAGCCTCCCGAATGGCTCTAGGCGGAGGCCGGCTGTCCTTCTGCTCTGTGGGGATTTTATCAAGTCGTGTATTTGATCACGGTGAATGTCCTGCTTTCCATTTGTCTTTTGTTCTGTTTTGTGATGATGTTTTTCTCTTGTCTTCAGCCCTTTGGAAGCTTTGTTCCTGCTGACTTGCTTAGACCCTTCTTCCATGTGTGCATATTTCATTCTTTCTAGTTCATACTTTTATTTCAACTTTCAGTTTTTTTGGCATCTCTTTTTATCTCTTTACCTCTCTTGTTCATTTTCCTTTTTTTTATACAGTTGTCTTACTGGGATGCTTTGAAGGAATAGAAGTAAATGCATTGTAAGTTTTTGTCCCATTAAATGTCATTATCGATTCCACCTCAAAACTACAGTTAAACAGAAGCCACCAGTTCAGGTACTGGGAGAGGATTATCAGTATTGGTGACAGAAAAGGGTCATTTAGGGAATTGGAGCATTCATTGTGTTTCTTCCTCCTCCTCCTCTTCCTCCCCTTTCCTCTTGACAGTTTCTTGCATGTATACAGTAAGTCACTTTCATGCATGTGTACAGTGAGTCACTTTCATGCAGGTGTACAGTGAGTCACTTTCATGCAGGTGTACAGTGAGTCACTTTCATGCAGGTGTACAGTGAGTCACTTTCATGCATGTGTACAGTCATTTTCGTGCATGTGTACAGTGAGTCACTTTCATGCAGGTGTACAGTGAGTCACTTTCATGCATGTGTAGTCATTTTCATGCAGGTGTACAGTAAGTCACTTTCATGCATGTGTACAGTAAGTCACTTTCATGCATGTGTACAGTGAGTCATTTTCATGCATGTGTACAGTGAGTCATTTTCGTGCATGTGTACAGTGAGTCATTTTCGTGCATGTGTACAGTCATTTTCATGCATGTGTACAGTGAGTCATTTTCATGCATGTGTACAGTGAGTCATTTTCGTGCATGTGTACAGTCATTTTCATGCATGTGTACAGTCATTTTCATGCATGTGTACAGTGAGTCATTTTCGTGCATGTGTACAGTGAGTCATTTTTGTGCATGTGTAGTCATTTTCGTGCATGTGTACAGTGAGTCATTTTCCCCTGTATTGTCTAATTCCCCCCTTCTCCCACTTCTCCCTTTTTTCTTCTTCAATAGTCTCCTTCCCTTGTGTCCTTTTGTGTGTGACTCGCTGAGCTTGGTCAGGGTTGCCTGCCTCAGCCTGTGCCTAGGCACTTGCTGGAGCCTGGATGACATATTAGGAGGTACCCTTGAGGAAAGGTGGGTACCCCCAGGGAGGGGAAGCTTCATGAGCTCTCTCCTCGTCCACGAGGAAGCAAGCGCGTTGGTGGCCAGTTGCTACTTAAGCAGCCACGTGACTTCTAGGTGCGCAGGCCCTGTGATGTGCAGGAGTTGCTCGTGCTGGCTCTGCTCCCCACCCTCTTAGATCTTCCGGCTCATCTTCCTGCACCTTCTGGTCTTGTGTGGTGGTCCTGAGCCTGGGGAGTGGGTGATGGAGATACTCTGTTCAGGGATGAGCGTCCACAGTCACTTGGCTCTGCACTTCTGCCAATTGCTGAAATTGTCTCTTAAAAAAGAAAAATGGATCAAGGGGCTAGAAAGTTGACTTAATGGTTAGGTGCAGTTTCATAATCATGGGGACTTGACTTGGGTCCCTTCCAGCATCTGTGTAACAAGCTGAGTTTGTGGCACCTGTAACCCCAGCTCTAGCAAGGGCAGAGACAGGGTATCTTGAGGGCTGGCTGGATTCGGGAAGAGACCCTGCCGCAAAGGAATAGGCAGAGTGGTTGAGAGCACCGCACACCCTCTTCTGGCCTGTGTGCCGGCACCTGCACATGCACGGCACAAACAGATGCCTTTTTCCTTTCAAAGTTTTTGACTTTTGATTTTTGTTACTTGAGACAGAGGATGTGAGCACAGGCATGCCTTTTGCACAGGCAGAGGCCATAGATGGCTCCTTCGTTATTACTCCTTCCTCATCATACGGACTTCTGGGAATCAACTTCAGGTTGTTGCCAGGTTTGCAGCCAACTGCCTACCTGCTGAGCCGTATCACTGGCCTATAAATAAATAGGTTTTTAAACAAAAAGGTTGAGTAAAAGATCAATTTCTTTTGAAATCTTAAAAACTCTTTTTGCACCAATACATTACCAACTGTATGAAAACATTTTTGCAGAGTTCAGTTAGAAATTGCTTTTCCATGTCACACCTTTAGTAGTTGAGTTTTTTTTTTTGGCTAAAAATTCCATTTTTTCCCCCTTACATTTTAACGTAAACATTTGGAAGCTAATAATCCCATGAATTGGGAATCTGTAGAAAAATGACTTATGAAATACTATCTTTTCAGGTTTTATGGGGTGATTTTTCTGAAATCAAGATTCTAAGTTTGCTGTTTTATTCAGATAAATATGGGGAAAAGTTTATCTAAGTTCGTTATTGTATTGCATTCAGATAAAATCCATCTGGTGACCTGATAGATTTAGGTGTGGCCTGTCATTAGATTGAATGAAATCTTCCTCTGAGCTAAGAATATTATTGGACATGGATCAGACCCAAGCAATGAGCATTGTGTGTGTCTGTTGTGTATTTTTAAAAAGGTTTTATTGGTGTGTGTGCGTGTGTGCGTGCCTACACAGGGGCGCTGTGTGTTTCTGTGGAGGATCAAGGGTAACTGAGACCCTGGATTGTTTCTTTCTCCTTTTTGCTTGGCTTCTGGAATTTCCTAGGCTCCACCCACCAGGGCCAGAAGTATAAACCATTGCTGGTTTCCTTCTGGTGTTTTTTATGTGGGACCTGGGATCTGAACTCAGGACCTTTTCTGCTTGTGAGGCAGAGACTTAACCCCTGAGCCATTTCTCCAGCCCAGTTTTGTGTATTTTTGCTTCTCCCTTTCTATTGAGATGTCTTTGGCTCTGATTGGAGTAATTGGTATGGGGCAGATGGAGGACCTTGATAATCAGTTGCAGCTGCCTGATGAGTTTATTTGTACTACAGTATGTGATTAAGTTGCTCATTATTTGATGTTTACATCTTGTAGGTTATATTTTCTTAAATTATTTAAGAAGCATTAATTCTCATAATGCTATTCTATTATACCAACTATGATGCTAGTTAGTACTCATGTTGCTTAACTTCTACAGTTACAATTCATTTTCCCGAGTACCAGGATACCTGGTTATTCACTGTTAATTCTTTTGTTGATCTGATTAGAGAGATTGTGAGCTCTATTGGGAAAAGTAGCTAATGGCTGTGTATTTGTTTTGCCTGATTCTTATAGGAAGCTGACTTGGTTACAACTCATGAATTGGGACATAATTTTGGAGCAGAACATGATCCCGATGGGCTAGCAGAATGTGCCCCAAATGAGGACCAGGGAGGAAAGTATGTCATGTACCCCATAGCTGTGAGTGGTGATCACGAGAACAATAAGGTATGCATGTTCTGGAACGTGGGTACTTATGTGAGTGGGAAGAGCACTGCGTGGAACCATCAGAGGGCGTTCGCTTCCCAGGTTCTCTCCCAGAGGTGGAGCTGCAATTGCACTTGAAACTTGGTTATGTTTTAGAGTAAAACATGGGCTGCCCAAGTCTGGTTAAAGCTGCTATTGAACTGTTTCCTCAGGATTCATCACTAGAGCCCTAGTTTTCAGGTATGCCTGGCTCAGGCACCTGACATTCCATGTGCCGTTAGTTCCTCACTTAACTGCTAGTACTTGTACCTGGTGTGTCTTCATCCTCCCTCCTCCTTCTGTCTCCACCTCCTTTATGCTATACTAGAGATTGAGCTAAGGCCTCAGCATGTTCTTCCTTTGAGCAGCATCCCTGCCCTTTCATGAGCATTTCAGTAAAGACATGGTTGCCTATTACAGCCTCATTGGGAAGGTTTGTCTGTCTTAGTCACCATTCTGTCTCGTTTCTTGATGTCTGAGGCATTGGTTCCGTGGCCCCTTGCACCCTTTAATACCAAAATCTTGGTGCTCAGTTCCCTGTACAAAGTAATGTATGACGTCTTTATATTTTTTTTAATTTACTTTTGTGTGTGTGTGTGTGTGTGTGTGTGTGTGTGTGTGTGTGTGTGTGTGTGTGTTTGTGTGTATTGTGGAGGACCAAAGGTAACTTCAGGAATTATCCTGGGTTGCTTCTACTTCCTTTTTAATTCACTCTGGGATTTCCCAGGTTCTAGTCTTCCAGAGTGGAAGTATAGGCTGCTGTTATTTCTGCCTAGTGCTTTTTTTTTCCCTTTCTAAATTTGTGATCTGAATTCAGAACCCTGCTCTATCTGTCCAACCCCTGTCCTTTACATTTTAAACAATCTCAGGGCCACTGACTTGGTGCAGTGTGTTAAAGGTGCTGAAGTTGTTCTAGTGCTGTATTTAGAGAGTAATCACAAAAGTCTGCAACAGACACACGTTTTCTCTCAGTGTTTTCAGTCTGGTTAGGGAACTCAGGGACGTGGAGCCCACAGATGACTAACAGTGTGCTGACAGACTCAAGACATGGCAAGGAGTTTCAGAAGCTTATGTCTGTCAACTTGGGAGTCTGAACTAAAAATGTAAAGTCTTTGTAAATGTCTAGTTTCTCTTTTTTTATTATTTTTTCTTATTATTTATTCAATTGTGCGTGTTTGCGTGTGTGTGTGTGTGTGTGTGTGTGTGTGTGTGTGTATAGAACCATGGACGAATTCGGGAACCACCATGGACGCTTCCACCACCTCCTCGTTTACTCTGCCCCGGGATTCACAGGCTCCGCCCTACCAGGACCAGAAACGCAGGCCGCCCCCGCTTCCGCCCGGTGTCTATACGTGGGATCTAGGATCCGAACTCAGGACCTTCTGCCTGCAAGGCAGAGGCTTAACCCCTGAGCCACCTCTCCAGCCCGAATAAAACATTTTCCTAGAGGTAGTAGTGTAGACATGATCAACATATACTGTATGTGTGTATGAAATTCTCATAGAATTAGTAAAGCAATGACTAGAAGGAAAGTCACACTTACTTTCTTGCTGAGGCAGGTGAAAAAGAATGGTTAGAAGTAGGGTGACTCTCCCCTCGACAAACAACACTGCTGCCAGCAGACGTACTGATGCGCAGCCCTGGCTCAGTGGGTTGTGAGCAGCCATCACGTGGATACAAGCTGCCAGTTCTCAGCCCTTGGTGCGGGTGTGGGCTCTCCTGCCAAGCTGGACAAGCAGCAGTCCTTAACGAGGTCTGTGTTGGACAGAGGGAAGTAATCTGGCTTCAGTGACATTTAGAGGTGACTGCCTCAGCACACCTCCACACTGGCTTTGATGATGGTTTTACTCCAAGAATCTGTAGAGAAGAATCACAAACCTAAGAGAATGAATTTGATTGTGTTGTTTTGGGCTCTTAAGGCCTTTTTTTTTCTTCCTTTTAAGATGTTTTCAAACTGCAGTAAGCAGTCCATCTATAAGACCATTAAAAGTAAGGCCCAGGAGTGCTTCCAAGAGCGCAGCAACAAGGTGTGTGGGAACTCCAGGGTGGACGAAGGAGAAGAGTGCGACCCCGGCATCATGCACCTGAACAACGACCCGTGCTGCAACAGCAACTGCACGCTGAGGCCAGGTGTGCAGTGCAGGTGAGACACGCCCCGCGGTGACGGGATGGAGATGCAGAGAAGGGCCAGGTGTGCAGTGCAGGTGAGACACGCCCCGCGGTGACGGGGTGGAGATGCAGAGAAGGGCCAGGTGTGCAGTGCAGGTGACCAGGGTGCAGTGCAGGTGACCAGGTGTGCAGGGCAGGTGACCAGGTGTGCAGTGCAGGGGACCAGGTGTGCAGTGCAGGGGAGACACGCCCTGAGGTGATGGGGTGGAGATGCAGAGAAGGGCCAGGTGTGCAGTGCAGGTGACCAGGGTGCAGTGCAGGTGACCAGGTGTGCAGTGCAGGTGACCAGGTGTGCAGTGCAGGTGACCAGGTGTGCAGTGCAGGGGAGACACGCCCTGAGGTGATGGGGTGGAGATGCAGAGAAGGGCCAGGTGTGCAGTGCAGGTGACCAGGTGTGCAGTGCAGGTGAGACATGCCCCGCGGTGACGGAGATGCAGAGAAACACCTGCAGCAGCAGCACGCGCGGTGCTCACTGGTGCAGCCCAGAGAAGCTTTTTAAGAAAGGAAAGATGATTGACAAGCCTGTTACGGCTTCATGTGCTGGAGTAACAGTCAGATGACAGCATGGAGCCCGTGCAGTAGGACAACACAGAGACTGTTCAGTGACCCAGGCAAGCAGGTCTGAATTAGAATGTAGCTGTTTTTTCATTTTTATGTCCTCTGATAGAACACTATTTGGCTAAGGAGGACATTTTAGTTCATGGTGAATAATGAACTGTGCACTGCGCCCGTTAGCATTGTAGATACTGATAGGGAAAGGGACTCAGGTCATTGCTTGCCTGATGGGCTCTTGACTGTTTTCTCAATGCATTGGGCTAATGAGAGCCCAAAACACCCAATTACTACAAGGGCGATTGCATCGCTTGTACTGAAGCGTGGTGCTCGTGTTGTCGTCTCCATGGTAGGAGGGCCGTACGTAAGTGCAAGTGGGTCTTGCTCTAGGAAAACTGAGCTGACTCCACATTCAAACCTCCCCACAGTCTTCGGGTTGCTGTCGCACAAACGTGGCCTCTGCTGAGGGGCTGTCAGTGGGATTGAACTGTCCTGTCTGCTCTTCCACAGTGATAGGAACAGTCCGTGCTGTAAGAACTGTCAGTTTGAGACGGCCCAGAAGAAGTGCCAGGAGGCTATTAATGCCGCCTGCAAAGGAGTGTCTTATTGCACAGGTACGAGTCTGCTGCTTCTCTAGGCCCATGTGTGTGTGTATGTGAGAGAGAGAGAACTCAGGACTGTGTGTGTTGGAGGGAGCGCGCGCTCAGGATTGTTTGCTTCCGACGAAAGCCTCCCCTTAGGCCTGTTTGCCAGGTGCCCATGTCTAATCACTGGCCTGTAGAACTGTGGGCTCATGTGTGACCGGTGTTTGTCTCCAGGGAACAGCAGTGAGTGCCCCCCACCAGGAAATGCTGAAGATGACACGGTGTGCCTGGATCTTGGCAAGTGCAAGGATGGGAAGTGCATCCCCTTCTGTGAGCGGGAGCAGCAGCTGGAGTCCTGCGCGTGCAACAGTAAGCGCAGCTGCTTGCAGCCTTGCAGCAGGAGCAGCCCTGCGCAAACCTGACTGCTGTGCAAAGGCCCCGTGCGTCAGCCGCTTGCTGCTGCCCAGGGTAGTGGGGGGACTAGTGAGCCAGGGACAGGAGGGCAGAAAAGCAGGTAGTGTCTTGGGACAGATGTTCTGCATTCAGCTGGCGCCTCACCAAATTGTCTTCAGGAATTTTGTTCCACTTTGAGAGCAAATGGCTGGCTTCAGGATTGGGGAGGCGGGAGGGTTAGGCACGGTGGAGCACACCTCACTGCTGCACACACCACGAAAGCAGCCAGAGCTGTGTTCCCGGGCATAAAGTTTGACCCCAACCCAAGCTGATGATAGAGACGGTGGGCACCAAGGTACCTGCCCTCTCCTCCCTGCTGGAGCAGCTGGGGAAAGGAACCTTTCTTGTGCTGAGCTCAGTTTTTCTGGGGTTTCTGTGATTTCAGGACCTGGCTAGACTCCAGGTTCCCACTGTTTAGCGGTGGAGCTGGTGGATTGACAAGACTTGGTGTTAGTGATGTGCCTGGGAGCTCATCGTCCATACAGGAGAGTGAGCGATTCTTCATATAATAAATAGAGAGCAGGTCCTGGGGTCACTTCTGTGGTTAAACAGTTCCGGCAGGTGTGATCACAGTGGCTCGTCAGCAGTGTGGGGAGACAGTTCAGTGGGTAAAACTCCAGCCATGTAAGTCAGACAAGTCCAGATCCCCAGATCACACGTGAAAGCTGCATCCTGGTCTGTAGTCCTAGTGCACCGAAGGCAAGGGGAGGCAGAGAGCCGCCGACAGGCTAGCAAGCCTGGCATGTGCATCGAGGAAGGACGCCTGAGGGGTGTCTGCTGCCTCCACACGTATGCTCTGTCACGTAAGTGCGACACACACACAGTCACTTTAAAAACAATGCATGCGATGCTCAGTAGATAATTTATTGAGTGAATGCAGCAGACTTGGAAAGACAATGCCCTTAAGACACAGTAAACACCTAAGAAATACTTGATGACGAGCAATAAAAAGACCTTTTGTGTGTTTTGATTTTTATCTGAGGATAAACTCAAGACTATCACTTGGACCAAATGGAAGCAGGCAATCCAAAGGACACTAGTGGGTTCGTTTCATTCTGCGCTATTGCTGTGATCACACAGCTCCTCCGCACTTGTCTGCTTGCTTTACACTCAGTGGTGTTACAGCTGGTCTCGGGGAAGCGTTGCCAAGTTCAGGCTAAAGAGCCTTAACCTGCACGTGCACAGGTCTGTTGCAGTTGTGCTGCCCTCGCCACAGTGAGAAGTCAGGGTAACCAGAGTGTCTGGGCAAGGAGCGCATTTATTATACAATGATATCATGCACATCTTCTCCGTGGGGAATTATTTAGCCCCATGCCTCCCTGATTCTGAAGCTAAAGAGCGTGAACTCTAGGAGACGAATATGGAGAGTCAGGACACATTTTTTGGACTTGGTACTGGGATACGATACAGGATCTCGTCAGTCTCAGGCAGGTGCTTTGTGACTGAACTGTGTCCCCAGCCCTGGACAGTATCAGTGATGTAAAAAATAATTGCAATTCCTTCTATTTGAAGCGAGTTCAGAGAGGGGGAGAAAGTCAGCACACTTCTGTGTTCCAGGGACCGACAACTCATGCAAGGTGTGCTGCAGGGATCTGTCTGGCCAATGTGTACCCTTCGTCGACGCAGAACAAAAAAACTTATTTTTGAGGAAAGGGAAGCCCTGTACAGTAGGGTTTTGTGACATGACTGTGAGTATATGTTTAAATGTATCTTTGCTATAAACTTGAAAACATTGGCTGTCAGTTCTGGGTGAGCAAAGTTATGCTTTAGAGAACCAAAGGGTCTGTAGGTCTGGGTTAATCAGCCTCTTGTCTTTCTCTGTCCTAGACCCACCTCACAGTCACACCTTGAATGGCTTGTGACTTTCTCAGTTTTCTAAGTCAGCTAGGGGAAGTAACAATGTAGACTCAGCGTCTGAAATGAGCTCTACTGTGGCTTCCTGCGCTGGGCGTCTCAGCCTGTGAGGGACTCATAGCCCTGCTGCAAAGACTGAGCTCCCATGGCACGAGAGTACTGCCTGATTCCTCGGAGCTGCCTTGCCTGAGCTACAGACAGTACAAGCAAGACAGGTCACGTCGTGTCTGAAGGCTTCTGTCTGCAGAGCAGTGTCTCATTGGACAAACACCTGGACGCTGGCTGACTCTCCCCGCCCACTGTATATATCGGGTCATTCCGACGGGAATACTCCATCGTTACCTACTTGCTTTTCTTGAGCTTTGTCTCCTTTGATTCTGAATTTATATAAAAAAGTGGATTGTTGGGCCAAGTGTCATCTCAGCCACTGGAGAGCAGATGCTGGAGTACTGGGAGTCAGGTCCAGTTGGGAGGACGTAGATACCCTGTCTCAGCCTTCCATCCCAAGTAATGTTTTAGAAGGGGCAATGAGCAATGCAGAAATCCTTCTTTCTTGTGCACTCATCATATTGAGTCACTATCCTGCATCGGAAATGGGCCACTAAGTGATGTTACAAAGTCATTATTTATGAAGCTCTGCATTGCTTCTCATTGCTATTTGCGATAATGCAGTGCATTGTTTTCTTCTTTATAGGGCAAGTGTGAGAAACGAATTCAGGATGTAATTGAGCGGTTTTGGGATTTCATTGACCAGCTGAGCATCAATACTTTCGGTAAGTGTTTTCCCCAAATTGTTGACGTAGTATGAAGCTGATTTTCTGGTGGCATTAGAGAAGCGTGATTTTGTATTCTCTTGGGCTGAAGAGATGGCTCAGGGATTAACACTTACAAGTAGAAGGACCTGAGTTCAGATCCCAGATTCTACATAAAAATGGCAGTGGTCTGCACTTCTGGCTCTGGAAGGCGGAGCCTGGGAAATCCCGGAGCGAAGCAAAAAGGTAGTAGAGTAATCCAAGATAATTCCTGAAGTTACCCTTGGGCCTCCAAGGACACACACACACACACAGTTTTAAAAATCCTACCATAGGTGATGAAACTATTCAACACACTTGCTATGAAATGACTTTATTGGCATAGACAAAATAGACTCGTATCTCTGTCCTGTGCACCTTAAGGTGTACAGAGAACAGTGGTCAGTGAGCCAGCTTCAATCCCGCAAGCTAGATCGTCATCCTGTTTGATGGAGTTACTTACAACTGGGTCTCAGATTTTGCAGAAGGCAGAAAAGCCCCTTATTTAGAGTTTAGCTGTGAAAGTAATTTTCAGGTAATGAAGCACTGTCTCCTCAGGCAGTCGTGCCTAGTGTTGTGGGGGTCAGGAAGCTGGCAGCACCCCCAGTGCCCTCAGCCCTAAGCTCCGAGGGCGGCAAACGGGTTTGTGAAGTGCTATCACTGCTGTGGGCTTGGGAAGTATAGTCGGGTGCTCACTGTTTGCGTCATTCACAGGCAAGTTCTTGGCAGACAACATCGTGGGATCCGTCTTGGTTTTCTCCTTGATATTTTGGATTCCTTTCAGCATTCTTGTCCACTGTGTGGTAAGTCACCAAATAGTTTATAAAAATTTCGAGCACTTCCAACCATGCCATGTTGTATAAATCCAAGATTATCTAGCAGGTCTGACCCAGTGTTTCCAAAAATAGTTTTTAGTGTTACTCTTAAGAGAGCTAGTCTTTTATTTAAAAACAAAACAAAGCAAGAAGAAACATGGGAGCTGGGCATGTAGCTAGCTTAGTCGTAGAGTGTGGTCCTTGCCTCGCAGTCACAGTCTGGCTTCAGTCCCCAGCACTGTATAAACCAGGAGCAGTTGGGCCTGTGGTGTCAGATGCAGCGGGTGGAGGCAGGAGGATCGGCTCAGAGTCGGTCTCAGACGTGGTAAATGTGACCAGCCTGCCGCGAGACCCATCTCGGAAAACAAGCTCGCTGCGGTTTCTACGCGTTGTTCACTGTCGTGATAATTACTTAGATTTTAAGTCCTGAGACCTAAGCTCAGGAGCCCATTTAACTGACGTGCCTGGGCCTGCGAGAGTAAGCGAGTCAGCAAGGACACTCGCAGGGTGACTGAGCGGTACAAATGTCAGCGTTCCAGAGGTGCTCTCCGGGCCACACAGACAAGAGTGCGCGTCCTCTCCCTTCTCACTAGAGGATCCGCAGCTGTAAGTCAAAGGACTTAGGTCCAGAAAACCCCTTTGTAAGTCTCAAGGTTTTCAGAAGTTTCTGGCCGCACAGAGCAGAAGCCTCATAGCGCCTCCTCCGAGCGCATCTCCTGCCGTCTGCTGCCCGTTGCTTCCTGCTGGCTTCTCACAGGGTTCTGCTGCAGGTGGGGCCCGCGTGGGACGCTTCTACCCACGCAGAGCTGCGGGGGTGATGGGTCCAGCCTTCGTAGGAGACAGGGCTCTGCACGTCGTGACTGCGCTGCGGGAGCCTTGTTGCTTACAGCGACAGGTGCTTGAGAGTAAGACCGCGGCAGGAGGAGGAAGTGCAGTGGCTTGTTCCATGTCGAGTGTGGCCTGACTCTTGGTTCTGCCACGGCCTTTGTCACCGGGCCTCAAACATGGCAGATCTCTGTTCTCAGCCTCCCGCTCTTCCAGGGGAGTCTTGTGTCTGTGGAGACAGCGAGGCCAGGGCCGAGGGGGGCTGTCTCACCCTAAGTGTCCCCAGCTGCCTTCAGTGCCAGTGTGGCCCCGGTGCACCAGGAACTGGTGTTGGGGTGAGCGTCACCCTCCTGTCCACAGTGAGCAGGACGAACCTCCCCTCTTCTCACCACTCACTGTTGGTGCAGAGCGCGGCCCACCACGTGCCGTACAGCTGCAGATGCGCGGCTTGTCTTTAGTGACCGCCCACCGCGAATCCCCCACTGTTGCTTCTGTAGTTCAGGGTCTAAGTCTCTCAGTCTTAGAGCAGCCAGAGAAAAGAACAACTTAATTTTATAAGCTGCCTTTTCTTCTTCTTTTTTTTTTTTAAATCCAGGAATGACCTTCTAACTTACTATTCTTTTTTCCCTAGGATAAGAAATTGGATAAGCAGTATGAATCCCTGTCCCTGTTTCACCACAGTGTAAGTATCTTCTGAAAGAAAACAACTTCCGGTTGTACTTTGAGCCTCACTGAGCAGATTCCAGATGAGACGCCACCAAGCCTTCTTCTCTCTTGGGCTCGAGGAAGGTCACATTGCAGCAGGAAGGCCCGGGTCACATTGTAGTGAGGGTCGGCACGGCACCCTTGTCTTGTTGTGTGGACGGGGTCAGGCCAGAAACCCAGGTTTCCTGAACCCCAGCCGGAAGCAGCGATTAGTCGCTGGGCTGGGTCAGAGTCTGCAGACGTCCTGTCCGCGTTCTTGAGTGCTTTGTTCTCTGGGTCTGTGACCGTGTCGGCGGGCGTATCTCAAGGTGTCGGACCGCTGCCTGTGCAGTGTGGTCTCACCCAGGCTGTGTGCGCACAAGGAACAGCGCCCGCCACAGCGCTGCTCGTGGGGTGGAGCTAGAAGACCTGCGATAGGCTGCTTTTCTCCTCCCTGCTCTCATCTTTCCAGAACGCCGAAATGCTGAGCAGCATGGACTCCGCCTCGGTTCGCATCATCAGGCCCTGTCCCGCACCCCCGACCCCAGGCCGCCTGCAGCCCCTGCAGCCCCTGCAGCCCGCCCCCATGATGCCACCCGTGTCTGCAGTTCCGAAACTGGACCACCAGAGAATGGACACCATCCAGGAAGACCCCAGCACGGACTCACATGCGGAGGAGGATGGCTTCGAGAAGGACCCCTTCCCCAACAGCAGCTCTGCTGCCAAGTCCTTCGAGGACCTCACAGACCACCCGGTCACCAGAAGCGAGAAGGCCGCTTCTTTCAAGCTGCAGCGGCAGAACCGAGTGGACAGCAAAGAAACAGAGTGCTAGTGGGCCACTGCGCTGACCAGCAGTGACCGCTCCTCTGGGAGGACCGAGGGAGTGACGTAGCAGATGCTGGTCATGTGTCGGAGCTTCCTGTCCGTAAGCAGCCTGCACGGCAGGCTCGGTCCTTTTTAAGGCGAATCTGGCTTATTTTGAGACTTTCAGGTTTGGGGTTTTCTTTTTTTAAATCTAAATATCCTTCAACCTGTGTTGCAGAAGCATAATAAGGCTGGATTAAGTTGTGAACATTTGTGTTTTCATAAATTAACCTTTTTTGTTCATGACAGCACTGAATAGGTAGGTGCTGTGTATCTATCCTGTGCACAGCCCTGGTCCCGACTGTAAACAGGCACTCGGCAGTTTTCTGTGATGACAACTGGAATACACATTTATTTATTTACCTTCAAGTAAAAGTGCAGAAGTGAGATGAACCTAGTTATTTTAGCTGAGATGTTGGCCTCTTTTTGGGTGCTGTACAGTGCTTTTGCAGTAGGGAAAATTCTGTCTAACTTGGGTATCACTTGGATGTATGTGGCCTTCTGGATTCAAAGGCTAGTTCTTCCCAGGATTAAAACACTCTGGTAGAGTGAAATGTACACTCGAGCGTAGAGACAGCCTGTTGATGGGTCCCAAATTACTGAACAGGTTTTGTTTTACAGAAGTACCTTCCTGATGCTCTGAAACAAGTCAGTGCCACAAAGCCCGAAGCCCTTGGCATACCTGCAGATACCTGCGGGGGGGCTGGGAGGTGGATCCTACTTCTGGCAGTTTGCTCCGAGGCCCATGGGTTCTGAGCCCGGGGGCAGGTGGGGGAAAGAAGGGGTGTGTACACCTTGCCCTGGGACCAGCCTGCAAGAATATTTGTATTGCCCTGCAAAGTCCACAAAGTAGACACCACGTGACTTCTCAATTCAGCGCTCCGGGGGTCTGGATGGTCTCTGAGGACCGCTCGGCTGATCCTGGTGTCTGTAACAGTTGGAGGAGCCATGCTTCTCCTGAGAGTGAAATTGTTCACTAGCCAGCACATCTTCACCAAGGTACCGTGTAGACTTGGAGGGCCGTTAGCAAACCTGTGTTTTACAAAAGTACTTTCTTGAATTTCATTTACTGTGTTTGCTCTTAAGTCAGTGCCACAAAACCCCCGGGACACTGTCCCCTCTGGGACACTTATGCAGATCCTGTTACACTAATACTTGAACTTGTATTACCTGATGGTATTTGCTATCTTTGACTATCATGATTTTCTTGTTTCTTGTTTTAATTACACTTCCAGAATTTGATAAGGTGAGTGGGGTGTGTGGGTGTGTGAGTGAAATAGTTCTTGGCAGAATGTAAAACATCTTTTTATATATATATAAAATTGTGACTTTTTAAAAAAAAAACCAAATTGTTTTTACTTTTTTTTTTTTTTTTTTTGGCCATTTACAGGATTAACAAACTGCTCAGGGCATATTCTATAGCTGTGGCATTTATGATACCTGCACCAGTCAATAAAGACTATCAAAACAAGATGTATGACGTATAGCATTTTCCTGGAAATTCTGGAAAGTTTTATTAGAAGTGGTGGCAGATGGCAGTGGTTTTCATTCAGGGTCATGAACAAAGGTTTTCCCAAGGGACAAAGGTCGTTGAGTGTCCACATCATGGATCGCGGGGTGGACTGAGGCAGCTGGGCAGCTGCGCTTCAGGTTTTTGGCTAGTGGTCTCCGTCTCCCAGCAGACTCAGCTCTGGCTTCGCCTCCGCCACGTCCTTCCAGTAGGGAAGCAGCAAAGGCAGAGCCGAGACCTTCTTTTCTATCAGGGGCCAGAGCCGGGAAAACAGAAACTCGTTTCCCTTTGGTGACAAGTGTAGCCCGTCTGACAGGTAGGACGAGAAGTCCTGCAAGGGAGAGTCACGTTAAAGGTGTGCTTTAGGCCTGGGGTGCCCGAGACACGTGCCTCCTGCGGGTCTCACCAGCCCCTCACTAGCTGAGCTGCGTCTAGCACAGAGCAGAGTTTCAGGCTCAGTCCCACCTGGTCCTGAGTGACAAGGCAGGTCCAGCTCAGAGAGGCTCAACGGGCCAGACTTTTAAATGTTTTATGTCTGTGTTTTGAGCACAAGGAGGGAGGGGGCAGGTCCGTGTGCCGCAGTGCTTGGCTTGGCGAGAAGACAACTTTCGGAAGTCGTCGTCCTCCGTGTGGGCTTCCGGGAATTGAGCTCGGGCATCTCACCACTGAACTGTTGTGCCAGCCCAGGCCTCCGCCACGTTCACCATGGGTTCTGGAGAGTTGAGCCCAAGGCCTCGGCTTCCCTGGCAACCACTCTAGCTGCCAACCCACCCTCCTGGTGCAGGGACGCCCTCGTCAGCTTCCTGTCGTCGTGTCTGACGCGCACGTCGAGCAGTGCGCATGCACTCGGGCGTTTCGTTAGAGCTCTGCTGCCGGCCACACTAATGTGAGGACTTGGCCTTTTGTGTTGATCACAGGAGTGACTTCTAGGCGAGTTCTGGCTGAATCCGTTTTCATGGGTCAGGACCCTAGAGACGCTGGCTTACCTGAGCCCGCGGGAAGCCGCAACCACAGAGCAGTCATGTACCTGGCCGTCCTGCTGCATCAGGCTCCACAGGTCAAGGACGTCGGTCCCGCACTCCTGGGCCGCTCGGAAGCACGCGGTAGCATATTCTCCAGCAGCAGAGTTCAGGCGATTTAACTTGTGGCCTGATGGAGAAGCAGCAGCTCCTGAACCCAGGTGCCGTCCAGTGCAGCCACCAGCCGCAGCCTCTGCTGTCGCCAGTGCAGGCTGAGGCGCGTGCCGCGTACCAGTACCACCTATTTGGGAACTACACATGGTTCCTACAGATGACTCCTGCATGCCTCAAGAGGGACAGAGGAAGAGGAAGCTGGCAGTGGTACCAGGAGCTTAGAATGTTCTAGAAGACCCAGAACAAAGAGGCAGAACCAAGGCCTCAGGTTCTCAAAGCTGCTATGTTAGAGACTCCCCAGGTGAGTTGGTTGGGGTCTAGCAAGGAAATGTCACATGAGGAGAGGACTGCCACGTTGATACCCTAAGTTTTAGGTGCAGTGGGAAGTCGTGTGATGCTGTGACCCACACAGGGACCTGGGAATGTCTGACATGGCAGCTGGTGGTCTTGTTGCCTGGCCGTTCCTTTTCCCCTGGCTCTGACGTGACTCCTGCGTGCACTCACGTCATGTGATCAGCACCCCCAGGGCCGATCAGCACCCCAGGGCCGGCGCCCAGTGGCTGAAGGCGGAGCTGGCGCTGGGGAGGGCTGGAGAGAGGCTCCACGTCCCCCGCCCAAGCGGCCTAGAAAACCACCAGCACCAGGTACATCAGCACGGACCCCACGAGCGTGCCTACAGCAACCGCTTCAAAGAAGTGGGGAGACTCCACCCCCCAGCTGCTGAAGACAAAGCGCCACTGTGCAGGGAGAAGCTCATCTCTGTGGGCGCTGCAAGGCCCAGCCCGAGCCGCCCCGCAGACCCCTAAGACTGGCCTGTGGCAGTGTTTTCTGCGTGTGTGCGCGCGCGCACGCGAGTGTGTGCAGGCATGAGATGGCGTGATCTGTGTTGTGCGCAGGACAGAAGACAACCTGAAGTCTGTTCTCGTCCTTGGCTCCAGGGATCGCAGCAAGTCAGGAGGACTTAGCAGCAAGCGCCCGACCTGCACGAGCCCCGTGCAGCACCGTGTCCAGGACCCGCCCCCTTACCTTAGGACCCGCCCCCTTACCTTAGGACCCGCCTCCTCACCTTGGGCTATGCATTCCTTCTCCCAGGCTGCCTCGTGCAGAGGGGGCGGCGTGATAAGGATGACTCTGTCTTCAGGGACACCCACAGACTTGAGGTACTGGACCATGCTCTTGAGGTTTCCGGTGTACTCATCCAGGGGGACGTGCTGCTTGGGGTTCCCATCTGCCCAAGGACACGAGCGCATCAGCCCACACGTGTCCTGACTGCACATGACAATTACCAGGAATGTCTTGCTGGGTTTAAGACCGTATGAGACTGGCCCGGGATTCACCGTGTGGCTGGTGAGGATGACCTTGGACCGTGCTGCTCACTCCTCTCTACCGTTCTGGGTTTTATGTGCTGCTGTTGGCAAGTCCACTTGCCTGCTTTTCAAGACAGGATCACAGCTAGCGCAGGCCGGCCTGGGCCTCCAAGGATCCTCCTGCCTCAGCCTCCCAGATGCTGAGATTACACGGCCCCGCTGCTAGCTAGTCCGCCTGTGCAACCACACAGCCACCGGGGACTGTCGAGCACTAAAGACAGGCTTCTCTGCGAAGAGCCAGATCTTTCTGGACCTTGGAGCCACCCGGCGCGGCGTGCTGTCTTCTGCAGCGGCCTGTGCTGTGCCAGGTCCTGATGTCCCTCACAGCCACTTTCTGTGCTCTGGGGTCCTCACTAGAACACGAAGGTAATGGTGGACTTGGCTCTCAGCAAGGCTGGGACAAAGGCTAAGTGTGAGCACGGAGCAGGGAGAGAAGCAGCCGTCGGAGCCAGTGCTGGTGACGTACCTGCAATCCAGGTCCTTGGGCGCAGAGGCAGGAGGCCCAGGACTTGAGGCGTCTCTACCCCGTGAGCTTGAGGCAGCCTGGGCTACAGAAAAAGACCCTTTCTCACGTGGGTGGGAAGCACTATTGGCGGCTGACCTGTCCACAGCCGCCGCAGCAGAAAGACATTGAAAGGAAAGTACAACACGGGGCAAGTGGTGCATTTCAATGCTGGGCTGGCCAGCAACCGAGCCATGCACAAACGAGTCACATCAAAACCATAAGAACACACACCCCAGGAACTTGATGTTCTCTGGCACGCTTTCCACTGGACATACAGAACAGATGAAAAAAGTAGATACAGGAACTTGCCGGATAACTGGGAAAAGAGTTCAACGCGATGGAAAAACAGATGCACTGACCTTTCAGCGAACAATCATTGGCACCAAAGAAAATCGTGACTGCTACTGGGTTTTCCATGTGGTCCCCTTTGCCGACTAATCGGGGCAGGATGATTTTGGCCCATCTGGTATTATAACCTGAAAATCCACGATTCAGAACATCACATTTTCTGAAATGAAATTGAAAGAAAATGAATTAAGAACTGTTGCATTCACAGCATGCTACACTTTACTCTTCTGCCGGCCTGGCATCCCTGCCACTTGTGTGCCTTCACGTGGGAGAACTGGAGGGCAGGAGCCAGAATGCTCCAGCTGGTTCAGCCAGAGCCTCAGCTACCCATTTCTGTAATCAACACTAAAGACCAAGTCCTCCCAGTGAAGGGCAGGGCGGGGCTAAAACTGCACAGGAAAGTTCAGAATCACCTCGCCCAGAGGGAAATTCCACACCAGGGGTACACACTGTTTTTATGCAGGTTCTGGGGTGCACTGTAAAACAGAACTTCGGACAGATGATGCCAATCTGAGCAAGATCAGCTAAGCCCAATGTCGGGATCGCTTTGAGTTTCTGGCTTCATTTTGTCTGAAGCAGGGCTTGTCTACCGCCCACTGTGGCCTTCAGGTTCCCTCCAGAGTTGTGATCCTCCTGCCCCACTGCATCCAGCCAAGGCTTTACACTGCACAGTGTACCCCACGGCTCGCGGGCCCACTGAGTGCTGTGTGTGTGTGCGTGCGCGCGCATGCCTTTCAGTCACACGCAGCAGGAAAGCCAGGCCGGACTCCAAGGTACCCTTTGCTCTATCTCAGACACCTGCAGCTCAACAGCTGCAGGAAGGACTCACCTGACCAGCCGGTCAGACAGTGAGGCTCCCCATCCGCCCTGCTGGAAAGAAAACTGCAGAGAGCCGGGGTTAGGGTGACAGACGGGGTTAGGGTGACAGACGGGGTTAGGGTGACAGACGGGGTTAGGGTGACAGACGGGGTCAGAGAACCGGGTCGTGTTCTGCTGAGCAGGCCGAGTGGCAACTTACGGCTCAGAACCCTTTAGATTTGGCTTCTCTGGGCACCTCTGACTGAGGGTCTTCCTCGCATGGGAAGGTCACTCTGGGGGTCCCGTGGCTTTATTCTAGAAGTGAGGCCTGTGTTCTGCACTGCTTTTGATCAATGTTACTGAGTCCTAACATTGGGCCTCTGTTATGCACAAAAGCTACTTCTGCAAGTGTGTATGGACAAGAAATAAAAAATCACCGGGTAGCGGAAACGAGGCTCACGCCGCACCCCTTCCGGGCTGAAAACCCGAGGGCAGGCTTAATTTATTTGCCAATCCATGACCGGGTCGGCGATCCTTCCTCACTCTGCCACGGCCGGGGTTACAGAAACGCACCGCCAAGCCCAGCTGAACGTTTCTAAATATTCGCCAAACCACACAGAAAAGGTGCAGTGAGGCTGCACGGTGGTAGCAGGAAGCACTTGCCACCTCTGGAAGGATCTGGAAGAATTTTTCCTTAATGGGAGTGGAAAAGATCGTCCTTCCGCACTCTCCAAAGCATTTTACGTTCAGAACCATTCGCTACCCAGCCTGTGCCACGTGAGAGCAGGGGCCCCGCGGGAGCTCCATGCAGCCCCGAACCGGCGCGGGTGGTACCTGCGTGATGGAGTCCCCGAAAAGCAGCACGCGGGGCCAGCGCAGCGCGCTCCCGCCGGACAGGCGCTCGCTCAGCGCCATGGTGCCGGCGGAACAGCCCCGGCGCCGGATGCGGAGGGGCGGAGCCTGCGCGGCCGCGGGGGCGTGCCCTAAACTGTGGCCGGGGGCGGGGCCTGCGCGGCCGCGGGGGGCGTGCCCTAAACTGTGGCCGGGGGCGGGGCCTGCGCGGCCGCGGGGGCGTGCCCTAAACTGTGGCCGGGAGCGGGGCCTGCGCGGCCGCGGGGGGCATGTCCTAAACTGTGGCCGGGGGCGGGGCCTGCGCGGCCGCGGGGGCGTGTCCTAAACTGTGGCCGGGGGCGGGGCCTGCGCGGCCGCGGGGGCGTGTCCTAAACTGTGGCCGGGGGCGGGGCCGGAGCTCCAAGGGCCCGCGGCGGCGTCCCAGCAGCGGCTGTGGCTTTTGCGCGCCGCGGCCTTCCAGAAGCTTCTGCGCGGATCCCGCGGCGCCCTTGGCCTCGCAATGCGGTCCGACGCCCCGCCGGGCCGGGAATGTTCTCGGAGCGGCTCCCGCTCCTCCCTGTCCCCTCGGGCCACGCAGGCTGCGCAGGGCGGGGTGTGTCTGTGTCCTGGGGCGCCCGCCGAGGGCCGTCCTGGGGCGGGGCCTCCTGAGCTCGCCTGTGCCCTTATCCTTCAGCTGCCCCCAAAGCCACGATCTCGGGGGACTTGTGACACATCCAGGCGGACCTCTGGGCTTGGGGTGCTGTGTAGAAACGTGCTTCAATCACATTTGCGCCCCAAAGGGCGCTGGGCGGAGGCGCGGCAAGGACGGGGGCGGCGCTCCGCGGCGAGGCTCTGGCAGGTCCTCGTCCACCTGTTTGTGCCCGAAGCCCCCCAGCCTCCCTGGGGACGGAGCTGCAGCCTCCCTGGGGAACGCACGCGAGCGCCACAGCGCGCAGCAGCACCCTGTGAGGTGAGCGCATCAATTCAGCAAGAACACGAGTCCTCGGTGTTTATTTTGCAAACCAACGGACGGGACCGAGGCTCGGGCGGCTCGCGGAGACCAGCGCTGGCCGGCTGCGGTGGGTCCGTCCCCGCTGGGCACATCCGTGAGTTCCCGGGGCTGGGCGTCCCTAGTTCCACAGGACTCGCTGGCGGTGGGCCCGGAGCACCCACGCACAGCACCCACGCGCGCATCCGCACGAGGGCGCGCAGGCGACCCAGAGGCGCGTTCTAGCCGAAGCCACGGAGAAGCTCGCCCACGGCGCGCGCACGGTCAGTGCACGGGCGTCAGCGCCTCGTACAGTCTCTGCGCCGCCAGCTCCACCATCTCCCGGAGGGACTCCTCATCCTCACTTCCTTCTTCACACTCCACGACCTGAAACGAGGCCAGGCGCCTTCTTCACCCGTAGGTCCTGCGGTCGACTGCCTGGAGGGGCTTCTGACCGCGGGGCGGGGCTCGCTGGAGCAGGAGGGTCGCCCAGCCCACTACCCCTCAAAGAATTGTCTGCCCCGCACCCACAAGCAAGCAGCGGCTGCGGTGACATTTATATCTGCTGCCTAACTTCGTTAAAACTAATAAAACCTTGCTGTTCCTGCCTCAGCCCGAGCAGCTGGGCGCAGGCACAGCTATGACAGCTCAAGTCAAAACCAGCGATGCCCAAACAGGTAAGAAAAACCGTACCCGTCTCCACAGAGGAATCAGGAAGAAGAAGCCACCCCTACGCCGTGTGTGCACTCTGCCCAAGGCTGGACTTCTAGCTACACTTGTCTGCATTGCAACACTTTCCCCGGCTCAACCCTGTAGCGAGGGACGGCCCTCCGTGCTCGTGGGGCCTCATCCAGGCACCCCCAGTCCATGGACGAGGCACCCACACCACTGCTCATGCAGTTGTTTTATAATCTCTCCAACTTCTGGCTAACAAGTTCTCTCCAGATGTTTTCCCCACCCTGGGATCCGGCCCAGCAGGTATCCTGCACCAAGCAAGGCCCACGAGCCGCCTGATCACAAAATCCAGCTGTCGCGTTACTTTAGCCCTGATCTCATTCTCAGATGTCGAGTGTAGGAAGCTACGTACCCGCGTCTCCAGGTTGATGTTGGCTGTCTTCCCATCCACAGTGACACTGAGGACCGAGTCGTCTTTAATGCTTACACAGTCCTCTCCAAATATGTCCCTTCAAAGAAACAAACACGCAGTGTCGGTGAAGAGCAAGGTTCATGTGCTGGCAGAAAAATTGTATTCAAGAAAGATCCACGATCCAGAGAACATTTTCCTCTAATTCTAGACTCACCACCTTTTCTTGATAGGTTTAACAGCTGTTATTTGTGAAGACTGCTGCATTTAGCAGTACCTTCTTTATACAGAGCATGAAGCTCAGGGCCTTCCATGCTGTGGGCAGACACTGTGGAGCTACGCTGCTGGCCCTTTCAAAATCTTTGAGACGGTCTCTGCAGTACCTAGAGAAGTCTACAACTTCTATGTATAGCCTGGTCCACGCCTGAACGGTGCATCTCCTGCATCAGCCTCTGGAGATGCTGGTCTACACCTGACCACACTGGTCATCTGAGACACTTTCCTAACCTACTCCAAGTGTAGCTGAGGACACCGGAACACAGGTGGAGCTGGAGCCCAGGCCTGTGGGGACTGGCCAGACAGAGCTCACCAGCGTCCATCTGGAAGTCAATGCCAAACGCCCAGAGTCAAACTCACTATTTTTTGTTGCGAGTCTTACTATGTGCCCCGGCTGCCTGGGACTCGCCATGCGGACCACTTGGGCTCTGACGGGTGCTAGTTGGTCTCAGCTGTTAACCTAACGCTTGGAGGTGGGCCTGTGGGAGGGAGGCTGAGGTCGTCCCGACTGCACAGAAAGTCAAGCCGCGGCAGCAGGGACGGGAGAGGGGGAATGGGGGGAGAGCGGGGCCAGGGTCTGCTGAGCTGAGGCGCGTGACCCTCTCCGGCTGCTCCAGCTTGGCGCGTGCTCCTCGCCTCGCCTCGCCATGGACCGCGGCCTGGACTTGGGCCAGGTGCTTACTGCAGCCACAGAATCCATCTTTCCAGGCACAGCCCAGACGTGACGCCGTCCGCGAGCCGCCAGCTCGCAGCACTGGAGCAGCGTGGAGCAGGCGCCGTGACTCGCAGAGGCCCCGCGCGTCACTGCTGTGCACCGAGACTTACTGCAGCATCACCTCCAGCCTCTTGCTGTACACGTGCGTTTCTATCTTCTTGGAGACCTTCTGCACTGCGCCTGAAACACGAGCGAGTGGGGTTCAAGCGCGACTTGCTCCACGCGGGAGGCCTCAGCTCGGGCACTCTGAGCTCCAGGTCGTCCTCATCATGCCCGTGAGGTGGTCTCTCGTGGGTGGGAAGACCCCACGCCCTGGCCTGGCAGCCTGGATGGGAGCGCAGGACCCCTTGCCATCTCTTCCTGACGCACGCAGCGGGCCGGCGGCCGGGCCCAAGCGCACACTAGAAAATTCTTTCGCCAGGTATTTCCCGCAGGAACAGCACCTAAGACATGCACCAAGGAAGCCTTGGATGCGCGAGGAGTCACGACCCCTCCGTCCCTAAGGGAAGGAGCACGTGGCAAGATGTGTACCATCTGCTTGCTACGGAATATCAACGTCACCATGCCAGCTCACACTTGTTTAAAACTACAAAATGACACCTAAAGCCTTTCCATTTCCACTGTTTCTTAAAATCTGTTTTTTTACTTGGTGTGTGTCTGTGTGAGAATGCAAGCGAGGGTGAGGGCGATGCGCGTGCTGGAGGCCCAAGGACACCTTCCAGGAATGCACTCTCCTCCCACCCGGCTTCCTCCCCACGTCACCCCACTCAGCAGAAGACAGTAAGTCACGGCCAAGCCTAGGGACGAGATCCCTTTTGTTGCATCTGGATATCATATAAATTTAACACCCTCCTGCATATCCTATGTTGTTATAAAAATTTAATACTTAGAAATACCTGCCCCTTAAAGTGCTTCCCTCCCCCACCCAGGACCACACAACGGATGGTCCAGATGAGCCATCTTCAGCCCTTTAGGGATCCGCTGTCACTACACAGCCCCCTGGCCACCTCCCCCGCAGTCAGAGTTCCCAGCCGTCCGGTCCTTGAAAGGCTCAACAGCTGCTGAGACCCAGGCAGGCCAGACATTTTGTTTATGCAAAAGCTTTTCCTCCCTCTTCCCACCTCTCTGTTGTCTGTTTTGAGACCGTGGACTCAGGCTGTTGAAAACAGAAGCAGCCCTTCGCGGCCTCCAGTGCTGGGGCTGCAGGGGGCTCGGCCACGCAAGGACCAAACTCCTTTTGGCGGGACGGTGACTCCAGGATCTCAGGATGCTACGCTGTCACTGTCCACTGAACTGTCTCAACCTCCACAAACACTCGTGGGCAAACAGCTACCGCAACATTGTTCCCAGTACTGTGTTCCCAGCACTGTGTATTCCTAGCACTGTTCCCAGCACTGTGTGTGCCCAGCACTGTGTATTCCTAGCTCTGTTCCCAGCACTGTGTGTGCCCAGCACTGTGTGCTCCCAGCACTGTGTGTGCCCAGCACTGTGTGCTCCCAGCACTGTGTGTGCCCAGCACTGTGTGCTCCCAGCACTGTGTGCCCAGCACTGTGTGCCCAGCACTGTGTGCGCCCAGCACTGTGTGCTCCCAGCACTGTGCCCCCAGTAGCTGTGTGTTCTCAGCACTGTGTGCTCCCAGCACTGTGTGCCCAGCATTGTGTGCTCCCAGCACTGTGTGCCCAGCACTGTGTGCCCAGCACTGTGTGCCCAGCACTGTGTGCCCAGCACTGTGTGTTCCCAGTAGCTGTGTGTTCCCAGCACTGCGCCCCTAGTAGCTGTGTGTTCCCAGCACTGTGCCCCCAGTAGCTGTGTGTTCCCAGCACTGTGCCCCCAGTAGCTGTCTGCCAACCTGACAGGGTCTGGACCCGCCCAGAGATGGACTGCAAGCTTGCCTGTGGGATTCCTGCTCACTGTAACTGACATGGGAAAACCCATCTCAAGTGTGGACCACTGTCTGGCGGGTCCTGGCCTGCTTTGAGGAGAGAAGCGGCTGCGCTTCCTGAGGTGACATCTGACCACGGGCTCTAAGGCCCTGCTGCGCTGACTTGCCCGCCCTGCTCACTGCACCATGAACTGGGAGCCGGAACAAACCTTCCTGCCTTGTGCCGCCCTTCTCAGGGCATTTCATCCCGCAGCAGGAAAAGAAACCAAGGCAGCAGACAAGTTAAAAGCGGAGGTCCATCTGCCCACAAGTGAATTAACAACAAATGAAACTTTCACAACTACCATCACTCAGAACAATCTAACGCTTACCTGGGACCCACACGAACAATTTACACTTATCTGAACTATTTACTTCATACTAAACGATAACTAAATATGGGAGGATGAGCTACGGAGTAGTCACCTCAAGTTTCTTCCTTCTGAAATCCAAGAATTAATACTCTATGCACGTGACTTCCAGGAGGACTGTTCTATCAGAGAACAGGCTCTGAAGCCATGGGAGCACAGGAGAGGGGGTGGACCCCAAACCATCTCACTGTGGCTGATGCTTCCTGGGGACACAGTCTACACACTGCTGTGACTGACTCCAGTGCACCGTGACACACACACAGCCGATGCCTGTTTACGCTGGAAGCTTCCACTCCCGTCTCTCTCGCATGTGACCCCGCGCATCTCTTCCTCTACACACTGGCCAAGGCAGCAATATTTTGGAATGTTGGCTCAAATTGTAAGAAAAATGTAACTAAAGGAATTTTTGTATTTCCAGAAAGTGAACTCTGATTTCTCAGTGTGGATGAAGAGCCAAGACAAAAAGTAAAATATCAACGCGCATCACTGTATCTCCAAGATTATGTACTAAAAAACCTGGACATTAGGGCTCCACACGCAAAGGAACCAGGGAGAAAAGCACTGGCGAGAATGAACAGGTCCGTACCTTTCCGTATCTTGGGATTTGACTGCACCTCCAGGATCACGGTCGTCACGGTGTCTGCGTACATGTCGTTAGAAGGGTTCGCAAGCCACTGCAAGGCAAAGGCAAGTCAGGGGCACGGCCGTGCCAGGCACCCGCTGGCTCTGCTCCCAGCGCCTGACCTGATGTCCCTGCTTTGCCTTTGGTGTGTGGGTGCACGTTGTGTGGGTGTGGAAGAGGGCACTGTGTGTGTCTGTGGAGGCCCAAGTGTGACACTGCTTTGCTCTGGGGTTTCACAGGTTCTGCCCTCTAGGATTGCAAGTGCAGGCCGCTGTCATTTCCATTTTTACGGGTAATGTGGGGATCTGAACTCAGGTCCTTTAGCTTATGAGGCAAAGGCTTAACCCGAGTCATTTCCCAACCCTAAATGTGAAAGGTTTCACATGTTGTCACTTAAGTTTTCACAGTAGTACTGTTGTTTTCATCTTTGAAAGAGAAACTCTTGAGTGTCATGAGAGAACTGCTGGTGCCAACTCACTGGGTTCCGAATGACTGTTGCAGCACGTGTGAACGATGCGGCGAGCACAGGAACATGGACGAAGCAAGTGCTGAAGCGGGGATCAGAGCCTCGCAGAGAGCAGGATGGGGTCCCCCCGGGGCTGAGCCCCCAGTGGAGAACAAGGCTCTGTTTGTGTGTTTAAGGTTTTGTTGTTGCTGTTTTGAGGCAGTGTGTTGTGTAGTCTAGACTAGCACCCAGCTTGCCGTGTACCCAAGGACACCTGAACGTTTGAGCTCGCACCTCCACCTCTTAAGTGTTGGGGTGTACACCACAGTGCCCAGTTACGGGGTTCGGCTAGGCAAGCCCTCCAGCAACCAATCTACTTCCCCCCCAGGCCTCCAGAGGTGAATTTTTATGTTGAGACTTCAAGAGCCCCTGATGTCACTGCAGAGGCCCCGGAGCACCGGTAACTAACTGTCTGCAACTGAACACCAGCTTTTTTGGGGAACTTTTTCCTCCTTTTTAGGTAAATGATCTTGTCTTACTTCTAGCACCACCATGCCTGGTTCCTGTATTACAGTAATATTTTTGAATACTTTCAGAGCAGGTTTTTCTTGAATTTCTAATTCTTCTACATCACCTGAAAAAAACAAAGATAAGGTTTATATGATTTTCTTATAAACCTCCAGGGACATAATTATTCATTCTTTACAGAGATTTCTGGAATAAAGCTGCTACGTAACAAAAACTTAGTAATTTTTAAACGATTAAGTAAGATCTGTTATCGGCAACTGAAACATCTCAATGCATTACAGAAATTGGATTTTCCCGGGACATTCCGGGTGCTTCCTGGCTGCAGAAATCGGGTGAGGCTGACCAACCATCACCTCCTAAGTTTAATCATCGCTGGGGGAAAACTACTGCTGAAGATCGGACCTTCAGTTTCTAACGTCCTTGAGGGGTGCTCAGATGTATTTCATTAACTTCCTGTTAAACTTTTCAAAATATTTTACATTATTATTCTGCATGTATGTGCGTGTGTGCGCGTCTGTGGAGGCCCAAGGGTGACGCTGGAAATCATCCTGGGTCTCTTCCTCCTCACTACTTTGCTCTGGAGTTTCCGCCTTCCTGGGCCAGAATGCAGACTGCCACCATTTCCACCTGTCATACTTCTTGTTATTCTTTATAATTTTAGCATGACGCTCTATGGTAAAAAAGGATTTTTCTTATGGCTTTTTACATTAGGGCTTTATGTACTACGAAAGGAGGTAAAGTGCATTTTATAATCTGAGTGCTCTTGCCTGTTAGAAGCCGCACATAACTTGCTAACACACAAAACCTTTAATTCAAAGTATCGAGATCAAGTTGTAAATAGATTTGTGTTCACTGGCCTTTGGCCAAGCATGGCTTATACAAAGCCTGCTGGGAGTTATACAGTGGAACCAGAAAAATATTCTCATTGAATAAACAAAACAAACTAGACAAAACTAGCTATAGTCAACCACACTAGACTTTAATCCAAAGTGGTCAAAGATGTGTTAGAGGATTTTAAAAAACACTGAGTATTTTAGAAATTTTCACCTAAAAGGAGATAAAGATGACAATGTAGAGTATATATGGATTAGAGATAATTATAAATCTAAATCCCAAGTATAAAATTTTCTTACAAAAGTGCAATGAACACATGTCAGCACACGCACCTGTCAGTTTCTGTAGCTGGCAATAGAGCAAACTGAAGGGCCCAGTGTACGGAATGGCTTGGGTCTGCTTCACAGTGCTCATGGCCAAGTCAGTGTAATCTGAAAAGAAAACGACGAACACAGTTGTGGTGGTGCAGACATGGGAGCTGGAGATGCAGGCCAGCCTGGCTTATATGCTAAGACACCGTCTCAAACAAAAACCCCGAAGCAATAGCAAATTCTGCAAAATGCACGTTGTAAAACCAACCCAGAGATTAAACACACAGCAGAGAAAGGTCTCAGGTTTCTTCCTCACTTGTTCCCCCAAGTTACAGCCGCAGGAAAAGCACGTCAGATCTGGGACTGTGTCAGTGTGGCCGTCTCGGCCGGACACAATCTGTCTTCTACCTTCTCCGCTCGGCAGTGTTGACGTCTTGTCCACCAAGCACAAGCGTTCTTCACTGGCAAAGCCTTTCCTGCTGTCCCTCCCGTCTCCAAGCGCAGCCTCTCCCGACACACGTCCCGTCCCTGGTCATGGAGCTGCGCTGCGGTAGCTCGTCTATGCTGCCCCCTCATTAGACCCTGTTCTAGTAGCGCTTCGGTGTTCCAGTGTCAGCTCCAAGGGAAGAGAGGGAGAGAGATGGGCGCCGTGGCACATGGCGGATCACTGAGGCATCTCACTGGCCTGGGAAGGACCGGTTGATGGCTCAGAATTTATAGACATAGAACTTACATGCAAGTGAGTTATAAATTTTGGGGGAAAAAAGAAATTCAGAAACTTAAATGTAACCCTACATATTCTGTGCAAATTTTCTTTTCCTCTAGGACAAGCTTCAGTTCGTGACACTGGAGTCTTTGCCTACGTGGCTGACGCTATGTACTCGGTCCAGTGCGATGAAAAGCCCAGCTTTAATCTTCGTCCTTTCTAAGAAGTTCTATTTCGTTCTCTCCTGAGCAACCCTCTGCAGCGGCCCAGCAAGTGATGGAAAACTTCAGGTCGTAAGAAATGAGGTGATTCAGGGGCCGAATGCTGCTCAGTCCATACAAGGCTCCAGGTTACACCTGCACTCGCACACATGCACACACACATGATGCATGCAACACACAATACACATTCACACGCATAGGCGACACAAACACCCACATGTAGCATGGACTCACACTCACACACCCACAACATGCACTACACACGCACTCATAAACATATACTCTCCAAATTACAACCAAACAAACCCATGGCTACTAAAGAAATGACATGCTAGCTTGTCATTGGATCCCCAGAACCTAGGAGGAGAGAACCGACTCCTGCAAGGCATCTGTGATGGCACACGCACACTGTGGCATGCGTGATCACACACGTACAGGCAGCACACACGAATGTTAAAAACATCTAAACAATGTAGAATTCAAAGGCGGAGGAAGGAGCTCGGTGGCAGAGCATCCGCCGAGCTTACACAGGGCCGCGATGAGCTCCCTGCACCACAACCAACGCCTCAAACCAAAGTTTACCTGGGGAGCAGAGAAAATTATTCAGAATAAAAAGCTCTACACTCCGCTGTAAAGGGCAGAAGACAGTGGCCGTGTGGGCACCAGGAGTCATCCACCCCCTTGTCGTGTGCTCTCCTTAAAAATGAGACCCCAAAAAGGTGCTCTGGCAGCTGGGGAGGTGTCTTCCCACGAGGCCGCTTGTCTATCTTAGCGTGACGTTCACCCGTTCCTAGTTTATCGGCTGCCACTTGAAGTATGACCACTAGATTAAGAGCAGTTATTTTTTCTGGTGTGTAGGTGTGTGTGGAAGAGGACACTGCGTGCCTGAGGAGGTGACGTCAGGAATCATCCTCAACTGTTCTTCCTGTTTCTTTGCTCTGGAGTTTCCCAGGCTCTGGTGTTTTGACATGTGACCTGGGATGCGAACTCAGGTCCTTTTGCTGTTGAGGCGTCTCCAGCCCGAGGGGTTTACTTATCGTGTGGTGCAACAGAGGAGCTTGTGGGGCTGCTCCGGAGGCTGTGTCAGGCCGTAGACCTGCGGCAAGCACCTCTGCTCATCTCACCGGCTCTACGAGCACAGCTCACAGATTTAAATGCTCGGATTAATCATTTGGCACTGAATGGAATACTTACTGGACAAGTCACAAGGAGAAAGTATGTGGTAATTAAAGTTTCTTTTCACAAGTATTCCAGACACCCGCTGGCCTTGCTCTGGTTTTTTGTCTGCTAAAAAGCCCATGACCTGTTAAAGACAAACAACGCGTTAAGAACACAGAATCCTGTAAAAGCAGGCGTTTCACGCGACACTAGCATGTGGGACGTGCTCCACTAACACACGCAGGCGAGTGCAGGGCGCACGCTCAGGGAGACTTCGCTAAGGACAGCGTCTGTGACCGGGGCGGTCGGCAGTCACGGATCAGACACCGAGGGAAACACCTGCAAGGCTCATGCTGCTCAAACACCGGAAGCTTACAGATGTGAAACCGCAACGTTCTTTCAGATTTTGTCAACAGCATCTCAGCTCGCTTGGGCTGGTCTCAAATGCAGTAGAGCCATCTCTCAATGCCTGGATTACAGGACTGGTCATGCCCCAGCCCGACCCATGAGCCTTTAGGTGAGTAACTCCCGGGAGACTCTGGCGTCATGCCTTGCACCTGCATCGCGCGAGGGCAAACGGCGCCCGGGCAGCCACACTCCCTGTGCTTGGCGTGGAGACAGCTGCTCCCGAGGACTTAGGCTATTTTCTCCTGAAATGCTGAGACTTTCTGCAAAATGCTTTGCTCCTAAGGACTTGAATGCGATTCTGTTTTTAAGTGAGGGGGGAAAACACCCCAATCTGTTAAAAAATTCTTGGTGTTATTTGGATGAATCTCAGGTTTAACTAGGGAAGCACTCTCGATGGGGGCAGCCTCGGCTTCCAGCTTCCAGCTTCAGGTCCACACAACACTTCTAAACTGTGACCACACTTTCTTCCATCCCAACATCTCCACCAGCAGAGTTTGACTACTACAGTTCCAGACTTCTGACAGGAAATGTTATTCTACAGGCAAAAATCACCCCCGGAAAGCTTGTGACAGATACATCCAGGCGTAAGTACAACCACTTCTGACAACCAAGCTTCGCACCCCAGCCTCCCCGTGTTGGCTCCAGGCACACACGTGTCCCTGGAGGCCGCACAGGGTCACTCGGCCGCGGCCTTGCCTTGGCCAGCTTCTCTCCCCTGAAGTGCAGGGTCACCGCCTCGGTGTTCCTGGGGTTGTGAACCTCTATGTGGACTTCGTCGTTATCTTCGTACTCGCGAATCAGAGCCGCCTTCAGTCTGGCCATTTCGTTCTGCTCCCCGTGGACGAGAATCTGCAGGGTGACAGTAAGAGTAAAGAAACGCCCTTCATTCCAATGAATAACTGCTAAGTGAAGCTGCTAATTCAAGAACTAAACATACTTGAAGTTACGAAACTTCACTATTTTAAGGCCCTTCATCCAGTCAAATCTGTGGGGTGTGTAACTGCTCAGACCTCATGCACACAAGACTGTAAGAGAGCAAAGAAACTCACACCACCAGCTCTACATGACTCACGCTGAGGCGTCTCTTCACAGGAAAGACTGAACCATGGGCCTCACGACCCTCCCAGCTTGAAATGGACTCGGCCTTTTCCTACGTCTCCCATCATTTTCTTTAGGTTGCTTAGCTTTTTTTTTTTTTTAATTTATTCAATTGTGCGTGTGTGTGTGTGTGTGTGTGTGTGTGTGTGTGTGCGTGTGTAGAACCACAGGCGAATTCGGGACCCACCATGGTTGCCTCCACCTCCTCGTTTACTCTGCCCCGGGATTCACAGGCTCCGCCCTACCAGGACCAGAAATGCAGGCAGCCCCGCTTCCCCCCCCCCCCCCCCCCGCTTCCGCCCGGCGTCTATACGTGGGGTCTAGGATCCGAACTCAGGACCTTCCGCCTGCAAGGCAGAGGCTTAACCCCTGAGCCACCTCTCCAGCCCCAGGTTCCTTAGCTTTTTAAAGTAAGTTTTAACAAATGCTGTATTTGCCTGTTTTGGAGAGAGAAGCAAAGAGCGGGGCGCATGTACCAGTGCTCAGGTGAGGAGGGGACAACCTCCGGGCTTTGGGGATTGAACTCGTGGTGCCTTTTGCTCACTGAACCATCTTGCTGGCCCAGGTTTCTTAGCAACAACTTTACAATGAGGCTTTAGAGAGCGGGAAAGCAAGAGCAGCCTCCGACAGTGTTTGCTGAAGCAATTGCTTAGAACAAATGACATGTTCTCCAGGGACGTCCCAGGACCCCACGGGCCGCCTGTTGTCCCACTGGCACATCGCCCACAACAGGTGCCCGCACCACAGCGGACGGCTTCTGCACATCACCCAGGGCAAAGCTGGCTCCTCAGCACAGAGGTGGCGACTGGGCCGTCTGAATATGAATCCTGTATTGCTGTGTCCCGGTGTAACCTTGAGCAAAGTACTCAACATCAGGGGCACATCGACAAAACAGCTGCTGGCTAGAAAACGGAGGCGACTCCTGACAACGCAGAAGCCGCATCAGGCAGACACTCAACGAGTGCGTCTACACCCACTGCGACTATCACAGCGATCACTACCAGGCTGCTTCTTAGAAGGCAAATAATTAGTATTCAGCCGTAAGGAGACAGAAGTTGTAACACATGCTGAAACACAGCGGGACCTTGAAACACTGAAGTGCAGCATGATTTCTCTTACTTAAAGTAAGGAGAACTGTCAAAATCAGAGCACGGCAAATAGATTAGTGGTAACTAGAGGCCAAGGAGAAAAGAGGAGTTTCTGCTTTGTGACTGCAAAGTTTCTGTTTGGGTGATGAAAGTTTTGAAAACTCAAGACTGCTGATCGTGTTACACTGTGAATGTGGGTAATGTCACTGAATTTTAAACTTACGAATGGTTAACACTACACACTGTACATTATATATATTTTGGCATGATAAGAACACTTTGCAACGAAAGTCGTTTCCTCTAAATTACTTTTCAAAACATTGAGAGGAAATTCAACCTATTTTCTATAAATGCATCTTTTACCTCAAATTACAAGTACATACTGTTTTCAGTTTATACCCTCTAAATTCCACCAGAATATATAACTATTGCTTTTTTGTTTTACAAGAAAACAAAATAGAAGCAAGTCACACCAACAGGTGCTGTAAGCCCTGACCACGGCTGCCCTCCTTGGCAAGCCATCCGTGCTGCCGGTTAATACTACTGACCACTCACCGCAGCAGGCCACGCTGAGCACTGCTTACTTCCTCTCTTACGCACCACTAGCTCTGCTCCTAATGAGGTAGAGAGCTGCACAGACTTACTTGGCCAGCTATACACAGAAGCAAGGGAACAAGCTGATGTCCCAAGCTCGCCCTTACGTTACTGGAGAGGCCAAAGAAAGAAGAAAACACTAGACCAGAGCTGGCAAGTCTGAGTCAGACCAGTGCTGATGAGGAAATTCAAGTGCAGCGGCGACACGAGGGGGCGGATGCCCAATGCCACACCCTGGGTGTGCTGCTTGAGTGCAATCTTTACATTTTTTTCCTCTCTTTAATATTAGGCATCAATTCAGAGACTAACCACATGAGGCGGTTTCAAAGCACGGATGAATTCGCTGGTTTGCTGGTAGTCTGTGTGAGCGGAGAACGAGATGTAATCCACGGACATCTTCAGCGGTAACTTCTGTCCAGACATGGTGGTGATTTCTTCAGGTTCAGACATGATATGCTGTTGGAAACAGACACAGGAAAATGACAGATCGCCCAATTAGAAAGTCCAGGTGCCTGTGCACCGCGTTTCATCCGGTCATACGTGTTTCCGTTACATCTGGGACCTTCAACACAGAAGTCACAAGCAGCACATACTCGTTTTCATGAAGCGGCGCATGTGGAAACAGCTCACTCCTGGAACACCCTGCTCCCCACTCTGCCTGCTGCTCCCTAACAGCCCTCCCAGACCCCAGCACATCTCAGCACGGCTGTGAGTACTCCGCATTTCCTCTCCATCTGCTCTCACAATGCCTGTGTGAGACCCCATCGCCCCTACTCACACACACGGCCAATATCCTCTCCAAATGACTGACCGGGCAAGGCAGAGGAATGGAAGTGATTTTCACGTGAAGCCAAGGGAACGTGCTGCTCGGGCAATATAAACACCTCCGCGGTTCTCATGCGTTGCTGCGCCCTCTCTATCCTTCAGCGCTAAGAACAGCCGTTCACACCAGGAGGCCCGACAGCGACCCAGGCACCCACACAGCAGGAGCGGATGCAACTAGGCGCTTCTGCAGCTTTTTAAATGAGGATGTCACAGTCTGTGCTTTTCCACTATAAAAAACTTCAAAATCTAATACTTTTTGAGAACAAAGTGATTAAAGACGCTTAACTGGTGAAGCTTAGAGGTATTCGAAACCAAAAAACTACCAAATCGGAACCATGCCTGATTCTGAGCATCTTGGCTGTGACACAGCCTAGCACATGAGCCACCATCTTCACGAAAGGACAGATGTTCATCTCAGGGTCTCAACATGCAGCTAAGACTGCCTGGGACTCTCGACACTCGACTCGGCCTCCCAAGTGTAGGAGACGGGCAGATACCACACTCAACTTTCCAACCCGACCTGGCAACCAGTTAAGACCCTTAAAGCTTTCAGGCACCCTCTTGACATCTTGTGTCTTTCAAAGTCTACACAGCTCTTCATCCGATGGACATATACGCTATATATTTTCATCTTCTGGCAAACCAGACTTGTGTACTTAATGATATCTGTGATGGTAGCAATTTCGATCAGGAGAATGTTGCACCCCAAGACCGTTAACTGACCTTGGCAAGTGTCCCCTCTACACAGTAGCCGGCGATAATGACACCGTTCCTCTTATCAGTGCACCAACTTTCAAACAGCTCTCTGGACAAGCCGTTCTGGATCATGCCTGGTGAGGCCATTACCACGCTGGGCCCAATGTCATCAAAATGGTCCATGCTCTGAGAGACGAGAAACAGTGGCAGCTTGTTAACCACCAGGCTTGTCAAGGCACCCTCTGTCCTTAAAGAAAAGCAGACATTATCTAAAAGATTAATCACACTATTGCCGAGGGCCATGATAAGACTAGCCAACATTTTATGTTCAAGGGTCATGTTTTAAAATGAAAACATGTCACTTACTTAAATAACTGTCAGTGGAAAAAATTTATGAGCTCAGTGGCAACAGTATGAAAAAATGAAGAAACTCATGTTCATCTTCAAAATTTGTGTATGGTGGATGGTCATAGGAGCAGTTTCTCTCACAGAAACCTGAGAGGAAGCGGCAGGTGGGTGTCTACCAGAAAGATGCGGCAGCCTGCAAGAATTACCCGGGCTCATGTGACTTTGCCTACTTCACGCCCTACGGTCTCAAGTAGCCCAGCCTGGTAGTCGCTATGCAGCTGAGCATGACCTGAAGCTTCTGATCTTCCTGCCTCGACCTCAAAACCAGGAGCTGGGTTACTGTGGACTTTATGTGTGCTGAGAATAGAGCCAAACGTCATGCATGCCAGGCAGGCTCTCCATTCTGAGTCACGTCCTCAACCCCACTTCATAAGTGTTTGTCTGCTGGTTTTCTTTATCATTCATTATTTCTACTTGGGGCATATACACACAAAATACTGTCACAGAATCCTTTTATAAGTTCATTTGATCTACAGAAAGGAGATTAAAAATAACCTAGGTTACTAGTATTGCACACACACAAACACACACACATACAGAAAATAACATGATCAAACTATAGCAAAGCTCAGTGTTTTCTAGCGCGCTAGACCTTGCATCCACTGTCAAAGTCACCAGGGTCTGTACGCAGTGATGAGTAGTGTGCTAAGTTTATCTGCTAAGTGACAAATTAATTGGGTTCTTGATTATAATCACCCTAAGATACCCGCTCCCACTCTGTAGCCCCGGCTGGCCTTGAATTCCAGATTATCTTGCCATCATGACTTAGCACATATTTTTGTACCTCGGAAATCTAATCAAAGCTTAACAGTTTCTAGGAGGGAAACTTGGCTCTACTTCTTCAGCGATGCCTTAAAAAAATAAAGCTTACACAGTTAGGTGTGTGCTGCAGGCCTGCAACCTCAGCACTCAGCAGGCAGGAGAATCAGTGAATTTGAAGCCAGTCTGAACTATAAAGTTTTGTTTAAAAAAAATACAAAAGAATAATGAAATAAATCACATTAAGTGAATTAAGTCATTCTGATAAAACACATGCTTCCTATCTGTGGACCCTAGATTTACGGATGTATAATGATGTGTGCACGCATGACAGGAGAGAAGCAAACGATCTAGATCAAAGCGAGATGATGAGAGGTGGGGGAAAGAGGAAGGCTGGGAGACATGCTCAGAGCTCACGGTACACATGTATGAAAGTGTGCATGAAAGTGTGCTCGTGAATCTTGGCAGCAAGTGAACACTAATTATGAAAGAGCCACTTACTCAATGCAAAGATGTGTTAAAACTGAAAGTCTGGATAGTGTGTGTGTATCAGAAGCACTGTGTATGCCTGCGGAGGCCCAAGAGTGACTGGGAATCACCCTGGATTGTTCTACCTCCTTTTTGCTTTTGCTGTGCAGGTTTCCAGGCTCTGCCTTCTAGGATCAGAAGCGCGGGCCCTGCCATTTCTGCTGGATTTGTGTGGCACAGACTTAACCCCTGAGCCATCTCTCTAGTCCTACCCAGCATTATTCTGACATAAGCACCTGACTGTTATTTGAACGAACCTGTATACCTCACACAATTCAGACTTAGGTAACCTTGAATTCAAGCACGGGCATTCTCATGCCTGCACTGCTGATGCTCCTCTAGAGATGAGCGGTGTCAACGAGCCGAGAATGTGAATTCACAACTGTTGCAGTTTGCCTGCATGGTTGCTGATAAAATCATGACAAAACAGTGTAAGGAACAAAGGACTTAATTTTCTCTTATGATCGTCTATTTACGATCAGTCCAGCTTGGCAGGAGGTCCGCACCATCACCAAGGCCGAGGGAACTGTGCGTACCACATCCGTGTGACAGCTGAGACAGGGACGGTCCTACTTGCCAGCGTAGCACGTCTGGCCAAGCATGCAGAATGACACCCCCTTTTCTCAACCAGTTCGATCCATCTTGTCCACCTGCCCGGGGACTAGTCCCGCCCACTAGTCCCCATCCACTCACGAATCCCCACACTTTGCTCTGGGTTTACTCCAACGTCCAGTTCTCCTTTCCTCCGCACTCACTCACCTTGAGGTTACTGATGTGCTTGAAGACGAAGGGGTTGTTGATGTTGATCTGCTTTCGGATCTTGTCGTTCATGGCGTTCACGTACGTCTGGTACACTGCCATACACTTCTTGGCCAAAGAGGAAGCGTAGTATATGGGAATGTCATGCAGTTCTGGATGGTTCTGCCAGTACTCATCTAGAGGACGTTACGAGAGCAACAATCACTCTGGCACTTGAGGTAAACATTCAAATGATAAATGGTAATAATAATTTTTAAAACCTCAAACAGCCAGGGTAGCAAGAAGGATGGGTGGGCGAGACATCTATATATAAACCTGGCGGCCACGCGGCAGGAGGAACAGTTCCCAATGCGGTCTCCTTACCCCGTGCTGCCGCGGCATGTGTGTACCTGCGCGCTCGCCCAAGAAACGGAATATTTTAAACACTCCATACGACCCAGGCAAAATATCACGTGAGACTGAGAAAAACTACTCTGTATCTCACTGATTTAAACAGAGATTTATAATGTATTTCTCAATATTGGTTTAAAATTTAAAGCTGTGATCATAGTCTTACTACGATCTGACTTCTCAAATTCTGTACAACGCATACTATAGCCTTAAGTTGTACTATACTCTCCTGCTTCTAATTATAGTCTTGTGCAGGAAAAGAATCGCAACACATGCTCTAATAGTGGGGACGCCAGATAAGAATGGCAATGTCCATGTGAACTGCATGCCAACAGGAGTTGTGGAATTAGAATATACATAAAATATTTGAGATACTGATACCAAGGCAGTCGTACTCATCCAAAACTAAAATCGGACTGATGACCTACATTTGTATTTTGACATCCGGCAACCCAGTGCGACGGTGACGATATGGTAACCACCTTCCTAAACAATCTGCTCTACAGTGAGGAGCTGGCACGGGGCAGATACAAGAGGCTGAGGCAGGAGGATGTCTCGAGATTGATTGCAACCTAATACAGGGCTACACAGGAAGATCCTGTCTCCGAAAAGCAAAACACAAACGAGGAGCATCTGCACTTCTGGATTATGTCCCGAAAGTGGAACTGGCAGGCAAGCGCGTGTGACAAGTTCTGGTGCCGATAGCAACCCAGTCCAGGAGCAGCGCGAGAGGTGGCGCTCTTGTTATCACCAAGAACCGGGATTTCTTTCTTACTGCTCTGGGGCTGAGCCCAGGGCCTTGCGCATGCCCGACAAGCCCTCTGCCAGTCAGCTCCATCTCCTAGCCGCAAAAATTTTAAATGAAGAATCTGAAGGGAAGGAAGAGGAACCACCGTCACCATGGCCAGGACAATAATGAGGTAAAATGACAGATTTCAATGGTCATTTAAATACCCAGAATCAAAAGCAGCTCCTGAGCCCTTCCCAGAGCGAAGACGGGAATGAGCCCTCGACCCCCTCTGTTGACAATGTCGTGCACCGTGTTGCAGAATCTGGCTTCTCGCTCTTCACGTTTCTCATGGATGTGGGTCCCGTAGGTGGATTCCTAAATGACAGGGTCGACATGTGAGACAGCCGCCTCAGAGAAGCCAAACGTCAGACCTCAGCACTAAGGCAGCCTCTTCTGTCACAGGCCATCTACCTGAACACACACCATGACAGTAACAACTAGTGGAAAGAAGAATGCTAAGAGCTCAACTCTTAAATAAGAACATCTTAGAAAAAGTCCGCATGTGGACAAGCTGTATGTTCTTCAAGACAACTTGGCTGTGTTTTTTCTCCCACTTCTACGAGGTCAGTGTAAAAACAAAAACAGGTATTTCTCATGCTTACGGTTGGTACATGTCCTAAGGCCCGTGTCGGCCCGGGCATCCCCAGGGGCTAACCAAAAACGCGGACTCTAAGGCCCATAAGACTCGCTCGATTCTTGGCATTTTGCCAGTGCCACCAGGCGGAAGACAGGAAGCCCTGCCATGTGCTGCTGCGCTCGTAAAAATAACACCCGAACGAGGGCCGAAAGACAAACCTTCCCTCAGTGAAAGTCAGTCCACACGGCGAGTGCGCCATGACGAGTCATACTGCATCTCTCAGGGCAGCGGCCGCCACTGGCCCCAGATGTGGGTGGCCGGGGCTGCAAGTGTGCCCGGGGCTGCAAGTGTGCCCGAGGAGAAACATCTCTTGCAACTCGAACCCAATGCGCCTGAAGCGCTTGTAGATTTGACAGGCCCGGGAGACCGCATCCCCACTCCCCGAGAGAGGTTCATTTGCACCCCTCAGAGCTTCCAGGAGCGATGGCACCGTTCACTTCCCGTTTCCTTGGGACCTGCCAGCTACACACTGTGACAGCCGTGTCAGTGCAGGAATGGACACGGGATGGTACCACTTCTAGCAGGGACATGGGACGGCACCACTTCTAGCACGGACGGGGGACGGCACCACTTCTAGCAGGGACACGGGACGGCACCACTTCTAGCACGGACAGGGGACGGCACCACTTCTAGTACGGACGGGGGACGGCACCACTTCTAGAACAACCTTTTAGGATGTTCTTCTATAGACCTGGGGTAATTCACCTGGAACAAAAAGTTTAGGAGGGAGGGAACACACCCTGCCTGAAATATGCTGACTGACGTTGTGTCTAACCTGTTTTACACTGGACTGTAGCTATGAACTGGACAGCAAAGGAGTCGAGAAAATCCCCATGTGAAAAGCTATAAATTCACATCCAATGATAGTATGAACATGACATGATTTTTTTCACTAGAAAAAATTCTGGTTATACTATATTAATTATAATACAGTACATTAATACTTACAATAATAAGAATATCTGGCTTAATATTAGGAATTTCAGCTGCCATTAGGTGTCTATCCTCTTGTCTTGAGAAATCACCTGTATACAAAAGCTGTGAAAAAATAAAACTAGAAAATGAAGATTTGGAAAAAGTGAATAGTTTAAAATTTTATGGAATCTAATACTAGAATTTAAAATAAACAATGATATAAAAAAAGGCCAGCAAGAGGATTCAGAGACTAAAGACGCCCATGCAAAACCTTTCGATCTCAGTTGAGTCCCAAACCTGCATGGTAGAAGGACAGAACTGACTTCCAAAGTTGTCCTCTGACCTCCACAGAACACCGAGGCACACGAAGGTCCCCCATTCCCCATATAAATAAAATGCTAAGAAAAAACTAGACCACATTGATGAAATTTAGATGTAACACCTATTGAATTCAAAATATGTAACTTAGGCAAATCACTAAATTCCATAGGAATGGTACATCCCAGAATCACCCCCATCAGCAAACTGGAAAGGGGCTGACACAAGAAGGGAGCTGCAGAGGCTCATGGGAGCAAAGTCACAGGAGGGCGGGGATCAAATCCCAAAGGAGATTCAGACCTGCGCTCAGCCTACTTCCTGCTTGTTTGCTGTGCCTGAGGCGAATACCAGCACAAGGGGTTTGATGGTTACTGCCCGCTCGGTGCGTGAAGAGTTCAAATACGTGAGTAGCTATGAACGTTTTAGGAAATAAAATAGAACATCAATGCGCTACTCTGAGAGGAAACTTGGCAGAAAAAAGCTAAGACTACACCTCTAGATCAATCAGGGGTGTCTTAAAAAGCTTTTATTTTATTTGCAGGGGCAGTGCCACAGTAAGGTGTGCAAGTCAGAGAACTTCTGGAAGCTGATTTTCTTCTTCTATCACGTGTGTTCTGGCACTTAAATTCCAGCCCAGGCTTCTGTGCATGTGTCCACAGCCGAGCAAGCTCCACGGACACCATGGGCATCGCAGAACAAGCTCCCTAAGGAGCCTGGTCCTCCAGACATCACAGCCGCTGCAGGGTCTGGAGTCCTCCCTTGCCCAGCTGTCGCCAAGGTCACTGACACATCCTCCTGACCCTGCTACCCCCCGCGCGGGAATATCTGGGAAGCCTTCCAAATCTCGCTTCGATTGTAAATGGAGACAGCCACAAAGACAGCTCTTCCATAGCTGTTTTCTAAGGGACACTGAAAGGAGAGCGGCTCGAGGCGGGCTGGGAACCCGCTCTTTGAAAGGCTTACTTCTCACCAACTGTAATGGAGACTTATATCTAGCTTGTGCTTCAGCATTTGACCCTCTGCAAACTTCTGGGGGTGCTTCATACCACTTCTTGCTACAAAGCTCTGCACTGATTCCTCGTGGGGAGAAAGGGTCCGGAGCTGGAGTACCTTCACGCCCGCGATCTCAATCATAAACATGGCAGCTCCCAGGACGTGCCCGGCATGGTAACACCAAAACTTGATTCCTGCAACTTCCTTAACTTCATGAAAGTTGATCGTTTCGATTTTATCCATGCTTTCTTCCAGATCCGTCTCGGTATACAACATGTCATCTGCTGATATGTTACTAAATTTTGAAAGAGATCAACAAAAAGAATTCAGTGTAAGATTTTTTTTTTTAAGGCTTTGAATTCAAAGTGTGGATGACAGACACATCAATGAAAGTATTTTTGAAGTCACTGTCCACAGTGCTGGGGCTGTAGCTTAGTGGCAGATCATTTGCCTACAGTGCACAGGGCTCTGCTGGGGTGGAGGAGCAGGAAAACATCCCTCCAGTATCTGTTATATGCATACAATCTCGGGATTCCTAATCTGGCTCTGTTTCCTAATCTATGAAGATAGTGTTTGTGTGCAGAGATATAAGCTCAACTGTAGAGAAGTGCAAACACTAAGTACTGCTGATGTGAAGTCAATCTCAGTTAATTAAGACAAAGTACTCTTTAATTATTTATTTTGCGGAATTGGGGATTGAATATAGGGCCATGAAAGCTACGCAGTCCTGCACCAAAATACATCCCTGCTCCTTTTTTTTTTTTTTAAGACGAGTCTGACCAAGTTGCTCAGGCTCCTACGTGAGGTTTCTGAGCAGCTGGGATCGCAGGTTCGTGCTAAGATCCATTAGACAAGAACCCACTGTCGACAGTACCTCAGCGTTTACTTCCTCCCCTGTGTGCCTGAGATGTAGACATATTCACACACACTGACACGTCAGAGATTCTCACACTGGGAGGGAAAAGGAGTTGGGGTCCATTTTACCTCCTGAAAATTAGTAAGTGTGCTTCCAAACAAAGAAGAGCTGAGGGTGTGGTGGGTGGAAGAGTCTTTACCAGCCAACAAGAGAGCAGAAGTTAGAACATGACTCTGGAGGTCACTGAACGGGTTCAATGCCAGCTGTTCCTTCTGTGACATGTCAGGCAAGTGACTTGACTTCTCTGTGCCTCAGTCCAGCAACTGTAGCTGGGATTTGTAAGGGAGCCTACAACAAGCTGGTGTGACGAGTAATGAGCTTGCGTACGAAAGGATGGAAACACTATACAAAGACTAAAGTTGAAAGTGCTGATATACAATAGGTGTCCAGGGACCGACGAAACAGCGGTCACTCGGAACGAAAGGAACGACAGCGCCTTTCCAGAAAAGCCTCGTGGTCTCCATCTTGAACCATCTGCCCTGCAGACAGCTGTTATGTCCTAAAGTAACTTACCTGACTTTGACATAATCCGAAAGAAGCCACCTATAAATAGCTTTTGTGGCATGAGTCATAAACGTTCTTCCTTTGAAACTTGTCTTCTGGAGAAACCAGGGCAGAGCCCCGCAGTGATCCAAGTGGAAACTTCAAAACAAACAAGAAGAGTTCATTTTTAAAACATGAGCCAGCAGGTGCAACAGCGATCAAGTTTTACTCGCTGAACGAGTGTTTTATATAGAGATGTAAGAATACTTTCAGAAGCTAAGAGCAGGCATTCAGAGGAAGGAACCATGCATGCAACTCTAGTGTGAAAAACACATTTTAAAATTATTTTTTAAACAAAGAAGAATATAACCCAACCTAGCCTTGGCAAGCAGAATTATAACAAACTTAGTGGAATATGAAACATGAAACTACCAGCGAAATTATTTTTCTAAGGCAAGGACTTGTCATGCAGTCTCGAATCCTGCCTGATATGCTGGGTTACCAGTGTGGCCACCTTGCCTGCCTTAAGTCAGCCCACGCAGAGTGCATCACCTGCAGAGGGCTCCCTGGCTTCCTACTGGCTGTGACTCAGTGCACTGTCTTTTGCCCACGACGCACTGAGTTCCATGCAGAGACACACGGGCTTCTCTGTACACTTCTCTAGCCTGACAAAATTGTTGGTTTAGACTTACACACCTACAGGATGCTTCCTAAAAGAAAATACTCTCTCTTTTAAAAACTCAAATCTGGCAAATAGCAAACCTGATAGTAAAAGACCTTGAAAAATAGTATGTTACTAAAGGAAAAACTTACTGACTAATTAAGAGGAGATCAATCTCAGCTGGGTCAATCAAATCGATATAAGGAAGAGCATCCATTCCTTCTAGACCAGGGTGGATCCCACAATCCAGCTGAAGGAGACAAAAAAAAGATTACAATCTCCCAAATATTTCATTAAAATTCATTCAGCAAACAAGGAAACTGATCTGTCACTCACATACTCAAGATGGACTCCATGTATTAGCATTTGAATGTAATTCTTATGAAGTATGGCGAATGTGCCATTAAAAATTCTAACTTATCAAAAATTTTTTTTAAAATTTAGTATGTGTGTGCATGTAGGCCCAAGGGGCCTTCAGGAATCATCCTGGATTGCTTCTATCTTCTTTTTGCTTCGCTCTGGGATTTTCCAGGCTCCGCCCACGAGGGCAGGAAGTGCAGGTGGTGCCCTTTTCAGTTTTTCATGCGGGACCTGGGTCTGAACTCAGGGCCTTCTGGATGTGTGGCAACGTCTTAACCCCTGAGCCATCTCTACCGTTTTAACTCCTCAAATTTAAAAAACTCACAGTTGGGTAACCAAACGCAAAACACATCTCTAGTGATCACTCCCTCTAAAAATAAACTCTTTTCAAGAACTTTGGTATCACAGGAAGAGGGACATTTACGCATTCCTGATTTACTACTGGAAGTAGGGCATGTCTCTAACCAGGAAAGGCACTTAAAGATCGGTCGCTGAGGAGCTATTTCATGCAGTATTACTAACGAGTTATAAATGAGCAAAGGGATGACGATGGAGGACATACACCAATCAGGACTGCCAGAAATGGAGAAGAGGAGCCACTGCCCATCTTTCTCGAGGACCTCCTGACCCCTCTACTTCTCAGCAAGGAGGGGCCTGATGAGAGAAACAGTGACTGGTGTCACTCGATGAACGGGCCAGTCACCACATGCTGTGGGGGCGGGTGGCCACAGCCGTGTGAACACTCGGGACGTTTCTTCCGGATGGGACATTTGGGTTGGCTAGACTCCCCAGAGCAGAAGAGAAACGAACGTCAAAGAAACAACAGTTTGGCAGGTCTAGTTGACAGTTCAGTCTTCAAAGGATCTTTTTAGATTATTTAATGTTTTGCCGTTACTTAGAAATGTGCATTAGTTTTCTCATTGACTAACATTATTTAATAGCGTATGTTCCTGGAGCTAGAGTTAACTAGTTTACTAGAAAATTCCTAACACAAGTATAGGCTGGACTACAGTACTTTCTTAATGTAAAAAATAATGATTACACAGGCTAGGGGCGTAATTCAGTTCTCGAGTACGTGCTCTGCATAAGCAAGGGCTTAAATTCAATTCCCAGCACCACACGACAATAACAATAATTACCATTATTTTTCTTCCTTTGAATTCCAGAATAATACATGATCTTCCTACTTCTTGTCCAGCTCCACTGTAAATATCCAAGGAAGAGAAATAAAATTAAGAAAACAACCAAACTAAGCCCAAAGTAACACACACCTACCATCCTTGCGCTTGGGAGGCTGAGCAAGACAGGGACACAGTTCTAGGCTGGACTACACAGTGAGATCCTCTCGCACCCCATATCCTACACCCTAAAAACCTTCAACCCAATAAATTCAAATTTTTGCAACTTAAACTGCATCCCAGGTGAAGACACTACTCACTCAAAACTTCTGAAACACAAATGCTGTCAGTTCGGGAAAGGATGAAAAGTACCCTTGGGAACTGAGGGTATTTTGGCAGTTGTAAAACGGAGAGGAAGTGGTGTGTATTCAAGAAATCCAAAGGTGAAATTCTATCCTCAGAATGTATTAAATATTTTGAGCAGGTGCCGACCTGCTGAGCTCTTGCTCACCCCGCACAATACTCTCATCTTTAACAGCACAGTAAGCATTCACCGGTTAGCTTACGCCTGAACGTCCCAAAGGGCGCCCCTCTGATACACCAACTGACATGCAGTCTCCTCACTGGCCATCTGCAGAGAGCTCATATCCACGATGCTAACCAAGTCTTCACTACTGGCCTCCGCAGGTGCTTCCGCCTGGAATGCTTGCCTCTCAAGCTGACACGAGCGACTCTTTTCAGTCCTTACGGTCTCAGTACAAATGCCACCTTTTCGGGGGCTTTCCCTTGACTACCTCCTCTCATTTATCCTTCACAGCAAGCAGCAACCCAGCACTCCAATACTGTCATAGCACATCACAGAATTACAGTCACTGCTCTGAAGACGGCCAAGTCCTAAAATGGGGGCTTCACAAGAGGCCGTGCCTAACGTGTCCACTGCGATGCGGCTCTAGTGTCTGACAAGTGATAAATCTTGAGAAATGCTTATCGAATGAATGAAAACTCTCAGATTAGAAGTCACAGAAATACTAAGCTGAAAGAAAGCCAGGCCCAAGAAGCTGTACCCTGAGTCTACGTGAAGTGTTCGGAAAGGTAATCCACAGAACAGGAAAGCAGACAGTGGGTGCCTAGGGCTGGGGCGGCTGGGGCAAATGCGTCTGTTTCTGGAGAGTGAAATCTCCCGGAACTAGGTAGTTGTGAGGCTAATTGTACAACTCTGCAAAATACTCTAAAAACTAAGGTGGTCCCTGTGGCACATGCTTATAATCCTAGCACTCCAGAGGCTAAGGTAGGAGAATGGTCCTGAGTTTCAGGCCAGGCTGGACTACACAGGAAGATCTTGTCTCCAAATGCCCAACCACTGAACTATACGAGTTACACTGCATGGATTGCACCTGTCTTCTGTACGCCCTCAGTAGTCGCCCAACAAGCAATGTGTGTTGTCCGGACTGAACACACCTCTTTACCCGTGTCCCCACACCATCCCTTCCGGCAGCATCATAGTAGTTACACAATCCTCAAGACTTCCTTCTGAATGGCTCGCACCTGTTTCTTTCCAACCCTCTGCCCTCGCTCACTGATTACAGGCTTTCACTTGCACTTGGATGACTTCAGTGCACCCCACTGGACTCCATTTAAATCTCTGTATTCGTCATCTACACTGACACAAGGAGTCACCTTCTCAAAACTTCCATTCCATTACACACGTCCTTTAAACCCTTCGTTGGTTGAAGAGAACTGACGAGATAAAGGCTCACTCTTTAACATGTACACATCCTTTGTGAATTAGGTTCTGACAGCCTGCAGCAATTCATCGGCTAAACTGTTAGCTACAAACAGAGGATGCTAGCCGAGAGCTGGGATCACTCTTGTAATCTTGCATGCTGCTTCTTCCGCCTCCAGCACTCCGGTCCTTCTACTCTTTAATTCCTACTGTCTTCAGGACTTGGCTCACACATCACTTTCCATGATGCATGAGACAGCCTTCCCTTCAGTCTGCTAGAAAGGATTTTTCAGACTCTCCTGACACCAGGCACAATGCCTACCTGTGCTCTGGCAAGGGCTGTCGCTACTGAACACTAGGCGTGCTCAATTACCGAGCACTGCACTGCCCGCAATCTGTACTCACAGGTGAGTTACTATTTCAACACGAGAACGCGCGCAGCGAGGTTACTGTCCTACAGAATGGAGAGCTGGGTTTCAGGCCTGACTGCAAAGTGGCAGCCCCTTGTCTTTCCACTCCCTCTCCAGCACTTTCTACTTCGCTCTGGGATTTCGTGGAAAGGTTGCTATCAATGAGAGGTGATATCAATCAACTGAAGAACACAGCAGAGACGGCAGTGTCTTTGGCTACGTCCTCAAGTGCTCAGGGAATCCTCCGGGAATGGACATGTAAAGGAACCATGTCTGTCTTTGGAAACACGTATACATTCTACTCCTGAGCATTAAACACCTTGGTGGGTTTAAATTGCTCAGGCGATGCAGTTCTCACATATGCATGGGAGCGGCGATCTACTCAACAGTCCAGAAAGCAGGTCACACCCACTGCACACCCGTCGCCCTGCTCTCGCCCCTGAACTGCTATTTCTGCCCAGGGCTGCGCTACGAGGGCAGAGGGCGACGCGGATCCTTCTCTCGACGCGGCACACCGCGTCTGCAGGCAGCTAAGCGGATCGCTCGCCTGGCGGATCCCCCGGAACGTGCCGAGATGGGGGGTGAGGTCGGGAAGACGGGCCTCTCGACAGGAACCCGTCCGGCGGGACTGAAGCTCGGGGGCTCAACCCTCACAACTTCCCTGCAAAGCCCCCCGGAGCCCGAGCGCTCGCGCCCAGCAGGCCCCTTCCGACCCACGTGCGGGCCCCGGGGGCACCGGGCGCCGCCGCGGCCCCTCCGCCGTCCGCACCCGCCGGCGGGCGCCGCGCGGCCCCTCCGCGGAGACCCCCGCCCGGCGCGCACGCGGCCGGCGGCTCCCGCTGCGGGGTCCCTTACAGGGGTCGGATCAGCAGCTGGTCGCTCTCTTCGGCGGGAATGGCTGACATCCTGGAGGTCTCCGGGGCAGCGGGCGAGGGACGCGTCGCCGCCGTCCTCCTAAGCCAAGACCGCGGCCATCACCGGCTCCCGAACCAAGAGCGCCGGCTCCCGAGACGGAACTTCCGGCGGCCCGGCGCGCGTGGAGTTAGGCTCCTCCCCTCAACATCCGGTCGGAGACTCTCGCTCGGGAGGTTCCCCGCGGCGCAGGGGCATTGGGGGCGGGTCCTGAGCACTGCGTCTGCGCGCGCTCGGGGGCGTGGCCGGCAAGGAGAGGCCCGGGCGGCTACAAAAAGCGGCGCTGGCCGGTGCGGGACGCGGGGCTGGAGCAGCAGCCGGGCGGCCCCGGCCACATGCGGGCGGGCCCGGGAAGCCAGCCCGAGGCCGCGAGGTGAGACTCCGAGAGGGGAGGGTCGCGGGCGGGGGTCGCCGGCGCGAGGCGTCCCGAGGGCGGCGGCGGCGGCAGCGGGGACGGATGGGTGGGGCTTCGGGGAGCCCGCGGCGGCCGGGGAACCTCCCTGATCCGCGGGTCTCGAAGCGCGCGCGCGGGCGGGCGGCCGGGGGTGCGCGGAGCCCGGGTGCCCGTGTGCCCGCGCGGGACCCTGCGGTCCTCGGGCCGCCGGGCACGGAGTTCGGGCCGCGGTCTGCCGAGGCGCGAGCGTCCCGCCGCCCCGGGTCGGGTTGTGTTTTCGCTGCCGCATTCTCCGCACCGGTGACCGACTTGTGCGGGGCCGGCGGTGTCTGGAAAGAGCTGGGGTCTGGGTCGCAAAGTGAGCCCGGGGACCCTGGGCGAGTGGCTGCATCTCCCCGGGGTTGTCGAAGCAGCTGGACGCTCCTGCAGCCCGCGAGGCGCAGGCGACCCGGGGACCCGCCGCTGGCTGGAAGGCGCTGGGGGCACTGGGGACGCGGGGGGCGCTGGGGACGGGGCGATCGCTCCTGGAGCTTGGTATCTGCGGTCTTCCCTAAGAGCGCTCTCAGGCCTGCAGTGAAGTCGTGAAAGATAAGAAGTAGCCAAGCGACTTGGGGCTGAACTTTTCTGTGCCAAGCCTGAGTCCGCAGGGCAATTGCTGCTGAGAGCCGGGACCGCTTGGCGGTCCTGAGGGATGCGCGGAGGGAGCCCCACTTGGGGAAGAAGAGTTAGAGGGCGGAGCCCTCCCTGTACGGCCTTCGCAAGAGCTGATTCCAGTGTCTAATTACAGGGGGTAATGAACGCTTTCAAGCTAGTGGGATCTGACTTCTATTTGAAAGAAATCACTGTAATTAGTTTGGCCGAAGTATGGGGGGAGATTCAGAGTCTGTAGGACAACCCCCCCAGTACTTCAGCAGGTTGGTAGATCCGGTAAATATGTGCACATCCAGCTGTACACGGATGCTTTTGTAGGTCGAGGCCTCACCTTTGTCCCGAAGGAAAGCTGATCAGAGAGCTCTTCAGTGCAATCTGGGGTCTTGTGTCTAATTGAATGTGGGAGCTGAAGGGCAAGAGGGGGTTGATGGCTTTCTGGTTTCTGCCAGCAATAATGTAATTGCCTGAGTGGGAGACAAGAGGGAGGAGAGATTTGGAGAGGATGATCGCTCAGCTTTGGGATTTTTGTAGGTAATGAGTCTAGAGCACTCAGCTGATAGTCAGTATCCTTGGCCTCATTTTTATGCATGAATAATTCAGAGGCAAGAATAATTTGCTTAAGAGCATGCATGAGAATAGCAGTAGGACTCAAAGCCTAATAAATACTCCCCCCCCCCAGCCAGCTTCTGGATTGATGTTGGAAAGCAAATCATAAGGACCTGCAAAGACATCAGTGACTTGCAAATCATTGCTCTGGGGATTTGAGAGTTTGCTTCAGAATCTATTAACAATAGAGTCAGATTTTATTTTTAAGTAATTAAAATTTTCATTTTGTATTTATATGTGTATTTATATATGGGTTGACTCTCCTGTACTTATGAGTTTCTGCATCCGCAGATTCAGTCAATCCCAGATTTAAAAAATTGGGTTGTAGAGACTGGCGAATGGCTCAGTGGAAAAAACTCTCCACAAGTGTGGGAGCTAGAGTCCCCGGACCCCACACAAAAGCTCAGTGGATAAAATGCTATATAAGTGTGGGAGCCAGGGTGCTTAAACCCCACGTGAACTCAGTGGATAAGACGTGATGCAAGAGTGGGAACTAGGGTCCCCAAACTCTAGGTATAAGCCAGGTAGGCGTAGTGGATATCTGCAACCTGTAGTTCCAGCCTTCAGGAGACAGAGACAGGACCCCGGGAGCAGGATGGCCGCTAGGCTAGCCGGATTGGCGAGTCCACAAGAGACTGTCTCAGTAAATAACATGGAGAGTGAAAGGAAGACAGCCACCATCAACTCTGAGCCTTGTGCATACACGTGCACCCGAACACTTGTAGGTACTATACACGCACACACGCAGCACGCGTGCAAAGAAAAGTTGCATTGCAAAAATAAACTGCAGTATGTTAAGTGTGTAGACATATAACTAATTGTAACAACTACTTTTATAGCATTATAATAAGTACCAAGGCTTTATTCAGTGCAGTGCTTGCCTGGATATGCTAGGTATCTATAGATGACTTAAAGTATATAGAAGGATGCTGTAGGGTATACCAGACATTTTATCCTGTCTTGAAACCAGTCTTCTGAAGATGCCAGGGAGGTGTGTTCTACAATGTAATGTGCATACATATGTCACTCATCTACTCTAACACCAGAGACTGCGGACAGAATATACTAGGTGACCTGTAGGTTAAAGTAGTTTTTCACAAACCTGGGAATAAGGCTTTTCTGCTGTTTCTTCCTCACTGAAAGCATTCTTTGCTGCTGTGTTGTCCGGCATGACTCTGATAGTAGATAAGCAGCTGACTTTCCCCTCTTTTTGTTCTCCCCATACAGTTAATACCTGGTGTCCGGTGTGTGTTTAAACTCTTAAAAAATCTTCCACTTATGAGAGGAGAGGCTGGGAGCTCCACCATCTGAGTTGCGTCCGCCCACTGATGTTGCTTTTGTGGACAGCGCAGGAGCTGACGGTGTCTCGGGGTCTCTGGATCAAGCGATGGTGAACAATGTTTCGGAAAGGCAAGAAGCGACACAGTAGTAGCAGCTCTCAAAGCAGCGAGATCAGCACGAAGAGCAAGGTGGGAGCGTTCGCAGCTGTGTGTGCAGAGCCTTCATGGCCTGTGCAGTGACCCTTTTTTGCACTAGAGATCCATTCTGTTTGGCATAATTTTACTGTTTCGATAGTTTTCTGAAACTCTTAAATTTAGTGAACTAGATGGTATATAAGCTATAGTGTTTTCTTTAAAACAAACACTAGCTTAAATGTTTTACTTTTTTTAACATTATCGTGTGTGTGTGTGTGTGTGTGTGTGTGTGTGCACGTGTGTGCGCACGCACAGGTGAGTGCTTGCTTACCAAGGTACATGTTGAAGTTACTCTGCATGTTGTTGATAAAGTCATGATAAAACAGCTTGAGGGAACAAGGTTTAATTCTGTCTTACATGGTCTGGTTACAGTTCCTTGTCCAACTGGGCAGGTGAGCCCACACCAACATCACGGGCCGAGGGAACTGGCCACCCCATCTCCACATAACAGCTAAGAGAGGGACAATCCTTACTTGCCAGACCAGCACGTCTGGCCAAGTAGACGCAAGGATGCCGACTCTCTCAACCAGTTCCCTCTACCTTATTCACCTGCCCAGGGCCTAGTCCCACCTACCGCAGGCTAGGCCTTTGCCGTCAGCCACACAGTCCCTTGCAGGGTCACACTGGATTTAACTCAACTACGAATTCTCTGCTCGAACCCTCAACCATCAAGGTGCTACCTGCGTCTAACTGTACAGCTTGTGTGGGGGTTCGAGGACAGCGTGAAGAAGTTGGTTCTCCTTCCTCCGTGGGCGCTCTGGGGACTGGCACGCGGTGCGTTTGCCTGTGGAGCCATCTTGCTGCCCCTCAGAATGACTGCACGATGGAAACTGCAGACACTGAGCAGTCAGGGCATCTAGGTCCTAGAGTTTGCTGTCTGTCCAACAGTACTTAACAGGTCGAGCCCTATTGAGTAGAAACTTCCTGAATGTTGTTTGAAAGCATTGGTGGAGTTTCACGAGTCGATTTTCAGAGAATGTTTTTTTCCAAGGAAATGAAACGTTGAGAATCATGGAACAATTACATATGTGATTTTTAAAATTTTGCTAATAGTTTGTTGGTCTGTTCACATTGACAGTCTTGTTACCTGCTGGTGAGCCTGCGGTGCTGTGGGTCAGATCTAGGGGGAATATTGCAGAAGCAATGATTAGGAATTGGAAGACTTGGATTTGAGACCCTTTGGTATTAGATGTGATCTCAGGCGAATCACTTCACATCTCTGATCCTTCCTTAGTTATTAAATAGGAACATTGTTCCCTCCTTTTCGTTATGCACAGGGCTCTTTTAGTCCATGGAAGTAACGGAGAATCAAGGGCAAGATTTTTCTCAGGAGTGAGGTCAAGCAGGTGACTTGGCCATGAAAGAAGATGTTGACATCACACAGATCCAGAGTAGTGACGTCACACAGGTCCAGAGTGACATCACACGGATCCAGAGTAGTGACACCACACAGATCCAGAGTAGTGACATCACATAGGTCCAGAATGACACCACACGGATCCAGAGTGACACCACACGGATCCAGAGTGACACCACACAGATCCTGTGCGACACCACACAGTCGCCTGTTGGAACAGCAGTTTTCCGAAGTTTGCTGCAGAAGCATCTTCAGGACAGGCTTTGACTGTCAGCCTGCCTGAGCCACCAACCAGACCGCGTGTCAGCTCAGCTGAAATGGCTCGCACGCCTGTGTTTGCTGGGAAGTGTCAGAGAAAGCGTGTGTCTTACGGTGTCTTTTCCCCCCCTCAGTCTGTGGATTCTAGCCTCGGGGGTCTTTCTCGATCCAGCACTGTCGCCAGCCTTGATACAGACTCCACCAAAAGCTCAGGTGCGTGGAAGGGCTGGGTGGCTGTGCTGATCACTGCCACACACTCGTGGCTTTGTGAGTGTCCCAGGCAGGCCCCCTCTTCTGAAGTGGACAGGAGCGGTGGGAGGCGAGTCGAAGGCGTGGCGTGAATGGAACTTGGTAGAGGCACTCAGCAAACTGTTCTGGTATTTGAGCAGATGTTTGAAAGCATTGTGTGTCAGTAACCTAGCAGTCTCCTAACTGCTTTTTAAGAAATAAGGTAGCAGAGGGCTGGAGAGATGGCTCAGGGGTTAAGATTCTGCCTTGCAAGCGAAGGTACTGAATTTGGATCCCAGGTCCCAAGTAAAAATGCCAGGCAGAAATAATGGCGGTAGCCTGCATTCCAGCCCTGATGGGCAGAGCCTGGGAAATCCCACAGCTAAGCAAAAAGGACGTAGAAGCAATCCAGGATGATTCCCGAAGACACCTTGATCCTCCACAGGGACACACAGTGCTCTCTGACATACACACATACACAATGAATAAATACAGTTTTAAAAAAAGCTTCATAATTCAAATATGACAGCTGTATTTTTGGGAAAGGACCTAAGATATCTTGGAAAACAGGCATTTTCTGAAGTCTGCTGTAATTTTTCTTTCACCTTTAGGACAAAGCAACAATAATTTAGATACCTGTGTGGAATTTCGAATAAAGTATGTTGGTGCCATCGAGAAGCTGAGACTGTCTGAGGGGAAGAGTCTGGAGGGACCCCTGGACCTGATAAACTATGTAGATGTTGCCCAGGTAAGAAAGAAACAACCTCACCTTCAGCTTCTGGTTGCCATGCTAACCGAATGCATGGCCCCAGAAGAAGTCATTTGCTCTCAGGCCCACTGGGGGGCGCTCGCTTCTCCTTCTTGGGCTGAAGCCCAGATGTCACTGACAGCTGTGGCGTCCTATGCCATATAAGGCACCTGGGAAACAGAGCTGTGTCAGAAGACACAGTTTCTCCTTCGAACAGAAACTTTATGCGTTGGTGTCCTTGTTTAATTGAGGAACTGATTATGTTGACTGCTTGGATTTGTACATTTTTCTCCAAAACAGTATTACAAAGACTTACTGTAGCTACATTGAACTAGTTTCATTTATTTAAGAACTGGCTCATGGCGATGTGGTCCCACCAAGAATCGAGGTGAAGATGGCGAGACGCTCAGCGGATGTAGCTCTCGCTGCACACAGGCCAAGGACCAGAATTCATATCTCCAGATCCAGTACAATGTGGGGTGGGTGTGACAGTCTGCCTGTGACACCAGCTCCGGAAGCCTGGGATGTGCAGAGCGACTGCCAGCCAGGCTAGTCAGCCCCGAGTCAGCCCCGAGCGCCGGGTGTAATTGGAGATGCTTCTCACAAAGAATAAGGCGGAAGAGCGATTGAAGATGATTCCCACTAATCAACCTTGGGCTTCCGTGTATACACATCCGCACGTGCACCTACACATACCCATAAAAATGGGAAAAAATTAAGGTTGAAAATATATACAGGCAAGAAGATGAAAAACAAATCACGCAGAACAATTCAGAGTGAATTCCAAGTCAGCAGCTGCACAGTGGGAAGTGGAGTTATGACATCACCCTTTCCTAAGGTGGAAATGGACGAACCAAGACTCAGGCAGTTAAGGAGGTCAGTCTTTCCGGTCACGGAGACAGGAGTATTAACTCCCATGCATGTCTTTACGAAAGTAGGGCAAGTTACTGCTGAGGGAAATCAGTGACCCTGACCCGCCATTTGATGAAACTGTATTAATCTAGTGCGGGATCCCAGCATTTAGTTTGGAATACAGTCACTTCAGCAAAGTGTGAGTAACAGGTAACCGAAGCATGGAAAAGGAAGATGCTCAAGATTGGTACTGTCTCCATTCCTGTGAGAAAGCTCAGTCCTGTGGGGAAGGCTGATTTGTTAAAGTGCTGTTACTGACAATTATTTTTAAGCCACGTTTAGATTCTTGTAATTGCCTTAAACCTATGAGAAGTGATTGGCAGGTTACTGGAATGCAGGAGACCCAGGAATCAAGCTTGGACATGGCTTATTTACTGTAACTCAGCTCCACAAACACATCCACAGTACAGAACACCCACTGACAGCCAGCGTCTTTCTCGCTTTAGAGACCAGTGGGTAGCCGCCCACTCGCGGGACCAGCTGTCTGCAGGGGCAGTGGTGTCACCCATCTTGTCTCTGAACAGCTCAAAAGGCTGCTCCATGGTCTTGGTAACTGCGTGAGTCCCCAGCAGCTTGTCCTGAGGTCTCCACGGTGTGGGGGTTACAGGCGTGTTTCCATCTGGTCAGGATGGAGACTGACTGAGAAAAATGGCCCCTGCTTCCTGATACGCATCCTCACATTAGTGTAAGTGTTGAGCACTTTAAAAACCTAAATGAAAGACCTTTCTTTTTCTAGTGTTGTTGCAGTTGCTTTCCTTTTTGCTGCGGTGAGATCATACTCAGACTCCAACAACTTAGGGAGGTTTGGCTTACGGCTCAGAGGGGATATAGGCCATCATGGTGGGAACCACACAGCAGGAGGCGTGGCTGGGGGCAGAAGCAGGAGGCTGGTTCAGATCAAGGCAGCCATCAAGGAGGCAGGAGGAGAGTGAGGCCACTAAGCTCCAAGGTCTGCCCACAGCTGCGTGCTTTCCTCTAGCAACGCTCCGCCCCTTAAAGGTGCCACAACCCTCCCAAACGTTACACCAACTAAGGATACAAACATACAAGCCTATGCGTGAGGCACATAAACCATGTCGGCCAGGTTCCCTGGCAAGTCAGTATGAAATCAGGGTTCACACCAAGACGGGACAAGACAGACAGAGGGTTGATCCTTATCGGAGTAATTGGAGACTGGGTTTGAGACTGATCAGATGTGGACAGTGACATTTCCAAGTAAATATCTCGTAATTTCTTTTCACCTCAAAGCAAGACGGAAAGTTGCCATTTGTTCCTCTGGAGGAAGAATTTATCATGGGCATTTCCAAGTACGGCATAAAAGTATCCACGTCAGATCAGCATGTAGGTAACCATGGGAACAGGGTTTTAGGAAATGGGGAATCCCAGCTTGAAGTGCTCCCCTTGTGGTAAGACTTCTGCTTGCAGAGGTCTCGGTAAGGTGAGGGGTGGGGAAGGGGCTTCTACATCTTGTGCACCCTGACTGCATGTTCAGCTTGGTTTGTAAACCAGGTGGAGTCAGGACAGTTTAGATCCCCGTGTTCCCTGCCTTTCTGTGGTTCAGACAGGAAGGTGTGATCCTGAAAGCAAGTTACTGGGTAACTAGGCACACCTTAGTGTCCCAGGGCTGGGAAACTACAGTAACCTTCTCCTGGATCTATGGATACACTGTTTAGACACCCCGCTCCCTGCATTCCACATGGGAAACCCACATTCTGAACCCCGAGCCCACCAGCTCTTTCTCAGGTCTGTGGTTTCTGCAGGACGTCTTGCACAGGCATGCTCTGTATTTGATCATCCGCATGGTGTGCTACGACGATGGCCTGGGAGCCGGGAGGAGCTTGCTGGCTCTCAAGACGACAGACGCCAGCAACGAGGAGTTCAGCCTGTGGGTGTATCAGTGCAGCAGCCTGGTAAGTCGCGTTATCTGGGTGAGGTGGCAACACCCGGACTGTTTCTTGGCTGAGGAAACTCCTCCCTTGGAGTGACTGGCACAGAAGAGCCTGTGTCGGCAGCTATTCGGACAGGCTGGGAGCTAAGCAGACGAGGGAGATTGTGTGGTAGGTGGCCGGGGCATCTGCATGCAGGGGGCACCTGGACACCCAGCTTGTCCTCCACCTGCCTGCAGCCTGGCACCTCAAGGGCACTTGAGGCTGGGCAGAAGCTGTAGGTTTGGGGAGCTGGGAGAGGATCGGGGAGCCTTCAGAAGTCACGCGTGAACTCTGTCCATCGAATCTTTTGTACGCCGCAGGAACAAGCTCAAGCAATCTGCAAAGCCTTATCCACTGCTTTTGACTCCGTGTTGTCTGCTGAGAAATCCTGAGCGCTCCATCAAGGAAGCCACCTGTTTTCATGCAAGAAGCCCACCTATTTTCTACAACAGTCTTCTAATCTGCAGTGTTGAACTAGTGTGGAAATAAGAAGCAATGCCAAATCCTAGTTTTCTGAAGGAAGTGCAATGTATAAAGTTTGATTTTTAAAAAATATTAAAATGTGTCATATTCACAGCAGGATTTCAATGAATTATCTACTCTGTGGGATTAAAAAAAATCTTGTTCATTTTAGAATGTAAACAAGAGTAACACTGAAGGGTCATGGAAGTGCGCTTTGACTTTTCCCTGAGGCTTGGAATGAGGGGCAGGCAGAGGTCTGGATCAGAACCCAACACTGATGCCAGAGATGAAAAGCCCCTTGTAGGTGCTGTCAAGACAACGCCTAGTGAACCAGCATTGATCTCGGAGGCAGAAGGACCTCAGGACTGCCTGGAAGCAGTGAAAGTACGTCCCCAGCGGTACCAGCTGATCTCACTGTGCACTGAGGAGTGTCGGCATCTAATACGTCGAAGATTCAAACATGAAAAAGAACCGTGTCTGCTTAAAAGTACTTTATTTTTTCCCCAGTCAAATGACTGACAAGTAAATTTATTAAACATGCTCTAGTTATAAATCACTGCATTAGGGACAATGAAAATAAGGATCAGTTCAGTTATACACTATGTACAGTTGCGCTGCAACTAGACCGAAGTAATCGTGAATGAACTAAATATACATCTCAAAACAGCGTTCTGGGCTGCAGACCTCTTTCCGCCCTGGTCTCCATGTCTGCACCCTTACTTCTGAGTCATCCTCCCTCCAAGTCAGACCTGATGGAAAGTGGCAAAAAAATGCCCGAATCCTGCAGCTGAAGTTCATGAAATGTAAACTTTAAATATAAATAGGTATCTACAACGGTTTCCTTTCAGACACTTTTTTTTTAATTTGCAAAGAGCAAATAACTAAGAAAAGATATCAGTGGTGAAGTTCTATAGAATTTCTCTTCTGACAAGAATACTATTACTGCACAATAGCACCGCCAAATTATAGAGTGGAAAAAATACTTCCCAGGCATTTATGTACCAGTGAACCCGATCGGTTAGTTTGGGCTGGAGTTCAGATATTGACAGGAAGTCAACTTGACTTCTCAAATAGCTGGTACCAGGTCGTGAGAGACAGATGTGCAAGGCCTGTTCACAGACACGGGCCCTGTGGAGGTGCCTCTGCCCACGCTCCATCTAAGAGGAACAGCTAATCCAAAGGCTCCGGGGACAGAGGAACGAGTAGTGAAGGTGGATGTAGTGCTTTAACAGATCTGACACGTTTTACCCGGAATGTTGAAAGGCAAGAAAGCAATTATTAATACTATATAACATCATAAAACATTCCAGTTCTGTATTCCTTTATCATGGCAAAAAAACAAAACAAAAAATAAACTAAAAAATCAAAACAAAAGAACCGCAAAAGCAAGCTCCCTGCTCGGGAGGGTCTTGCGTGATGACACAGCTGCTTCGACCTGTCCCATCACCACAGACCAGCTGCGCTGCCTTCCTGTCCAAGCCTGAGCTTCGACGGATTCCCTTACTTCTGCTCAGAATCCAGTGGGCATCACATGCTTGCCTATTTATTCTGAGAGTGTCAAAATGTCCAAAATTCCTACTATGAATCATATGCTCACAATTATTAAGTAGAGGTATAACAGGTCCATTAAACTAATGAGTTTTGATTTTAATCATACAACCTAATCCCAATCCCTCTCCCCCTCCCCACATATTGTAAGCTTAAGTGATAGGGTGGTCTTACAGAGTAATAAAACACATGTGTAGGGTATAGTGTCACCCAGGACCTACGGATTTCAGGTATGTTCTTGAATGCAAACAAATGGACGATTAGACTTCAAGACAGTGGCTACTGTCCCTGTTGGCGTTATATAAGTACAGGACGCTAAGCTGAGTGCATGTGCTCGGGAGCTCCAGGGTGGGAAGGCAGTGATGTGCGTGGGGAAACAGCGAGGAATGTGTTCCTGCACTGTGGTCTACCAGCAGACAGTCTTTCAGTGTGGCAGGGAAAGCTAAAGGAGGCAAACTCTAAGACACCTAAAGCACAAGCTAGTTTAAGGAACCGTTTTGCTGTATCTGTCCTCCTTAATTTTAAGCCAAATTCAGGAACTGCAGTTTTCAAAAGCTTAGACTAGACTGGAATGGACTGGACTGCTGTGACGTGTCGTGAGGTCGTAACACACATGCAGGACATCACGGGGTCGCACCTCACAGGTGCGGGCCAAAAAGCCCAAGGCTGCCGTGTCGATTCCAGGTTGCCTTAGACACTGGCTGAGACGCAAAGGAATATTATGACAGAGTCGGGGTAGTGGGAGGGACACGGGAGGCAGCACTCTCGCTCACGATGACCGTGGCTGCCCTGAAGGGAACCCCACAGCTGGGCCAGGGGCAGCAGAAGAGTCTACAATCATATAAGCACTTGTAGGTTTAGCTACTTCTGTGGACGCAGGATCTTGGCTGTGTAAGGTAACTTCAGTTCACCTTTTAGGAAACTGATTTTTCTTAATGAAAGTATAGCAATGTTTCATGAAAACCACAAATTATTTTTAAAAATCCACTTATATATATATAAAAATCGCTTGAGTTTTGAAAACAGAACAGTGGCGTGAGAGAAAGCAGCTGTCGTACGACACAATTCGTGAGATGGCAAGTCTTGGTGCCGCTGACAAAGCAGGGGTGTGATGGGCGGGGAAGACGGGTCTTCAGTAGCATTTAGTCTGCGATAAAGTGCACAAATGACACGGGAAACGCTCCCTTGCGGCTCGGGTCCCCATCGATATGGCCGATCTGAAAGGAACAAGTTTAGGTGTGACAAAAACCAAGGACGTGAGGCGTGGAGGCATTTGGTGGAGAGACATCTGCTCAGAATCTCTGCCCCACAATCGCTCAGGAAACAACTCAGGCTGGTTCCGTCATTTTCTTCCTCCCTCACTTGTACTTGCTCTAGTCCCATGACCCAAGGCAGCAGATGGGGTACCAGGCCCCCATAGTCTGGGAGGCACCAGACAGCTATCTGACCACTGCTCTCACGTGAAGCCTTGTTTGTTTTTTGTTTTTTTTAAATTTTTATTATTTATTATTTATTCAATTGTGCACGTATGCGTGTGTGCGCATGTGTGTATGTATGTAGAACCACGGACAAATTCGGGAACCACCATGGACCGCCTGCACCTCCTCCTTGTTTACTCTGCCCGGGGATTCACAGGCTCCGCCCTACCAGGACCAGAAACATAGGCTGCCCCCGCTTCCGCCTGGCGTCTATATGTGGGGTCTAGGATCCGAACTCAGGACCTTCCGCCTTCAAGGCAGAAGCTTAACCCCTGAGCCACCTCTCCAGCCCTTGTTTGTTTTTGAATAAAGAAATGGAGGGCCAGAAGTTTAGGAGATGCAAAGTCACAAGAAATGGCAAGAATGTGACTTGACTTCTTTGAAATTTCTTCAGGCATTTCTGGAAAACTTCAAAAACATATATTTTTATTCTGGGTAAACAATATGAAGTATATCCAAACCCACAATAATGCAGATGATATAAGCAAGGAAAAGTCTACCCAGAAATTGAAAAATTACAAATGACAAGTTCTTCGGAGTAGGGCAGGTTCTGCGATTCTGGGTAACTTTTACTTCTCTTACACCTTTCTGGATTTGGTGCATGTAGCAGTTTGCTGCGTGGTTGCTGATAAATCACTATCAAATGGCTTAAGAGAAGAACAAGGGGTTTATTTTCTCTTATGATTGTCTAGTTACAGTTCTCAGTTCAGCTTGACAGGAGAGCTTACACCCAACACCAGGGCCGAGGGAACTGGCCACACCATCACCACATAACGGCTGAGAGAGGGACAATCCTTACTTGTCAGACCAGCATGTCTGGCCAAGTGAACAGAAGGATGCCGACTTCCTCAACCAGCTCTCCATAATTTATTCCAGGGCCTAGTCCCACCCACCATGGGCTGGGCCTTCCCCATCAGCCAGACAATCTCCTGCAGATCTGCTCTGGGCCTAACTCAACCACTAATTCTCCACGAATGTGCTCAGAGCTCAAACCCTCCACTGTCAAGTTGACACCTGTGCCCAACTGTGACAGAGTTGGCTGTCTCGAGGAGCCCCACCCGCAGCCGTGTGGCTGCGCCGTCCAGGGACCCCACCATACAGAGCACTATGTGAGAGTCCCAGAGCCACGGCAGCAGGAAATGGGGATCAGAATACAGAAGTGGCTTGTGGTGGGCGCTTGATGGCAGCCGCTCCCACGTCCACGGGGGCACTAGTTGAAGGATCTGACACACGAGTGCCCGCTGGGTACATCTTGAGTGCTTCCTACACACACTCCGTTCCTCTGGCTTATCACGGTACCCCACACCTCTGTCCACCCACCTCCGCCTCCCAGCTGGGAAACCCATGCCGCCTTTGCCACGGGGCCATGATCTGGCGTACAGACTAAGCATCCGTTGCCATGGTTCCCCCAGGTGTAAGTGGCTGAGCTGAACAGTCAGTCACGGCAAGAGCCTGGTGCACCTCCTGCTCTTGAACCCCAGACCTTGAGCAGCTCTCAGAGAGCAGAGTGGTTTGGGGGCTCCGCCCTGGGACCAGCTCTGGGTGCCTCACTCAACTCAGTGGCAGTGGGGGTCCTCACATGGGGTACGCAAGGCCATGAAATGTGGGGCTTTGCCGTCAGAGAGCTCTGGAAATGCAGTCTGAGTGGCTACCCACCAAACAGGGAGGCCCCGTGGGGGACAGACCAGGCCCACCCCGAGGAAAGGGTCCGCACAAGAGACACCAGAGACCCTGGCAGTGAGACCTGCCAGCTGCCCAGACCTACACTGCTCAGGCCGAGCGGCCCTCCTGGGCGCCCCCAGACCCCCGACTCACCCACCACTCTCGGTCCTCCTCGCCATCCACGATGATCACATCCCCTTCGCAGAACGTCAGCTCGTCCGGGTTGTCGGCCTTACAGTTGTACAACGCCTTCACCCGCTTGGGCTTCGACTTGGCCTGCGGCACACGGGGAGGGGGCCCGGCTAGCACAGCGGGAGGCTAAGCTCAGAAAGAGCAGGCCCCGCTTTCTGCTGGTCTCAGGAGTCCCACACCCACAGCTGGGAGGTCACAGAGGTCAAGGTTGGGGAGCTCAGTGCAGAAGGGGGCGGTCAGTGCAGAAGACCAGCTGAACAAAAGCCTGGGCGGAGGTGGGAAACAAAGCAGCCGGGCCTGGTGTTCCTGGGGCCTGCACTGCGGCTGATTCGCACCCAGCACCAGCCAGGGGCCTCCAGCCCTCCCCACACCAGGGAAAGCCGGGAATCCCTGCGGTCCTGGGACCCTTCTGGCTCACGCAAGACGCAGAGACGTGGCTTCCCTACTCACCGCCTGTGACTTCCTGGGCATGGGTGCGGGCGGCTGCAGGGCCATGGCGTTGGACAGAGGACCTGGAGCTTCTGTTCCAGAGAGATCTGCCAGGTCAGGGGAAATGAAGCAACTTCACAAGATGCCCCACGCTGTAACGAGGACGTGCAAACACGACTGCGAGAGCCACAGGGCCACGTCAAGGCACATTCCCCAGAGTTTGTGGTGTGTGACGGGGAAAGGCCCTACAATTCTCACAGCGTCTGCCTATACAGACTGTGAGAGGGGAGATGACGAGCCCTGGCCTCGGGCTGTAGATGAAGGCCCCACCCAGGGCTGACCGCCCGCCTAGAGTGGACCCCACTTGAAAAACAAATGATTACCAGGTCCTCTGGGCTGGCTTTTGTTGATCAGTGGGGTCGGCTTCTCAGCCCTGCAGAGGGGAGAGAAACAGATTTACCGATTCCCGAAACTGCTCCAACTCAGGCCTCTGAGGAGGGCCCATCGCATGCAAGCTTGCTCACGCGCTCCTGTGCTCTCTTTCTCCCTGGAGAAAGAACAGGTCTGGAGGAAAGTTCTAGATCCTAACACCAGGACTCTGGCCAGCATCTCCATGCACAGCAGCCTGGGCATAGCAGGTCCCAGCTGCTACCCATCCCTCTCAGTTGCCAGCTTCCTGCCCCTTGGGCCCCGATGAAAGAGGACCGAATCGTAACCTCAGACCTGGGTGTGTCTGGCAGGATCTGTACCACGGCCAAGTGTCATCCATGATTCTGGGCTCTGTGGCCCTGCAACTAGGACCATCATAGCTGAGCACCGTCTTGGGCCTACAGTGCCCAGCGTACGCCGAGCTGCGTAGCAGAAACACAAACATGGACTGGTAGTGGGGCTCTGTCCACTGAGAGGCCCCAGCAGCAGGCTGAACACATGCTTTGCGGAGAAGTGGCGCTTCTATCTGACACCAATTTAGTCTGCTCCTTAAGGGTTTGGACAAGGACCAAGTTCTGTCATAGGTGAAGGGAGAAGCTTTGTCTTCAACTGCCTTGGAGTGGGGTGGTGGGGTGTCCTGCGGGACCTAGCATGGAGCAGACACAGAACAAGGTGGACGAGCCCGGGGAGGGGCTGGGAAGAGGAAGCCAGGAGGCTGCCTGAGACGGCCTGTCCACCTGACTCCTCCTCCTTCCTTTTACCCTGGGCCTTCACGAGCAGCGACAGCCTGGTTCCTCCCCAGCGTGCGCTCGACCTAACGTGACCGCTCCGTCCTCCCTCGCCTCGCCTCGCCTCGCCTTTCGGTTGGCTTAAAATGATGGTGAGGCAGCCGCGATGCGGCCCCAGCTCAGCTCTCCCGGTGTGTGAGTCCACACGCTGCCGCTGCCCTTGGTGGCCGCAAGCGCCGTGTCCAGCTCCCTGGGAGGACCAGGAGCCCACAGGAGCCCACCGGTTCCTGTGCAGAACTTCAAGACACGATTCTGCATTTAAAGAGCAGCAGCTCAGACACGGCACGTCCGAGGATATTGCAAGGGGAGAAAGAAAGAACACAAGGCCTGGGCCCTGACACAGCCGGAGAAACACGGCCGTGGGCATCTGGCGGAGGGGCCGGGAGGCTGGCTCGGGCAGGGCGAGCCACTTCTGAGAACAGGGCGCTACACCGTCCTTTAGCAAGATGATCTGCGGAGCAGCACATAGGCATTCTGGTTTAAAAAAAATGGCAGCAGGTAGGGATTCAGGCGCCACTCCACAGGGAACACATTCTTAGCAGACCTGAAGTTCTGGGTTCCAGCCCTAGAATCACAAAGAAGAGAAAGTGGAAATACAGGTGTTTCCATTTCCCAAAGAAAAGGATCGTCAATGAAAATTCAAACCAAACGGATGAAGAGAACTGAAGAGAAAGAGAATCTGGGAGGCTAACGATGGAAGGATGGATAGTCATCGCCTAGGTGCCCTGCACCAGTGTGAGGGGGAGACAGGGTGTGGAAAGCAACACATAGGAGGACGTGTCACTAATAAACAACGGACGCCCCCCAACAAAGCCAAGCACGTAGGCTGCGGGCGAGTCCCTAGGTTCCCTCCGCGTGACCCCAGCTGTGAAAGTCAGAGCTTCCATTCCTGACGAGACACAGGACACCCAGGAGAGTTGGCGCCTCGGCCCTTCTCTTTCTCTTCTTGACTCGCAGAAAACTTCCACACTTCAGGCTCAACACCCGCAAACCCGACTTGCCCAAGAACAAAAGGCCCAAACCCAGACAGAAGGCTAAACAGCAAGAGTATCAGGAGATGAAATTGAGAAAATTTCTCAGGAAGTTTACTTTAAAAAAAAACATGTGGGCTGGAGAGATGGCTCAGGGGTTAAGACTGCCTCGCAAGCAGAAGGTCCTGAGTTCAGATCCCAGGTCCCACATAAAAAACACCAGGCAGAAAAGGGAGGGGGGGAGAGAGAGAGAGAGAGAGAGAGAGGAGAGAGAGGAGAGAGAGAGAGAGAGAAGAGAATTTTCCTTCCATGCGGGCTTCTGGGAACTGAACTCAGGCCAACAGCTTAGGAAGCAGGCACCTTATCCACTGGGCCGTCTCATCGGCCAAGGAAGTCTATTTAAAAAAAAAAAAAGGCAGAGGGCCAGTTGACAAGGAAAAACACTCCCTGCCTGCCACTGTGGGAGACCCGTTGGGGGCTACACTCCCAGGCCTGCGAGGCTTTGGTGCCGGGGGTGAGAGGCCAGAGAGGTCCGCACCGGCTGCCTGGGAAGTGAGCTAGCCCAGGGGTGAAGATGGGTCGAGGGCTCGGCCAAGAGCAGGTACACTGATTCGACCCTGAGAGTTCAGGAGCCGGCAAAAGCGGGTCATTTGGTAAAAACAAGGCAGCGCATGTAGAGAAAGAACCACGTGAAGGGAACACACACGTGGAAGACAGGCTGACTTGAGCCTCTAACTGGGTGGGTCAAGGAGGCACGAGTGGGGACAGGAGGCCTGGGAGGCGCAAGTCTGGGTGGGGACCCTGGAACTGGACTATATCCAAGCAAGGGGGAAGGGGCGGAGACAAGAGCTGTTCCGAGGGAGGAGAGATTGCACCATGAAGGCGGGGCTCCGGCCTGAACCCACGCTCCACTGCTTGCAGCACTGCAGAAGGAAGAATGGCCGGTTCCGGCCCTGGCCTGTCCACCAGAGCCTGTTCCTGAGGTGCTGGGGAGACCACGGGATAGTCTGTTCTGGTCAGCGGCCCCACTGAGGCCCCACTGAGGCAGCTCTATGGGATGGGGCGATCTCCATCACCAGTCCACGCACGGCAGCTGCTCTGTCCAGCAAGCTACCCCCAGCTTTGGGGGTCTTCTTATGAAAGCCTCTTACACTGTGGGCAAGGACATGCCACTGCCACACTGTGCCCCTGAAGTGCCAACAGTGGGATGATTCATAAAATGTGAGCTATGCACAGGTGGCCCAGGCAGCAAGCGCTGGTGCTGCATTCCTTCAGCAGGTGGACGAAGAGACAGCAGGGGGCCCTGGGCTTTAACACAGGGCACAAAATGTAGAAAGACGACACAGAGCAAGGCAATGTGCGTGTCCACACACACTTACACAAGCGGATGCACGAGTTATAGACACACATGTTATGTGTATTCCATAGTTCTGATATGTACAAGCATATATGTAAGTATATGTACATACAAATGTAAACTCTAATTCTGAAATGTACAAATGCACATGTACTCTGTAGTTCTGATATGTAGAAGCACATATGTATAGACCTGTATGAATTCTATAGTTCTGGTATATACAAATGCATATGTACACATGTATGTATATCCTGTGGTTCTGACACGTGGAGGCATATATGTAAATATGTGCATTCTGTGGTTCTGGTATGTACATACATAGGTGCACTCTGAAGTTTTGATATATACATACACATGTATTCTGTGGTTCTGCTATGTACACACATGTACATTTTGTAGTTCTGCTATGTACAAGCGTGTACGTACACACTCATGAACATTCCGTGGTTCTGACTACACTACTTCCCACCCACACCTTGGCTTTCTAATACCATTTCTGCTTTAAAACATGAAGAACATTTCTGCCTCTTCAAAAATGAGCTACTTTCTACTAGAACAATCCAGACCAAGAGAAATCACTAGATCCCTTTGCGGTCAGTGTGTAGGAAACACCAACTCGCTCTGCGAGGGTCGATGTGTTCAAAAGAATGTTGCTAGGGAGCAACACACAGAACCAACAGAGGCTCACGTCTTGAGAAGAGCGTTACTGCAAAACTCCCAGTGTCTGCACTAAACAAAAATCTAAATTAGTTTTGTTGATCTAAGACAGAAGCTTATGAGAAATATTTACGCTCTCGCAGAACTGATTCTAAGACCTTGGGAGCGAATGGGTGAGCACGCGGGTGGGGGAGCACGCGGGTGGGGGAGCACGCGGGTGGGGGAGCACGCGGGTGGGGGAGCACGCGGGTGGGGGAGCACGCGGTGGGGGAGCACGCGGGTGGGGGAGCACGCGGTGGGGGAGCACGCGGGTGGGGGAGCACGCGGGTGGGGGAGCACGCGGGTGGGGGAGCACGCGGGTGGGGGAGCACGCGGGTGGGGGAGCACGCGGGTGGGGGAGCACGCGGTGTTTGATTTCTCATGCCAGTGTGGCAGAACACGGGGCATTCCCAGGGCTCACAAGGAAACCTCGACAGATTGGGGATGGGACCACTGACGCGTGAAGCCCCCTGAGGGGGAGCAGCAGGGCGGCCTGGGTGGGGGGCGACGTTACCCACCCGGGAGTCGGCTTCTTCATAGGCAGGCGGCTGGGCGGCTGGGGCGGGGGCTTGCTCTGCGAGGTGCCAGGCTGCAGGGGCTTGCTGGGCTGGCCCCCAGCTTCGACGGCACCTGCTGTTTTGGCCACGGGAGGCGGTGGCGTGGAGGTCAGGGGATCTGTGGAGAAGAGGGGGGAGGGAAAGACAGTGAGTCCGCACACCTGGCCTCTCTTGGGACCTTTTCCAATGCTTTCCTGGGGTCACCTGAGACTGCTTCTTGGCCCATTTCCTCTCAAAAACTGCAGTGAGGGGCAGGTGGATAAGGAAGGCTGAGCCTTAATTATCAAAATTCTATGGCCTGGTCTGCTTGGCCAGAAACCCTCATGAGCAGAAACCCTGCTTCTCCTCCCGGCTCCCTAAGAACCTTGGCTGGTCAGGCCTGGTCCCGGCCCGGGGAGTCCAGGCTGCTGGCAGGAGGCAGGAAGGGAGCAGGCCGTGTCACCCTGCGGGCTGCATGGCGGGGTGACATGAGGACACATCACAGCCCACCTGGTGCAGGGTCCCTAATCTGAGGCAGGGAGCAAGAAGCTTGTTCTGCCGTCTGCTCTTAACAGCGGGCAGGCTGAGGCCAAAGGGGGCAGGGGGCAGAGCTGGTTCTGAGCCCGAGCCTCCCCGCAGCCCTCCTCGAAGCACCAGGCCGGCAGAGTTGTGGCTCCCTCAGACGGGAGTTCATTCAAACACAGACGGAGGCCCGGGAGGAGAAAGCACGAAGGAAAAGGAAGGCGGGTTGGCTCGTGAGCCACGGGAACCGGACTGAGGAAGAAGAGTTGGCGATGAGCCGCTCGCTGCTTGCCCTGGGGACGTCAGCCGGACCCCTCTGAACTTGCAGCAGGCACGCATGCTCTCTGCACGCGCCCGTCTGCCTGGCACCACTGCCAACATCGACTCATGACAGTTCCCGCGGCGGGGCAGCGGCGTTTTCTATTTGATTCTATTTGACGGCCTGGGGTGATTCCCTGTGCTCTGGAGGCAGCGAACCCAGAGAGGCCGAGGCAGGCCAGGAGAGGACAGGGATGCCAGCCATGTGCCGGGTGGCAGCAGCGTGGCTCCGCAGCAGGAGAGAGTCCTCTCTCCCAAAGCTTGGGGACTTTTAACTACATGTTGGCATTAAAAAAAAAAAGAAAAAACAAAAACATGTCCGATTATGATTGAAATGAGCACCCCCAAATACTAAAACCACCACGTGGCTGACAACACTTAAGAAATGGAAAGTCCGGGGTAGCGTGGACAGAAGAAAAGGCTTTGCAAGGCAGAGAGTGAGGGAGTCATCTGGGGTGTGATGGGGCACACGCAGTCTGCAGGTGGGGCAGAAGGGGCTGGAGGGCAGATGTCTCTGCGGGAGGCTGCAGACACTTCCCTGGCTTCCAGACTCACAAGGACACTCACTGGCAAGGAAGGAAAAAGGAAAAAAACAACAACAAAACGTACTGGTAGACGTCCCTCGGAGGGGGGGCAGCGGTGGGTGGACAGCTGGCGGATCTGACGAAGATCGCTGCCTGCCTCCACCGTCCACACCTACACAGTTTGTCTTCCACAGGGTGTTAGCTGGGCAGGCTGGCTGAACTGAACCCACACGCACACACACATGCACACGCATGCATGCACACACATGGAACAAAAACAGAAATAAAACACTGTTATTCATCCTTTCACTAACAAGACGGTCCACGCGGCTCTTCTAGAACAGCACAGAGAACCGGGCTCTGCTAGTCTCCGGTGTGCCAGAGAATATTCCCAGAGGCTCTTTCAAGGTCATGGCACAATTTAAAGTCTTTTATTTCTCAAGCGTATTTTAAGAAGGTACCGAAGGGACAGTTTCTCTCCTGGGCATTGTACTGGGGGCAGGGGAGGGATCCCTGGACGTCTGCTCCTCTCTGTCCTTCCTGCCCTTCCGCCGCACCCTGCTGTGGACCAGGAAGCCACCCAAGCAAGTGGAGCAGACCCCATTTCCGCCAGTGCAGGTGGAAGAGGGCGCGATCCGGAGCGACGGGGAAGGGGGGAAGGGTCTCTCCCAGCGGCACGGCTGCACGGACAAACCAGCAGGCTCAGGTGACCCCACCTGGAGTCCTCCTTTCTCTAGCTACGCTCTTCCCTGCCGAGGGCTTCCCACTGGGTGTCACTAGCGAGGCGCACACATGTGCTCCGTGTCATGGTGTGAACAAGGCCGCGGGGCGGGCTGGTCTGCAGGAAGGAGCTACGCTTTCCCAGGCCAGGCCTCGGGGTCGGGAAGAGGACGTCGCCCTCGTCCTGTGGCAGACAACTTCTGACCCAAGTGCAGGACGCAGCGGGGTAACTCTGACTACCTGGGGAAAGAGGGTTCTATCTTTAGAGCAAATGTGGACGCGGTCAGGGAGAGGCAGGACCCGGTGCCCGTCACGCCTTCTGAAGCAATGAAGCTAGGTCAGAATAACACAGGAACGGGAAGAAGCAAACCCTCTGACTCCAGGACTGTGGGGAGCCAAGGAATCAAGGGGACAAGCTGGCCAGTCCTGCCCCCTCCACCCCGCTCCGCCACCCAACAGAGCCAGGTCTCTTCTGTCCTGTGCAGCTAATTTTGACCTGGGTCTTTGGGGGAGGTAGACTGGGGGAGGTGCCTGTAAAGATGTGCACTGCCACAGGACGCCTGCAGGAGGCGACAGGGAGCCACGCGCGGCTGCTCTCAGGGCTGCCTTCCTGCCCCAGGTGTGGATGCTCTGTGGGTAGGGGGCTGCGTGCGGGGAGGGAGCGGGCTCTTCTGTGATTGTCTTAGGCCCCGTGATTCAGTGAGCCACGTGACTCTGGGGTTCCTAGATGGTGCAGGTCCTCCTGATCCCCATCAGAGCACAGAAGACGCAGTCTGGCCGTCCAGCCTCGGACATGCGCTGTGGCACACGGCGGCCTGCTGGCCCCTCCAGCCTGGTGTCCCAGCCCCTGACACCACCCTGGACTGTCTCCCCTCCCCAGCTGCCAGCCTTTGCAAGAGATCATTCCTGATGAGTCTGCACCCCAGAGCTCAGAGCAGGCACAGCCTGGGGAACAGCAGCACCGCACGGCTCTTGTCCTAGCAGCCGTCCGTGCCCTGGGGAGACCCCGGAGACTGTCCGCAAGGTTGGGGAGCTGGTCACTTGCTGGCCACTTCAAGAAACTGTCGGCTGTTTTTCATCAGCAGGTAAGTCAGCCTGTCCTGAAGGGAACTGCTATGCTGAGACAGACTAGTGAGCCCCCCAGGACAGAGGGGGCCGCAGACCATCCTGCACTTTACCCTCGGGCTGCCCACTGGTCCCGGCGACCAGCCTTCACCAGTGCACAAGCTGGCCCTGACCACGCAGTGGGCACAGAAAGGGAAGAACTGAGGCAGAGGGAGGGACCGGGGAGGGGCAGTGGGAGGCACCAAGGAGAAGCAGCAGGGGGCGTCCTCGGCTGGCCCACCCAGCACCCCTGCCTGTCTAGGGCAACTCTGCACTACGCAGAGCAGGATTCTGCCAGAACCGGGAGCCAGGCAAGATCTCCACCTCTGCACCTCTGCCTCGCTCTAGGAAGCAACAGCAAACACCTAGGAAATAAGCAGCCAAGCTGCAGACCTCCCAAGCCTGGACACACTCCCAAGGGACCCACAGCTGCGTACCTTTGCCAACGTTCCGAGGTGGGAGTGGGGGGGCGCTGGCGGTGCCGGGGACTGTGGACTGCGAGGAGGGCGGGCTGCCGCTCAGGACGGCTCCGTAGGTTTCGTTCTGCAAGATGTTGGGCACGAAGCCCCTCTGCTTGTCTTTGGCGAGGTTTGTAGCATCTCGGGCCAGAGACACGGCGTTGGGCTGCAGTTGGCCGGGCCCCAGCTGGTAAAAGCTGACGGGCCGGTCCTCGCGCCGGTTGGGACTGGGCTGTAAAAGAATGCAGGTCCAACAGGGACTCAGAGCTGAGTCTCTCTGGCTGGCACCAACCCACGTGAGGGTGGACATTCGAGTTGTCCCTGCTGCTCGCAGGGGGCCTGATCTGACCCCCTCCCCTGGCTGCCTCAGGACAGCCGCGGGATTTTAAAACTCACTCTTCTCAGGCCTCGTAGTTGAACACACCAGAACCATGAGTTATAACTCTCCGTGCTGTGGAGGACCTCGAATACAAGTCTTTTCCAAAGAGAAGCCGTTCCACCTCCCAGCTGGCCATCTCGGCCTGGCTCTGTGAAGTCCTTGCGACCACTGACCGACTGGGTCGCGCTAACTCCCACGACAGGGCTGGTCTTGGCCACACAACTGCAACTGAACTCCAACAGCTCACGGCTAATTCGGTGTGCCCCAATTTCCTGGGCACCCTGAGAGTCCTCTGAATTAGCGGCCAGAATATCCCGGCCTCTGAGCCTCCAGGCTCTTTTATAAATAAAGTTTCAACAAAACACAACTATGCACATCATCGTCTATGAGCTTCTGAGCCATCGCGGTGGAGCCGAGCAGCTGTAACGAAAACTGATTATTTCAGACCTGCTCCACCTGAGGGTCATGTGCGTTACTGGAAAATAAGGCACAAACCGTGATCGGGTAGCCGGGCTCCAGCATTCAAATGTCAGCATGAGTTTCTGTGCATCGCTGAACTTGAACTACCACTTAACCTTGCTGCCTCCTCTCCCAGCCCCCACGGCTCATCCCCGGTCTCTCCTGTGAGGCGGTACACCTTTCTGCTTCTCCAGCACAAGGCCAGGCACTTGGCTGGGCATCAATAACACCACACCCCCTACCAAGGCCCAAGTGTGCGATCCTAGCAGCCAGCGGTGTTCAGGAAATTTCTAGATGCCTTCCAGGGGCAGGCTGGAAGGACGCAGGAAGGCTCTCGTTAGGACATAAAGAGGCTGCTGGACATGTGTCGGGCTCAAGACTCACTCGGGTGCCACCTCTGAACAAGGCCGGGCCTGTCGATCTGCTCCGGCCGCCAGCCCATGAGATGACACAACTGTCTAAGGGGAGCAGGCAGTGGTTTCCATGGTTTTTAAACTGGCCCTTCTCATTACAGTGTTGTTTTATAGGGAGCTCAACGAAGACATTTCTTACTCTGTATTCTAAGAAACACTAAGTACGGATGTTTACTGCTTCAGTAGGTTTCAGAAATGCCATCTTCATCTATACTTACCAACCAGCTCCACGCTACACGTCAGAACATGAAAGTGACACAGAACAAAGTCCTTGGACCATGAACTGCTGCAGACCTTTCCTCTCATTTCAACAGACTGTTCCCACACTGGGCAGCAGCTCTGGTTAAGAGTCATGGCGGCCGGGGCTATGGGGTCTGGAGGGAGCTTGCCTGAGTCTTTTTCGACTCTCCACTTGGGGATGTGTGTGAAGGTGGCGGTGTCCTGGGGAGCCCTGTCTGAGTCAGGCGGTGCGGGTGGTGCAAGGGAGCCGGACAGGGCGAGAGCCCCACATCTGGTCGCAGCACCTTTGGCCAACTCTGCCTCTCTTGAGGCTGCTTGGTCCTCGTCCAATGAAAGAAGGAGCTGAACGCAGTGAGGTCGTAGAGCCAAGTGCTTCCCACTGGAGTTTCTAAGGTCACTTGGGGGAACACGACTAGTCACGTAACATGGGCACCCACCCTGGGACCTGACTCTGCTCCAACATGACTGCACAGGAGCAAGCCGTCCCCAGCTCTGGAGCCTGACCATTCTACCCGTATATCCACCTCACACGGCCAGCTGCCCTCCAGCGAGGCAGCTAAGAGAGACGTGGGGTGGGCAAGACCCCCGACTGGCAGATCGCTGGATGTACAAAGAAGCTGCTACATGCTTTCTGCCTTGACTACAGACCAGGACTGTCCTGCTGCAGGCCGAGCTCGGCCAGGCCCCCCCTCCCCTCCCCAAGGCAGCGGCGCACAGACCTGAAGCTTCTCGTCCACGTCATCGTCGCTCTCGTCCAAGTCCTCATGAAGGAGTCGCCACTCATACTCCACATGAACGTGGGAATTGAGCCTTCCAGACAGGGCCTGAGTCAGCTGAGAAGAGTGAGAGATGGTTAGTGTTCCCAGCTACAAGGCCTCCATGAGAGACAGACTGAACGCAGACAAGGAACTGGAAAGGAGGGTCATGGCGGGCCGGGCAGGAAAGCCCGAAGCTTGGAATCTGCCCGAGGCCAGTTCATACGACCCCCCAGCTCTCAGTGGAGGCCCGTGGACCCGACTCACAGGATAACCCAGACACTCAAAGCCCCCCGTAAGGCTCTTGACTCTCAAGCATGCACCACTGGCAAGAGATGCCGCGATGTACGGGGTACGTGCCAGCTCACAGGGACCAGCACTGCACGTGGGGCCAAGCGAACCCTGGAGAAGGAAAGCGTTCATTGCCAGCCCGGCCTCTGGGGAAAAGGGAATTAAGCCCCGCAGAGAAGGCAGAAAGTGACCGCGAGATCCTCCAGGTGCATGGAATTAATTTATCACATGCGCTTGCTGTCTAGGTTGTAGGGCTTCAAACTCCCCAGGGCCGGGCAGTGGCTCTAGGACCCTGAGCAAGTTACTGGACCCCTCTGCGTTGGTTTCCTTATGGTGAAAAGGGACTCAATTTCAGCAGCTAAGAAATGAAATGTGTTAATGTGTATAAAGCGTCTAGAACACCCGACGCTGGCGAGCACTTATCATTAATAGTTTGTTGACCAGCACTGACTACGTGCCGATGCTTTACAGAGTTCAATTCTGACATAACCTTGCAGAGGGTGGACTTGGCTCAACCTCAGAAACGAGGCAGCAGTCAGACGTCTGCCACCAGTTGCCTCTGTGCGCTGTAAACCCAGAGCTGTGACCCGGCGCCATTCTACACCCACACTTCTTCCAGAGCCCCAGAGAAAGACAGTGCAGACGATCGGCATGACTCGGGGTTTAGAGAACCAAGCAGGAAAACCAGCTGGGCATGCTGCTTAGTGCCGAGCGGGGTGCCAGCGTGGGCAGCGTCCCCTGGGCAGCGAGCAGCGTCCCCTGGGCAGCGAGCAGCCGGCCTCCCCAGCCGCCTGGGGCGCTCAGAGCCGCCATCATGGCGTATGCAGAGCACGCTGGCTGGCGTTGCATGAGGCGTGGCTGCCGGCAGGCATGCTTCTCCCAGGCCTGGCCAATACTGAGCCAGTCTCACCAGGACACGACCGGCTTGTGACAGAGAAGGGCGGCCCAGGAGACTACCACTCCACGCGTCCTGCCAGATGGGCGTGGGACTCACCAGCTCCTCACAGTGTTCGTGCTTGAGGCGTTTGGCGATGTCCAGCGGTGTCTCTCCCGACTCGTTTGCTGCAAATCCAGGGAGAGGAAAGGAGACAAGGCAGAGCCAGTGTTATGGGTTTGCACAGACTGTGCCAGAGGCTGGGGGGTGGGGGGAGGCCTTGGGCGACGAGGTCGCCAGGAGGAAAGGCTCCTTGGGTGGGGCTAGCAGGAGGAAGGTCGCCGGGAGCAGCCACCTCTTGTCTCTCTCCTTCTCCCTCCCCATCTTGCAGCTTTCTGGCCTCCATGAGGTGAGCCGCGTGCTTCTGACTCATCTCGAGCCCAGAGCACTGAACTGCAATCGTGAGCCCCAAGAAATGAGTTCTCTTTCAAGCCCATGTCCCAGTGTCCGTCACAGCGGGGGAAATCCGCCTGGCACACTTGTGGAAGGGCTGCTCTCTAGGACGACACTGTGAAGAGCCAGCAGGATTCACAGAATGCAGCTGGTACCGCCCAGGCCCACTGTCCCATGGCTGCACAGGATGCTGCAGGAAAGAGAAGCTGTGTTTTAAAGGCGAGGCCTGAGCCAATCAAGAACTACCGAGGCAGCTGTCGTAGGACCCTTTTCTCTCCAGGAATCACATAATGGCACCTTGGATTTTTGCCCCTACCTAGGGTAAGGAGGAGGCTGTACAGAAATTTGAAACACTTTATCCTAGAAGAAGGTTCAGAGAGTTAAATAGCTGGCTAGTCTTAGGGGTTCCTGAGACTAAGGAGGGGTGGGGTAGGGTGGGTGAAGAAAGCAGAACGTAACTGCTGGGAGAAGACCCCACGGCCCAGCCAGCCTGCGATGAGACTCTCCCGCAAACAAGCTGTACAGCCCGGAGCGCCAGGGCTCCGGCTTCCAGCTCCACCCACGGTGAGTGGGCTTTCTGGGGAGTTGCCCCCGCTCCGGTAAGTGATCCTTATTCATACTCCTGTAGGTAAGTTGTAGTTCACCTGCATGGTAGCTGATAGACTCACCATCAAACTACTTAAGGGAAAAAGGTTTATTTTCTCTTACAATCGTCCAGTTCCAGATCTTAGTCCAGCTGGGCAGGAAAGCTGCACCTTCACCAAAGGAACTGGTCACACCGTAGTCATGACGGCTGAGAGAGCGACGATCCTTACTTGTCAGACCAGCATGTCTGGCCAAGTGTACGCAAGGATGCCGACTTCCTCAACCAGCTCTCTGTATTTTATTTTCCTGTTCAGACCCTAGTCCCGCCCTCCATGGGCTGGGCCTTCCCCATCAGCTAGACAATCTCCTGCAGGTTTGCTCTGGGCCTAACTCAACCACTAATTCTCTACCAATGTGCTCAGAGCTCGACCCCTCAACCATCAAGCTGACACCTGTGCCTGACTTTGACGGCGAGCAACTCCAGTACGCTCACTGGACTCCGGTGAAGCGTGCTTTGATCCTTCGTGGAATCCTTGTGGGGGGCGAATACACATTTGTGTGGCGTCTCCCTAAGAACAGTGTCACACAACAGCAGCCAACTACTTAAAACCACCATCCAAACAACAAGCAATCAGTGAAACGCCTCATTAGCCCCCTGAGCAGGCCATGAATACTGCCACTTACCCCCCGACCTGAAGCAGCAGCTCGTATATTTAACACTGGCACTGTCCCCGTGTAAATCTCTATGTTCACAAGGATTCTCTCATCTATTTATTCTGAGACAAGCGTCTCCCTATGTAGCCCTGGCTCACCCACTTGGTATGGAGACCAGACAAGGCTTAGAATTTGCAACCACCCCTGCCTCTGCCTCTCAAGTGCTAGGGTGCAGGGTGCGCCCCTACACGACGGATTGATTTTTAAAACTGGCTCTCGAGCAGAATGTCCCATTTAAAAAATATGTATTTATGAGAGAGAGAGAGTGAACGCGCACATGCATGCCACGCTGCATGGGTGGAGGTCAGAGGACGATTTTCAGAAGTCAGGTCTCTCCTTTTACCACATGAGACTTTGGGGATTAAACTCGGGTCGCCTGGTTTGTGAGCAGGCACCTCACCTGCGGCGCCATCTTACTGGCCCAAATGTCCCCTGTTCTACTTTGTTCAGCGATTCTCAGATCCTTCCTCAGGAAGCAGGAACAGCCGATGTCTCGGGTGAACCGCACCTTAGCCACCGCCTGTGGCTCGAGACCCCACGAGCAAGTGAGAGATAAGGAAGCAAATGGACGAGGCCACGGTGCGGGCGCATCCCTCGGGTGAGCGTCTGTCACAACCAGCAGCAAGGCCGCGGCTGACGCATGAGGAGGAGGAGCCAGGACTGACCTGCAGGCCAACACCAGCCTGGTGCAGCTTCACCGGCTCAGCACTGCAAGAGGGAGGTGGCTGGTGCCTGGGAACGTGCGGGCGAGGAGCCCTCGGCACAGGCAGTCTCTCTCTCTCTCTCTCTCTCTCTCTCTCTCTCTGAAGGACGTGTACTTGTCATCTTTGACAGGAACCAGGAGGCTGGGGGGCTCACGCATCTCGGTTGCATCTGGGGGCGCTCACCTATCTCGACGGAGGCTTTGCCCCGCAGCAGGAGCTTGAGGCACTCGGCGTTGTCCGTCAGACAGCAGTAATGCAGGGCGGTGCTGCCCTTGCCCGTCTGTTTATCCAGGTTCCCACTGTCCGGAGCAGAGAGAGAGAAAACACTGAGTACACCTAGAGCAAACGCGGCAGAGGGAAAGCTCAGCCGCGAACTTCTTGAACCCATCCCTTGCTGGGGGCACCGTCCATCCCTTGCTGGGGGCACCGTCCATCCCTTGCTGGGGCAGGGCACTGTCCATCCCCCAGGGGTGGTCCCCAGCCTGCTGGTGTGGAGATGTCACGGGGACAGAATGCACCAACGCAGAGCAGCTGACCGAGAATGGCAGCCGTGCTGCTGTGTGCGTTTGGGAGGCAGCTGCACCTGCAGCAGGCTGGCTGAGGCCGCTTCCGTCTGCCCTGCAGCCCCTGGGCGCTGGCCGTGCTCAGCCTGCACATTTTGCCTCTCCATCACAGCGGAAGACGGACCAAGCCTTTGTGTTCTATCACTTACTGCTCCCACCAGGGGAAGGAAATGCTACTTTTCTAGGACAGTCTTCCCAAGCTCCTGCAACCCTGTTTTCCCCTAAGAGAGGGGAAAGGGGGGAAAGTGGGAAGGCTCTGGCGGGTTCTCACGAGTCCATCCCAAGAACAGGCTACTGAAAAGGGCTCCAGAGATGTGGGCCAGTCACCCAAGGGGTCCCCACGACCAGGCAGAGGCAGATGTCTAGCACCCGTGCACGTGCATGTGGGTTGGTGCCCACTACTCCCTGCAGGAGGACACCAGGTCTCTTTCACATACACACACATCCACCTCCTCGCCATGCCAGGGATGTAAGCCAAGGCACCTGCAGGCCAGGCAAGTGCTCTGCCACTGAGCCAAAGCCTCGCCCAGCCTCCTTCTCCAATGCGTCTTCTGTTGCTCTCCTCCTATCTAGATTTAAAAAGCAGAATTTTCCTTCTCCTGACCCAGCAGCATTTAGGTGGAAATCAGCTACTTATCAAGTGTCCGCAGAGCTTCTGCTGCACGTAAGGTGCTGGGTGCTCAGAGGACAGCGTCTGATTGGCTCTGCCGGGAGCCCTGTGGATTTGGGCTCTTCACGCAGCAGCTGCAGGTCTTGGGGACCCTGCCTTCCAATGGCGTTTCGGCCATTTCCTCACTCGTCTGGGGGATGCAGGGGGAGATCAAGGGCAGAGCCACCTATGCTGTCACACGGACACTTCCCACTACGCTGGAGCTGGTTCAGCAGCTTAAATTTTTTTTAATTTGTCGAGTGTGTGTGTGTGTGAGTGTGTGACAGTGTGTGTGTGTGTGAGTGTGTGTGTATGTGTGTGTGTGTGTGTGTGTGTGAGTGTGTGTGGCGCACGCAGGCTTGAGACACAGCGTGTGACCCAAGGCACCTGTGCAAACACGAGGACTTGCCCAGCATGCTGTGGACGGACGTCATTTCTCTCCTTCCACCAAACTGGTGCAAACTCAGGTCGTTCTGCTCAGTGGCAAGCGCCCCCACCCCCCAGCCACCCGCTCACCCCTTATTCGGGGACTTTCAGCCACACTCCTGCTCTAGCACAGACGGCCCCATCCGTGATGAGAGAGTCATAATACGCGCTGAAGGGCTGTGACGCCAGCCAGGTGCACACCAGGGAGCAGCGTCACCGGGTAACGGGACTCCTGAGCCCGTGCTAACCTGCCTGGGTGTAGCCCACAGTCCATTTCTCATCGACATTACAAGCAGTCTCTCAACCCAGACGAATGGCCCAATCAGTGCTCTAGGTTACAGTCCCCGATTTAGACCGGTGTGTCTTTACTCCCCTCACACCACTCTACTGCTGAAGACGCCCGCTGGGGACATAGAAAGACCCACCGGTGCCAAAGGCGAGCAAAGACACAGGGTTCTGACCCCCGCAGCACCTGCCTTTCAGGGCTGGGAATTCAGCGGAGCACCCTAGACTCTGAGGCTGTGTCCAGACAGGAGCGACCCCTGCTGTCGCACTACAGGGCGGCTGAGGGTGGGACCAGACCCGGCACTGCACCGCAGCAGCTTGCGGTGCTAACGCCGTCTACATGGGAAGACACGTGCGTGGGCCACGGCCGAGCCAGCGAGCCGCAGCGGGTCCCCTCCTCGAAGGATGCTTGGCTTCAGCACACCCACCTGTTCTGAACCAGGAAGTCCACGATGTGGAGAGAAGTCCGGTCCACGGATCTGACGGCGAGATGGAGGGCTGTCTCATCGGGCTCCTGAAAAACCAAATCCAGGCATTCCAAATCCCAGCGCATCTTTCAGCCTTTGGACCACCGAGATAAAACACCACGTGTCTCTTTCAAATAGCTTTTCTAAGATACCGAGTTCCCCTTTTAACCTCCACAGTAAACTCTACCCGGCGAAGCTATAATTTAGACACTGGCCTTATCTCTCCTTACCCCATGGGAAATAAGGGGGAAATTCTGTGTGGGGTTCGTATCTTTCCAATTACTGTGCCCCCATCAACAACACAAGGGGTTACCTGCAAGCAGGGGCCACATTCAAACCATCTAGAAAATTCCCCCTTTTTACAACCTAATTCCTTTTCCTGCTCCCAGAGTGAGAAGAGATATAATCCCAGTACTCGGGAAGCTGAGACGACCGTTGCAAGTTCAAGACCAGCCTGGACCATATAATGACTTGAGGCCTTATCTCAAAGAACAAGAACAACCTCAAAGGAGAGTTCTAGAGATCTACTGTAAAAAGTGACTATAATTAATATTAGCAATGGACTGCATATTTCAAAACAGTCAAGAGTGGATTTGAAATGTGTCCCCATCAAAAAAATAAGCATAGGAGGTGAAAGATGTGCGATGTGGCTTGACAATCCTTCCAGAAGGTAACTGTGTATCAAGACGTCACGTGGCACACCACAAGTTTATAGAGGTTGAGCTTCCCTGAGACAAAAGTCCTAAATACAAAATAATACAAAATCCCAAACTTCCTTAGTACTGGCACAACACAGTAGATGCCGCCTGAACCCCAAGGTGTTCACAGTCAGAACAAGGAGCATTATCCACGGATAAAACCACCTCTACGTGCAAAGCACAGCTCGTGAGACGCAAGACAACTTCAGGCCCATACTCGGTTCCCTCTCCAAGACTCTATGTACATGTGATATTTCAAAATCAGAAAACATTCAAAAATCTAAAACATTTCTGGTCCCAAGCATTTAGGATGCAGTTTGTTCAACCTTAACACTTATTTGCCATTTTTAAAAAATGAGCAGCTGATCTGACTTCCTGGTTCGCAGCAAGAGCCGAAGACCACAGGATGGGGGGACCACAGGATGGGAGGACCACAGGATGGGAGGACCACAGGATGGGAGGACCACAGGATGGGAGGACCACAGGATGGGAGGACCACAGGATGGGAGGACCACAGGATGGGAGGACCACAGGATGGGCCCTGAGGCGTTTCGCCCTCTCCCTTGTCTTTGTGCTAAGCGGCGCCAGGCTCTTACGTGTCCATTGGCCAGTGGGATTTTTTCTGTAAGGTCCACGCCGTCAGCATAAGCCTGCAGCAACCCAAAAATGTCTCTGGTTTTAACAGCTTCGCTGAGGCTGTGCAGCTTGGCCGTGTTCTCCGCGTGCTTCTTCCTGGCGTACCGCCTCTCCATGTACTTGGCTATGATGTAGTCCTTCCTTGCGTTCCTGAAACCAGACAGATATGGTGGTAAAACATCAAGGGCCTTGCTCCATCCAAGCAGTGCCACCAACGGCAACTTAGAAAAGCGGAGCAGGCTCGTGAGTACTGTGCCCGCTGGCAAACCTGAGCGTCTGTTAGATTCCAGGAGGCTCGCGTGGTGGAGGGGAGAAGCAAGTTCACCCTGTCCTCTGCCGTAACCCACGTTCCTGCACAGCTGTCCCCTGGGCCGCCTCTCCAGGCAGGCTGCCCCCGGCCTGCTCTCTGTCTGGCTTTCTCCCTGATGGTCTGTGTATCTCAGCACTTGATGGGCACAGACTGCCCCTCTCCTTTGTACTCCACGCCTGCCGCAAGGGGCACCTACTAAGTGGTCGACAAGCAGAGTGAACTGAATGGCAATGTGCACAGACTCCGCCTTAGTAAAGGAGTCTGCAGGGAACAACACTGGGGGAGTCTGGGGAGCCAGGTTCAAATTCTGCTCCCTGTATCCTGGCGGTAAAACAGGACTTGCCTCTTTAAAACTCAAGTTGTACTATAAACATGCACAGAGTGTGACAAGTGCAGGAGTTAACTCAGGAGGGATCACAGAGTAGGTGCTTAGCTAATCCAGGGGGGCACACAATAGGTGCTTAGCTAACCCAGGGGGGCACACAGTAGGTTTAGCTAACTAAGGGGGAACCACACAGTAGATGCCTAGCTAACCCAGGGGGAGCACACAGTAGGTGCTTAGCTAACTCAGGGGGGTACAAAGTAGGTGCTTAGCTAACTCAGGGGGAACCACACAGTAGGTACTTAGCTAACCCAGGGGGGCACACAGTAGGTGCTCAGCTAACCCAGGGGGAGCACATAGTAGGTGCTCAACCCTTAGAACATGCTAATGCACTTGAAAGGGAAAGAGCAGAAACCCCAGCAGTTTAGTGGTCAGAGGTATGTAGTAGATTTCATCACCCCAACTACACTAAAGTCTGAACAGCCCAAGCCCGGCAGGTGTTCACTGGCCACTGTCGCTGTGCCGGATATAACTCAGTGGGTCACACAGGTGAAAAGGTATAAAAAGTAGGAGGAAGATGCTGGAAAGGAGAGTCTATGAAGCGGGACAGGCCGGGGGTGGGAATGGGTTGTAGGGGGTAAAAGTACACAGCTTCATACTATTTATGACGAAAGCATCAAAAACAGAATAAATAAAAAGATCTGAATGGGGCTGGAGAGGTGGCTCAGGGGTTAAGCCTCCGCCTTGCAGGCGGAAGGTCCTGAGTTCGGATCCCAGATCCCACGTATAGACGCCAGGCGGAAGTGGGGGGCGGCCTGCGCTTCTGATCCTGGTAGGGCGGAGCCTGTGAATCCCAGGGCAGAAGGAGGTGGAGGCGTCCATGGTGGTTCGCGAATTCGTCCGAGGTTCTACACACACACAGACACATACGCACGCACATACACAAGCATATGCACACAGTTGAATAAATAATAATAAAAAAAATTTTAAAAAAAGATCTGAATGGCAACGATTTAATAAAACCTCAAGAAGACAGAGAACTAAATAGCTCAGGACACTTCAGAAATGTTGAGGAAGAAATCGAGCCATCAGTTGGGAAACAGATAAACTGAGCACTGGGGTCTTGTCTGGCGACTGGAGAGACGGAAGCCTGGTGCCCGCTACGGCAAAGGTGAACCTGGCAGAAGGAGACAGAGGAGAAGGACCATATATACACGACCCCCTTTATGCAAAAGGCCCAGCACTGGCCCTCGGGACAGGCAGACAGGAGGCTGTGTGGGGGGTGAACTTAGCAGGTCATGGCTGAGGAGCATGAAGCTGCTTTCGCGACTGATTGCAAGCTCGGTGCAGAAGCACGTGTGTATCTTTAGCCCTGAGACGCAGAGCAGCGTAGTGCTGAACGTAGCTGCCGCCCTACATTCCAGCTCTCAAAGGCTGACGCAGGACGACTGCAAACTCAAGGTCAGTCTAGTCCTTATAGCAAGACCCTGTTCAGAAAATAAACACATGAACAAGAATTTGGTGATGGAGACGCAACGCTAAATGTACTAACAACCACCGCGCACACACTTCGAATGGACATAGGTTATATTTCAATAAAGCTGCTTAAGAAAAAACCCTGATGTTTCACAGACAACAGTTTCCCGGTGAGGCAGGAAGGACAACCAGACAGGGTTGAGTGCCCGGTGCCTCCCGCTGCTCTTTCTGGAAGCTGCTGAGTGGACAATGGAGGTTGAAAAGGGCGGGGCTGTCCTGCAGACGGGCCCACCGGGGGTGTGGGGGTGGGGGGCACGGTCCCTACAGCCTGGGCTTCCATTTGGACGGTCAGACCTCAAGCAGGTCCACCACGCCCCGCTGTGACCATAACAACTGACACAACATCCTCATCTGTGCACAAATGGGGGTCACAACACTGGCGGGGTGCTGCGGGCCTAAGTGAGCCCACCCCCAAGCTGTGGGCACTGAATGAAGGGAGCTAAAGAGCCCAGGGCACAGGACACGGTCAGCTCTTCTCAGCTCGGCCTGTTCCCACCGCTCTACAGTCACCAGGTTCTGGAGGAGAAGGAGGCTCTGGGCCCTGTAGTCCCCGTGCATTCCTAGGCAGCGTGGAAGCAGGGTGGAGGCAGACAGGCTCTCAGTCGCCCCATGGAAAGCTCTAGACGGCATTCCTCAGAACAGCCCGTCCCTAAAATGAGCGTCTGAAAGTGGGTCGGGTAATTTGGTCATCTTGGTGCACGCGGTAGGTCGACAGCCAGGAGGGAACACACCAAGCTCGCATGTCACAAATCTGAACCTGCTGGGCTGTATTCCCGCATGTTCCCCGCCTCTTGCCCGACCAACACTGCAATGGATGCCGAAGCGCTGGCAGACATTCCAATCTGTCCTCTTTCAGGAGTGCCTGGACCCCGCGGGAAGGGAATCCATGCAGAAGTGAGGCTTGTGTGCCTGGGGGTCCCTGGGACAGCTGGCCCGGCACTGATGACGTGTGGGGGCAGATGTGGGCCTGCTGGGCAGGGCCGGTCAGCACTGACCAGAACCCTGACTCCTGGGACCGGCTGCCCCTGGATAGGACGCTGGGAGCAGAGGTACCTGCCCCCATGCTTGCTCTGGGTCCCTCCCCTCCTTTTTTGTGGATGACTCATTTGCCCAGAGCCGGGTCCCCTGAAGGCGGCCGGGCGCCGTCGCCCACACCCCACTCCCCGGTTCACAGAGATCTGCGCCACCAGCTGCGTTTTTCATTTACAGACTGAGACGTGAGCAGAGAAGCGATGACTACCACGGCGAGATCCATCTGGCATCCTGGGGACACAGAACAGTTTGCCTCAGTGAGCAGATGTAGCGTGACCTCTGGTACCCCAGTTACGCACTTGATACCCCCCACAGCCATCTGGGGGGGTTCACAGGCCTCAAGAGGGTATCTTTAGTTTCCCCTTCGACAGACTAATCTGCAGATGGCGTGCCTTTAATCGAGCGAGAAGTAGCTTGCTCCTCCTCATCCGGCAGGAAAACATTTGCTGAAGCAGCAGGCAGAGCTGGGGCTACTTCTTGGAGGCGCCGATTCGCTGAACCACGAGCAGCAAGTGCACTGTGGTGCACACAGAGTAGACTTGAGGAGGTGCTTGGTCGGAGCACAGCTTGAGAGCCTGGGGACATGGTGGAAGGATGGACCCTGGAAGACGGACGTGCTGCGGGAGCAACAGAGCACGCCACTCCGTCTTTCCTCTGTGTGTGTGTGTGTGTGCGTGCGTGTGTGTGCGTGTATGTGCGTGTATGTGTGTGTGTGTGTGTGCGTGTATGTGCGTGCATGTGTGTGTGTGTATGTGTGTGTGTGTGTGTGCGCGTGTGTGTGTGTGCGTGTATGTGTGTGTGTATGTGTGTGTGTGTGTGTGCGCGTGTGTGTGTGTGCGTGTATGTGTGTGTGTGTGTATGTGTGTGCGTGTGTATGTGTGTGCGTGTGTGTGTGTTTGTGTGTGTACACACACACTAAGAGCCTTGCTACATAACTCGGCTGATCTAGAACTCACTATATAGCCCAGGTTGGTCTCAAATTCACAATGCTCCAGTCTCTCATAGGCCGGAAAAGACAATGGTTGAGACGCACTTCATCATTAGGCTGGCCATCCAGTCTCATTCTGAGAAAGGGGGGAGTGTACACCTCTCTAGAGCCAAGGTGTACGGAGCTGTCATAGTCAGGCGTCAACTTCACAGTTGAGGGGTTTGAGCTCTGTGGAGAATTAGTGGTTGAGTTAGGCCCAGAGCAAACCCCCAGGAGATTGTCTAGCTGATGGGGAAGGCCCAGCCTACGGTGGGTGGGACTAGGCCCTAAACAGATGAATAAAATACTGAGAATCGGTTGAGGAAGTTGGCATCCTTGTGTGTACTTGGCCAGACATGCTGGTCTGGCAAGTAAGGATCGTCCCTTTCTCAGCCATTACGTAGGGATGGTGTGGCCGGTTCCCTCGGCCTGGTGTGGTGCGAGCTCTCCCGTCAAGCTGGACTACAGACTGCAACCGACTATCATAAGAAAATAAACCCTTGTTCCCTTAAGCCGTTTGATGGTCATTTATCAGCAACCCTGCGCGACCTGCAGGGGCCTTAGGCACATGGAGTGCTCAGGTTGAAATGCTACAAACAGGCAGTTTCATTTGTAGAAGTTTCTATCCTTAGATCAGACTCTGCTTCTCCACAGCACTGAAAGACATTTTTACTCTTGGCTTGTTCAACATTGATCGCCATTTTAGCCTTCTAGGGTACTGGCATCTCCACGAGAAATGAGCAACCACAAGGACCAAGTGCCAGTCAAGCAGCTGCAACTACCTGGCCACACTGCAGCATTTCCCTCTCTGAACGGGTCCTCCCGCTGCCCAGGAAGGGAATCCACAGCGTGGGTCGCTCCAACGCAAGTCCAGCTACCGGGGGCTTGAGGAACACGCACAGGGTCAGCACCAACTGAGCACGCGAGTCACGCGCAGACCACCGCACAGCTTCCCCAGGCAGGCGGCGAGCTCTTCCTTTCTGTCCCACAGGAAACGACTGGGACTGATGCCCTGACTACCCCTGCAGCTGCGGCTGAGGATACAGATTCGAATCCTACATCTTCATCCGGAGAGGATGATCCTTAGTGAACATGGGCCTGGGGTCTAAAAACCACACGGGACCAGACGTCGGGGGCATGCTAGACACACGGCTTGTCACAGGATGCAAAAACCTCCAGACTCGCCTAAGATAACTGACACCCGAGGGCACCGATGGAAGACGAGACTATTTCAGGCTCTCGAGTCACCTGGGCAGGAGAACGCAGATCCGGCCGCACCGCAGCCGGGGCGTCCCGAGCAGCAAGGACAGGTGTCGGAACCAACATGTGCTTGTCACGGGCCCTGGTGCTGTCACATATGTGCAGAAACAGACTGAAGACACTGCTCCGGTGACTCGAGGTCCTTGGGCGCAGCCACACAACTCTACCCCAGGCTTATCTCTGTCTCTAGTGGATTTCTAAACGTTCTCTTATCGCCCTGTTTCCATTCTTCCTTTTGCTCACACTGTTCCAACACAAAGTGTCTCTCTGCAGTCGGACCTGTTTTTCCTTCTGTATGTCTTGCCAGCACAGCCCCTAGCAGGCCGCCTCTTGCAGGCCAGTGCAAGAAGCAGGGCTTAGGTCTGGGTGTAGGACGCACAATGTCCTGACCCAGCGGCCTCGCCATCCTCTTCTGCGTGCTCAGCGTGCTCTGGCTGGCTTACCCTTTGATAAAACTGGAAAGAAATCCCCTCCTGTGTGCGCTGCCCTCGGGCCAGCGGGATGCATGATGAGGCACAAAAGTTTTCTCACATTTTGTGTCCATACTTCTATGCGGATACACAAAAATGGCTTTAAAAAAAAGCAAAATGAAAACAAAGCTGAAGCTGGTTTATAACCCAAAGAAGCTGCAACTGTGGGGTCTGAGACCCGCCCCTGCCTCAGGCTACAAGAACCGGCTTCTCACTCACATGTCGCTGCCCGGGTGGGGCTTGACCGTGTCCTCGGCTGGTAGGCAGCACTCCATGATCTCGTTAAAGCCCGCGTTCCCAATATTCTTGGCAAGCTGTAAAAAAAGAAAAAGTCTATTTCAGGGCACTCAATTATTAATACCCTCTGCTGCTGCCCGGTACTCACACATCTGATGATTTATTTAACGGCCACTAAGAAATAGAGCAATAAAGTGGTTTGCTTTTAATAAAGATACACAAACCCCAGAGGCCCGGAGGCCCAGCAGAGGCCCAGCAGCCTCCTGCCGCTATCTTGCATTAAATGCCCCTGGGGAGTCAGCACACAGACAGCGGGAACAGGTACGGCCTCCAAACCTGTGCTCCCACAGAAACACATCTACCCACACCCCCAAAACAGCCTTCTTCACACTAGCTGTGAGATGCAACGAACAAGAAAGGGGCCAGGAGACCGAAATTCAGATTTGAATTGGAGCGTCAGTTTCCACACACGGACGGTAGAGGACGCCTATCCACAGGGCTGCAAAACGATAAATGGGACTTGAGTCAAAACACTGTCAACGAAGCACCAAAGACGTCATCCGTGAGCTCAAACGCCCACCGGTCGTCTGACTTGCCAGATATTCAAGTCACAGCTTCTGGAGAACTATGAACACCAGGCCCTGGGCTGAACGTAGCAGATCAAAGGGACGTGACATGGCTTGCATTCTGTTACCGTGACAACAGGGCAGCTCGCCTCAGCTGAATGACTGGCCGCATGAATTTCAAGAGCTCCTTAGGAGCAGATACCTGGGATCTTATCCTAAGCACCTGGCTCCACCCCTGCCCAGAGGTGAAGCTTCCGGGTCAGATTCCAGCCACTACTGCACTGCACCCGACACACAGTCAGATTCTTAAGTGCTTCATGGAACAACGCCTTCGGGGAGCGCCTCAGGCGGTGCTTCAGAGAACCGATGCTTCTCCGTCCACATTGAAAATGACATGCTGGGGAGTCAAGGGCACTTCAGATAGCTCTTATTCGATCGATTATGCAAACCAAGGGTTCTGGTCTGTCTGCAGAGGGAAGTGGCTTCAGTCAGAGCCAAAGGAAGGTGATCTGGGTCAGACACGCGGTAGAACTTCCTCATGGAGAGCAACAGCAGAGGGAATGGTGGGTTGAGCTTGGCTGGCTTCATCTCGTCCTGACCAGTGAATCAAGCACACACACCACCGCTCCTCGCTCAGCCCGGCTCCGAGGCCTCAGGCCTATGGCAAGTGAAAACCCGGCTGCTAGGTAGTGCTTCCCGCCCAAAGCACTGGAAGCTCATGGTCGCCCAGCGCAGCCCTGGAAGTGACAAGAATCCGCACACCTCGAGGTCAATACTCCGTGGAGACCTCGGGCAGCTGGGCTGAACCACTGGACTGAACCACTGGACTGAACCACTGGGATGAACCACTGGGCTGAACCACTGGGCTGAACCACTGGGCTGAACCAGGACCGAAGCACTGGGCTGAACCACTGGGCTGAACCAGGACCGAAGCACTGGGCTGAACCACTGGGCTGAACCAGGACTGAACCAGGACCGAAGCACTGGACTGAACCTTGGTCCTGGAGTTCCTGGTTAGACAGAAGTGCTGCTGCTGCATCACGACACACGGTGCGGGCTGCTCCATCTCTAGCCGAGCCTGTCACTCTCTGCGAATGAATGACTGATGGAAGCCACAGGAGCCCCCTCTATGTGTGAGGGGCCACCCTGACACCTCCTAGTCTGGGTTAATCACGTGGTGGGGAGGAGAATTCCCCGGGGAAGCAGAAAGCAGTTTCCCTTCTGCTCAGATCTGGTGGTTTAGCAGGGGACAGATGGTCCCATGAGCCACAGCATCACACACACACTTGACGCTAGAGAAACGAGCCACTTCACAGATCTGCCAAGATGCAGCTTACAGCGAAGCCCCCGAGAGCCCCTTGGAGCCACGCCAAAGGCAAAGCCCTGCAGACAGAGGCGGCGGGGAAACGTGGGGTCCAGCAGACAGGAAAAGCAGCTCTCAAGGCAGGAGGGTGGGCCGCTAACCAGGGTCTCGGCACTGGGGCTTGTCACTGTGGCCCACAGGAGGTGAGATGTGCAGAGGGAGATCGTGAGCTAGACCAGAGGAGAAGGGGAGGGGGTGTCCATCAGGACATCTGCCCCTCCAGGTTCACGGGACATTTTCCAGGATGCTGAGGGTAACGAAATCCACAGACGCCCAAACCCAAGGATGGAGCATTTGCACACACCTTGTAGCACGGTTTAAATCACCTCTATGACTTACGACGGAAACACTACGCATAGCTGATCTATGGCGCGATTTAGGGAATAATGAATGTGTATTCACCAGGGGCACAACCTCGGCAGGCTTAGCTGCCCGGCGTGCAAAGACGCTCAAGCAAGTGTTGGGCGCTAAAGATGTACATATTTGGTAAAGTGCTTAGGATAAGGCACATTCAAATTCCGCTTTCAGAACTTGGGAGAACTTAGGCATTTTTGACTTGAGGTTGGTTGAGGCTGTGAATGGCGAACATGTGGATATGCAGCCTCGGCCTTCGGACTTCGTGTCGCTTCACAAGCACCGTGGGATTTTCAGGCACAAGACACTGAGCCCCTCAGCTGCGCTGGACGTCGCTTACCAAACAGCTCAGTCCAGACAAGACAGACAAACTGAGAGGAAAGAAAAATAGGGTAAGGGGGTTCGGGAAAAGAAGTTCCTACAGGGCCTCGAGACATACAGAGTCCCAGCAAGCAGCGGTCAGGAAGGCTGTGGGGTGACATTCGTGCATGAGAGAGAGAGAGAGAGAGAGAGAGAGCAGCAAGGCACAGGCATATATTAGCAAGCCCTTGACACCCACCTGGACAAGGGAGAGTCACAAAGCGGTCTTGGCTTTTATCTAGAGATCTCTGGGTTTCCGTGTCCACAATGAAGGACACCTAGTACTGTGACCTTTTTTGTGATCACTGGAGGACAGAAGAAACCAGAAGCCAAAGAACGACTTCCCTGAAGAACTGGTGCCTCCGGCTCCTCCCAGTGGGTCCAGCGCCGAGGCCCGGAGGCCTCCGGACACTTCTGAGCTGCCGTCCGGGCATCTGCCAGCAGTGCGGTCTGGACCCCTCTATGCACTGGCTGGCTCTCTGGGCTTCCATTTCATTCCCAGCAGGGTGGAAGGCAGAGCTGATCTTTGCATACACATACACGAGGGTGAGAGTACAGAGGGAGACGCCACCCCAGAGAGCGCCAAGAACAGCAGGCAGCTGAGGCCGGGGCGGGGCGCAAACACCTGGCATGCGGCAGCTTAGACTCTGCTGTCAGCTGGGCTCTGACATTTGTCTCTGACGTCTATCCCCACGGGTGCTTGGATGCTCCATGCACAATAAACCAGTCTAGCGCTGCGACTTACAGAAAGGTTTGCCCACAGACCGCATGAGCCTAGAGCCTGGCGTACAAATACAGTCATGATAAAAGTTTCTAGGTCACTGAGGCCAAACAGCAAGCCAAGAGCAGCTAGGAGTGCCTGGAGCCTGCGACTCAGCAGACAGCAGACGGCAGGCAAGTTCTCGAAGCCCTAGGCAATCTCTCCCTAACCCCCTAAGCAGTTGTGACCCACAGTGGCTTAGTTCAATGCTGGGGGAGCAGCAGCAAAAGTTTCTGGTCTCTGAGACTTCTAGCAGTACAGTAGAAACTTCTGGAGAAGGATGATAGTACCCGGGCAGGAGACATCGCTCATGTCTCCCTAAGCTCTGGTTGCTACGTCTCTACCTCAATGCAAGATTTTAAAATTCAGTTTCTTTTCTTAAATTTTAGACAGTGTCTTGCTATAAAGCCCAGGCTGGGCTGAAACCTACAAACTTCAAACTTGCAGCAATCAAGTGTTTTAGCCCCACTGTTGAGATTGCAGGCGTGTACCATCACGCCTCTAAATTCAATTTCAAAATGCTGAGGTTTCCTTGTTAATTTCACTCACGACCGTGAAATGCACTACAGGACATTGGTACCTAGTGGTAATAACGTGGGTTTTCAGACGGTGTGGAAAAATAGTCAATATTGAAAGTATGCTTGTCCTGTGTGAAGGAGGAAATCTGTCCCTTTAAAATCTAGGCTTGCCATGGGTTTTCTAGAAGCGGACTTGTGGATGTTGTAAGCCTGTATGTGAAGTGTGATGTCCCTTAAAGCATCAAAGGAATTTCAGCTGCTTCCCTTTCACTGCCCTGAATGAGAAGGAATTGGAAAAGCCAGAAACAGAAAGAAAACATGATAACCAAACAGCCACCTTCACACACCCTGCTTAAGACTATTCAATTAACACAGAAAACGAGTTTGAAACAAAAACAAATTAACAGGGAAATGGCGAAAGGCCAAGACACAGCATCAGTGGGGTCATCTGCAAACCTGAACCAGACGATAATTTACGGACTGAGCAGGACTCTTCCCTAGAGAACCGCGAGGTCTTGGGGGAGGGAAGGAGTGACATTTTATTGGGTGCACATCTATGCATTTAAGGACACGGTACCAAAGAGAAAGTGAAAATACATTCGGGGCCCGCGCAGGGGTTGGCTCTCTTTCAGATCATTTTAAAGCCTCACCTTACCAACTAAAGCAAAAAAAAAAAAAAAAAAAATTGATCAGTGAATAACATCCAAACCAAAGCTGCAAGGCACAGACAGGAAACACTGGAGACACAGCTGCAGCTGTGGACTGGGGTAAGCACCTGCAAAGCCCACTGTGGCGGGACAGCATCTGAACACATGCAGAACGCCAACAACCCAAAAAGCCCAAAAACGAAGCTCCAGTGCGTGGGCCAAGGACCAAAGACAAATGTCTAGCAACACTCCTCATGAGGGAATGTAATTAAACCCACAGTGAGACATCACCTTACACCAGAAAGGCTTGGTACAAAGGTAACAAGGACCCTGAAGGGCCACAGATGAGAGTTTATTAGCACGACTACTAAAGAATACAATGGAGGCTTCTCAAAAAAAAAAATAATCAAAGACAGATGTGCATGTTACAGCAGTGCTGCTACTAGATATGCACACAAAGGAAATGAAATCAACATGCAAGAGACATTTGCACTTCTGAGTTTACTAGAAATTCTAGGGATTTTATGAGACAGCTGTTAAACATTACAACTATTAAGAGTAGTGCTATATAAACGCCTAATAAATCATAACAACAACTAAGGTATTAGACACTGAAGACTCATTATCTAGCTAAGTGTCACCAGGTGCAGCCTGAGCCCTCAACACTCGGGGGACTGAGAAAGGACTGAGCAGAGCCCGGGGTTCACTGGAGGACTAATGGATAAGTGTAGCACATCTTCACAATGGAATACTACTCTATCTTGAAAAGGAACAAAATCCCACTGTTTGTGATAAATGAACCTAGAGGACATTATGTCAAGAGAAATACACACACAATTGGGTCGAGTGGGAAGAATGAACTAGCCTGAACCACGGTTAGTAAAACCTGAAAACCGATGTTCTAGCCTTAGAAAACAGCAAGTATGTAAGGTGAGGAGACAGCAAGTTTGTGAGGTGGGGGAGGGGGGAAGAGGTGGAGGGGCAGGTATGTGAGGTGGCGTGGCGGGGGGTATGTTATCTGGCTTGATTTAGCTATTTCTCCGAGTACACAATGTATTAAGATATCACAGCAGCAAACTCAAAACACTTACAATAAAAAAAAAAAAACAAATGCAAGGAAACTCTTCTCACACAAATCCTGGGATGCAGTTTCACCCACGGAAAGGAAATTTATGCAATATGGTGGCCAGAGGCTGTGCTCCCCATCTCATGCAACATGGTGCCCAGAAGTCTTTGCCGAGCAGCCGACCGGAGGCCCCGGTCTGAGGCTGTGCACACCCAGGGCAGAGCTGACAGACAGGTCTTTACGACCTTCTAGGAGAGGACGGTAACCCTGACGGCCTGCTGCTGTAGATTCGGTAACCCTGGCGGCCTGCTGCTGCTGTGTAAATTCTACTCCACGTCAGACCTCATCCTGCTAAACACTCAGAGAAGAGTCAGTGTTGAGACTTCAGCAGTTCCTAGCTGAGAAAACTCTTCGCCTCTGTAAACAATCCAGAGGTTTCAGAGGCTTTGCGATTTCAACACTTTACAAATGATTGCTGCTCCCTGACGGAAAGGCTGAGGGCTGAGCTGAAGACACACAATCGCAGCAGCCCCAGCACAGGGTAAGTGGGAACCAGAGGCAAGGAAGAGAGAGGAGAGAAAGAGACAGCTAATTCCACACTTATCAGTCCCTCTGATAACCTTGGGGGAAAGGAGGCCTGGACCTTCCGCCATTAGATTCTAGAAACATCTTCAGGTATTAATCAGGAAGCTCTTCTATAGGTGAGAAGCGGATAAGTTTTAAGGCTCCATAAGGACATGGACAGAGACAGACGCTGAGATTTGAACCAGGAAGTGGAAGTTGTGTATTTCGGCGAGACATAAATATTCTTTTCAAAGTTCAGCAAGCAACAGGATCTCCGAAAGATTATTGTTAAAATTCTGGGACACATTTAAGCAGTTGTAACAGATGTTGGAGCAAGGCTGTGACCAGCTCATAGCTAACTGTCACATTTCTAGGAATTTTATGAGACAGCTGTTAAACATTACTATTAAAGTCGTACTATATAAAAGCCTAATGAATCACATCAACAACTAAAATATTAGACACTGAAGACTCATTACGCAGCTGGCGAGATGGCACACGTCTGCACTTTTCAATACTTGAGGGCTGAGGAAGAGAAGAGAGAGGTCATCATTTCTGAATTATGACATTTTACTATTATGTGTGCTCTTAGCATTACTTCCGTCCATTGTATTTACATGATGAGCACCTTCTAGAACAGTGTGCTACTGATGCCTGCCAGCTCCACATTTAGGGGTCACAAGAGCAGTTTGAAGTTGGTCACGATGGAAGAATTACCCCATCAGAGCAGGGAGAACGCAGTCGAGGGTCTTGCTGTTAGGCCTTGCTGGGGATGGGCGTCATTCCTATGCCACGTGAGGGTGGCGTCATTCATATGCCCGTCACGTGGCTGAGACTGCCCACCCACAAATGCCACTCTATGTCCCAGACACTTTGGAAGTTGAGCCCATGAGCTCAGATATAAGGGGTCCTTCCTCATCTCAGGTCTGTCACCGTAAGCCAAGTTTTCCCCTGAGCAAAGTGGGGGTCCTCAAGGATATTACATTGTAGAGAACAAAGAGTGCATATAACATGCTATGCTGTGAAAGTGAGTTATTATCTCACAAGTCATTTAACCTGACCCACTGCTGTAAGCAAACCAGTAAAAGTCACTTTCCCGTTCTACTGAAAGTGTTAACAACAATTCTTTGAGAGCATCCTGTGACCTCCGCAATCCTACACTGTCATCAGGTACGCCAGAGACGCCTTGTACACACACCTCCAAGACACCACACTGTAGAGTTAAGAGCTACTGCTGGGGTTTGCTGAGTCGACCTTATTTTTAATCTTTAAGAGTCAGGGTTGCTGTTGTCTGAGCTGCCGGGACCCACCTAGCTTCTCCCCACTATGTCTTCCAAGGCCATGAAGGAATTCCTTGGAAAGAAAGGCTCCCAAGATGCTTAGGGGGCATCACAAATACGGATACATGGGGGCTGTCAGAGAGATTCATGGCTGAGAGGAATACTGACCACAGTAATTGATGTCCTCTCAAGATTATCGCTCTGGACGTGAGAATCGATGGCAATCAATAGCCACTTGCTGCTTACCGTGAGCCCGGCTGGCTCAAGAATCCAGCGCTGCTTAGTGAACAGCAACCGTGAACTTTGAAACAGTCCCCAAAGCTAAGCCTGACTCCGCCCCTGCAGCAGGGCTGCAGGCCGAGGAGGGATCAGCCGAGATCCCAGCCTCGATCCCAGAGCTGCTTCCCAGGACAGCTCCTCCCTCTCTCACAAGGTTTCTGGTATCAGTGACTCAAGAAAGAAAAACTTTTTCAGAAATGTGGTAAAAACAGAAACTAGTATTTCAGAGGCCCGGGGCAAGAATGGAGCTCAGCCCGTTACTGACCGTTTCTGACCACGGACAGAAGGCGTTCTATTACCCGCAGGGTTCACACCCTGTATCTGGTCAGTGGCAAGGTGGGAGGGGCCCAGCGGTCACCCTGGTCGGCTTCAGCAGAGCGCCACGCTGACAACAGTGCTTCTTGTTTGGGCTCACGCCTCCCAACACACACTTCTTTGCACTTAAGAACCAAGTTCTGCAGGGCGGGATGGCGCACACTAGGAGACACTGCCTGGCAAGGACCTGAGTTCAGTCCTTAGAAACCGCATGTAAGCCAAGTCACGCGTGGTAGGGTGTGCTGTGCACACGTGCTGGGGAAGCAGGCGGACGGGCAGGTCCCCGGGGCTTGCTGGCCGGCTGTGTGTGGTGAGCAAGTGAGAGATCCCATCCTGAAACGGATGATGCCTGAGGAATAACTCGCGAGGTGACCTCTGCCTCTTCACACACACCCACAGGAACGCCTGCATGTACACACAGACAGACAGACACAGACAGACAGACACAGACAGACATACACACACACAGACACACAGACAGACAGACACACAGACAGACAGACACACACACACACGCACACGTTTTGCGATAAGTAGTGCCCTCACATATGTAGCTGAGAATGAGAAATTATCAACGAGCTTCTAACTTCCAGACCCTGGCAGCATGACCCCCGCCAGCCTACTGACATCTCCAAGACGGGACAGACACGTAAATGAACACTTAGCTTTGTCCTCATTCATTTCCAATTCAAAATCACATTACCAGCAGCTCAGACGTTCCTAGTACATCCAGGGTCAGGGACTGCATCCTGGAGTAATGAACCCCCAGCTCTCGGTGGATTCCGGAACATTCTATGCAAGTCAGGATGCCCAGGTTGGTGGACAGCCACGTAGGATCTGCCGAAGACAAGAGGGCAAAGATGAGCCTGTGGTCAGGAGAGGTCGGCGGGCACAGCTTTCTTGCTGCCAGGGCACTGGGCACTGCGCTTTGAACATGAGTATTTTTTTATCTTTTTTTGACACAACTGGAACGTTGGGTCATTTGTAATTACCAAAAAATAACCCACAATCCGCAGAGGCACAGTCAGTTCCCTTTCTCCTCTGCCTCCTTGTCTGCCCATTCACTTAGGTGGCAGGAAAAAGAAGGACACGGTGCCCCTGAGTGACCGCAGGGACCACACCTGGTCACACTAAGACCAGAGCACAGAGTTTAAGGGACAGACACGGAGGTGTGCGCAAGGTCCTGTGACAGGCACTTGGTTTACAGTGGTAGCTGCACGCACTGAAACCCCCGAGGACGCCCGCTTGTTCGTCCACTGCCCAGGGCAAGGCTGCAGGCAGGCGCAGGCAGGCTGCAGGCTGCACTGCGTCCTCACTCACGTGTCCCCGCCATGGGCTCTCTGCTCAGGGGGCCCAGAGTACTTGATGGTGGAACGTTCTGGAACACAGTGACTCAGGCCGCCTGCTGCCCGAGAAATTCCCCACAGACAAACATCAAACACGGCTCCTGGGGTCCTTGTGACTCCTTTAACAGTGCTCTCTTTGTTCCGCCCACTGTAGGAAATACTGGACACAGGTCATGCCGGGACGTCGTCCTGGCCGTGTGCAGCGACCCAGCGGCAGGCAGAGCACACGCCGAGACGGGGTTGAGTTCTCACATCACCTGCGTTGTCTTAGCAGGTTCAAACAATGTGCGCAGCTACAATAAGCTGCTTCCCTAAGCTTTAAAATGTTAAAACACACAATGATACTGTGTCCATTAAAACCAAGTCTGATACATCCCATCAAAAGCAGGGGTGAATGTCTTTCTTGTGGGGTAGAGGCAAGTGAAGTCACACAAGCCTGAGTGTGACCCTTGCAATTCACGTAAAGGTGGAAAAAGAAGATCAGTTCCATACAAGTTGTCTTCTGACCTCCACATGTATCTCAGGGGTGTGTGTATGTGCCCATACGTAATAATGGGCACATTAAAAAAACAAGTAGAACCAAGAGGGAGACTGGCAGGGCAGAAGAACGGTCGTAGTGGGAAGGGGAGGGGCGAGGAGAAGGGGGTTAAGGTTACTATAATCACGGAGGAAACAATAAAATAACTGAAAAAAAGCACAACCCACACTCCCTCATTCTACAGAAAGAACTGATGTCTGACGGTCTGCGGCTCTTCCTCAGAGATGAAGGGCATTAAAGGTCCTCCGGATGTTCCTCGGAGATGGCTGGAGGCCATCGCTGGCAGCCCGCAGAGCCTGGCAGGGCCTGACCTCCGGCTCACGCTCCCCGCGATGCCCTCAGCTCCGCCAGGCGGTCTTCATTGGCTGCTGCTGGGGCCCAGCAGGCGGGCGCCCCGCACGTGTCCCGTTCACGAAGCGCCCATACAACGGGATGCGCTCGGGCAGAGACGCAGCGAGCTTCCCATTTGGGACGAAAGTGGAGATGGGTGAATGAGGTCGGAGACTGAGAATGGGATGCAGAAGTACCAGAGCCCAGGGTCAGGGGGACGGGGTGGGGGGCTGACCTGGTGCCCCGCAGTCGCAGCACACGTCGTTGCCCGTCATTCTCTGCACCTCCGAGATGATTTCTTTGGTTAGCTCTTGGACGATGTTATTTTCCCCCGTGGTGTCGTCCCCCTTGAATGCATTGTTCAGCGCCTCCTCCTTGCTGTTCTGCAGCACGGACGTCCATCTAGACCCACAGCAGCCACGTGACGCAGGGAACACGGGTGGGGTCCTGCCCCGCCCGCATCCCGCCCGCGTCCCGCCCCACACTTACACGTGACAGTCCTGCTCATCCTCCGCTTGGAAGTGGTACGTCCTGTCATCTGCACAGCAAGAGGAGAGTCGTCAGCCATGAGCCCCAGAAATCCAAACGCGATTCCAGGGGAAAGCGACTTAAAATCACCCTCAGGATTAATCGGAGCTTCTGCCAGGAGATTAATGATTCGTAAAAAAATCAAACAGCCCCCCCCCAGCCCTTTGGGGTCTGCCCAGGTTCAGTAACACGACTTTGTAATGTAAATTAATAAGCCTGCCTTGTTCCCTCCATTCAAGTCTAGAAGATTTTGCAGCTTTCAGAAACTGAAGCTATCTAATGGAAAGCATCAGTATCTTTTCAAAAGCTCTTAGTTTTTGCACCCTTGACAGAGTTGGCCCTCCCACAGGGAACTACTAAAGCCCTTTGAATACTACGAGCCTTTTCTAAAGGAAGACTATCTTAGCAGATTCCCAGCTTCCTTAGACAAAGATGTGCACTGTAGAGAACTCTTAAGAGCACCAGGGTCCTGCGCAGGTAAGACAGGGTTAGGGGACAGCTGAAGGGAAAGCACTACACTCCCGCCTCGAGCCTGTGGCGCCGGTCGAATCGTGGTCCCCATGTGTGACCACAGGAGGGACATTACCACTCAATTCTGTGCAGAACTGTGGAAAGCTTAAGCTCGGTTCCATCATGAGAAGACAACAGTGAAATCTAGCGTGATGGACACTTCACTACCCAGCGGTCAGTATGACGGTCAGGAAAGGCAAGAGCAGCTGCAGGAGCAGCACGTGGCAGGGAAGGAGATGAAATAAGGACCACGTGGCACGCAAAGGGAACAGGGCACTAGAAAAACTGGGGACCTGTGGCTGTCCAGCTCCTTCCAGAGCTACATGTTCAGTTCCCCCGTGGATTTCTCTCTCCCTGGTCGCCTGTCCTCGGTACTGAGATACACACAGTGCTCTCCTCTCTGAAGCTCGCTGTCTGGGTCCAGAGAGGTCAAGGGCCCACATAACGAAGCAGCGGCGGAGCCAGCGTGGCCTGACCTCTCTCTAACACCACCCTGATCTATCTACTTCTTCCTTCCTTCTTCCTTTGTAACACCAGGGGGAGCAGGATGACATTTTGCCTCTATCCTGTAGCTAACTAAAGAGGACGGCTCATTAAAAAAAGAACTGAACTTCGTGGTGCAGATGAGGAACCACATCAGGCAGAGTGGAGAGGAAAGAGAGGCGGCCATTTCTCCTGCTCCAGGTGCCACAGGCCGCTCCAGCTGCCCTGGGAAGGCGGAGGGTCTGAGGATCTGCTCACTGGATCGCATGAGTCCTCAGGAAGCTGAGGAAGGGCCTCTGGGCGCCCTGTGCCCACGCTAGGCAACTTCACAGCCACTCGGGCAGCTGATTCTGCCGCTGCACTAATTTGCAAGAACTGGAGAGACGGCAGCAAATGGGTGAAAATGTCCAACAGGAATTCTCTCTGGGCTCCTCGGGAACTTAGACGAGCCAGGTCGCCTCTCAGTCCTGAGCCCCCATCTCACCTAAGCGCCCAAGAGAGCCAAGACAGTGTCATGACTTGGATGTACAAAGGGGGGCGTCTGAGGTCATGAGACTGGACAAGTTCCCCAAGGGCTGGTCTTGCTGATGCCGCTTGTCCCTTGGGGCGTGTTCCCCAACCTTCCCCGTCAGAATGGGAAACCCCCATTTCGTGGGAGATCAGCGAAGGAGGATCTTGCAGGAAATACCCAAGGGCTGATGTCGGTCGGCCATCCTGGGCAGATTTCAAGACGGCATGGCCAGCAGGGGGAAGAAAGAAGGGGTGACCTCTTGGGTTCTGGACTCCTGAAGTCATCCCCCCCCCCCCGTCTGTCCTAGGGCTGGACTTGGAATTCCCAACAACCCGACTGTTTAAAGACTTAAGGCCACTTGGTGGCACTTGCTGCCGTGGCCACAGGGAGGCAGAGGCGGCATCTGGAGAACCAAGGGCTGAACCTGGTTCCCACGCCTCGGGACGCCCGCCGTGGCAGAGCTCTGGCTGCTGCATGTCCCCAGATGACGTCATCTTCGTGCGACGCCCCCCCCCCCCCCCCCCGCGCCCCAGCTGTGCTGTACAAAGCTTTCCCACAGGCACTCCGAAGGGAGCTGCAACGTTCTGAAAGTTAGATAAGGATAAAAACCTTAAGACCCAGTAGGATGGAACCCACGTGGCCCCTGGAGGGAAAGCAGGGAAGGGGGTGTCCGCGGGCTGCACCAGTCCACGGTCTTGGCACGTCCACCGCAGTGAACAGCACCAGCAGCCGGGCTCTGGGCTGAGCCCTCCTGAGAACGGACACCACCAGGGTGGGCAAGCGCCACGGGCATAAGAGGCACGCACGCTCGCCCACATCCCCGGGTGCCCAGCACGCCCGGCTGGGGTTACGTCCACGCTCCTGCGCATTCCTCTGCTGCCCGGCGGACACTGGGAGCTACTTCTGCACGTGGGGTGTCTGCCGGGACCCCCAGCAGCACGGGAGAGGCAGCCGAGGGACGCTTGTTTACCCGCTTTGGTGCTGTGTGCAAAGCTCAACCAGGCTGTTAGCTACACGTGTGATCTGTCACCCAAGGCACCGTCACACTAGAGCAAAAGGTGGCCCATGATGGGCTAATGTTTCAGAAAAAAAGATCCAAAACCCCTGTTCTCTAGATACCAACAAACATCTATTTATCAACCTTCCCCCTTGTAACACAAGCCTTTGTTGCTCTCTCAAGGCAGGTGGCCCAGAAATGATGGCTGTTTAAACAACGGCCAAGGTTCAGCACTGTGGATGAAAGAAATACCTGAGAGCAAGCTTTGCTGGAGTGTGAGCCACAGGGGCGGGAGCCTGAAGCAGTATAATCTGTGCATGTATGTGTGTGTGGGGGGTGTTCTACACGCCTACACGTATGCGAAGGACAGAGTAGGATGCCGGCCCAGCGTCGGCACACTTCCTGCCTCTGTGCCTGCCTTCTGCACCGCACCAGCAAGCCAGCCATTCTCTTGTGTCTTTCCTGCATGCCAGGTGCCATGGTCACACCCAGCCTTTTACTCAGGAGTTCCGGGGCTTGAACTTAGATCCTCAAGCTTGCACAGCAAGAGTTCGTACACACCGAGCCACTCCTAGCACAACACTTAAGAGTAGGACTAAGTGTCCAGAAGTTTCCCCACGTCACACTGCTCGGCCCTTGTGGTGGCTGAGTGCGGCGGGTGTGTGCAGGCGGGGGTGTGCAGGCGGGGGTGTGCAGGTAGGTGTGTGCAGGCGGGGGTGTGCAGGCGGGGGTGTGCAGGTAGGTGTGTGCAGGCGGGGGTGTGCAGGCGGGGTGTGCAGGCGGGGGTGTGCAGGCGGGGTGTGCAGGCGGGGGTGTGCAGGGGGGGTGTGCAGGTGAGTGTGTGCAGGGGGGTGTGCAGGCGGGGGTGTGCAGGTGGGGGTGTGCAGGCGGGGGTGTGCAGGCGGGGGTGTGCAGGTGAGTGTGTGCAGGCGGGTGTGTGCAGGCGGGGGTGTGCAGGCGGGGGTGTGCAGGTGAGTGTGTGCAGGCGGGGGTGTGCAGGGGGGGTGTGCAGGCGGGTGTGTGCAGGCGGGGGTGTGCAGGGCGGTCCTGCGACCTGGCTTGTCTGCTGTGTCTGCCACCGCCGCCTTCCTGACTCCAAGGCCCCAACAGCACAGTCAGCAGAGGGGCAGCTACAGGCGGCCCGACAGGGCAGTGCGTTCTGTAAACACAACTGCTATACCACAGTGTTGGTGGTGCCACAGAGGGGCGACTGGCCCCCCTTCCATGGAACTGTAATCCTGCCACATACAAGCACTGAGGACAAAAGCTACTTCTCATATTTTCCTTAAGACATCGTGGGGGTGCTGAGTAAGCGCTGCTGTAACTGCTGGTTCTGCAGTGATCCTTTTGTGTATACCACAGAGAAGAAAAGTACACAGACGCAGAAAGACGGAAGGTTTCCGGCTTACTGAAGACCTAATCGTTTCCACTGACAGCAGGGCTGACATCCTATAAACAAATTACGCGAGCTTCTGACAACAAGAAGGTCCTTTAAAAAGTAGGTGAAGGAGTTTAGCAACGAGGCTCGTGTAGTGCGATCTTCTGCCTACCCACAGGGCCTTGAGCTTCCAAAAGGAGTTGGGCTTGGCCTTCGCAGCGCCCACAGGGCCATGCAAAGGCGGATCCTCACCCGAGGACCTGCAAGTCACCAGACACCACTGGGACGCAAGCAGCTCCGAGGCGGGGTCGTGCTGCGCAGCCCAGACTGGCCCCAGGCTGGGCTGACAGTGTGAGAGTCTTGGACACGCGCATGTGACACGCGCTGGAGGAGCAGCCAGAGTCCTTACGTGAGATGAGGTCGAAGCACTTCTTCTCCTCGGGGCTGGTCTTCACCTGGCAGGTCAGCAGGTTGAGCTTGGCGGGCGGCCGGTTCGCCTGTTGGAAAGCACGCGAGAAACAAGCGCTGGGTGGAAGGAGCGATGGACAGGGCAGCAGAGCAGACGCCTACCAAGACACGGCGTCAGAGCCGGGCTCTCCTGGGACATGGGCCCCGACACGCTGTGTGGTCCCCGAACCTCCACTCAGCAAGAACAACGGCCATTGCCCTTCCCCCTCCCAGGGCGCACATGGGGTCTACGCCACCCGTCTGGATAGGGGTAAGGCCAGCCTGGGTGCCATAGCAACAGGCTCTCAACATCAAAATGTCCCAGGGCCTTAGCTCTGACACACAGGGGTGTTCTAGGGGTGACTTGGACACCCAGCTCAATTTCTGCAGACCTTAAAAGTGTTTTTTTTTTTTTCCCTACGTGGAGTCTCCCTGCCAGGAAAAGTAATCCAGCATACAGGCAGGCAGAGAAATCATAGTTCTAATTCTAAAGCGATAGCAGGTTGTACCTGCTGTCGAAATTCTAAATGCTGTCCAACCACTGCTGGCTCTTCCATTTCAACAACACACACTTCGTGCACACACAGTCCACACACGAGAGATCATAATAAACTTTTTGCCGTCGCAATACTCTGTGTGGTTGCTGATAAACTCATGACCACAAAGCCTGTGGGAGTAAGGAGTTTTTGTTTCAGATTACAAATGCCTGGTTACACGCCTTAATCCAGCTTGGCCAGAGTGTCCACACCAATACTAGAGGCCAAGGGAAGTGGCCACGTCACATCCACAGGACGGCTGACAGAGGGGCAAACTCCCCTTGCCAGACGGCATGTCTGCCCACGTGTTCCGAAGAACACAACTTCCTTAACTAGCTCCCTCCATCCTATCCACCTGTCAGAGGATGGTCCCGCCCACCCTGGGCTGGGTCTCCCCCATCAATTAGACCATCTCCTGCAGGCTTGCTTAGGCTTAACGGTTAATTCTTTACAAATGTTCCCAGAGCCAAAACCTTCAATTGCCTAAGCGCCACCAGTAACCACCTGTATAGGCTGTTATTTCCTACCCAGGCAACTACCCCTGAAACAACTCTCTGCTTTGCAGCCAACGAGACACACGAAGTACAGAGAAGCCATCAGGAGGGCATAAACGTGGGCACAGATCACAAAGGCCGGTCGTAAGGACCGCAGGAACAGGGGAGTGGGCCACAGTGAGCAGGACCCGCAGTCCCAAGCCTCCCACTAGTCACCGTGTGCTCCAGCGGTTCAGTACCAGCTAGCAGAGAAGCTGTAAGGAAGATCTGTGGCAGAAAGTTCCAGCCATTGGATCCTCGCCTTGCTGCAGCCTGGAAGCAAGTACCATCACTCAGTCTAGCTAGAGAACAGTTTAGCCCTTTCCAAGGTAACCTGTGTCCCTCAAGAACCTGTTGGAAAAGCCCCTAGATTAGTAGAAAACTCAGGAACAGAGGGGGTGGGAGGGAGACACCTAGTTCAGTGACCACTGTGCAGGTGCACAGGACTGTTGAATCTGCCACTCGTCCTGCTTTGAATCAACTGCTTAGGCTTTAGGAAGGCATGCATGCATGCGTTCATTCGTTCATTCATTCATTCATCTGTTCCCTACAATGGGCACTGAACCTGGGGCCTCATGCCTGCAAGACAAGCGCTCTACTGCTGAACTAACTAACATGCTCTGCTTTCAAAAGGCTCCTCAAGGGGCTGGAGAAGTGGCTCAGGGGTTAAGCCTCCGCCTTGCAGGCAGAAGGTCCTGAGTTCGGATCCCAGATCCCACGTATAGACGCCAGGTGGAAGCGGGGGCGGCCTGCGCTTCTGGTCCTGGTAGGGCGGAGCCTGTGAATCCCGGGGCAGAAGGTGGTGGAGGCGTCCATGGTGGTTCTCAAATTCGTCCGTGGTTCTACACATACACAGACACACACACACACATACAGACACACACACACATGCGCTCACATACACACGCATATGCGCACAGTTGAATAAATAATAATAATAATAATAATAATAATAAAAAGGTTCCTCAAATACAAACATGTTTTCTTCTTCCTAATTGACTGATAATCACTTAAAAAAAATCTGGACCGTCTAAGAGCCAGTGGACAACTCTTCCAGCATCCCCAGGTTTGTAGGGCGGCAGTGCTGTGAACTTGGCAAAGAGGACCCCTTAGAGCATTTCATGCCACTACTACAATGGACGTGACACACCCACACGGGCTCTGCCTGCATCCGTACCATGGTGCCCTCCTAGCAATCTCACCTCCCAGAGGGTGGCTGGGAAGGGTTTTCCTGACCACGCAAACACCCCATGGGCTTCTGCACCTGTAGACATGGTTCCCAGCTGTGTCCCAGGACCCTCTCTTGAGAGTCCCACGTCCTCAGACGCGTCTTAAGAAATACAGCCCTCCCTCCTGATTACATAACCACACGGCCGACTAAAGAGGGAAGCTACACAGATGCGAGATCAGAACCAAGCCAGACAGTGCATCTCTTAGTTTGCTCTCTTAGCCTGGACCATTCACATCTCCAACATGTCATGGTGCGGTGTTCAGATTCTGACATCCACGGCTTGCAGACCACCACACAGGGAGAGGAGAAAAGACACACATACCACCCAGAAACTGAAGGACGCTGGATGGCAGTATGTTGAAATGTAAAGAAAACTGGGTCCTGGTGACTTTGGAGGGTCACGTGAACACTGGAGGTGACATGCTGTCAAGTGCAGGTCAGCTGAGACCACCAAGTCTGTTCTCCCACTGCTGGGAGAAGCGGAGGCCCCTAGGAAGCAAATGTGCCTGGTGACTTGGGGGTCTAATGGCACAAAAAGAAAAGGGACCCTATTTTATGATGATTGCTGCATCGTGGCAGTAAGCCACGAGAAAACACTCGACTCAAGAATGCGAAAGTGGACCAGAGCATCACGAGGGTGAGAATGGCAAGGGAAACCAGCTGCCTCTTAAGATGCGACGTGTTCATTACATTCGCTTCTCTTAGTCTACAGCACTCGCGCCTCCCCCGACCTCCAGGCCACATGGAAACAGTAACAGCAAGTTAAGTAAGATCTGTACTGCAAGGCCGGGGGTGGGGCATGATCGCAGGAACACATGACCGTTGCAGGCTAGGTTTCAGGAAAGGGGGAGGTGACTTTGATTTGTCTGGTCTAGAGACATGCCCTAGGCAGAAGCCGCCAAGACCCTTATAGGCAACACTTGATATGCACCATTTCTAGTCTATCTCATCCTTAATGCAATCAGCAAAAACAAAGAAGACAAGATGGTTACTTCAGTGACACTCTTCAACTAAGATTTTATTTTGTTACTCAGAAGTGTTGAGAAGGGCCTATCCTTGGGCCCCACCTTGACTATGGACTTTCTAGAAACCCGCTGTGTTCCTGTCCATTGTTGCCTTTCACAGGGTGATGAGACAAAGACCTAGGGCTATCCCACCGCACGGTCACGGCTGAGGCCGCGGGGCGTGCAGTGACTTGGCCTTTGACACATGCTTGAGCCCTCTACCAGCTTCCCTGGTGATCACCAGCCCAGTCATGGGAGAAGCCAGTCTCCACCTGGCCCAAGCGGCACACTCGGGGTGCCGAGCCCCAGACAGAGAAACAAACAAACAGTTCTTCAAGGTGCATCCTCAGGACCACATCACGCACAGCGACCCGCGTCCCGGGATATCACCGAACCGCCCGTTTCATCCAACCACCCGCGAAGGCCTGGGATTGACGTGGATACTCACAGTGCCGTGGGAAATGGTCAGGAAGCCGTTTTTAACGGAGCACTTCCTCTTCTGCCACACTTTTCGGATCCTTATGGATAAGCGGGAAAAACAAAGCCAGGTCAGACCCTCTGGAGCCAGGAGATCACAACAGCGTTACCCGCAGCACGGCTCCGCCTACCCGTCGCTCTTCTTGTACAGGTTGCCGCTGCGCTCCGTGCCGTGCTCCTTGTTTCCCTGGGGCTGGTGCAAGCTGTACGCTGTGCTCTGGCGGATCTGTGAGTCCTAAAAGGCAGTCAAGAAGCCCTTTTTCACATGCTATTCAAATCTTGACCTTAAAAATAGCCTAAATATTTTTCTTTTGTTTTAGAAAAATTCTCTCTTTTCACCATCCAAAGCACTTAAAGTCAACCATTAGGTCAGACAAGGAAATGTCGAAAGTCAGTATATCTAGTGCTGGGGCAGAGCTGGGGGGGGTTGGGGGACACTTGCCTGGCATGCGTCAGACCCTGGGTTACATCTCCCCATCACCCTGCCCACACTGGCTGAAGCAATGCGTCACCTGGAAGGAACAGTCCTTGAAGGAAAAGCCCGTAAGGCTAGAAAGTGCTGTCAAGAAAAACACCACCACCTCTTGCCTGTTGCTTTCCACCTTCGTTTCCTTCCTGGACAACAGGAAGACAGGAAGTACAGCCAACAGTGAAGTGCTGGCCAAAATTACTTCTCGAAGCTGTCAATCAAGGGGACGGGGCAGAGCACTGATCCCACCTGTTCTGAGCCTGCTCAAGGGGAGGAGCAATCACAAGGAAGCAGATTTATGTCCCAGACTGAGTCTACACATGGAGAAACTTCAATCTGAGAGCTTCTTGGAATAAGAACCATCAAAAGCCCTAGTCCAGCATCTAGGGCCCTGACAGGTGCTCAATGGGTATTTACCAAGGGTATGGGCCCCCGTGCAACCAGCCAGCACCGGACACAAAAGAACAAACACTCCTCGGTCAGCCGGGCAAGGGAGCCCCAACACAGTGAACTAAGTGGTCTACTCGAGGGGCGAGACGCTCAGGGCAGTAGCAGTCTGCGGAATGCAAGGTCGTTGCTGCTGCTCCTGCCGCCAGACCACAGGCGAGTCCTGGCAGACGAGCACCAGGCTCCTGCTCACCCAGGCAGCCCACCATGCCCAGACAACGAAGGAATCGATGCGCGAAGATCAACACGGTCAGAACCGAGCAGAGAATGGGAAGTGAGCAGTACAAGGACAGTCCGGAAGAGTCTTTAAATGGAGACAAAGACCAACGGAGGAGAAGAGGTGCCGCTGGCCTCAGCACGGCTCCTCCAGCGTCCTGGCAACTGCAGCTGCGTCTACTGACCGCAGATGCCCTCGGGTTGACGTCAGGGCCTGGCTCTCTCATTGATCTGCATGTCTAGCCACACGGCCATCACCACGGTGCTGTGATTGCCGCAGCTTTGTGGTGTGGGGTGTGAAAGCGGGAAGCGTGGGCCCTCCAAGTTCATTCTTTTGTAGCAAGACTGTTATCAGCTATCTGGGTACTCTGCGTTTCCACACGAATTTCAGAATCAGCTTTCAATTTCAAAAAAGGCAGCCGGGGGTTTTGTCGTGGATTCAATTTAGGGAGTATTGTGATTGTAACAATGTTAAGTTGTCCGCTGGATGCACAAATATGAATGTCTGCAGCTGACACACAGCCAGCAACTACACACACACGGAGGGTGTAGATTTCAACCGCACTAACAAGTATGTCTGCTGATATGCAGAGAACGACCCCCACCCAGTGCGGAATCAGGGGTGAGGCACAAGGCAACTGCTGAGTGCTCAAGCCGCGCACGCCAGTGAGACCCACACACATCTCGGGACGGGAGGAAGGATGCTCTCGTCGCGACAGAATGGGCCCACTCCACGCACCGAGGGAGGCAGCTTTCAGCTCATTCTTTTCTTTCGGTCAAGTGTCTCCCCAGTTAATCTGCACCTAAGCTGCCACATCCGATCTCAATGCAGAGAAAGAGGAAGTGTGTAATCCAGAACTGGGGTGACTTCTAGGGGAGCCAGCGCTGACTGTTCTTCCTCTGAATAAATGACGGGTGAGGGGAATGGTGACGACTTAGATGGTTAAGGGTTCGATGGAAGGAACAGAACTGGAAGAAAGGCCCCTCTGGCCGGGGGTGGGGTGGGGCGAGGAGAATCAGCAAATGCAAGAGAAAGCTGGCCAAGGCAGGCCACAACACCCTCCCGAGGCCGTCCCAGCTCCCTCTAAGCCTTCCTAGCCTCATGGTGTGCCCTGAGGTGGACAGGATCAAGATACACTGTATACATGTGTAAAATTGTCAAAGAATAAAAAACCCACAGTATTTGAAAATATAAAAATGAAGATCAGTCATCAGAGAGATGATAGCAAGCAGACACTTGATGGAAGAGATCTCCCAGCTTTCCTAAACTCGGAGCAGGAAATATTGCTGGTTTACAGGAAACCAAGACAAAAGAGGCCCAGGAAACTCCTGCCGAACGGCAGATGCAGAGGACCTAGACTTCAGAGCAGCCTCGGGTAAAGCCCACCTGCGGGGGTCACGCTAACTACGTGGTCAGCCCCCAAACATCAGTTCATGTCCTGAGCCACTGGGAAGTCACCCCACAGAACCCCTGTACCCCAGCACTGGGCAGACACCCACGGAGATGAGTGTTAACAGCTCGCACTGTACCCACTTCCCCTTCCTCCTGCTTGTGACCCCGGGAGAGGTGGGGGCTGCGGCTCATCGCGCTAGAGGTGGGGGCTGCGGCTGCATCGCGCTAGAGGTGGGGGCTGCGGCTCATCGCGCTAGAGGTGGGGGCTGCGGCTCATCGCGCTAGAGGTGGGGGCTGCGGCTCATCGCGCTAGAGGTGGGGGCTGCGGCTCATCGCGCTAGAGGTGGGGGCTGCGGCTGCGTCGTGCTAGAGGTGGGGGCTGCGGCTCATCGCGCTAGAGGTGGGGGCTGCGGCTGCGTCGCACTGGTGGTGCGATGGCGCCTGCTGGACTGGACACTGAGAAACAAGTGCGGCTCGCTGGACAAGTCTTCCTCATGCTGAGGCAGACAGCTCGAGGGTGCGTCACCCAGGACCAGCGGGCGGCCAGGCCAGCGGCCACTGGGCAGGGAATCCTGTGATGCCAACACGATGAAGATCACAGACGTGACAGGAACAATGGCGGGAGAGGAAGAGACGATGGCCAGAGAGGCCCTCTGCTACCTGGCAACAGACTTCAGGGGACCCCCGCAAGGGCAGGAGGCCGACTAAGAGAAGAGACCACGCGCTCTGAGCTGCCGAGGAGAAAGCACTGTGGCTTCGGTACCCTGACCTTCTGGGACAATATCCTAGAGCCCAGTCCTCCCTCAGCACACGCCAGCAGCAACAGCACGCCAGGTCCATGCCGGAAGACCCCCAAGGTACACGAGAGCAGGTGTGCCCAGAGGGGAGGCCCATGGGCGCCAGCTCCTGCAAACCACAGTGAGAAGGGGTCTCGAGGTCACAAGAGACTTTTCCCTCGGAGATGCCAGAGATTAGACCCAGGGCCTCTGTGTGGGCAAGCACTCTACAGCTAAGTTTTTTCCTTTTTTTTTCAAAGTTTTTTGAGACAAGGTTTCATGAAGTTGCCCAAGGTGACCTTGAACTTGGTACTCGAGGCGGGCCTTGAACTCGGGATGTTCCTTCCATGGCCCCTCCAGGGCCTGGGACGGCAGGTGGCATCGCCACGCCACGTGCAGAGAGATCTCTTCCAAAACGCAGACACTGGGTCGTCAGTGCCCACTGTTGGAATTTTAACTTTTTTCTAAGTCTGAGTTTCTCATAATGATGGAAAACTCTACCGGCAGGAGCCTCTACAGAGAGCAAAGCCTTGGTGGAAGCAACACGTGAATGGGGAGGTGCGAGACACACCCGGAGGAACTGCTCCGTGCCAAACCCAAGAATATCCAGAAGTGGCAAGGAACAGCTGGGCCCCCAACTTAACGGCCAGGCTCAGGCCTGCAGTGACGTAGGCCGAGATTCAGAGAGGGAAGCAAGGGCTTTAAACTCCCACAGCGGGCATCAGGCTGTAACTAGGCAAAGTTGCAACTCTCACAATATGGCCAAAGTCCACCCGGCGCCTCGGCTTTCTGAGTCACAGAGGAGAATCCAACCAGAGGGAAGGAGGGCGAACAAGCCACGCCCACATGTCTGGTGCCCCCTGCCAGGGGCAGGGACCTGTAAAAACCAACCTTTGCGCCAGCTTTGGAATCACTCCTGTGGCTGTGGACGGTCTCCTGCCCTGAGACGATCGTCAAATAGCAACACAGTTACAAGCAGAAGGTGAGAACTCACCAGGCACACGGCCAAAGGAATGAAAGGAGGCTCTTCTGACCCCTGTGCGCCACCCGGGCGGCTGGCTGGCCAAACCACAGAACAAGCCACCAGAGACTTCCTGTCTGCGCTGGTGTGCACGGTTTTCTGCCAAGCCAAGGCAGCAGCTCTTTGCTGCAGCCAGCACCCTACTTCCAAAGCTGCACGAGCAGAGCGGGCTCGGCAGCTGCACCCCGGCTGCCGCCCCACCCCTCCCTCCTCCTTTACAACGGGGCTCTTCCTTCAAACCAAAGAGCTGTCAACCATTCACACGGATGCCCAGTCAGGCGCCCAAGCCTGTCCCTTCTGCTTACGACGAGACCCTGATTTTCTCTCTCATTCCTCCTTTCTTTTGTCTCGTCTGAGAATCTCGGGCACCAGGATTCATCGTTCCTCTTCTGTAACTTGCCTCACCTGCGCTGGCTGGTCGCCTGCAGCGTGTTGAAGGAGGGGCTTACAGGCTACGGGGATGGGGAGCGGTGCCTGCTCTCTCTCAAAGAAATAAATAAAACTGAATATATAGGAAGATGTATCCATGAAGAAAGCATGCAAAACTCTCCATTTATGAAAATACTGGCTACTTACTCTCCTAGACTTCGGTCACCAAAGGTAAATGCATTTGGGAGAGAAACAACAATATTCAGTTATAGTATAAGAACTTTCAACAGTGAACTTCATGTTCTGTTAGGTAGTCACCCCAAATCTCCTAGATATACATTTAGACACATTCCTCTATCGACAAGGAAGTGGACGTATGTTACAATCGCATTATACCCCACCATTCAGGAAGCTGAGGCAGCAAGACAACTTGCGCCCACGAGTTCAGGGCCAACCTGAGCAAGGGACTAGTGAAAAAAATATTCACATTGTAACACCCATATTGTAGTGAACACACCATACAATTGCCTATCCGCTGTTTGCACAAGCCTGAAATAAGGCTGATACAAAATAAACTGTCATTTGCTGGCATGGGAGGACATAACGATGTCACCATGTGAAACACACGATGGAGAACCACAAGCGTCTGACTCTCGGAGCGCAGCTCTCAGAGAAGCCAAGTCGTCTTACCTATGTAGCTCAGGTTGGCCCTCGCTATGCAGCCCCGCCTAGCCTCAAACCCGCAGCAATTCTCCACACTCAGCCTGATTCCTCACACCCAGAACATGGTCTCAGTGTTCATGGTCAAGTGTTCTGTGCCTATTATTCAGCGTCCACTACGGCAGGGCAAGGAAACCACCGAGGTCGAGGGACAGAGCTAACAGCATAAACGACACGGAGAACTCCGAGAAGTGCAGCGGCCAGCAGGACAGGGCAGGATGGAGCCCACTGTGAGAGTCCGGGTGGATGCCGGGTAAATGCACTGGAATGTGGCTTTCGAAACTACAATGTAAAACTTCAACAAAGCTTTAAGGCCGCTGGGCAGGGCCCCAGGGGGGATGCCAGCCCCGGTGGATGAGATTTCATAGTCCTCAGCCTGAAGCCCCCAAGGCATGGGTAAAACCCACGATCCTTCAGCTTTAAATGCCCTCACCTCTTTCTGCTCGACCTGCAATGCTGACTTCAGAATGTCGCGCAGCTGAATCAGCTGCCTGCGTTCTTCGTCCTGGGCCTGTTTGATCTGCGGAGACCAGACAAAGTGGAGAAACTCAAGATGGAACCACCAGGTGCCATAGCTCCGGGCATTTCCGATCATGGCACAGAAAAGCCAGGGGGCCACGCCCCTCCTCCCCCGCCCCTTGAGGTGAGCTCCTGGGCAGTAGACTCCTTGTAAGCCCCCCATCTTTCCCTCCCCCCATCTCCCCCTCCCCCTCCCCAGCCCCTCGAGTCATGCTCCTGGATCAGTATGCAGTGAGAGGTTATCAATGCAGGATTTGGGTGGAGCCCAGGTGACGTCATGATATGGGGTGACTCACCGTGTGCAGATCTGTGGACAGTGTTTCGATGGAAGGCTTGAGGCTCTCTACTGCTTTCAATCCGTCCTGGAAAAAACTGGGGAGAAACAGAGAGCTTTACAAAGGAGGATGACTTGGGTGGCTGGAGAAACCCCAGGAAGGTGACGAAAGGGCACAGCGCCCGAGGGCACAGCGCCTGAGGGCACAGAAGCTGACCATGGCGCTCACCATAGGAAGCAACAGGAAAGAAACTGTAGCAAACCCAAGCATTGGCAACTTTGTTTTTTGACCCACATTAAATGAAACCCGATTTTCCAGCTATAAAGGGAAACAGGTTCTCCGGACAGTGGCAAGGGCTCTGAGGCCAAAAGCCACAGGGCGAGTGAGCGTGTCACTGAGATTCTCCTGAACAGGCATCAGCTGGTGAAAAGAGTGTATGTGTGCATGTGCGTGTGTGAGCGTGTGTGTGTGTGTGCATGCATGTGTGTGTGTGCGTGCATGTGTGCGCACGTGTGTGTGTGCATGTGTGTGCATGTGCGAGCGTGTGTGTGCGTGTGCGTGCATGTGTGTGTGTGCGTGCGTGTGCGTGCATGTGAGTGTGTGTGCGTGCATTTGCGTGTGTGTGCGTGCGTGTGCATGTGAGTGTGTGTGCGTGCATGTGTGAGCATGTGGAGCTTTGACACACGTGACTGTCCAGCATCCGTGTGCAGAGGAGGAAAAGCACGGCTGACCTAAGGTCAGATATCAGAAGGATCTCTAGCTCAGAACTCCGGGCCGTGAGGCCGCCGAGGACGAGCTGGACAGCTGTCCACAGCTGGTCCCCAGTGCTCACGTCGCTCAGCTTCACTGGAAGCCTAGGAAACAGCTGTGCGTGTGTCTGTGGGGGTCCCAGGGAAGACCCACAACGAATCTGGGCAGCTCTTTGGGACCCCTGACTGAATAAGATGGATGGATGGAGATAGGTAGGTAGGTAGATAGATAGATAGACAGACAGACAGATAGATGGATAGGTAGATAATCTACATGTGTATATATAGTGCTGCATACATGAATACAGTGAATTTATGATATTTTCAACTCTCAATCTCCAATCCCATCCCCTCCTCCTCTTCGTCTTAGAACCCTTCATCTCCTGACAGACTCCCTCCTATTTTCAAGTCTTTCCACTTGTTTGGGCCACTGCGTTTTATCTGGTTCCCTTTGACGACATTGCCTGCCGTGACTCATGTTCAGCACGTATCCCAGGTCAGCGGCAGACCACTGAGGAACGCATCCTCCTCCTCTTTCCTGTCAGCACCAGACCCCCAATCCCTTGGGGGCGGCATAGGGCTTTCTGACATCTTTCCCTTCCAGCTGAGATGCTGACAGGACGGCTCTCGTGCAGGTCTTGTGAAAACATCCGTATCTGCGTGAAACCCTGAGTACCACCTGTCCAGAAGGCAATGTCTGACCCACCACTGTCCCACTTCAGACTCTTCCCGGTCTTGCCGCCCCATCTTCCTGATATGGGCCTTGAAGTGGGAGTGGCTCTGCTGTCCTGGAGAGGGTCGAGCAGTCCGCGGCCACTTATGTTCTGGACTTTGGGCAGCTGAGTGCCAGCGCTTCTCTCTGCTTCCTGTGTTTGCAACGTGACCAGCCACCTTACCCTCCAGCCGCCACGCCAGCTCTATCCACGGAACCTCGAGCTAGAACAACCCTCCTTCCTTGGTTGCCACTCTGTATGGCAATGAGGACAGTAACCGATACGCCCCGCGGGTAAGGCTTGGGCTGCAGTTCTGACAGGCACCAGGCTTGGGCGGCCTGCGTGACCTGTTCCCGCCTGTGTCCAGCCTGGGTCCACACCACTTACCACCTTCAGGCACGAGTTCTAATCTCACCAGTCTCCCTAACCCTCACAGCCAACAAACCCTTCCTGCCCCAGACCTCCTGCAAACACTGCTTCTTCTCTCCAAAGGCCTCTGTCAGCAGTGCAGCCATCTCGCTAGGCCGTTCCCACCTATTGGTCAAGTTTGGAGGTGAAGACTGCTCTGTAATCGAGGTCCTCCCTGAGTACTTGTCCCTTTGTTTCAAGAGGCTCTCACCATTGAACTGGACGGGGATGTTCCAGGAAGAAGGGCATAGGATCCACAGGACCTGGCCCAGGAAAGACAAGAGGAAGGAAAGGAAGAAGGGAGGAAGGGATAAGAAGCTGCAAACCTGTCATCTGAGAGAAGATCCTCCCACCCCCCCAAAAGACTTTGTGTGTGCCTCTCTTGCTCACTCTCATACATGCATGCAGGCATGTGTGCATATGTGTATTGTTTTTAAAAAGGGGGCCAGAGATGTGGCTCAGAAGGTAAAGGCCCCTATGTACAAACCTGGCGACCTAAATAAAAGCATATGATAGGAGGAGAAACCCAGCTTCTAAAGTTGACCTCTGACCTCTACATGGAGTCACAGCATGCAAGCTCTCTCTTTCCCTCTCTTCTCTCCCTCTGTATATACACTATACATAATGTTATGTATAATATGCATAATGCATGTGTGTGTGAGGTGGGGAGAGAGACAGACATCTGGGTCTCACATGGGCTCACACCAGGTAATTATTTTTTCCCTTTTAAACCCACTACCTCATGGGACTGTCTCATACTGTGCCAGTTGGTTTCAGCTGTCAACTTGACCTTGGTATGGTCTTCAGGCAACCTATGAAGAATCATTTAGTTCAGGCAGGCTTGGGGCAAGCCTGCAGGAGATGGTCTTAATTGCATGCCTGAAGAAGGAGGCCCTGCCTGTAGCGGATGGGATTATTCCCCAGGCAGTGGACACCCAGGAGAGAACCGGCACCAAGCGGATACACACTGTCCTTAGCCCTCTGCTCTTGTAGATATGCTGCTTCCTTCGCTGCAGACGCTGCAGCTAAGACGTAGTCCAAATGTGCCACGACAGAAGGCCAAGCAAACAACGCAGCCTGGCACTCAGCTTGGTGATTTCAAGGAGGGGTTGGTAGACCGCAGACCCGAGCAGCAAGCTGGCAGGACGTGCTGGGGTTGCACTGCTAGAATGAGCTCGTTTCTCTCTTCGCGAATCCGGCTCTCGTTTCTCTCTTCATGTATCCAAACGGCTATTTTATATTCCTGATCCTGCCTTGCTTCCGTTTGCCTTTTCCCCCCTGAATAGAGAATGTGCTTCTGGTCTGACAATTCCGCAGTGTTGCAGTGGTCTGTCCAGATGTTCATGGCCACAGTGAGGAGAGAAATGGCGCGTCCCCACTTCTCTGAGCCTTCTCAGCTGACAAGGAAAATCTGGAAGAACTGCAGAGTTTTTAAGAATGCAAGACCGTACTGTTTCCCTCCTAAGGAGACGCAGGTGGTTCCTGTATTTTAGTTACAGCTTTTCTTTATAGCTGTTTCCTTGTTTGCTTCGATTCCTGGTAACATGCAAAGGTAGGAAGAGAGGAGGAGAGAGAGAGAACAGGACAGACAGAAACGCTGGGCAGGAAGAAGGAAAAATACCACAGTGGGTGAAAACGGAGGGGCCCGAGACATGGCTCTCGCCACACAGTTTCTAGGGCTGCCCTGCACCATCCACAGATGACATCATTTGGATTTAAGACGTGGACCTCATCTTGTCACAGCCTTGCCAATCTGACCCCTCTACGCAGAAAGCCTCCTCTCTCTGATTTTCACCCCCCCCCCCGTGTCTCTTTATGCACACAGCCAGGTCGGGCACTGGGGACAGCTCCACGCCAGTGACTGCCATCCTCACTGCCACGCTAACCACAAGTCCCCAGCCACATTTCCCCAAGTCAAGCTCATCTGTGTTTCTCTAAACATGCACCAAAGAACGCTTGTCACCTCTGTTACCAAATCAAACTTGGCTCCCTGGCAAAGCCAGCTCAGCCAGTTCATTACAATGTAACCAACTAGCTGGCACCGAGACACCGCGCCCTCGGGTTCACAGGCCACCACCGGTCGGGCACCACATCCACCGAGGTCAGCCTGTGGCACCCGCTCACCCAGCTCAAGCTGCTCCTGGGCTCCTGTTCCCAGCTCATCAACATCCCACGCGTGTCCAGTGGGAGTTGACCACATCCAGTGAGGGCTGGCCCCACCCAGTGAGGGCTGGCCCTATTGGATGGGAACTGGCCCCATCCAGAGGAAGCTGGTGTCTTCCAGTGGGAGCTGGCCGCATCCCGCAGGAGCTGGCCCATCCCATGGGAGCTGGCTACATCCCGCAGGAGCTGGGCCCATCCCGTGGGAGCTGGCTGCATCCCGCGGGAGCTGGGCCCATCCCGTGGGAGCTGGCTGCATCCCGCAGGAGCTGGTTCCGTCCCTTTGGGATGCTGCTGGCTGTGGCCGCTCTCAGCAGGGGTGCGCAGAGCACAAGGCAGTTCAACGAGCGTCTCCACCTCTGGGAAAGTGACGGCCTTATTCTGGCCACTGTTTCAAAGGCTGCCCTACTTCCAGTTCTCCTGGAGGAAGCGATCCTCCTGTTCATTCAGCAGCACAGACCATGACGATGAACCCTGAGCTGGCCTGGGATGCAGCCGGGAGCGAGCCCCATCTTAAGTGAAATAGAAAACACGAAGGCTTCTCCAAAACATGCCGAAACCATGAAAAGAAAAACAAGAATTAAAACAACGAAACTGAGACACATCTTGGTCACTCTAAGGGACACAGCTCCTTGGTCCAGGCACCACATGGAGCCTCTTGTGGCCAGAGAACACGGGAGGACATGTGAGGAGGGGGCGTAAGGACTCCACACCAGCAGATGCACGTGCAGCCACATCCAGGGTCCCAGGGTTCCAAAGCCAAGTCTCTGGGGCTCCACGTTTCATCCCCCAAATAAGAATGGAAACAGCCAGAGCTGCGGACCCATCTGAAGTGCGTGTGCTCGTCCCAAGAGGAGGAGACTCGCGTTTAGAAGGTCGCTGAACTACGGTCACGTCCGTAAAAGGCCAACACGTTCCCTTTCCACGCTGGCCTGTTGCTACCCAACTGATGGTTTGTACAAAATAAAGAAGAAAAGGGAAATCTCGGAATAGTTTCTTCCTAAAAATAAAATATCAGCAAGGCGGCAGCCTGGAGGGTCGAGTCAGGGAGAACTGACAGCTGACCGCACGGGTCATGTCAAGGAAAAGCCGACACTGGCCCCACGCTCCCTCCCCCCCAATTTGACCCCTTTTCGGGACGCCACCTTGGAAACGACAAACTCCAGGTCTCCTTGCCTCTGCTTTCTCAGCTGGGTTCGTCTTTACCCATCCATCTGACCTCAACTGCTGAAGAGTGTGGCGTTACCACAGCTGAACTGAGCCCCAACAGCGGAGTCTGTGCAGGGCAGCCATGCCACTCCCTGCCACACACATGCCAGGTGTATGCAGCAGGTGTACATGCCAGGACTTGGGGATGGGATGCACACCAGTTCACACCCTCCACACCAGCCGCGGCTGGTCCCCATCGCCCAGGGCACCAGTTCACACCCTCCACACCAGCCGCGGCTGGTCCCCATCGCCCAGGGCACCAGTTCACACCCTCCACACCAGCAGCGGCTGGTCCACCATTGCTCACAATGCACCAAGGCAGTGGCTGGCCACGCCTACTCATCCCTGGGTCCCTTCTTGTTGTAACCGCAGAAGCTGCCTTCAACCCCCTCCACTCCTGGTCGCGATGCTGCTGGGCCTGTCTGCCTGTGAGCGGCGCCTACATTCCCCTGGCAGATCCTACGGTGCACAAAGGATGAACTTGGATTCCTGCCATCTTGGCTCGCAGGACCTCCACCAGGAACCCTTTTGCTTAAACCATAGCAGCGTCCAAAGACCCATGTCTCTGAGGCTCGTCCATCCAGTTGCCCTTCCCAGCGCCACCCTGGGTTGCCTGAAGCACACTCCTGGCCACCCTGGAACATGCACCCGGCCCCCCGGCGCGCTCCAGCTGTCCTTCAGATCACAAAGTACATGTCTCTTCAAAGAGGCCTGTAGGAAATTCCCCAAGTCTGAATATCTTGGACGCCAGGTCCTGTGCTCCAACCACTGCAGGACTTAGAGGGGGGATCAGAAGAGTGGGGAACCACTGGGGACCTCACCCTAAATCCTCGTCTCAGTTGAGCTGTCCTACTTTATCATCACTTGGACTGCTGGTTGCAGAAGGCCTTGTAAAGGTCCATTCCTAAGTTCAGCTCCTCTACTTGAATCCCGCTGGGGCTCTGTCCAGCTGTGTTATAATCTCAGCATCTAGCCCAGGAGCTGACATAAGCGTGCGCTCAACTGCCGGGCAACAAGCAAAGTAACCACACGCAGGGACTGGATGACCAGGAGGTAAAGGGCACCTGGGCAAAGCTGAGTACAGAGGTGTCTGTCTCTGGTCCTCCCATCCCACGTTCTCTATGACCACTCTACAGACCTGAAACAGATGAAAGTCTTTTCTTAATTTAATACGCACTATGAGCACCATCTCATTGTTCTCTTAAATGAAAAACCTGAGACCAAGTGTCCTATCAAACAAGTTTGCCTCCCTACAAAAGAGCAAAAATAGTGAATTTGGCAGGGACAGGAGAAATGGTTCATGGGTTAAAATCTCTGCCTCACAAGCAGAAGGACCTGAGTTTGGATCCTACAGCCATGTATGTATGCCAGGCGGAAATGGTGGCAGACTGCATGTCTGGCCCTGGAAGGCAGAGTCCGGGTGATCCCAGAGCAAAATAAACAAGAGGTAGAATAATTCAGGATGATTCCTGAAGTCACCCTTGGGCCTCCACAGGCATACCCAGTGCCCTCCAATACACACAGATACCCATGCATATATGCAAAAAATAAATAAATAAAATGAATTTGGCAATAATACTACAGGATTTTAATAATTTATACATACTTGTACTGAGATAATAATTTGCAAGCTGTAAGATCACCCTATCCAGGCATGTGATGCAGTGGTTTCAGTATTTGCAAAGCTGTACCTTTGGCATTAATTCTAAAACTTTCCAGTTACTCCACAAGCGAGCCCACTCAGCGGCCGTTCCCAGTCTCTTCCTTCTCCCAAGCTGCTGATCTCCTTTTGTCTCCAGGAACTATTTCCTGGCTTGTTAACTAAAGAGAATCGAGCAGCGCAGCACCTTATATGTCCAGGCTTCCTGCACCCGGAACATTCAAGGTGCATCCCAGGGTGAGTGTGTCTTCCCTCCAGGCGACACTGGAGCCACGCTCACGCAGGAGCATTCGCGAGGACACCATAAGCCAACAGACACTTACTTGCACTGGGCATGGAAGTATTTGATTAGATTCTGAAGCAAGTCCACTCCTTTCTTAATCTTGATTTCATTGACTTTCAGCAGATACTGTGGAGAGATAAAGAAAGGACTGTCACCAAAGGGGTAGAAAAGCTTAATGAAAGCTTCTAAAAGCCTTTTTTTGGGAGGGAGGGGAGGGAGAGGAAGGAGAGACAGATGTGGAGGAAACAGGAAAGGATGCTCTTGGAATATGCGACTGGCGAGCTGTTCCCGTGTGAAACGGTCCACTGGGAATGTTCACAGAACAGGGCAGCAAGGACCCACTGGGAGTACGGAGAACCTCAGTCCAGTCGTGCACTTCCAGGCCGAGCATCTAACGCAAGTGAACTCGTCAGGCTCCTGATAAGCCCAGGTGCTCTGGCACAAACGGGCGGCATGTGTGAGGACAGGGCCCGATTATCAGCTGTTCAGGACCATTCTTGACAATAGAGACAGTTTAGTTCCTGCATCCGCAGCCGCTTTGCTTCCATGAAGCCACCACTATGCTGATCTGTTTGACGCTTGTCCACCCCCCCTCCTGTGCTCCACTATTCTCATCTCTGTTATTTCAGTGTGTTCTTGTCCTCAGGCCCCAGACCCCAGGGTCTGACAAATGGCGCCCAAACAGGGACCCGAGGCCGTAGGCGGAGACGCGATCAATGCTCCATCCATCCATGAGACGCAGCTAACATCCTACAGAAAGAGGTCAGTGGGGTTTATTTCAGCAGCACGGACCCCGCGGCAGCATGCTCGACGGTGCTAGAACATTTACTAAAAGAGACACTGTACTAGATACAGTGACATAGACACTTTGATGAAGGTGAAAGAAAATGTATTAAAACCCGTGAGGCTCGGGGAGAAGACCCCAATAGATCTCTGGCTACGACGGGCGGTGGTACGAGCTGTTGTAAGTTCCGTGGAGGGAGAGGACAAGAAGCCAAGTAAGTTGAGAGATGCTACCTGCTCCCCGCAGGGGCCCCATGAGGCTATGTCAGAAAGGGCGAGGGAGGAAGGGGAAAGAACATTCCCTGCTGCCGAGACCACAGCTAGCGAAACAAAAGCAGAAACGCTGCATACAGAAGCGGTCTCTGAAGTCAGCCCCTCCCCTGAGGACCTCCGAGGGTTTGAATCCCAAGGCTCTGATGGAGAGGAGACAGACAGAAACCTAATCTAAAGGGCAGAAAAGCACAGACCATTCTCCATCAGAAAAAACTAATTAAAACACAAGAGTGGACGTGCTAATACACTCTCCCGCTCAGTGTGGCGCACAAGGGCCAAATTCACGCAGGGCTGAATTTAAAGGAAGTCAAAGGGCCACTTGAGCAAACCGACACCACCATATGCCAGACAAATGTTAAAATCTTGGGCCAGTGTGGCAGAATGGATTCCGTATGGCACTTTGTAGCTATGGCTTGTGTAAAGCCACCTGATCTCCTGCAATGGAAAAAGAGGCTGGCAGAAGCTGCTCGCCTGCAAGCTAGAGCACACCTTCCGGTCAAGCAGCATGGCGAATCGCTTGTGATATGCTCATGGGGATGGCCGACTGGAAGATGCAGGATGCAGGCAACTCCGCACGCTGGGGAAAAACTTTCCCCTTGAGGAGATGGGACAGAGCTATAATAAGGTGTTCCGGGGACCAGTGAACCATACCCTGGTCTTACAGCAAGGCTACAGCAATCCACAGACAGACGAGCGGCCAGAAGCCGGCTGCTACTCATTTGCTAAGGCAGCCTGCACCTGCAAATGCTGGTGAGGACTGTCAGGGAGCTCTAAGATCACACAGGAAAACTGGAGGGTTGCTAGGATACCTCGGACTGTGCCGCAATATTGCAACTTTTTCTCATTGAAAGTAGGAACTGCTCAAATTATGGCCTTACAGAAGAAACAAACTGACAAATATTTTAATTGTGGGGGAAAATGGGCATAATCATAAATTTTGCAGAATTATAAGAATTCACCCCAGAGTGCTAGCAATAAAAATGGTACTACAAATAATAAGGTACGAGTGCCTGGTATCCGTCTTCCATGCGCACGCGGGTATCACTGGTTTAAGGAATGTGAGTCTAAATCTGACAAAGAAGGGAATCCACTTCTGCCGCGCACTAGGCAGGGACTGAGACTAGTGCAGAACAACAGGGGCTACAGAACTGGGCCTGCTCAGTAGGCCCCATCCTCCCTTGGGGTCTGCAGCCATAAGCCCTCGGTCTTATCACCCAGCCCCCCCCCCCCACCCAGGGACGTACAGTGGTAGATCTCACTGTCTCATATACGATGAATACTCACCCTGGGCAAGGATCGAAAAAAGTCCCCACAGGAAGGTTAGGAACCTTGCCAAAAATGCTGTTGGGTTGATAATGGAAAGACCTAGTTTAAATTTAAAAGGCATAAAAGTTCTCGCAGGAGTAACTGCTTCGGATGACACTGGGGAAACTCAAGGAGTTATTCAAAACCCGCGTACCCCAGACTTTCCATCCAGGGGATAAAAGTGCCCAGCTACCATCACTGCCATACATTCCCCTCGGGACATCCTCTGACACAGATAAGGTGGATCTGGCAGCACAGACACAGATGCTCGGTCCAGCGGGCTTCCTAACGCATCCCACATCCCAACCAATGACGGACCTTTCAAGGAAAGAGGTTCAGTGGCTTGGTGGATTCAAGTGTGGATATTATAGCGGTTTCAGCAAGGTGATGTCCACAGCTGTGGTCTACGCAAGAGGTAGGTTGTCCTACAGAAGGGGAGGAACAGTACTGACAATGTGCGTCAAAGCACCAAAGGGTTAAAATATCAGGGACCACATGGATTGGAAGCCATTCATCTTAGATTCCCCTCTCCGTCTACAGGAAAGAGACATCATATCCTTCAGCAGTGGGCAGCTGGACAGAACAAAACTGTTCTCCTACTGCGTATCCATTAGTGCTAAAAATGGGGCATGCTCTTGTAAAAGAGCAAGGAAAACAGGAGCAGGGCATGTCCCAACTTATGGAAGATACTGGGTAAGTAGAAAAAAGGGAACAGGATACCATTTTAACAGGGGCCACCGTTAAACCAGATCTATTGAGATCGCCTGGACTACCAAGAGCCCAGTGCGGCCAGCACAGTGCGGGCAGCCCCGTCCGTGGTCCCTCACAAGGGAGAAGCTAGATGCTCTGGAGGGTCTGCTCAAGGACCGTCAGAACCAGGACTGAACAATCACATTCTCCCTGGAACTCCCCCATGTTTGTTACTAAGCAAAAATCTGGCAAATGGAGATTCTTGAGTAAAGAGGAGTTAACCCCAAGTGTTACTCCCCAGGAATGGCCGCTCACTGCGACTGACTTAAAGGACTGCTTGCTTCTACGCTATCCCTATACACCCAGATGGTGAGAATCGTTTTGCTTTTTCCAACCCCAGTGCTACTAGTAAAGCCCCAAATGAAGCGGCATCAGTGGGAGGTCTTGCCATACAGAATGACTAGTTCTCCTCCTATGTGTCACTATTGTGGGAAAGGCGTCGGAACCAGTGCGAGCTCAATATCCACAAGTCTGTCTAATACATTACACAGATAATACCTTGCTAGCCATGGAAACCTCTCAGGAATGGACTAATAAGGTTTATAAAAACTTAATTAACAACTCCTTTAGGCGAGGCTAGTGACAGCTTCCAATAAGTCTAAACTACTGACGCTGTTAAGTACCTAGGCTCTACAGCAGATAACTCGGCCATGGGACCCCAAATGATGCAGGGGTGTCAAGATACGTTACATACCTTGAATGATTTCAAAAACTCCTAGGTGATATTAATTGGTTACAGCAGATGCTGGGGCACCTACCTATAAACTGAGTCATTTATGCTTTCACTCCAATGCTAGAGAATCCTCACTTAACCCCCGGCAGGTAACCATGCTAGCAGAAGAGGAATTACAATTTGCTAAAAGATGATTAAAGGAATCCTTTGTTAGACACTCAACCCTGAACTTCCACTGTTATTAATTATTATTAATAATATTATTAATCTTGTCTACTTTGGACTCTCTATTGGCATAAGACACAATGAGATAAGCCTTTAAAGTAGATTTACCACAAGCATAAATCCACTAACACTGTAGTTTCATACATAGAAATTACATCAGAAATTATAACAATGAACGCACCTGATGAGTTCTAATTTTGGGCTTTGACCTGTCATTAATGGTACTGCTCATCTCGTCTTCTCATTACAAAAACATTTTTCTTTTTTTTTAAAGATTTTAATAGTTTTTTTTTATTATTATTCAATTGTGCGTGTGTGCGTGCGCGTGTGTGTGCGTGCGCGCGCGTGTGTGTGTGTGTGTGTGTGTGCGCGCGCACGCGCGCGCACGTAGAACCACGGGCGAATTTCGGGAACCACCATCGACCGCCTCCACCTCCTCCTTGTTTACTCTGCCCAGGGATTCACAGGCTCCGCCCTACCAGGACCAGAAACGCAGGCCACTTCTGCTTTTGCTTGGCATCTATATGTGGGGTCTAGGATCCGAACTCAGGACCTTCCGCCTGCAAGGCAGAGGCTTAACCCCTGAGTCTCCTCTCCAGCCCCAAAAACATCTTTCCTTTAAGTGATGCTTTGTATAGCCTCTGAACATGTAGAATGTCATTGTCTTGCTGGTAAATAATGGAACTTCCTAAAACGCACATCCGCAGTGGTAAATCACATCGTCTGCTCCCAGCCCTATTTCTGCAGCACCCACTTACTTTACGGACAATTCATCCTCAGGAAAGGCAACAATCTGGGGACCCAATATCAAAAACAATACAAACTATTATCTATTGCTTTAATCCATTTGGTAGAATTACATCCCCCTGTTCTTACTATAGTTCCTGATTCAACTTATGTAGTGAATTTATTTCCTCACGTGGAAACAGCACTGTTATCATCCTCCCATGAAGTTCTTGGTAAACTGTTAAGTACAATTCTTCATATAGCATCGATCCCCTCCTTGGTTTATTACTCACACAAGGGCTCATGCCTCATTACCAGGTTGCACAGTGAAAAGCAATAACCACGCTGCTATCTTAACTTTTTACGTTGCCTACGGAGGAATATGGACCCCTCTATACAAACACTAATCGATTTCATCTTAAGTATCACGCTCCCCTTAAGCAAGCTTGTCAAATTGCTACAGATTTCTCTGTATGTAGACTTTTACTTTTAACTCAACATCCTGCAGGTGCTAAACCCTGTGGACTCACTGAAAATGTCACTTGGCAAATGGACATCAGTTATTTTCCTTCCTTTGGGAAATTAAGATTTCTTCATGTCACTATCGATACATACTCTGGATTCATTTGGGGAACCCCTTTTCTGAGCACATACTCACCGTGCTATATGTCACTTATTAGAGTGCTGTGCTATTTTAGGACTGCCGCCTCAGGTAAGACTGACAATGGGCTTACCTACACCAGCAGGATGTTTAAATTACCTCCGGCCGAAGGAGATTCGTGTTACAGGCATTCCTCATCACCCTCAAGGTCAAAGATTGATGGAGCCTATAAAATCCCAAAACTTCAACCTTTAAAATCATTAAAAAATAAAAAGGGGGAATTACCCCATTACATATATGATATTACATCTATGACATTATTCACCCTAAATTTTTAAAATCTGCCTCAGGCTGATATTCATTCAAGGTAGATAAATATTCCTTTCAACCACTGATTCCAAATCCCTCCCCTTGCCAGGTTCAGTCTGTATAAGACAATGGAAGTCATTGGAGTTAGGACATTCTGAGTCAAAGGATATGCTTGTGTCCTTCCAGATGGACTCAGGACAGCAATTTGGATTCTTCTTTGGAAAGCTAGGTTCAGGAGCCCGGGCAGCAACAGACCTCAGCACAGTGGAGGGACCCCCATTAACAACTCTGTCCATGATGCGCAAGCCCCCTGTAAAGGAGGTGGCTGCCCTGTGGTTACGTAGACCTCGGAAGCGACCTGGAGATGCAGCAAAACCCCCAACATGGAGAGAGATCAAACATCTGACCCAGAAAACTGAGGGAATGATTGAGACCACTAGGTCTCAACACACCCCTGAAAATCTGTTCCTGGCTATGTTAGCCATCATGGCCTCGGTGAGTGCGAATCATGTTTACTGGACACACATTCCTCACCCTCTATTTACGACTGGCGGGCTGGGTGGACCCTGCACCAGTTGTACGTACCAGCGATACTGCTCATTTGCTATCCTGTGGTCGCATGATGGGTCAACACATCCCCAGGAAGAAGGAATTGTATCTAACATTTCACTAGGGTTTAATACTTTGCCTCTCTGCACGGAGCAAATGCAAAATGCTTTCCTATTAGATGCCAGGCCTGGGCATGTGTATTACCCCCCACCAATGAGTCCACTGATATCATGGGATTGATGTCTGCTTTGACTTTTAATTTCATTTTAATTTCCCTGATAAGGGAAAAACAAATCTTTCAAAGCAGTGTGTGACACAATTTCATACAAACATTATGTGTTCTTACCTGTTCACTGGTCTAGATGTAGAGGAAGACAAGGTGAAATTAGATTACTAGGGGGTATGAAATTGTTGATTGGGGCCCTCACAGTAAAATTTTAAACAATTGCTCTGAAGATATAAACTACGACCTTTATGATTATATAATATCTAAGGTATTGTGGACAGTACATAACCACACTATCTATCATTTAAATCATTCAGGCCTTATGGCCTGGCATGATAGAGGAAAGGCCCCACCTAGACTTTGTATGTTAGGAAAAAAAAACGGATTCCAGGATGGACCCGAACAGTGGGATTTGTGGCCGCTGCCTGCTGCACTATCCCCAAGCATATGGACTGGTAATTTTACTAGATCTCATTATAGTAATTATACTGTCTATTGCAATACTTCTTACTGTATACAGTCCTGGTTAAACTACCTTATGTGATAGCTATAGGAAAATTGGAAATCAATGAAATGCTAAAAAATGTAGATTGTCTAAGCTGTAAATCAGATACATGTTTTAATGCTTCCGTACCTTGAATTTTTCACAAGACAGCACCCTGTCACTCCACTCACGCACAGGGGTGTGGCTCCCAGCAAATTTAGCACGCCCATGGGAGGGAAGACCTGTGGCTGGCCTCTTAACCCAAGTCTTTAAAAAATGATTATCACATTCAGAAAGGTTTATTGACTTGGTAATCCTGACAATTATTGGAATTATAGCCATTTACAACCACTGCTGCTCTAGCAGGTGTAGCTTTACAGACTTCTATCCAGATACATGACTTCAGACAACAATGGTACAAAGACTCACATGCTCTGTGGACAAGCCAGATGGAGACAGATCAAGAAAGACAGTCTAAGTAGGCAGTGAGATGGCTGGGAGACCAGGTAATTGACTTACAACGACAGAAGAATAGATGAAGCACAATCCCACTGGAAGGCTATAGCAACCATGGCATTCTTAAAAAAATAAAAAAGGAGGAACAGTGGAGGAAAACAGAAGGATGCTCTCGGAATATGTGACTGGAAACCTGCTCCCGTGTGAAACCTGGTCTGTTGAGAATGTTCCAAGAAAACAGGGTCAAAGGTAACCCACAAGGACCACTGGAAGACTAAGTCCAGTCAGGAATTCTCTGGCAGGACGTCTAACGCAAATCAGTTCCAGTCAGGTTCCTGATGAGACCGGATTTGCCTAACGCAAGCAGGGACGGCATGTTTGAGAGCAGGGTCCCATCGTCGCTGTTCAAAAATATTCTTGAGACTAGAGACAGCTGGGCTGTGCTCCTTGCTGTCTGCACTCGGCTCCCGTGACGTGTGCTCAGGCTGTTCCGCTTGACGCGGCAGCGGACGCTCTTCTTCCTGCTGCTTGCGTGACCAGAACTCTATCCAAGTGCTTCGCAGTAAAGACTGGGGTCTTGAGTCTGCACCTCTTTGCCCCCTGTGCCAAGTTCTCTGTGTTATTTCAATGTGCCTGAGCCTCATGTCCAGACCACAAGGTCTGACACAGGGGCTCGCAGGGTGTGGGCTGACCTGGGATGAAGACAATCCTGAACTTCCATCACTCCCAAGTGCTGCAATGACAGGTGGGCACCACTATGCCCTGTGGATGCCACACCAGAGATCGAGTCCAGTGCCTTGTTCCCCAGGTAATCACTGTACCAACACAGCTGCACCCTGTGACCCACACCCAGCCTCTCTTTTGCTTTAACAATGAATAGAGCTTGTGGGTCCTTTTGCACGTATGACTAAACACTTCCTTTACGTGGTGTTGAGCGAATTACCCACTGGCTGGATGATGCACTGCTTAAGAAGCAGGGTCTCCTAACCGGGCACCCACCCTGTCCAGAGAGCCTACTCTGCTTACGTGGAATGCAAGGGGCTTCTAACCCTCTTGGCTCTCTATCGTCTACACTCAACTGCTAAGCTCTGGAGCTGAGTACCTGTCACCAAGGTGCCTCCCCAGACATGAATGTTGCAGCGCATTGCATAAAGAGTACCTTAACTGGAGAGTTCATGAAGGACCACTTAGTTAGCGGGAGAATCCAAGAGTAGAGAAACGCGTTTGCCTCTCCGGAAAGGTATTCGGAACAAGGGCTCTATCCTTCTCTTCCTCTCACTGTCAGGAGTTGGTACAAGCACCCTCAGCGCATCCCGACTCTGAGACACAACGGCTGAAGGCCGCCCGGCTGAGGGACGGCGCCCGGGGTTAACTGACGTCCACAACCATGCGCTGCCCCTCCCCAGGCCGGCTGCCTTTCAAACCGTAAGCTACCGATTTCCTTTCCTCCGCAGGAACTGCCTGTCCGCACGCTCCTCCTCCTTCCCGATAGTCATTCGCTGCTAAATGGAAGTCTGGCGATGGGCCAAAATGATACAATCGTAATAAAATGCCTGGCAGTGTATCAAAACTTAAAAATGTGTGCACTCTTTGACCCAGAAATTCTACTTACCGGAACTTATTCTAAGAGGTAATCAGAAAACTCTATGGAGATGAATAGAGATGAGGAATTTCGACAGCTGTGGGTGTAACGTGGTGCCCGGGGCCAAGGACTCTCCCGGCTGAGCCTTGCAGAGCAGACCCCAGGGGGACGCTAGCCTTTCCCCCCACGCACACGGAGGCACCAGCCCGCACAGCCCCACGCTCTGGTCTCTCCGTCTTGGGAGAGGAACTGGGGTCCGATTGTACTTGTGTGCCCCTCCTCCAAGGCCCCGACAGAGGTCGTAGGACGCAGTGTCCAAGGTACGGCACCACCCAGGGGCACCGCCCACGTGAATCGAGACACCACGGCACATTCCTGACTCAGCAGTGTGCTGGGGGCACAGATATATATATATATATATATATTTTTTTTTTTTTTAATTTTAAAATTTTTATTTATTCATTTGCTAGGGGAGACACAGACAGGTGTGTGGCTTGTCACGGCTCCCTGGAGGGCAGAGGACAATCTAGGCCTGGTCCTCACTCCTTCACCTTTGTTGAGACAGGGTCTCTGCTGTTTGCCACTTCGGGGGATTCTTACCTGCCCGTAAGTAACTAAGACTCCCTAGTAAGACTAACCGTCAACATGGAGGTGCGGTCCCAAGATCCACCTTATTTTTCACTGAAGCCTCAGGTCTAAGCAGAAAAATCCCCGAGTCCCCTCCTGACCCAGGCGGCCCTGTCCATCCCCACGGTGGCCCAGGCTGCCCACCTCTGAAGGTGACAGTCCTTCTGTGTACCCCACCTCTGAAGCCGACCATCCTCTGCGCCCCTCACCTCACACATCTGCAGCTGGAAGAACCGCCTCTCCTTTTCCATCTCCTCGGCGATTTCAGCGCCACTTATTTCCGTTCGAATCATCCCGTGGAGCTTGGCATGTTCTTTTTTCTCCTTCTCTATTTTGGTTCTACAGGTAAAGAAAAGAAAGAATAAAACGAGGGGCCCTTGGCGTGGCTCTCCAAACCGGACAGAATCGGCCTCATCTTGCTCTGTGGCCCGGTGAGATGCATCTCACCTCGCACTCGCACTAAGGACAGGACAGCCTCTTCTGCTCTCCAAAGGGAACTGTCAAGCTTGGCCTTCCCACTGCTAACTTAACACACGCACCAAGTGGGGTCCAGCCTGCGCTTCGCACAGCGTCTCCCCAGAGACCTCCCCTTGCCCCGTCTCCAAGCCTCACTTAGCGCCTCTCCCTTCTTCCCCACCCAGTGCTGCACACTTCACCCTTCCCTTCCTTCACACTCCTTCCACCACGGCCTCGCGCAGGCTCCATTCAGTGTGCTTGGGGTAGGGGTGGGGGTCACAGCGTTCCCCACTAGGGGAGGCAGGGTGTAAGACTTAAGAAGAGGCACGGACCATATCAGTTCATCAACTGTTCTCTCTCTCTCTCTCTCTGACTTGACACACAGCGTAACCTGACAATCTCAAGGCGAGACTAGAATGTAAACAAACAGAAAGCCATTTGGCAAGAACACTGTTCAGTGAGTTTAGGCACCAGGGGGGCCCACATGACGCAACGTCCAGGCGCTAGCCACGCGCTGCACATGCAGTACAGAACCAGGGCCGACATCTAAACTCCGTGCTCACACGAGGCAGGGCTCTTGGATAAGAAACCGTGCGTGTCTGTGGTGAAGACTTGTTTCTTCTGCGCCTTGAGAACGGCTTCAAGATCCAAGAGCCGCTCGGATTCTGGGGCGTGGTACAGACCCTCCGGAATCCAGGCTCCCCGTGAAAGAATGCGGTTGTCGTTCCCGACCTTCCTCTTCAGGGCCAGAAGCTTCTCTCGGACGTCTTCAGCAGCCATTGTGCCCTGCTCCAAATACCCACAGCAGTAAGCGTCTGCGTGCAGCTTGTCCAAGAGGGGGCGAGGGAAGGAAGCAGGACCGCCGCTCCGGCCAACGCTCAAGGCTTTCTGGCTGTGTAGTTTCTCGCTGCGGCCCGTGGAGTCTTGTTGCCCAGCTGAGAAATGGGGTGCTGGTCCCTGCTTTTACTTCACTGAACTGGCCACGAACAGGCACTGAAGGGCCAGGGACGGCCAGGAGCCCGACTGGGTGGAACAGACCTCCGGGTAAACCCCCATGTTAACGCCACCGCCGAGTCATGAGGGACTCCGTCAGACTCCAGATGCGCATCCAGGCTCATTCTAGACGGAAACTTAACAATCAGGGGAATCCGTGTCAGGAAAATGGGAGGCGTTCATCCATCTCCCACTGACTGAAGACAACTCGGGGCTTTAAAAAGATCAGAATTAAACACTAAAGAGTCACATCTGAAGTGGAAGTCTCCCTCGAGGCCTGGACGGTGCCAGATGGCTTCGTGGGGAAGTTCTATTTCCATCAGAAAGTCCCCATCGACCAGGCTCGGACCACCAAGTAAACACGAGGCACTCTGAAGCATTCTGATCTCTTCAGGATTAAAACAACTGGAACCCCAGTTTCCCAGTCACTGGCTTGGTCCTGGCTGTCTGCTTCTTCCTGTGCTGGGACTGAGAAACTGCCGGGAAATGCACAAGCGCCTGCAGCCAGTCAGGAATGGGCATGTCTTTAGAGGTCCCTGGCCCAAGTCTCGGAGTCAAAATCCATTCTTCATGTTCTTCTCTCACAGCAATGCAATTGAGTAAGCCTGAAGGAGACAGGGCTACACCAAGGGGGCTGGTATTCAGACACAAAAGGGATCCAAAGATAAAAGCATAAGTACACACACACACACACACACACACACACACACACACACACACCACTAGGAAGATATCTGAATCCACGTTGTCGGCATGAATAGTAACAGAATGGAAAGGATGCTCAAACAGCCTAAGCTTCCTTCATTGATCTTTGCTGATATGTCACTGAGCACCAGGACTCCACGGAAAGGGACAGGAGATCACAGAGACGTCACATCTCTGAACGTAGAAGCCAGAGACAGAGGCAGCAGTTACGTAATAAACGACGCATATAGCTTTCAGTAAATTCTTTCCCTGATTAAGAGTTATCCAGATAATCCCTTCAAATGACAAAGGCTCAATTTAAAAAAAAGGGAAGGAGGGAGGGAGGGAGAGGGAGGGAGGGAGGGAGGGAGGGGGAGGCAGGGAGGGAGGGAGGGAGGCAGGGAGGGAGGGAGGCAGGGAGGGAGGGAGGGAGGGAGGGAGGGAGGGAGGGAGGGAGGGAGGGAGGAAGGAAGGAAGGAAGGAAGGAAGGAAGGAAGGAAGGAAGGAAGGAAGGAAGGAAGGAAGGAAGGAAGGAAACGCACCCCCACAGGAGTAGACAAGCCATAGTGAACCCTGGGGTCCACTGAAGCATACAGAGGAAGGGTGGAAGGGAGTGGGAGGGGATGGTGAAGGGAAGGGAGGAGATGAAAGAAAGGGGGGAGGGAGGGAAGAGAAGCTGGGAAGAATACTCAATATGCTTATAAAAGTAAAAAAAATTAAAAATTTAAAAAAAGAAAAGACTCACATTTTTGTTTCGTAGTCCTTCCAAGCTTTATCGAAGGGCTTCTTCAGATCCTGTAAGAGACAGTAGGATTAGGGCTAATCCTGAACTCTGGTGCAAGACGAACATGCCTGTCCTCGGAGGAGTCCCGGCACTCGACTCTGCAAGAAGTCACCGTGGAACCAGGGACAGCAGCTTCGGAGTAGATGCTTTATAAGCTAGGGTGGGCGGTCTAGTGCCCTCCCTCCTCCCTCCTCCCTCCTCCCTCGAAAACCTCAAGTACTGAGTGCAGCACTGCACACAAGCAGGCCACACAGCAGGCCTGCGCCCACCGTCAGGTCTCCCAGGCCCCCCTGCCACCTCTGTCCCACCCTCTGCGTGTAAAATTAACTTGGGAGAGACAAGGTACAATCTCTAGAAGTCTCTAGAAGAGAGGGGCTGTGACCTTGCTACTCCTTGACATGTGATGCTGACGTGAACCCCAATACTCAGAATCTCAGAGCCACTGGGTTTCCTCTGTACTCTTCTGCCTGAAACGAAGAATTCATGCTGTCCGACAAGGTCTGGCTCAAAAACTTGCTAAGCTTTCAAAATCCTTTCAACTGGTTCCCACTAGTCCTGCTTTCTTTCAACACAGCTCTTCTGACAGAGAAAAGCCCTTCTCTGACTGTGCTTCTTCTCCGGGTCGTGGAAGGTCCTCTGTGAAGTAGCCCTCCCGCTCCCTGACAGTCTGGTCACGAGGCGGATCCACACTTCCACGGTGGGATTCCTTCTTGCCTGTCGAAGGCACCTGGACTTGGGTTTCCGTAACTTGCCTGCTCTCTGAGCCATGCAGGTAAGTGCAGCGAAGTTTGGGATCTCAACAGCTGCCCCCTTGCAGGCTTTGTGAGGTGTACGCCTTATAAAGGTCTCTGCAGAGGTCCCCAAGATGGGCCAGACAGACTTTGGATGTGCCCAGATGAGACCCAGAAATCACATGCACGAACAAAGAATCTGTCTCCCAAGGGCTCAGCCAAATACCTCTGCACCCCACTCTTAGCTCCTCCTTCATGAAACAGTGCAGAGGCCAAGTGGAAAGTGGCCAGACACAGTCTAGTCAACACCCCCTGGAGAGCAGAGAAAAGTCAGCTCAGGCCTTGCAAACGTGGGGCTCCCTGCAGGCCGACCACCCTGCTAGGGAGGAGCCTTTCCTAGGTGTAAACCAGAGACGTGGGAGCTGGAAACATCAGGCTTCTCCTGCTGAGGGTCATCCCACCCACCTGACCCCACCTTCTCTGAGGCCCATCCCCACGTGCCCACCTTGCAGAGTTTAGACTCTGAACTGGCACGACCCTCCCCTTGGTATCCCTTACCAAGCTTACAGAACCAGTGGGCGCACCGGAAGCCGAAAGGGGTGTCAAAACATCGGGAGAAAGGGCCGCAGAGCAAGAGGCCACCCTGGGGCCTGGCCACAGAGTATTCATGAGCCCGCTGCCCGGCCCACACTGCTGCCACTCCCCACGTCAGGATGTCCCGACACGGACCAGCAAGCTCTCACAGGTGGCGGGAGGCCAGCGGCTCCCAGGGCCGCACTCTGACCCGCGCCCGCTGCTCTCCCTCCCACTCGAGAAGCGGCCTGACAGCAGGACTTGGCGGCCTACCCCTTTGACGCCCTTCAGGTCTCCTTTCAGCAAACTGTCCAGCGGGAAGGAGATGATGTTGTTCATGTTCTGAATCTGAAAGACAAAAGCAGAAAAGATCACTCAGCTTGCTCTGTGGTCCCAAGGGAGGGAGCGAGAGCCCCCTGTCCTTGGCAGTGATTGGCTCTCACACGAGCTCATCTTGTGTCACAAGCCAGCACTCGGCTAACGAGAGGCTCGGGGTTTCTCCACGATGATAACCCTGCATGTTACTCTGCGGAGGGCCGACCCTTGTAATGAAGCAAAGCTGTCTGAGAACAACCCGGAGCCAGGAACGCAAAGGCACAACCCACTTCCTGCTCTCATCCCGCCGTGGTTCTGGGGCGTCGGCCACAGAAGATGCCACTCCAGATGGCTGGCTCCCAACACGGGGCAGAGGGAGGCAGACCCCAGGGCTTCTGTCACTGGGGGCGTGTGCGTGAACGCTCAGCGCCGAGGGAGAGACCACGAACGTGCGCGAAGGCTGGTGTGAATGAAGGAGGGACACACATCCATGGAGGTGGACGTGAGGACAGGCTGGACTGCGTGTGTGCGCAGCCGCAAAGGGCAGGCGGCCGGGACAAGGAGCAGAGCCCCAGCTCTCCCTTGATGAAGGCAGCAGCACTGACTTCGATTGTCACAAGGATTGACTGAGTGGAACCCAGGCCCCTAGGGAGGCAAGGTCGCCTCTTGGCTGCTCAAACTCCCTTCCCCAGGGGTCAGCCCACCCCTGGGGTCAGCCCACCCCTGGGGTCAGCCCACTCCTGCCATCAGGAAAAGTGCCAGCCATGCAGCCCCCGCGTCCCTGTTACTGGAAAGGACAAGAGAAGCTCAGCATTCAGTGGCCAGGCAGGGGACGGAAGTGTCTGTAGCTGGCTGGGAAGATCAAACATAGGCGGGAAGACACTCACCCGAAAGGCGCACGGGCAGCGGCCGTGCTTAAAAGACACCCGCCAACGACTTCCATTTCCAGATGACTTTTGAGTAACGACCGCTAAACACCTCAACATTTGCCACGGGCCTGGTGCCCGTCCAGGGTGCCCCGCATTGTGCTGGGACTTGGGAGGATCAGCCTTAGGAGAGAAACTCTTGATACTGCAAGCCTGGCGAGTGAGGTCCGCGGATGGCAGACAAGGGGCTGTGCCCGTGGCTAATCTCACAGCAAGGGTACCCGGCTTCCACCGTGAGCCGGCGGGAAGAGCGAGGAGGGAGGAGGAGCTACCCGCGGTCCTTCCTCACGCACAAGGCAACGCACTGGGGCAGACGCCTTGGGGGGGTGGGGGCGCTGACCACGCTGGCTACCATCCCTCACTAGTCTCCTCACACCCACCGAGCTGTCCTTGATGTCCCCCTGCTCCACGCTGCACAGCTGAACTATGCACTGAGTCTACCTGCCTTCCAGAACCCTCCTCCATGCCCGTGCACACCCTGGACCTAACGGGGACCTCAGAGCCCTCCTCTCCCCCCGAGGCATACCAGCTCCTTCTCCCTGGCATGGGCTCCTTCTCCTGCCCGCCCCAGTCCCTCCTTCCCAGTCCTATCAGGCTGACCAGAGGTCATGATGCAACGGACCCCAATCTTCATGCATTAGAAACCCCCCCCCCCCCGTTCTCACTATCCTTCATCGTCCTGTTCGGCCTACTGAACTGATACCTGACTAGATACTTGTTCTCAATGTGTCTACAACTGAAATGTCCTCTTACCCTCACTGCCCAAAGCCCTTCGCCTCCCAGAGAAACTGAAGAATTCCACCTCCTCCAAGAAGCGTGTTTCTCCAGCAGGAAGTGATTTCTCCTTCCGCCAAACCCCCTCCCACTTCTTTTTCTGGCTTTCTTCTGATATTGGCAGGCCCTGTCTGCTCTACATGCTATGCTCTAAAAGGCAGTATCAACCATCCCAGCATGGGGCACGGTGGAGGGTGACCCCAATAGCACAGGTGGGAGAAATCAACGCTCATCTGGGGTACGAGCTTCTGCAGAGGCTGCAGATACAGCATGAGTTGTAATGCCGCCTTCAAACCCAGCGCAGAGCCAGGCGGGGTAAAGCATACCTGTGACCCCTGCGCTGGAGACTGAGGGAGAAGTCTAAGCTCAAGGTCGGCGTGGGCTACTTGCAAGATCCTATGTCAAAACTTTAAAATAACTGTGAGACAGCAAATGTGTCCTCTGAACTCAATCATTCATCACATGTGGACCTAGTCTATTCTGTAAGCAACGACAAAGAGAATAACATGCACACTAAGGGCTGGAAAGACGGTTCGGTGGGCAGTGCTTACCCAGTATGACAAAGCCCTGGGTTTGATTCCCAGAACCATAAAAACCAGGCATGGCGGTGCACGCTGCAGTTCTAGCACCCAGAAATGGAGGCAGGAGGATGAGAAATTCAAGGTCATCCCCAGTGACACAGCAAGTCTGAGGCCAGATGAGAAGGCTGCTGGGCTTTCACCTTCCGTGTGGTGTGTGTGTGTGTGTGTGTGTGTGTGTGTGTGTGTGTGTGTGTGTACACATATGCATGTACACGTGTAAATGTCCCAGCACTGTGTGTAAGAGGGCACCTGAGTGCGTGCGTCTGTAGGGACTCATCCTGGATTGCTGCACCTCCTTATTGCTTTACTCTGGGGTTTCCCAGGCTGTGCCTTCCAGGGCTGGAACTGCAGGCCGCCGCCCTTGTCACGGGGACGGGAAGACGTGGTAATCTGAACTCGGATCCTTTGGCTGTGAGGCAAAGACTTTAACCCGAGTCATCACTCCAGCCCCCCATTTTCACTCTTTTAAGTGTGTGACTGTCTCAGACTAGACCTGGAGATGGGACATTTAACAACCAATTACACTCAGGGAGACCTATACACAAGGGTTCATACCGCCCGAGAAGCAGCAGGAGAGGAAGAAGCAGGAGATATGGAGGAGTTACGAGGATGAAGATGACTGAGCCAGAACTCATCCCTGAGGAACCCACGGTTTAGTGGGGGCAGGTAAACTGTAAACTACCAGTGGAAATTGTGAGCGGCAGGGGAATCCCCTGGGGATTTCTGAAGAGAGTTTAGAGTCTGAAGACCAGGGGAGTCTTTGTTGAACGTGGTGAGACAACAGCCTTCAAAAGCCAGGGGTGCGGAGGGAGCAGGCTCAGGCAAAGGAAGGGGGAGCTGGTGCGTGTCGAGGCAGCCAGCCAGCGGAGGGCACAGTAGGGGCAGCTGCTGGGAGGGGAAGCACGGGCATCGTGCCAGCCCAGGAGTCTGGGCTTCATTCCCAGCATTCTCTTCTTGGAGTTACTTAACTAAATAACAGACCACAGCTTTTCTAACAGAAGCTCCGCCCCGGCAAGGGGACCGAAGGCAGATCCGTGGCCGGCGGACGCTGGAGAGCTGGGACCAGCTGCAAGAGCGCAATGAGGGGCCAGATGGCAAGAAGCTGACCTAGAATGGACGGCTTGCGTGGGGGGCACTAGCCACGGTTCCCAGGAAGCACCCACCTGTCCTACCACCCAAAAGCACGTGGGTGTTTTTTTTTAGGATATGTGAGATACGCATCAAGAAAACTGGGAGCGGGTGCAGCAGGCAAAGGTGCTCGCCGTGCAAACCTGACAGACCACCTGATCCCCAAACCCAGGTGAAGGGAGAAGCAGAGAACCAACGCCATAAAGCTCTGCACCTGCGCATGCACCCCTCCACCGCGCATCACACACATGTGCCATAATCTTACGTGTGTGTGTGTGTGTGTGTGTGTGTGTGTGTGTTAGCGGGCATGCTCTGTGCCTATGGAAGCCCAAGGGTGACTTGGGGAAAACCACCCTGGATTGCGCTACCTCCTTTTTGCTTTGCTCTGGGATTTCCCAGGCTCCACCTTTCCAGGATCAGAAGTTCAGGCCGCTGCCATTCCCGCCTGGGGTTTTTACATGGAATCTGGAATCCGAACTCAGGACCTTTTGTTTGCAAGGCAGAGGCTTAATCCCCGAGCCATCTCTCCAGCCCTAATAATTTTTATAGGTTAAAAAGAAAGCTGTTTCTTTACATTGCTGCCTAAGGGAACTGCTGCCTAAACAGACCCTCCGTCAATGACTTCGTTGATAGCACCCCTCGCTCCCTGCTGGGCCTCTTGTGGGCCTGCTGGCCTCACATTCTAGGAATCTGCCAGGGTACAGGCTCAAGTAGAAACCTTGTGTGCGCCACGCGAAGTGCTGAACACACGATCCTCACGTTCTGCCCAGGAGAGACGAATTCCACAGGTCAAAGATGACAGCAAGAATCACCGTATCCCTAGGCAACCACACAGACCGCGTCCCCTTGCTGCGGCTTTCCCTGCCCTCGGGTGAACCTGCGCTATGTCGCGCAGCTCTGAAGCTGCAAGCACACCCAACATGCTGCTCGCCGGGAACCTCGGTTAGAACCACGGGCTTGAAACCAACGGCCCTCCCTTTCCCCTCTCCTTCTCGCCTGCCTTTCCCTTCACTTGGACTACCTCACAAGAGGAGTCAACGGAGCCAAAGGCCTGGAGTCTTGCGATGCAGATGAAGTGCCTGGGTCAGGAGCGCAGAGGGCAGACAGAGCGAAGGAAGTCCTGTGCCAGCGCCACCTCGATGCGGTGAGTCGAGCGCCTCCTTTCCCCCCTCCCCGCCCCTCCCTCCTTTCCCTTCTTTCTCTTTCTGTAAAACATAAACATTTATTTCTCATGACTGTGGATGCTGGATGTGCAAGAAGGGGAAGAGGGGTCCCTGGTCTCTTTCTAAGGCACTGGTTCATTTAGAGGACTCCACCCTCACGATCTAGCACTTTCCAAAGAGCACCTCGACGCACTATGACAGGGTGCAGATTCTAAAGCTTGACTTTGCCAACTGCTGCAATTCGCCTGCATGGTTGCTGATAAATCACCATCAAATGGCTTAAGGGAACAAGGGATTTATTTTCTTATGATAGTCCAGTTACAGTCTGTAGTCCAGCTTGACAGGAGAGCAGGCACCAATACCAGGACCGAGGGAACTGGCCATGTCATCTCTCTACATAGCAGCTGAGAGAGGGACAATCCTTACTTGCCAGACCAGCATGTCTGGCCAAGTATAAACAAGGATGCCAACTTTCCCAACCAGCTCTCTGTATTTTATTCCAGTGCCTAATCCCACCCACCTGAGCTTTCCCCATCAGCTAGACAATCTCCTGCAGGTTTGCTCTGGACTTAACCCAACGATTAATTCTCCACAAATGTGCCCAGAGATCAAACCCTCCACTGTCAAGTTGACCCCTGTGCCTATAACACTAACAGTCCCTTTTCATTCTGTCACTCTTGTTGCTGATTGGGTTTTTTCCCCCCACCTTACAATTCCTTGGCTTCTGCTGTGCTGTGCCCCATCTCGGCTCACAGGGCAAGCATCTCACCTGCACCTGTGTCTCTAGTCAGTGAACCCCAGCACACAGTTCAATCCCCAGGGAGCCATGTGTCCCTCTGTCTGCCCCAAGACCTATAATGCACATGAGGAGATGATCATGGATCACATGACCTTCCGCCTGCAGGATAGGTGGACACCAGCTCTCTGGGCTTCTTCAAAGTTAAATGACCAAGTCTTGAGTCAAAAATGAGCTCCCCAGGATTATGATGGTCTTATAACCAGATGGCTCAGGTGTTAAGATTCTGCCTTAAAAGCAGAAAGTCCTGAGTTCGGTTCCTTGGTCCCACATAAAAATCCAGAAGGAAAGGATAGCAGGCTGTACTCTGGCCCTGGAGGGCAGAGTGTGAGAAACCCCAGAACAAAGCAATTAAGGAGGTAGAGCAATCCAGTGTGATTCCCCTAGTCACCCCTGGGCCTCCACGGGGACACATACTCAAGTGCCCTCTTGTACACACACACACACACACACACACATTTACACAGCTCTTCTGCTGTGATTCACACTGTAAGCTACACACATTTAAAGTGCGCTATGTAAGTTACAACCAAGGATACTTATAAGACCATCATTAAAACCCAGTGTCCACCCGTCACCTGCAGCTGCTGAGCCTTGTCTCTGGTCTCCAACGGGACTTGCATTTTTCTAGCATCTTGGCGATGGCATCTTTACCCCATAGGCGTCCTCTGGCTTTGTCCTAAGGAGCACGGGTTCCATTATTTGAGCTTCCTTCAGGGTGCCTGGTCTGTGGTCCATTCCTTCTTGCTGCTGAGGCCTGCTCCAGTCTGGGATCATCCTGAAGGTTCTTCCAGACCTCCCTGGTTCCAGCGTGGGAACTGCCCCCAGTGTCACAACAGACACTGATCGTGCGTGGAACAGGGACTTTCAAATAGCATGATGTTTGAGGAAGAGGGCTGTGAAGCCGGTAGAACATTCTCTGCAGAGAGAATGGCTCCCAGGCTCAGAGGAGTTCTCTGCTCTTCCTCAAGGCTGTGTCCGATGGGCACCAAGACAGAACATTTTTCGGAGAAGCAGAAGGTACTAAGTAAAATGGCTGGAATAAGCTACCAAATGGCATGAGGCAGATTAACTTATTTAATTCTTGTTACCACATTGAGAAGCAGGTGTCGTCCCTTTCCATCTTAGAATAGGAAGCACAGGTCTGAGCAATCTACTTTGTCCTTAAGTCACATGTCCTTAAGTCACAAGGACCAGAGTTGGGCTGAAAACTCAGAAGCCAGGGCTCTTCCTGTGGTTGAAGGCGTCCTGGCACAATGGTTGAAGGTGTCCTGGCACAATGGTTGAGCGCATCCTGGCCTTCCTGGACCAAGAGGTCTCATGTCTGATGCACAGCTGCCGGGCTGGGGCTGAACGTCACAGCTACCCAAGCAAGGCGCTGTCTCCATCGCACACCCCTATGATCCCTTACATGCAAAGCGACTACTGCATATGAACTTCCACAGCAAAACCATCTGGGACACTTTTGTTTTTGGCATAAGACACTTCCTCTGGGGTCTCAATGATGCCACCTTAGTCTAACATACACACATGCAGGTGTAAACATAGAGTCCTGCATGCATGCACGCACAGTCCTGAACATAGGTATACACAGTTGGACATGCATGCACACACAGTCCTGCATGTGTGCGCATAGAGACATGTACGCAGCCTTGCATGCATGCACACTGGCACACACTGATAGTCTTGCATGCATGTACACATAGTCCTGCACATGCACATGTGACCCTGCATGATGCACGCATAGTCCTGCACACATACACATACAGTCTTGCATGCATGTACACATAGTCCTGCACAATACAGTCCTTCACACATATACATACAATCCTGCATGCATGCATACACATAAGTCTCATGAGTGGATCTCTCTGTCCCGTCTCTAGCTGTAAACCTGCCTGGATAGTTTATTTAATTGAAAAGGAAAGAGAAGCCACACCGACCTTGAGTGTTTAACACAAACTGAAAGATCAAAAACCAGCTGGCTGCCAAAAACACATGGGCAACTTTCACACTAGAAGAAGAAGGAAAACGCTGACCTTTCGCATGCTTCGCTGACAGCCGTGCTGCTTTGATCTGCCAGGAAAGCAGTGAGCCTCTGCTCCCTCCTCCCAGTGGAAGGAACAAATGTGCACACGTTAGTCAGTGCACACCGAACGCTGAGTGAACAGGCAAGAGCAACACGGGATGCCGTGGACTCCTGACTATTCAGCAGTCATCGACCGAGAAGACCTTTCCAAGCACGTCATCTCCAAAATCCAGGATGAGCACTAGACCTCGGGTATCTGAAGCTTCACGTTCCCCAAGGACGAGAGTCATAAACACTTGACCAACCCAAGAGTCTGTTTGATTCTAACCAAGTGAGATCTGAACAGAGATTTTTCTTTTGTTTTCTTTTCTTTTTGAGGCAGGGTCTAGCTGTGCGCCCAGGCTGTTGAAGTCTCAACCCTCCTGCCTCAGCCTCCCGAGGGCTGACACGATAAGAAGACACCACGGCACCTGGCTTCCTAGGGAATTCTTTAAATTCCAGCTCCTGGGCCTTGTTTTGGACCCGCACAACCATAAACTGTGGCACAGGGCCCAGCAGGCATGAGCCAGCAATCCTCCAAGTGAAGCACTGAATTTGGGGGCACAGTTCTGCAAGTCGGCGTAGGGCCTGTGAGTCAGCGTTTCTGACAAGTTCCATGTGCTGCTGGGCTCGAGGGACACCCCAAGAAGCTTCTACAGCATAGCTCCTTCGCTGGGACTCCGGGCAACCTGGGAACCCCACGGCAAGTCTGAGTTACTGCGAAGCCCCGAAGCTGAGCCCGCAGAAATGCCTATCAAAGCAGTTCTGACCACTCACGTGCTCGTGTGGGCTAAGTTGAGATTTCCAGCAATGATTAACCTGGAAAATCTCTAAGAGCAGGAACGTACACAGAGAAGCTCGGACCTTGGATTAATCTCTGTAAATTCCTTGTCGGCTCCCCCTGGAGAGGCAGGGCTGGGCTCTTGGTTGCGCTGGTCACTCACAAGTCCCCTCCAGTGATGCGTCAATTTCTTCTGCTGTCAGCTCGCCCCTGGGGCCTTAGGACAGGCTCAGGTCTCAATCTCTCTCTCTCTCTCTGAGTTCTCCTCCCATCATAACCTCTCTCTAGAACAGTCACTATGGTAATCTCGTCTTGCCTGATGCCCCCACTGCTGCACCAACGGGGCTTCAGTCTTGGCTGAAGGCCACGGGAGGTGGTTCCTGCAACAGGTGCACAGACACCTCCTCCTCCTCCTCTCACACCCTCCACCCCCACCTTTCCAGCCGCCATCTCATGGGTCTGTTGCACCGCTTTTAAGAAGACTGAGGTTTCCCCACACTGCAGCAAGCTGCCTCGAACATCCGGAAGCCAGAAAGAAGCAGGAGAGAAACTAACACAAACCTTGTTTGTGGACTCAGCAGCCCTCTCCAACAACTAGCTGGGAAGACATTACAATCACACTCGTGTCATGTGTACCCGTGGGCACCCGTAATAGCCCACAGGACACCCATCCCCCTTCCCAGATGGTTCTAGGTGGCTGCACCGCTTCCTGCTCCCAAGGCTGCTCTCCCAAGACTCCAGCACCATCAGCGGCCGCCACAGCACAGCGTGTTCCCACTGTGGAAGCCCGGCAGGTGGTCCTGGAGCCCACGGGCCGCACAGCACAGCGTGTTCCCATCGTGGAAGCCCACGGGGCAGGGGGTCCTGGAGCCCACGGGCCGCACAGCACAGCGTGTTCCCACTGTGGAAGCCCGCGGGGCAGGTGGTCCTGGAGCCCACGGGCCGCACAGCACAGCGTGTTCCCACTGTGGAAGCCCGCGGGGCAGGGGGTCCTGGAGCCCACGGGCTGCACAGCGCGGCAGCACATGCTGCAGGCCCGTCCTTAGCGCCTCTCCTCCTGGTCCCGGAGGTCTCCTCAGCTTGCCTCTGCCCACAGCAACTTTTTCCACTTTCTGTGACCTCCAGAATTCCATAGACCAGAGGAGTGACAAGGAGGTGGCATTCTCCACCCACAAAGAAATGGCATGGAACGAGAATCTAACCGTAGCTACACAAAAAGCGTCGGACTCTGACCGTAACCTTATTTTTGTTTCTTCCATCAGGCTAAGAAAGTGCCTTCTGATTGTCTGGGGATTTGTGAGCATGGATTGGGTGCAAAGGAGCTTACACAAGGACTTTGCTGCCGTGACAGAGGCCAACAAAGGTTTCTGGATATCCACGGCAACTGTCCGAGGTTCCAGCCAATCCTCTGCCCCCTCTGGCCCAGGTTCACAGCCCTCCTTATGCAGAGCCTTGCTACAAGTCTAGCGAGCCACGTGTCTTGCTTTCCGTGGCACCATGGCACAGGACACAAGACAGAACAAGGCAACGTGCTGAGATGTCGCAAGGCAGATGGGACACACGTGAGAAGTGTAAGAGTCTAACCCAAGGCCGGCCGCTGGGGCGTCTCTAAAGCTCAGGAGAGTTCATTAGCTCATAACCCAAACACTGATGAAGCCTTCCAGATATGACCGATGCCCTTACTCTAAAGAAAGATTACTAGCACCTGTTGGAACGCAGGAGTTTTCAATACAAGGAGCTGGAAAAACCTCCCACCACGAAACCACAGGACCGGCTTTATCACAGTGCAAGGTCAGCGCACAGCAAGCCCGGAGCGCCGGGACAAGAGAGTCCACAGCACTGCTAGGACACTGCAGTGCAGCCGGAGAGACAGAGGATTCACTGCTGCAACACTGCATGGCAGCCAGGAGGCCCAGCACCTCGGGAGGGGGGAGGAGGAGCACTCTGCAGGGGAGGAGGAGCACCTCGGGAGGGGGGAGGAGGAGCACCTCGGGAGGGGGGGGGAGGAGCACTCTGCAGGGGAGGAGGAGCACCTCGGGAGGGGAGGAGGAGCACCTCGGGAGGGGGGAGGAGGAGCACTCTGCAGGGGAGGAGGAGCACTCTGCAGGGGAGGAGGAGCACCTCGGGAGGGGAGGAGGAGCACCTCGGGAGGGGGGAGGAGGAGCACTCTGCAGGGGAGGAGGAGCACCTCGGGAGGGGAGGAGCACCTCGGGAGGGGAGGAGGAGCACCTCGGGAGGGGAGGAGGAGCACCTCGGGAGGGGGGAGGAGGAGCACTCTGCAGGGGAGGAGGAGCACCTCGGGAGGGGAGGAGCACCTCGGGAGGGGAGGAGGAGCACCTCGGGAGGGGAGGAGGAGCACCTCGGGAGGGGGGAGGAGGAGCACTCTGCAGGGGAGGAGGAGCACCTCTGCAGGGGAGGAGGAGCACTCTGCAGGGGAGGAGGAGCACCTCTGCAGGAGAGGAGGAGCACCTCTGCAGGGGAGGAGGAGCACCTCGGGAGGGGGGAGGAGGAGCACTCTGCAGGGGAGGAGGAGCACCTCTGCAGGGGAGGAGGAGGAGCACCTCGGGAGGGGGGAGGAGGAACACTCTGCAGGGGAGGAGGAGCACTCTGCAGGGGAGGAGGAGCACCTCTGAGGAGAAAGGGGGAGCACCTATGCAGGGGAGGAGGAGCACCTCTGCAGAGGAGGAGGAGAAGCACCTCTGCAGGGGAGGAGGAGCACCTCTGCAGGGGAGGAGGAGCACCTCTGCAGGGGAGGAGGAGCACTCTGCAGGGGAGGAGGAGGAGCACCTCTGAGGAGAAAGGGGGAGCACCTCTGCAGGAGAGAAGCACCTCTGCAGGAGAGGAGGAGGAGCACCTCTGCAGGGGAGGAGGAGCACTCTGCAGGGGAGGAGGAGCACCTCTGCAGGGGGGAGGAGGAGGAGCACCTCTGCAGGGGAGGAGGGGGAGCACCTCTACAGGGGAGGAGGAGCACCTATGAAGGGGAGGAGGAGCACCTATGCAGGGGAGGAGGAGCATCTCTGCAGGGGGGAGGAGGAGCACCTTTCCCAGGGTAGGGGGAGCACTTCTCTGCCAGGCATATCACAGGCTAAACAGCCACCAGCTGCCCCCGCACACCCTGGCAGTGCCCTGCAGCCTCCGTCACGCTTACTCACATCTTGTAACTTGGGCATTTGTGTGGAATAATGATATATGGGGGGGGAGTGCCTAGTGGAGCTCCCAGGCTCGGGTGTCAGCATGAGAGAATTGAAATCCCACAGTCAGGCCACGCCCCTCGCACTGTGGCTCACCCTGGACCCAGCCGCCTAGCTCCAGATGCAGGTCTTCCCGTAGAACAGTTTCTGTGACCATGAGCCCCTCATCCATCACATTTCTCCAGAGCCAGACACGACACACTTCATGTGGATCTGACCATGTAGAAATCAGTCCTGCCCTGCAGTCTGTCACTGAAAAGCTATTTCTGGGCTGGGGAGATGGCTCAGGGGTTAAAGCCTCTGCCCTGCAAGCAGAAGGACATGAGTTCAGATCCCATGTGAAAATGCTGGAGATATGGCAGCAAACTGTAATTCCGGCCCTGGACAGCCTAGACTGGGAAAACCAGAGCAAAGCAATAAGGAGGTAAAGCGATCCAAGATGATTCCCAAAGTCATCTTGGCATCCACAGGCATCCACGCTCAAGTACACTCTGAGGCGTGCGCATGCGCTTGCATACATGCACCCACGCACCCACGCGGCGCGCGCGCGCGCACACACACACACACACACACACACACACACACACACACACACCACTTCTCCCCCACAGAAGTAGCTGCTGAAAACCTTCCCGGGAAGTCTCTGGAGGCGGAAAGAAGCAAGAAGCCGAGCTGACCTTGTACGGCTCAGTGTCAGAGCTTCGCCCTTCTGGAGCCTGCCTGGTTTCTCCCTTTATTCTGCTTGACTGCAGAGGAAACTCACAGGTTTTGCCAAGGTGAGAATCTCACCCATTAGGAAGAAAATCTCACTTCAAACTAAGCTAAACCAGCTTCCCCTGGAGACGTTCCAACTGCTTCACAAACTCATGTCAGGCTCCAAACAGCAGACGCTCATCATTAATTCTTTCTGGATGAGAGATGGCATGGAGAATCTTGGCCATGCCAAACTAAAATATTTTTTTAATGTCCAAGGGTAAAGCAAAGGAAAGACTTTGAAAGCATTGGACAAAACAGACATGACCAAAAATGAAAGAAGGAACCATATATAAAATATCCAAAAAAGGAGAGTGCTCCTTCCATCAGCTTGGAGGTTGTACCCGGCGTCCCGTGGCTGAGGCCACGCTGCTTGTGCAGAGGCTTCTCCACTGGAAGGGACTGGGCGACCAAGCAACGCGCCGCCTTCCCTTGGGGACCCCGCCGTGCCAACATCCTAGCAGCTTCGCCTTGGGACCCTAAAGGTCCCTTTTCTGACTCAACAGTGAGCGCCTCACCATGCTGGTCTGCTGCATCACCAGGTGGGGCTCCACGGTGGGGCACAGCCCAGCACCCCGTCTGGGGACAAAGCGGTGGCCTTCAGAATGCCAATTCGCCCAAGTTTAAACCAAAGCAAACATTTGCGCCCAAGCACAGAGACAGCGTCTTATCTTCAACAGAACCGTCGTCAAGTGAGCTGCAGCCCAATTCAAGAGCCCTGCGACCCACCCAGCACCCCTCTGCCCTTCCCGTGAGCTGTACGTGACTGGCCGCCTCCGTGGACAGCGTGACCTCCTGACCTGGCGTTCTGGGACCTTCAGGAGGCGCTGGGGAAGAAAAACAGAGAGGAGACCTAGGAGACCTCCAGGGTCCCCTCCGCTTGGAGGCCCCCACCTGGGCTGGACCGTGAACTGTGTTCTCACTATCTCTGTCTTCAGAATTCTGTTCCCACGGGAGGCAGAGGACAGAGCCACCAAGCACAGGACGATCCCGGCCCAGAGGCGAGGAAGATTCCCCCCCCCCCCCCCCCCGCCCCACAAGGCCGCAGTTCACGTTCTATTCACCGAGGGAGTTGGAAACTTCTTTCGGTCCTGCTTTTTCTAGGAAAGCACAAGGCTTTTAAATACTCATGGTAATTTCTGAGCTCTGATTATAGGTTACCTTGCTGTGTAAGCTAGGTCTGAAGCATATTTATTAAACATTATGTCTGAATACCTACTATAATTACCAGAAACCTATTCTACACAGTTGAGAAACTATCAGACACCGAAGCCGGAGCCCTTCAGAACACAAACGTATTTGCCCTTCCAGCCAGCAGCTGGGTGGGTTCGAAAACACCAAGCTGAATAGGTAACTCACGTTAGAATGAAAATTACAAATTTCCAACTTTATTCTGCATTGCCTCGATGTGTGCAGAAAATGTAATTCTTTCAGAGTTCAGGAGAGCCGGGGAATGTCTTCCCAGATGACTGGACACAATCCGTCCTGGACCTTTCCAGCGGGGGATCTCACCTCGCACACACCAGCTCACGCGCAGTGGGCACTGACCAGGTTTTTGAAGAGCGCCGTCAGCTCCTTGGTGAACACCGAGAACTTCAAGAACGCGCTTCCTAAGTCCGGGTCGTCTCTGCACACACAGTTGCCACCAAACTTCTCCAGAGCCTGGGTGTACTGCTCCTCGTTTTCCACGTGTGCTGAAAGAGCAAGGGGGACTATCAGGCTCTGAGCACCCCATTCCTGGGCCACTCGGTTGGGAACACAACCCGGTGCATTCCAAGGATGCACGAACATCACAGGAAAGCCCAGGTACAGGGACAGCGACAGTGTGGGTATCCCCTGAACCAACCCCTTGCAGGGCACAGTCCCCCAAGCCACAGAGCGGAGACGAGAGAGAGAGCCCCACCCAGAACTCACGGCCTGCAGCGCACCAGGATGCTACCAAAGACACCCCACCTTCGTGAAGACACCCCATCCTCCCCTTTCCAGCGTGTACCCTGGGCCCAGTCACCACAGAAGCCCTTGGTAAAGGGCTCAAGTTGTCTCTCAGAAACTCAGCAAGAGATGCTGGTGCCACCCCGGGAAAACTCAGGCCACACCTTGGTCACCTCCTAACTGAGCAAGGACTAACTCGTCCGCCATGTTTGTCTGTCTGTCTGTCTGCCTGCCTATCTGTCTCTGTCTCCTCCATGTCACCTCTGTCCAAGGCTCTCCCTTTTCTGGCTCCTAGTCACCTACCTACCAGGTTTCCCTCCAGTCAAGATTGCCCTATGCGAGGTTTCAACGATTCTGTTCTTCCGCTTACATGCTCTGCGGAAGCTGTTCGGTGCGCTCTAATTTCCTGCGAGTGCAGAGGGGCGGGTGGGGCTGTGGTCATTGTCCCTCGTGCACACAAACCACAGACAATGTCACCAGGAGTGAACACCTGCCTCTGGCACCCAGCTCAGTGGCTTTCCGCCCCTCCTGGACAGAGGCCGCAATTCTGGCTCTGGTGGGCAGAGAAGCAATCCACGACCATTCCCGAAGTCACCCTTGGCCCTCCACAGGAACAGCGACACACACACACACACACACACACACACACACACACACACACACACAGTTTACCTTGCTGAAACTAAGAGTACCCAAGTGCTCCAGTTAGATACAGTGTCAACCACTGAGAATCAAGCTCCTACGCGCTCTTATGAAGAGCTATTTAACCAGCACCTCTGAGCAGGCCTGTGGGAAACTGTCTAACTGATAAAGGAATTCAGAGCCGACAGTGGTGGGACAATTCCCGGGCAGACGGGTAAGGATGGACAGAGCTGGTCCGGTACTTTGACGCACTGACAGGTGGAAAGTACGCTCCCCTAAGTTGCTTGGTCTTGTGAAGAAACTGAGTGAAGAGTTAGATTTTCAAATTCCGTTTTGCAGCCCTACTTCCGTGCCTAATGTGACACGTGTGGTGAGCGGAGGGGCAGGCCCCTTTCCGACCACATGCTATTTCTCAGCCATCTCGAAGTTCGTGGTCAAGACACAGGCAGGTCCAGGGTGGTTTCGGCTCGGAACCCGGGACCACAGCAGACATCTGGCACTGGATCACACGCTGGGTGGGACAGGCAAGCTTGTCGTCTGCCAGCCCCAGTCTCTGAAGGTTGCTGGCCGCCCAAGGATGCCAAGGCGGAGGTGCCCCATCCCGCTTTAAATGGGTATAGAGCATCTTGTCTCCCTGGTCAGTGGACTGTGCTCTCACTCAAGCTTACTACACACCCTGTGTCTGCATCTCCGTGGGCCGCTCAGAAGACTGCGAGGAAAGCAAACCCACTGTACTGCATGCTGACTGGCCGCCCCATGCCACCCCAGCACTGGCAACTTTCCACAGAGAACCGAAACCACTCAAGTGTCTTTATCTTTCTTTTGCCAAAAACAAACTTAAAATAGGAACCTAAAATAAATATCTTGGGAATCAGATTACTGGAAAGATCCCAAACTGGGTCTATCAGCTTTTATTTACAGAATCGTAAAAGCTGCTCTGTGAGGAAGTGGTTCTCACTTCCCCCAAGTTCAAATGCAAATTTTACCCCCGGGTCTCATTAATAAGCCAGACTCTCTCCTCTGGCAGAGGCAGGGAAATGAGAACCTAAATGAGACCCTGCTTCTCCCTGCTCTGCCCCAACACCCACGCCTGCTCGCTCACCTCACGGCACGCCCCTCGCACACACACCCGCCGTGCAGCCCGCAAGCACCGGCACACACAGTGTTGAGGCCAGGGTGGTCGGGTCTCACCGTGTACTTTTCAGTTTCCTGATTCTGTTACTTTAATGTTGTATATCAAGAAGGCTCTATGCATATGGTTTAAATAGAAGTTCCTACACTCAAAAAGATAAAAGGCGCCTGCTTTACTCTTTCTCTCTCTGTCTCTCTCTCTCTCTCTCTCACACATACACACACTCCCCCATCAGACAGATCAGTGTCCCCGATGGTGTTAACAAAGAGGCACATGGGGGTCTCCAGCAGTTTACCTTCAACTTCAGACACCACTGCCACAGCAGAGGGTCTCACGGGTCTCCCACCTACCCTGACCTTCATTTCAAACGCTTCACTCACTTTCCGGCCTGGTGACAGGGTGTGGCAGTGAGCTGGCGTGGGACAAGGACACGGATGCTCTTAGGAGCAGAGATGGCTGTGGAGGGAAAGGGACGGCGAGCACGTGCCAGTCACCTGCATTGTGCAGCACTGGGCGAGTCCTGAGCGCCAGGCAGCAAGAAGAGGGCATGGGGTGGAGGGGTCAAGGGCAACAGAAAGCCCAGGGGCCCCGTGGAGCCCCAGGCGTTCGGCCGCCGCCAACGCTGCTATTGCAAAGCTCCTGTTGGGTGGAGCTCTCAACTCTGGAACAGAGCCAGCAACACATCACACGGCAGTGCTGCATCTCCCGGCCCACTTCAGACTCACCCTTAGCCACGGCTGGCGCTGCCACCCCAAGAATCCTGAGAGATGACTACCCTGAGGCCGCTCCCTCTCCCCACAGACAGGCAGGATGGTGACAGCATCCGGGCACAGGGCGAGTCCTTAGGGGCTGGAGTTTCCTGGCTCTTCCAGCACAGGAACCGCCGCTGCGTGTCTCACCTGGCGCTACCGTGGCTCCAGGCTAGGACAGAGCTTACACCCTTCCGGTCAAGCCAGGCTCTCAATCAAGTGCCGCCACCACAAGGTGAACAAGGGTGTGAGGAGCTCACGCGCCCGCCCGCTGCCCCTGGACCCGGCCCCTCCTGCTGCTCAGCACACCCTGACCACTGAGGAGCGAGCACAGGGTGGCACGGCCCAGCCACCCAGGGAGCTGGCACGGAGCATCCAAGGGATTCTCCCCAGTGGTGAACTGCACGCTGCACTGCAGACGATGTGACCACTAATATCAAATGCACATCACAGGTTCACACAGGCATCTCATGCGCTCTCGCACCGACAGCTGAGCGTGTCTCGAAGTCTTACACAGGTACACCTGTGCTGCATTTGTGCCAAACGATTTCAAGAGAAAGCTATGTCTTAAGGTCTAGATTAATCCCACTGCCTGGCAGGGGTCTCTCCCTGTGGCCTCCCAGGGGAACGGAACTGTTTTTAGACTTCATGTCCACAATCAGACCAGATGAAAGACTGAGAACAGTTTTCCATTTCCCAGCTGGGTGGTCCATATTAAACATCCAAAAAAGTTTGTGGCATGAGAACCCCATTTATTTGCAAGAATCTATTCTAAGGAAGAGCCAAGGTTATCAGAAATGCGCACACAGGATGATTTGCAGAGTGAAAGTGACATGTAAGGAGCGCCAAGGAGCGGAGAGGGCTGAAAGCCAGGACACCTGCACAACAGAACATGAGGTCAGCTTCTGACTTCTTTTCTTCATGTGTATGTGCATGGATGCATGCGTGTGCTTGTGTGTTTTGCATCTGCATGTGAGTGGAGGCCCAGGGTAATATTGAGTCTCTGATTAAACCCAGAACTTGCCATTACAGCTAGTCTAGCTAGCCAGTTTGTACTGATGACTCCTATACTCTGCCTTTCAGGGATCTGGGAATCCGAACTCGGGTCCTTTTGCTTGTAGGGCAAGGTCTTGAACCAGTGAACCATACAATCTTCATGCCAAGAAAAAATAAATCCCTGCCAGCCAGTTGGGTCACTGTAGCCCCACCCCCACCCCCACCCTCATGCCTAACAAAAAGCACTGGGACCCATCTTCAGGGAAGAATTTATGTGAGCAAGACTGTGTTGGGAACATAGGGTGGACCAGGCGTCTCTGACGAGACCTGGTTCCCTCCCAATCAGCCAATACCATGAGCCTATTTCCATGTCAAACCTTCATCATCAGACCAGTGCACCCATCAAAGCCGACCAGTGCACCCATCAAGGCCAACCAGTGCACCCATCAAGGCCAACAGTGCACCCATCAAGGCCTCCTGCTGCCCTGGTGCTTGTAGAGTCTGGCTGTGGTCAGTCTGGCTGCGGTCAGCACAGGCCTTTAGCGGGGGTAGCTAGGATAGAGGCACACTTCCTATGCTCAGAGTACACAGACATCCACAGTCACGCGAGTTTTCATTCTGCACTTCCCAACATCCATCATCTTAAATGAAAAAATCCAGTCGTGTGGGACGTGGGCTACATTAATGAGCACAAACATTCCTAAAACAGGCCCCGCCCTCAAGGAGCAAGCGTCCAATCAGAAAGACACGGGCCTGTCCATTCAACACAGACGCTATAGAAACAGCGCGGCACTTAGAAGCAGCACAGGGCTTGGTGATGGCAGAGGCTGGGCAGGGGAAGCAGCCAGGGGAGGGTCCGGCAGGGCCAGGGGATGAAGGACTCCATCTAAGCAGGGGGGCAACGGGAAGGGAAGGGAAGGGAAGTCACATCTGTTAGGAGGGGCTGGAGCTGGGTGTGAGGTGGGCTTGTGTTACCAGCACGCAGCCACCCGGCGGAAGGAGCAGTGGGAGAGAGGCCAGCTGTGCCACCCAGCACAGACCAGCGCGGGCCTCAGAATGAGACCCCGAGACAAAAAGGGGAGCGGATGTGGAAGCAACACGATGCTACAGCTTGCAACGGGCTAACACACACCTCAGCCAGCCAGCACGCAAGCGACATGTGGGGGTCAGGCACACGGGACACAGCAGGAGGCGGGGGCAGCCCAGCAAGAGGAAGGCGGGGAAGCGACCATGGGCTCTGGCAGGTCCACCCTGAGAACTTAGCACAGGACAGAGGCTGAGCTGCCAGCCGCCTGACTCGCGGAGGGACTCTCCTGCCGCGTCCTGGGGCCGCCCGGGGCAAGGGGGCGGGGTGGCCGTCGGGAGCTGCGGGTCCCAGGTTTCTGGTGCAAAGCTGGGAGAGGAAGCAACTTTTGCAACCCTGCCGCCAGCGTCAGCTCTGGGCTGGCAACGCGATGTGACTGGACCGGGCGGCTGTGTCCTGGGCTGCTCCGGGTCTTCCTCACACCGAGGCACAGCCCCCAGTACGCCCAGTGACGACTGGGTGCTGACCCCCGGCCGAAGCGAGGAGTCTCTGGGGTCAGCCACAATGTCTGAAAAGTCACACTGCTCCCCTGCCGGGAGACCCACACAGGTGAGTGGCCCTTCATCCACACACCAGCAGACCAAGTGACAGTTCAGGATCTCTGCAGGCTCGTGTGGCCAATGCTTCACGCGAGGACACGAGCCCTCAGGCGACCATGTCCATCTGTGAAGTGGGGAGGACTGGACCGCTGGTTCTTCACCTTCCAGCCCTGGAGATGCCCAGACGAACTGTAAGAAGGTTCTGGGTGGTCTCCTGGCATAGTTTTGTTCGTACAATGCTCAGGACGCATATGCCCCACTGAGTCCCGAGCCAGGTTCTGAAGAACCTGTGAGTCAGACGGTGCTTCCGCTCTAAGTCACGGCCTTGGCATGCGATTGGACCCGCCGTCCCGTGAGCAACATGCCAATCACTGCTGACAGGACACCGCAAGGCACCTGTGTACATCCCAGTCATTGCTTTAACCAGCTGAGAGACAGACAGACAGACAGACAGACAGAGCTGCCAGGACCACAGGACTATAAACATGACTGAGTCTTCAGGTTCCGGTCTCCACCCCTCCAGGAAGCTTCTGGAACCTTCAAGGATCCTTCCAATGAGAAGCTCACTTGGACGCTGCTCACCCAATCACCGCAGACTTGAGTTGACACTTGCTCTTGGGACAGCCCCTCAGAGAGGAACAAGTCCCTGGCGCCTCCCCTGGAGAAGGACCTCCGCTTGCCCTCTTCCCCATTTTCCCAAAACAAAAAGTCCAGGATTCTTCAGATCCACTCCCTCCCTCTGCCCCTACATCCTCGTAATGGGCTTCCTTCGCTCTGAGCCTCTTCTTACAGGGCTGCTTTTAGGGCTCAGTCATCAGCAGTGACCTCTGCAGATGCAGCGGGGTCACCGTGACCCCCAGCACACGTGTTGACTCACACTGAACGTGACATCAACCAAAGCCACAGAAGAACCTGTGCTCAGGAGGACCGGAGTGTGCCTCAGTCTGGCTCTGACTTTGCGCCAGGCACGGCTACAAGGGTCAAGAGGAGAAGCTGCGACACTGGGCCAAGTGAAGACCAGAGCAGCTCGGATGCTCACCAGCAAGGACCCCTCGCTCTGCGCCCCGCCCCTCGCTCTGCGCCCCGCCCCTCGCTCTGCGCCCCGCCCCTCGCTCTGCGCCCCGCCCCTCGCTCTGTGCCCCGCCTGTGGCTGTAGGATCACTTGTATGGAAAGGATCCATTCAGCACAGATCTGGGCCAATGACAAGTATCCCACGAGCAACAGACACAGACCAAGAGGCGATAGACGATGATTCTACCATCAACCTTCAGACACTGTGCAGGACATCAGCAGGGGCTGCGACATTGCCTTGTCCACAGAAACACGCACGTATATTTTGTTCCCTGAGTCTTACTGCCTGAGAATTTTGTCATAAACCTTTGTCCTCCAGAGGCCCCATGACCATAACCCAAGCAAGCTGATGCTGGTTTAGAGGCAGGCTTTGGATGTCACTGTGACGAGCTAGGGACAAACAACACAATGAGCATCTTTGTGCAAGGATGTCCTTCCATACAGAAATTTTTTTTGCATGATGTGTGTGTGTGTGTGTGCAAAAGGGCATTTGAGTGTGCATGCTTGTAGAGATCCAAAGGTGACATTGAGAATCCCCTGGACTGCTCTACCTGCTTATTGTTTTGTTCTGGGTTTCCCAGGCGCTGCCATTTCTGCCTGGCGCTTTTATGTGGGATCTGGGAGCCGAACTGAAGTCCTTTTCTGCCAGGCAGAGGCTTTTTAACCCCTGAGCCTTCTCTCCAGATTTACATTTCTTTGGCGTATACTGCCCAGCGGTTTTCTACACTGCTTCCAATGCCTTCCCCTGTGTGTTTTGAGCACCACGGCCATGCTGCAAGTGCCTCGCAGCTGTCTTGCCACTGGGACATTACCTCAGATCAGCCATTTCCTCGAGAACAAGCAGAAAATCAGGCCAGACACAGCATGTTTTTAGCAGGCAATCAAACCACTTCCTAAACTATTACATATTTCTTTTCGAACCATTCTGTGCTAATTATAAGTCATAAAGTAGTTCTCTGTAGTAATTTTAAGCTTGCTTTAATATCCTACTGTAGTTAGCAGATCAGACAACTGGGAAGAACACACACGCATGAGACATGAAGTCTCACTTTCCTCCTGTGAGTGGAAGACAAGACCTCCAGGGCCTCAGCAAAAGTTAGCATCTCTTCTTCTGTACTGTTCACTTCAAGGATGAGAGAGTTTCCCCAGACCTCCAGTCTGAGGGGGCCCCACCCCACCTCCACAGCGGAGATTCTAGAAGGGAACAAAAACCTCGTCCCCTTTCCTCTTGAGGGGCATGAATGTTCCCACCCACTATATGTCAGACACAGATGAAAAATGTTAGCTTCAGTTTCCCGGCAGGGAGAAACATACGCACACACGCATGCACACCTTTAAACCAAAACACAGCTTGGGAAATTTAGACTTACGGTTTTAAAATTAATATAAACTGGGGTTTTTACAAGCTCAGACACAGTCCACTGAATGGGAGAAAACTACAGAAACACCTTCTTAACGAAAATCACCGTAACGACTGCTTTGGCAAACCTGCTATAAGACTTCCAGAAAGTACTGGGGTTTGTCATCCTTTCTGACAGGAGTAAACTTAATTACTTGCATTGCATAAGAAAGCCACTGCTTAATAGATGTAGGGGACACACTGATACTCTATGGGCCCAGTACAGACTTTCAAGTAGGAGGGCTTTCTAAGGTAGAAGTCTCAAAGACCAGCTCTACCCATGGGGCACTGTTTAAATAACAAATATTCAGACTTGAAGAACCAGAAATTCTGCAGGTGGAGTCCAGCCATGGTTGTAACTAGACCCCTGGGTGTACACTAAAATTTCAAAAGCATCACTATTAAGGCAGAGGCGAGAAAACTAGAGAGGAAGTGTCTAAGGCTTTGAAGGTTAAGAGGCCATACTGAAGTTAAGTTGAAGGAAGACAGTAAAAACCACTGAGGCCCAGGCAACACAGACACGGGTGGCCACACTCAGCTGCGTTCCCAGGCACCGCACGCCTCTTTCCATACAGATCCACGGAATTCATGCAGCAGCGTCCAGTGTCTGCTGTAAGACAACCACCCGTGTCAACATTATCACTTTCCTCTCCCACACCAGCACAGCACTGTGGACCCAGAGTAGAAACATGACGTGGTTCAGCTGAGAATTTATTACCATTCTAACTGCTACCTCTGCGTATTTCCCTTCTCAGTGTAGCCATGGCAGGAACACACGGGAAGTACATCAACAGCTGTATGTATACCCAGAACTCCACCTGTCATGTGTTCACGTGCCTCACCAACGGGTCTCTGAATGACACTGTTAACACCACCACTTTACACCTCAGGGAACGAGGCTTAGAAGAATTAAAACTTCCCCCAATATTACAGATGTCTCAAGTGCCACCGCTAGCTTACTTTGCATTTATGTAGTGTGTGTGTGCACGTGTATGCATGTGCAGGCAAGCGTGTGACGTGGTGTGCACGTGGAAGTCACAGGCAACTCTGAGGAGATGGTTTTCTCCCTAAGCCCACCTTGCAGGCGCCGGGGATGGAACTCAGGTCTCCAGGATTGCTACCAGCACCTTTACCTGCTGAGCTGTTTCGCCAGCCTGCACAAGTAGCTGTTAATCCAGGCTTCTAATTTGGATGGTAACAATCATGATGGAGCCTTACTACAGACTATACCAAGTCCTAGAATTAGTCCCTGGCTTAAAGGGCATGCATGCAGCTGATCAAAGAGAGAGGTCTAAAATCATAAAATAATTGGAGATCCAAAAATAACATAAAGTTGTGGAAACAACAGAAAGCAGTATTTAAAGAGTTAACAACATCTAAATATTAGGGACTCTTTAACTTATGGCTTAACAGCAGAAGTAGGAATGATTCACCCCCAACAATGTTCCGAAGATTTGATGGTGCAGCCCTTAGCTCCAGATGCCCACATTCTAATTTGTGACTGTTATGCAACCTGGTAAAGAGAAATGTGATTGCAGATGAATTAAACTTGACCAAATCGATTAAATTTGAGATGAAGAGAGCATACTGGATTATGGCGGTGGGGGCTGCCTAAGCGTGAAGAGGAGGCAGGAGACGCAGCGCCTGGACAGCAGCTCCCTGCTTAAGTACTGAACACGAAGCCCTCACCGTGTCTATCAGGAGATGGGGCCACCGAGAATCCTTAGGGTCAGATGAACCCATGAGGGTGCGGCCCTCACAACAGCACCGTGCCCCTCTGAGAAATGACCCCGCCAGCCATCCGCCGCCTCATCAGGGCCTTCTAGCCCCAGAGCAGGGAGAAAATAACTTTCTCTTGTTCAAGTTGCAGACGTGATATTTTGTCATGGCAACCAGGCAGGCTGTTAAAGGGTGACATGTGAGAAGACGCCATTGGCCATTTTCTGACTTTGTAGATATAAAAAGGGGCCAAGAGCCAAGGGACACGGGCGCCTCTAGTAAAGACAGGCAAAGACAGAGGTTCCCCAGAGCCACCAGAAAAGAACCCTGAAATGCCTTGACCAAGGTCGCACTTCCCGGCTGCGCATCTGAACCGTGGGCTTCTGGGAGCCAAGTGTGTTGTCACGGCAGCAACAGGAATGGAACCAAGACTCTGTGTCAAGTCTCGGCTTGTCAGAAAGGGTGGGAAGGCTGGGCAGGTCACACCCAGTGGCCGGAGCAGGGACGAGAGTGGGAACGTCACCGTGGGCAAGGAAGCCAAGGGAAAGCTGGGGTGCAGCAAACACCCAGGCAGAGCACAAGGTCAGAAGGCAACGGTCCAGGACGAGTCAGGACAGTCTGATGGCCTGCGAAACCAGAAGAGGAGGCGGGCAGGCCGAGGCACAGATCTACATCATCTCCGCGTTCCTTCAATCACACTCTCAATGGCCCTGGGCAGCTACGCGCTCCGACACGAACTCAAGAGGACTTGGAGCAGGAAGCCATCTTGCTCCTGGTCCACTACAGCAGCCAAGGGCCTGAGCCTCCCTGAAGGCGCCCAAATGCGTCTGATGACTAGTCCTCAAGTCTCGTCTCCCCTTGGTCTCCGCTCCTAAATATGCCCCAAAGAACATGCTACGAAAAGCAGTTCGAGAGACTTCGGAACTGCTGTAAATGATGTCGGCAACTTGGAAACTGAATCTGTCTTGACGCGCTTTTGAGCAGACAGCACCTTCCCTGAACAAAGATTTCAGGTGAGCATTCCGAGTCCCCTGCCCTTTGAAAGATCCAAGGTTGTCCTAACAACACGTGTGCAAGAAGACAAGAATAGAAGATCCTCGTGGGCCAGGTGGCCGCCAGCCTGCTGGGCCTGGTGTCTCAGGATGCAGACTGGACACGACTCAGCACTGCACTGTGCACTGACCCCCCAGCCCTGCCGGCAGCAACCTCAGTAGAGAAAAGAGGGCAAAACGCTGTGCACGAGGAGGGACCCCAGGCAGCTGGCCTGCGTCCAGGTGATTCGCGGACCCGACTCCTGCCCCCCAACATGAGCGTCCCAGCTTCAGAGGCACACGAATTTGGAAAAGGCTAAGAGCATGTCCCTCGTGATCCACGGACATTTATAACCTTCGGGCTGGTTCTGAAGGCCAGAAATCTGTTTATTTGTGCTTTGTCCCCATTTCCAGGCAGTCTTGACGTCCCTGCGGGCCTTCCTCGTCTTTCCCATGCTCTGGATGGACCTCTCTTCCAAGTGCACAATAGGGAAATGCTGGCGAGGGTGATCAGTGGGTGAGAGTGTTTGCCGTGCAAGCATGAGGACCTGAGTTCAAATCCCCAGCGCGCATGTAACCTCAGCACTGTGGCAGCAGGACAGGGGTGGGTGGTGTAGTGGGGAGCGAGGGGGAGGAGGAGGAGGAGGGGAGACGGGATGACTGATGGGGCTTGGTGGCTGCCCGCAGGCTCCAGGTGCAGTGGAGAGGGACAGTGTGGACACGCGCGTCTCCCCTGGCCTCCATGTGCACGTGGGTGCAAGCACCATCTACTCCCCGTCTCCCCCACGCCACCCCAACACTGCCAGATACTCAGGCTTCAAACAGAGAGAGCTTGGCTGGGTCCATGTTCTCAACACCTCCAGGGAGGAGGTGAAGAATGAGTTTTGTGGCACATGCTCAGTGAGACAGGTCAGCGAGGCCAATGAGACAAGCGTAAACCTCATCGAGGCCGCCCCCAGGCACACGCTTGAGGCGCAGTGCTGTGGGTGCGGGGCGGGAAGGGGGGGCACCTCCACACAGCCCTTCCGCAGTCTGCCCGCACACATGCAGTTAACACACAAATTATTTTCTTTTTGTCTCTGATAGAACCAACCTTCTGACGTGATTATAAAATCATTTTTTAATCTGACTGAAATAAAAATATATATGTGAGCATAATCAAATTATAAACCCAAAGGGTCCAAACAAGTGTGATTTTTGAAAATATCTCCCTGGGCATTTAGTGAGCTGCGACATCTTGAAGACACCAGCTTGCCGGAGCCCCTCCCGGCAGGCGGCAGCCTTGGTCCTGAACAGCCAGTGGGCACAGACAGCCCTGAGCTCAAAGAGGAGGCATCTTGGGAAAGTTCAAAGCCCTTGGGAACAGCCTCGCCCCGCTGCCACACAGGCCCCTCTTGCCAACCACAACGACGCACAGGAAGCACAGTACACGGCCATTCAGCAATAAAACATCTCTCTGTCATTTGCTCTCCGAAGGAACGGAGCCGCCCTCCACCCCCGCGAGCAGGTCGAGACTCGGCCTATCCTCTGCTGGGGCGGGCAAGGCCGGGGCTCTTCTGGAAAGAATCACTTCCGTTAGAGGGCGTCCCTGGGGGTCTTGCACGTCTTCTGTGAACTGTTCCTGAACACAGGAGGGTAACACCACCACTGTGGGTGGGCCCGGCCTCTTGGTCTCCCCGCCGCGTGGCCTGTGCAGCCCTTGGGGACTGAGCCGACAGCAGCTCCTGGAGCCCAGGCTTACGCTGGTGCGAACGTCTAGATTGTTCCACAGCCTGCTGACACCGTATCGCCACGGGCATTCCCTGCCTTCCTGCTCTGCCAGAAGAGACGCAGCACAGGGCGAGGCAGACGCAGCAGAAGTCACGGGGCTGAGTCCCCCAAATCCACTTGGCAGCTCCCTGGCTCTGCCACCCAGCAGTTCCCTTCCTTGTCTCCCAAGGCTGCCATCTTTTTTGAATGCAATTACACTGCTTTGGTAATTTTTAGAAAATGTTTCCATCACCCACAGCATTTGTGCGGGGCAGACCTGCCGCCCATCCATGCCGCTGGTCATCTTTAAGCCAAACACTGCAAAGAGTTTGCTGTTTTAAAACAGGGCTCCACGTGGCCCAGACTGGCTTTAACCCTGCTTCCTCTTCTGAGTCTTGGGGGTACAGGCGTGTCTCACCAAGTCCTAGCTACGCGGTGCTAGGGACTAAGCCCCTGGGATTCGTGTGGTAGGCGAGCGTTCTGCCAGCTGATCACTGAAGTGATCATGTACTTATCCTTCTCTTCCTGAGCTAGGACAGGCGAGAACTGGAGAAGTGAGAAATGAAAAGAGAACTCTGGGGTGACCTGTGACACAACCCAAACAGAGGAATGACGAGCTCCATCCCCTACAGCCAGTGCGAGCTCGTGGTGGGCACACGGAGGGCACCAGTGCGAGCTCGTGTGGGCACACGGAGGGCTAATCCAGACAACCGGCAGGGGTCCCAGCCCACTCACAGCGAAGGTGGTCACTGCGACCTGCAGGGCTTCAGACGCAACATCCCACCCAGAGACACCCGGGAAGAACGGGGACTCACCCAGCCCTGAGATGTTTATCGCCTTCACGGATTTCTTCATTTTGTAAAGCACCATCCGGTCCACGTCCAAAGCCTGAAATACAGAGAACGTGTGCATTAAGTGTGCTGGCACCTAGACAGTAGTGACTACACAGCACTCGTGAAAGAGACTTCAGGGGGCCCTGCTGGCCACCAGGCCACAGACTGATTCTTGGGGCTGAGGCCCAGCGTGCAAGACCAGCCGCAGCTGAGGGCTGATGACCGACGGCCACTCCCGGGTCTTGGTCTGCAGCGAGCTTCCTCTGCCCACCTGCAGGACACAGCGTCCCGCGGCGAGGTCGGTGAACCTGGACGAGTGGCTCCCGCCACATGCAGGCTCCTCCTGAGTGACAGACGTCTAGGGTAGCGGTGATGGAGGGGTGAAACTAGTACCCTTCGCCACAGAGAACGTCCAAACCAGTGGGCTCGGGGCACAGCCAGGCCACAGACCTGCATGACACACACATGGCCAGACTGCTAGCAGGTAAACCCTCTGTGGGTGTGTGAATCTGTCAGCTGTTAGAAGGCGCCCCTTCCTCACATCCTGACATCCTCACACCCCACCCCTGCCATGAACTTCAGATTTCTCTTTCAGAACCAGCAGTAACACCTCGGCAGGGCTGAACGCTTAAACAAACACACTTATAAATTTAATATCCGGTGGATATTTGTCACACAGTGGCCGTTCACGGCACTGACAATGCCTGTAGTGAGGGGAGGGAGAGACCACTCAGCCTAGACAGGCGGCCAGGCCAAACCGAGGCTGCTGCTCTGACTTGGCAAAGACCTGCAGGGATGTGTGTAGTTCATCGCCCGGCAGACAGAGCCCCGGGTAATGCTGACTGTTTAAACACTGCAAAGACCCTCATTAGAAACTGAACACAGCACCTCGGCGTGACACAGCCTGGCTCCCAGCCCTCCCAGCCCACCTCGCTCCCTTTCCAAGGGGTTTTAGCAGCAGCCGGTAAGTCCTAATTCTAACACCGCAATGGCTCTTTCTCTGGATGCTGAAAACAGATGAGACTGGAACTGACCGCAGGGAAATGATCACCAGGCACCAGGCCTCAGACGCAGCACTTACAGTCCACGTCACACCACTGTGGGTCCGTCCAAACCACAGGACGTAGTCCACGGAGTAAACTCTAAAGTACGTCAAGACATGGGAATCAGACCTGGGCCTTGCAGCACCCTGCCACTGGGTACCCCACTTATCTATCCCTGCCACTGGGTACCCCACTTATCTATCCCTGCCACTGGGTACCCCACTTATCTATCCCTTTCACTGGGTACCCCACTTATCTATCCCTTGCCACTGGGTGCACCCCACTTATCTATCCCCTGCCACTGGGTACCCCACTTATCTACCCCTGCCACTGGGTACCCCACTTATCTACCCCTGCCACTGGGTACCCCACTTATCTACCCCTTTCACTGGGTACCCCACTTATCTATCCCTGCCACTGGGTACCCCACTTATCTATCCCTGCCACTGGGTACCCCACTTATCTATCCCTTTCACTGGGTACCCCACTTATCTATCCCCTGCCACTGGGTGCACCCCACTTATCTATCCCCTGCCACTGGGTACCCCACTTATCTATCCCTTTCACTGGGTACCCACTTATCTCTCCCCTGCCACTGGGTACCCCACTTATCTATCCCCTGCCACTGGGTACCCCACTTATCTATCCCTTTCACTGGGTACCCCACTTATCTATCCCCTGCCACTGGGTACCCCACTTATCTATCCCTTTCACTGGGTACCCCACTTATCTATCCCTGCCACTGGGTACCCCACTTATCTATCCCTGCCACTGGGTACCCCACTTATCTATCCCTTTCACTGGGTACCCACTTATCTCTCCCCTGCCACTGGGTACCCCACTTATCTATCCCCTGCCACTGGGTACCCCACTTATCTATCCCTTTCACTGGGTACCCCACTTATCTATCCCCTGCCACTGGGTACCCCACTTATCTATCCCTTTCACTGGGTACCCCACTTATCTATCCCTGCCACTGGGTACCCCACTTATCTATCCCTGCCACTGGGTACCCCACTTATCTATCCCTGCCACTGGGTACCCCTACTTATCTATCCCCTGCCACTGGGTACACCCCTACTTATCTATCCCTTTCACTGGGTACCCCTACTTATCTATCCCTTTCACTGGGTACACCCCTACTTATCTATCCCCTGCCACTGGGTACACCCCTACTTATCTATCCCTGCCACTGGGTACCCCACTTATCTATCCCTGCCACTGGGTACCCCCACTTATCTATCCCTTTCATTAGGTACACCCCTACTTATGTATCCCTGCCACTGGGTACCCCTACTTATCTATCCCCTGCCACTGGGTACCCCACTTATCTACCCCCTGCCACTGGGTACCCCACTTATCTATCCCCTGCCACTGGGTGCCCCTACTTATCTATCCCTTTCACTGGGTACCCCTACTGATCTATCCCCTGCCACTGGGTACCCCCACTTATCTATCCCTTTCACTGGGTACCCCACTTATCTATCCCCTGCCACTGGGTACCCCACTTATCTATCCCTTTCACTGGGTACCCCACTTATCTATCCCCTGCCACTGGGTACCCCTACTTATCTATCCCTTTCACTGGGTACACCCTACTTATCTACCCCCTGCCACTGGGTACCCCTACTTATCTACCCCCTGCCACTGGGTACCCCTACTTATCTATCCCTTTCACTGGGTACCCCACTTATCTATCCCCTGCCACTGGGTACCCCTACTTATCTATCCCTTTCACTGGGTACCCCACTTATCTATCCCTGCCACTGGGTACCCCTACTTATCTATCCCTGCCACTGGGTACCCCTACTGATCTATCCCTTTCACTGGGTACCCCTACTTATCTATCCCTTTCACTGGGTACCCCTACTTATCTATCCCCTGCCACTGGGTACCCCACTTATCTACCCCTTTCACTGGGTACCCCCCTACTGATCTATCCCCTGCCACTGGGTACCCCTACTTATCTATCCCCTGCCACTGGGTACACCCCTACTTATTATCTATCCCCTTTCACTGGGTACCCCCTACTGATCTATCCCTTTCACTGGGTACACCCCTACTGATCTACCCCCTTTCACTGGGTACACCCCTACTTATTATCTATCCCCTTTCACTGGGTACACCCCTACTGATCTATCCCTTTCACTGGGTACACCCCTACTGATCTGTCCCTTTCACTGGGTACACCCCTACTGATCTATCCCTTTCACTGGGTACCCCCCTACTGATCTACCCCTTTCACTGGGTACACCCCTACTGATCTACCCCCTTTCACTGGGTACACCCCTACTGATCTATCCCTTTCACTGGGTACACCCCTACTGATCTGTCCCCTTTCACTGGGTACCCCCCTACTGATCTATCCCCTTTCACTGGGTACACCCCTACTGATCTATCCCCTTTCACTGGGTACACCCCTACTGATCTATCCCCTTTCACTGGGTACACCCCTACTGATCTATCCCTTTCACTGGGTACCCCCCTACTGATCTATCCCTTTCACTGGGTACACCCCTACTGATCTATCCCCTTTCACTGGGTACCCCCCTACTGATCTATCCCTTTCACTGAGTACACCCCTACTGATCTATCCCTTTCACTGGGTACACCCCTACTGATCTATCCCTTTCACTGGGTACCCCCCTACTGATCTATCCCCTTTCACTGGGTACACCCCTACTGATCTATCCCCTTTCACTGAGTACCCCCCTACTGATCTATCCCCTTTCACTGGGTACACCCCTACTGATCTATCCCCTTTCACTGGGTACCCCCCTACTGATCTATCCCTTTCACTGGGTACACCCCTACTGATCTATCCCCTTTCACTGGGTACCCCCTACTGATCTATCCCTTTCACTGGGTACACCCCTACTGATCTATCCCCTTTCACTGGGTACCCCCCTACTGATCTATCCCCTTTCACTGGGTACACCCCTACTGATCTATCCCCTTTCACTGGGTACACCCCTACTGATCTATCCCTTTCACTGGGTACACCCCTACTGATCTATCCCCTTTCACTGGGTACCCCCCTACTGATCTATCCCCTTTCACTGGGTACACCCCTACTTATCTATCCCTTTCACTGGGTACTCCCCTACTGATCTACCCCCTTTCACTGAGTACACCCCTACTGATCTATCCCTTTCACTGGGTACACCCCTACTTATTATCTATCCCCTTTCACTGGGTACACCCCTACTGATCTATCCCTTTCACTGGGTACACCCCTACTTATTATCTATCCCCTTTCACTGGGTACACCCCTACTGATCTATCCCTTTCACTGGGTACACCCCCTACTTATTCATCTATCCCCTTTCCCTGGGTCCACCCCTACTTATTATCTACCCCCTTTCACGGGTACCACCCCTACTTATTATCTATCCCCTTTCACTGGGTACCCCCCTACTGATCTATCCTTTCACTGGGTACCCCCCTACTTATTATCTATCCCCTTCACTGGTACACCCCTACTTATTATCTATCCCCTTTCACTGGTTACACCCCTACTTATTATCTATCCCCTTTCACTGGGTACACCCCTACTTATTATCTAACCCCTTTCACTGGTACCCCCTACTGATCTATCCCCTTTCACTGGGTACACCCCTACTTATCTATCCCTTTCACTGGGTACACCCCTACTGATCTATCCCTTTCACTGGGTACCCCCCTACTTATTATCTAACCCCTTTCACTGGGTACACCCCTACTGATCTATCCCTTTCACTGGGTACACCCCTACTTATCTATCCCTTTCACTTGGTACACCCCTACTTATTATCTATCCCCTTTCACTGGGTACACCCCTACTTATTATCTACCCCCTTTCACTGGGTATCCCCCTACTGATCTATCCCCTTTCACTGGGTACACCCCTACTTATCTATCCCCTTTCACTGGGTACACCCCTACTTATTATCTATCCCCTTTCACTGGGTACACCCCTACTGATCTATCCCCTTTCACTGGGTACACCCCTACTTATTATCTATCCCCTTTCACTGGGTACACCCCTACTTATTATCTATCCCCTTTCACTGGGTGCACCCCTACTTATTATCTATCCCCTTTCACTGGGTACACCCCTACTGATCTATCCCTTTCACTGGGTACACCCCTACTTATTATCTATCCCCTTTCACTGGGTACACCCCTACTTATTATCTATCCCCTTTCACTGGGTGCACCCCTACTTATTATCTATCCCCTTTCACTGGGTACACCCCTACTGATCTATCCCTTTCACTGGGTACACCCCTACTTATTATCTATCCCCTTTCACTGGGTACCCCCCTACTTATTATCTATCCCCTTTCACTGGGTACACCCCTACTGATCTATCCCCTTTCACTGGGTACACCCCTACTTATCTATCCCCTTTCACTGGGTACACCCCTACTTATCTATCCCCTTTCATTAGGTACACCCCTACTGATCTATCCCCTTTCATTAGGTACACCCCTACTGATCTATCCCTTTCACTGAGTACACCTCTACTTATTATCTATCCCCTTTCACTGGGTACACCTCTACTTATCTATCCCCTTTCATTAGGTACACCCCTATTTATCTATCCCCTTTCACTGGGTACACCTCTACCCAGGCCCTGACTTATTGAGACACAGTCTTGCCATGTAAATCTCTTACACTGAGTCACCTATTGTTCTAAAGATCACCTCTAGAATATTCCATGTTCCTACATTCTTGGAGACGTAGAAGAGGACTGGAAACCAGAACACACAAGGATCGCCACTGAAATCTCTTCCTCGCCATCTCAGCACCTTCCCTCCCAGCACTTGCTCAGGTTTCAAGGAAGCAGCACTAAGGAGTGGAGCGCATACGGTGCTTGGCACAGCCGCAAGTTCCCTGCAAGTGAAGGGCCCGCAGGGAAAATCACATCTGATATAGTGAACACGCACTCTGCAGGATTCTGTCTTGTCCGGCCTCTGCCACTGACCGGCGTGTGACCCATGGCTGCAGTCAAAAGGAACTCATTCCTCCCTTTAGTCAGTCTCTCAGGTGGCCCGGGCACACGCCCGCGCTCTCTGGAAGGAACTCCACGCTTCCTGAAACTTCCACAAACGCAAGGTATAAAGGGAGAGAAGCGAGCATGTAACGGAGGACACCGGCGTTCACCGGCAGCGCAGGGCAGATCACCGGCGAGGCCTCCCAGTGTCCTGAGAAAGACGCTTCGGCTGCAACATTCTCGAACTCTGAGCCCCACTTGCCTCCGTCCTATGCTCTGGACTGTCCTGCTTCTGCTCATCTTCTGAGCAACCGGCACACAATGACCCTTGACCCCCGGCCCCACAAGCTACTGCAGAGGCGTCTAATCCTCCAGGCAAATACCCCCTCCCCTCCAGGACAGGTAAGCACTCCCCGAGGTGTTCGCCCACACGCACGGTTTCCGCTGAGATTTCCTGAGCTTCTGGTACTTGCTACCAAGTACGGAACCAAGTGGTGGAAAACAGTGGGCAAACCAAGATGAGGACCAAGCACAAGGAGTGCTGGGAGGGGCCGGGCTCACCTCGCCCACCACCCCGGGGTGCCCACGCAATGGCTGCCACCGCGCGCCCTGTGGCACCTGGGCAGAGCAGTTATGTGAACTGCTAATGAAGCAGCCGTCACTCCTTGCTGCGGATCCCACTGCCTGGATGAAAGGCGGGAGCCGGTGCTCAAGCTGGTGGGCTGCACGCAATGGGGCTCTGCGCCAGGCCGCAGTGTTTCCCTAGCCCGAGAGAGCAGACAGGGTGGTACTCGGAGGCTGCTGAGACCGGCTGGAAGCGGATTTAAGGATAGGCCACCCCAAGATACAGGAAACAGAAACTCGCTGGTTGAGAAACCGGTTGGGTTCCAGCCGGCACTGGACCCCACTGACAAGCTCCCACGGGGGAGTCAGAGCCCTTCCCCCTCCCCACAAGGTGGCAGGGCCCGCCGGTGCCTGTGGGTGCAGCGCGCTCAGCCTTCTCAGAAGCCCGCACTGGGTGTGCTGGCACGTGTGGAGGGCGCAAACTCCTCCCGCAGTGCCGGGGGACACAGCTCCCCTCCGCCACGCCGGTACAGAAGCACTGTAAGAACAGCCACCATCTGGGTCTCCTGCCCCTGTTAATGAAGGGGAAGCAGTGTTTGCTAACTCAGGACTGAGCAGACAAACAAACACGCGCTGAGCGTGTCCGGTGAGCAAGACTGAAGGGGCGGCGCGCTCGCTCCGCAGCACCCACCTGTGATTAAAACCCGCAAGAGGGAAAAAGCGATTCCCTCCTTCTCAAAAATGCGCGTTCAGCTGTGTTGCGTTTACAGATCCTTGAGATCAAACTCAGTGGGGAAAAGTGTGAATGGTAAAGACTGACCCACAGGAGAAGTCTTGTTTCAGTGAATAACAGAAACACTGAAATCTTAAAGCAGAAACGGTGAGACTTTTGGTGGCTCCCAGAAACCAAAGGTACCTGCAGCCAGCGGAGACTTCTAAGCCTGATAACATTCGAGCTCCCAGGCACGGCCCTTCCACATCCGATCGGGAAAAGTACAATTTGCGCCAAACTGTGTGGGGAAACGACAAGGACCAGACTGTAAGAGACAGACAACAAAGAACTGGGGTGGGCTGGCCAAAACACCACAGACCCCCAGGGGCTGCACTCAGCCCACCTTCAGTGTAAAACACGCTGCACAGACTCACTTTATTGCCTAATAAGAGTGTAGGGATGTATCTCCAACATTTCCAAAAGAAAACAATTAGCTGTTGGGATGGCAGGTGGAGTCGCTGGGCGGGGGAGTGGGGAGCAGGGCCGTGAAGGGTCGGGGTCCAGGCGAGCAGCCATCACTGCTCGCTCCCTTGCTGCCCACTGTGGCCTCGGCCCAGGACGAGTGACCTGATTAGAACAGAACACACTGACGGCCTGGTTCTGCCCATTTTGCTATGTCCTCAGGGTGCCAATCATGCAGGCATAGTTATGGTTCCAAAATGTGGCTCCCTTGGTCCCTGCTTCTCCGTCCCTTCGGGCTCCCCTGTGCACCTAAGGGCTGTGCCTGGAGGCTGGGGGAACAACCAGGCAGCCCTGCCCCACGGGCAGGCACCAGTATCCTCCAGGACACAGCTTCCTCCTGTGGGCAGCAGGCCTGTCAGTCCATCTCTTCTTGGGCCCCACAGAGCCCCTCAGGCACTTCCACCTGACCACCAGCGGGTGTCCCCATCCTGGGGGCAGGCTGAATGAGGCGGTGAGGAAGGACCCCCACAGTCCACCTGTGGAGGTCTGGCTCAGGGGAGGGTCTCTCGCTCAGTCACAACCTAACGGTTTCTGCGGGCAGGTGTCTGCCACGGGGCGTGACTGTGCGTAATGGGAGGAGGCTCACGCCGTTTCCGCACAGGGAAACGCTTCTCTACTCGCTTCGACAGCAGATCTGCGCCACCCATGACTACTGTGTTTTGAATTCCCTAATAAATATTGGTGTTTTATTTTCTCACTTACTAAGCACTCAGATTAAGGGCCTAGATTTGCCTCTAGAGGCACAAAGTCTAAATATTTACCATCTGGCCCTCACAGAAAAGGTCTGCTGACTTTGGCCATTCCTAACACAGCCTCAGCACGTTTTCCCATGACCCTGACCTGGAAGCAGTAGATAGAGAAAAGTCACAGGACCAACTTTTCCCTGCACCCTGGATCCCAACCCAAGCAATGTGGATGGGAAAGGGTCGACCTCCTTTGTGGGCCCAAAGATAAAGTCCAACCTCCCTAGAGTCGACGCCTCGGCGGTCTACCCTCCCAGCCCACCATCCCATCCTCTCCCCTCGCCCCATGTATGTATGAAGGGCCCAAGAGGAAATGACAGTTCTGGAAAGGGCACAATCAGGCACACCCAGCTCTGTGTCCCAAGGGTGCATGACAGCAGCCGCGCGAGCATTAGGTGGCAGCTCTGCCCCGGCACGCATTTGACTCCAGAGTCATAGCATCAAGCACTCGAGGAAGCCTCGGGGAAGCAAGACACACTGCGGCCAGAGGCTTGGCGAGAAGCCCGAGGTAAATGTCCGGCTTCCTCCTGAGGACAAAGCGAGACTGGAGAAGAGCAGGTGCCACTAAGAATTAAGATCAAGTTCCTCTGCCAGCCGCATCACAGCCGTGGGAAAAGCGCGTGCCTGGGGCAAACCACAAGGGAGCACGTGGCTTATCTGGCAGGAGGGAAGTGACGCGTGAAGATGTTTGCAACACTCTTCACAACAGACCAGAAGCGGCCTGCCGTGCTCTGAGGGTCACAGACAAGCCGCCGTCACTCCTGCAGTGGAGAGTTTCGTGGTGAAAGAAAGGAGCAGCCCCTGGACACACAGAACATTCCAGATTCTGACAAGAACGTTCCTGTGACGTCGTGCCATGAAGCTTCAGAAAGCAGAAATCAGCGAGAATCTGGAGGAAGAGCCAGAGAACACCCCACAGCCCAGTGAGCTGTCGAAGGCAAGCTGTTCACCTGACGTTCTGGCCACATAACGTGCAAACCAGACTGAGGATCCTCCTGCCCACCCTACACTACCACGGAGAACCCAGAGAACAGAACCTGGGCTGACTCCACCTGGACCCCAGCAATGCTAGGAGGGGTCTGGGCGCTCTTACTGAAGGACTTAGTCTGATCTTTCAAATTGGTGACCCCCAAGGGCAGGCTAGCAGAAAAGGAATGCTTGGTTCCTTTTCTCTTACACATGGTTTTCACATGTAGGGTTCTGTTGCTCTTCTGGACCTGCCCAGCGGTGGGAGACACAGGGAGCCCACCCTCAGAGGAAGTTATCACGGTCACAAGACATGGCCTCACCCTCCTGCTGGTCCCACAGCACAGGCAGGGAGCAGGGCACCAACATAACCGCCAGAGAATGCACACGTGCCAACCTCTCTCCCCATGCACAGCCCTGAGCACAGAACAGCTTTGGAAGAGGAGAAAATGCAGCTATTTTCTCTCTAAATCTCATCACAGAAGTAGGGGAGAACCAGCTTTGCTATAAACTAAAGGAGTGCACATACACACGCACACACACTTGCACATGCATGCATGCACATCTACTCACACACATGTGTACAATGCACACACACATAGCCACACCTACAATACACACCATATGCATGCACATACATACATGCATGCATATGCACACACGCATGCATAACACACATGTAAACACATACATATACATATGTGCAACACACATGCACATAAATATGTGCAACACATTCACATGCATACACACATGCAACACATACACGCGAATATACACATATGCACACACATGTACACGCGCCACACTAGGAAAGCAGAGCAGGCCTGGTTACTCACTCCAGGAAGCTGAGGCAGGAGGATTGCTGAAAGTCTGAGGTCAGTGTGGGTGACAGTGTGAGATGTTGTCTCGAAAAACAAGAGAAACTGTGAAAACAAGGAGAAAAGAAAACTACTCAAGAGAGGACAGATGCCTGCCGGCTCGAGTAAGCGCCGTGTGGCACGGGCACGTGGAGGAAGAGTAACCGAGGTTGTCGTGGGAAAGCTGAGCGTGGGAGGAATTTTCTTGCTTCTACATTTTAGCTGTCTGTCACCAACTGGCGTGCACGGCTCCTGAGATTCTCACAAAGACAAATGCCAACATCCTCCTCTTTGTTCCCGTCTTCCGTTATCCGCCCATCGGGCAGCTGAGGATTGTTTCCCTGCAGCACAAAGGTGTGCTGCAGGAGCACATTACACATAAAGACGACCGACCTAGGCAAAGCTGCACATTTGCATACGTAGAAACGCACTGGAACCCTCTGGAAGCAGCACAGGAAGTCGTCACGGGGGCTCAAGATTTACCACAGGATATATTTATGTATTCAATCATTAAAAACACGAAGTAATGAAAGGGAAAGTAGCTCTTTGGGATGAAGAGGAAGGGGCAGCCCAGCCAGCGGTTCTGAAAATCTCTGAATGTGGCCACAGAGGCCACTAGGGCTCATGAAGCCAGAGGGTCCCAGGCAGACAGGACATGTCCATCAAAGAAAGAACCAGGTGGGAAGGCTGAGGTGGGAACAGGCAGAAGTGGCCCATGCTGGCCGCGTGTACAGCTGGCCGCGTGCACAGCTGGCCACGTATACAGCTGGCCACCTGCATAGCTGGCCGTGCATAGCTGGCCGTGCATAGCTGGCCGTGTGCATAGCTGGCCGCGTGCACAGCTGGCCGTGCATAGCTGGCCGTGTGCATAGCTGGCCGTGCATAGCTGGCCGCGTGCATAGCTGGCCGCATACACAGCTAGCCACCTGCACAGCTGGCCGCGTGCATAGCTGGCCACCTGCATAGCTGGCCGCGTGCATAGCTGGCCGCATACACAGCTGGCCACCTGCATAGCTGGCCGCGTGCACAGCTGGCCGCGTGCACAGCTGGCCGTGCACACGTGGCTCTGGCTCAGGCTTGAGGACAGGGACGCAACGGAGGGACACAGCGTCTCCTTCGCTCTCCACACAGACATTGACTCCGTCTGCTCCTTCCTTCCCACAAGCGGGTTCTGCAAACACTCTCAGTAATACTTTTAAAATGGAAAAAAAAAAAAGGTAAAGAAACCCAAGCTGGCTGGAGAGGTGGCTCAGGGGTTAAGCCTCTGCCTTGCAGGCGGAAGGTCCTGAGTTCGGATCCCAGATCCCACGTATAGATGCCGCCAGGCGGAAGTGGGGGCAGCCTGCACTTCTGGTCCTGGTAGGGCGGAGCCTGTGAATCCCCGGGCAGAGTTAAACAAGGAGGAGGTAGAGATGGTCCATGGTGGTTCCCAAATTCGCCCATGGTTCTACACAACACACACATATATATACACATACACCCAATTGAATAAATTGAATTGAATTAATAGCCAGCGGTTCTGGCTATTAATTAATTAATTAATTATTTTTAAAAAAGAAACCCAAGCCCCCACCCAAGAGAATCCCCACCCAAAAGCAGGCATGAACGACGTATTCTGTGCAGTTAGCTGAGGAGAACATGGGACACACAGGACGGGAACATCCACATCTGTCTCCAGACGTTCCGCGCACCTGGGTAGAAATGGCGGGCCAAGGAGAAGCAACCTTACACGCACCAACTACTCTGATGTACCCCGTGGGCCTGCCCCACGGACACGGGGGCGGGGGGCAGGGGGGTGCAGCTGCTGATGTAGATGCTGTGGAAGGAAACGGATGCCAATGAACCCCCAGTCTTGTTTAGACCTTGCCATCTGCTTACGGAGGGAGACAATCCTTTAGCAGCTGAGGAGAGTAGGAAAGAAAAGCTCATTGGCAAGGTTTCCACCCTGGGGCGACAAAGGTGGCCGTGCAGAAGGAAGCTTCTCCTGGCTGGCGCCCTGCCTGAGAGACCCTGCCAGAGTCTTTATTCTTCTGGTGCACAGGGTCCCGAGTGCCGCCCCACGGAATGGCGGCAGGGCCCCACGGGATGGTGGCAGGGCCCCACGGGATGGCGGCAGGGCCCCACGGGATGGTGGCAGAGCCCCACGGGATGGCGGCAGGGCACAGGCTGTCGGAGGAGCCAAAGGTCAGAAGGTGCCCAAGTTATCCCAGGGGACCACGGGACAGAGACTATCGAGGAAGACCATGCCCAGTCAGCGCCCGAGGTCAGGCTCTGAGCAGGAGGCGGGCTCCTACGGGACTGACCCTCAGCTGGGAGTGAGGTCAGCGTCCATCTCTCAGTCCCAGAAGACAATGGGCCTGGGCCAGGCCGACTTCCCCAGGAAACACCGGAGCCGCCCACGTAAACTCCACTTGGGAAACGTAAACAGGGAGGAGGTGTGGGATCCCGGGCCTTCTCTCTGAACCCCAGAGGAGATGAAAAGAACTAAGGAAGGCTTTGCTTCCTGGGGACCCCAGCACACACGTCACGCTCTGGCTTGCTGCCCAGCCCGCGATGCTTTCCTGCTGTCTTGTGTTTCACGGGTTCTTTCAAAAGCCAGAGTTTTAAAGCAACAGATGTTTATCGAAAATGGGAAGAGCCTTTGGGAAAAGAGGAGGGGTCAGAAGCCCCCAGTTTAGAATCAGACAGACTTGCTTCTGCTCCGCTGGTGACCGCCCAAATGCACTTCACCTTGCTGACTTCGGCTTCTTCATCTACGAATCAGGAATAACCAGCTTCTTTGGCTAGGATCGCCAACGTGCACACAGTGTCCAATACTCGGTCTATACAGCAGGCACTGACCACCATGACAGCAGTGCCCACCGCCAAGGGAGCGGTGAGGGTCTACCCTTCACCCAGGGCTGTCCTGATCGAGACAAGCATCTTTCAGGCCTGAGAAAAAAAGCCTCTAAATATGTATCTTCGTCTCATGCCGCCCTTTCATTTCACATTTAAAATTTTCAGGGTATTTCCTGGTGTTTCTCTCTGACTGTCACCAAGGGCAACTGCACGAGTGATAAAGTTCTCGGATGCTAGGGCCCACCTGGCCCGAGGAGGGCCTTGTCTTTTCAGCTTTAAATTTTGGTGTTAAGAGAGCAAGGTTCAGAGATAAGAGGATGCATTCCCCGAGTCTGCTCACTCCTCCCCCTAGTCAGACTGCAGCTGGAGCCCCTCCTGAGACAAGGCCCCAAGCAGGCCTGCGCCTCTCATGCCTCTCTGGGTCAGTCCCCTTGTGAGCGGGTCAGGTCTGAGCTCTGCGTGCCCTCTCCCGCAGACAGCCACGGTGGGGAAGACAGGGGCAGCACAGCTAAGGGAGCCACACAGCTAAGAGCCACCCAGGTCCCTGGTAGCATCAGAGAAACATGTCAAGATCCAACGGACCACAGAAGACAGTCTAAGAAGGCAGTGGGCTCTGACCACCAGCACCTACAGCCACTGACACCCCGGGACCCTGGACTGTCACCCCAGGCCACGCTTACAATCAGCTTGCAAAATCACCATCGATTCCCCCCCCCCACTTAAAGTGGAAGAAAAATGCCTCAAGAATAAAGGGACTGGCCCCTGGCCATGTCTTTGGGTGGGAACTGATCAAAGGCTTGGAGAGCTCCAGCAAGTAGACGAAGATTCCAGAAGGAAGAGGCCACAGGCACAGTCTGCCGCTTTCTTTTGGCATCTGGGGGAAGCAACCCCATCATTCAATTTCCTTTCAACCTTTCCCGCCAATCTGCCCAGAGCGCAGCCCACAGAAGCTGCTTCCACAGAGAGTGCGGCTGGTGCCCTCTGGTCTCCAAGACTCTCTCAGCATCTCCTCAGGGCACAGCTGCCCCGACTCCGGCCACCCAGCAGCACGTCCAGTGGCATCTGCCAGGCGCCAAGACCACAGGTCAGGCCAGACCACCTTAGGTTTTGGAATCCTACAGAGAGCCAGAGAAGTGGCTAAGAAGTGGGAAATGTGTGGGGGTCAGAATTTGCACATATCCAAAATACAAGATTATTTCTGAGTGTTTCGAGGGGAGAGTTATAAATCACTGCTATTTTGTTCTTTCCATTTCTTGCAGTTCCTCTTTCCCACCTGAACCTCCCCTCCCCAGAATGGCGTGGGAGGCAGCAGAAAGCGCAGAATGAGGAGGGAAAGAAAGCCCGGGAGGAGCCCAAGGCTGTGGACTCGCAGGACAACAAACACAGGTCTACCACAGAATCGCTTCTTCAAGAAGGACTCAGGTGCCTTTGCAGGCGGGACGTGGTCACGTGTCTCCCCGTGTCATCACACACAGCGCTCGCTCGCCTGGTCTCTCTCCACAGCTCCTGCCATATCCAGGCACCAATCTTGCATTTTCCTGCAATCCATGCAGTGCAGTGGCAAATGCAGGGGAAAGAAGCCAAGGCAGGCTGAGAACACGCAGAGCAGCTTGGGCATCTCCCCCGCCCCCCACCTGTTCTGCACCCCCTCATCACCTGAGGCCCAGGTTTCCTGCAGGAGCCGCTGAAACAGAGACAGACAGGGCTTCCATTCCTACATCACTACACGCCACTCACTGATCTCTTGACCTTGCTTATCAAGTCCCCAAGGTAGGACGATAGTATGCATTTGGGATGGATTTCTGGAAAGCTCTGACCAATGAGAGTGTCCTGGTTAAGGTGAGGACAGCCCCCTTAACCCCACCCCCCTCACCCCAGGAGATCACACAGACAGCCAGGTCACCAGACAGTGGCTGGCTGGGAAGGAAGGTGAGCCTTGGGGTGCCCTGGGAGAGGCACAGGCAGAGGGGCACCAGGGACCGCTCCGTCATAGGCTGAGGATCCACATTCTGCTGTGTACCCAGAAACATGCAGAGCCCTCCAGGGACCCAGAATACAGAAGTCCAGAAGAAGATGCGGGAAGATTACGTCACCCCAAACAGCTGTCTCACCTGCGGGGCCCCGGGAGCCTTCATGGGGCAGTGATCTCTGCTGACACACAGAAGACCACCTCCCACCACCCGAGGTGGAAATGGGGCATCTCCACCCCAGCGAGCCACAGGAGTGAGAGGGACCTCAGGAGGTGGGGAAAGCCGGGTTTGATTTTTCTCGGTGACGTTTTTGAGCAGATCAGAGCATGTGGCAGCCAGGTAACCCGGGACCAGGGCTCAGGCTGAGCGAGGAGCCTGGTGTGGAGGCTGCGGTGGAGGGAGGGCAGGGCACAGACCAGGCATGAGTGGGGCTGGCTGGGCCCCTGGCACGTGTGGTGGGCGGGTGGAGGGCAGGAAGTGCATTCAAGCAGAGGTAGCTCCTGGCGGGGCTGCGGGGATGGCGAGGGTCGGGGACCCGATCATTCTGAGCACCGCCAGGTTTGTGTTTCTCTCCGAGGAAGGCTTCCACACACTGGTTTCACTTTTCTTCTGTTTTCCCAAGAAAAGGAAAACTGGAAACCTCAATGAGGAGGGCAAGAGGGCAAGTGAGAGAAGGCCAAGGTGCCCACCCAGAGATGGACCTCCCCTGCCCAGGGGACACCTGTCTCTGTGGACAACACAGAGAAGCCAGCGCTCCCGACAGGACGCGAGGTCTGCCCACCAGGTCTGCCCACCAGAGATCTGCCCACCAGAGGTTTGCCCACCAGAGGTCTGCCCACCAGAGGTCTGCCCACCAGGTCTGTCCACCAGAAGTCTGCCCATCAGAGGTCTGCCCACCAGGTCTGTCCACCAGAGGTCTGCCCACCAGAGGTCTGCCCACCAGGTCTGTCCACCAGAGATCTGCCCACCAGAGGTTTGCCCACCAGAGGTCTGCCCACCAGAGGTCTGCCCACCAGGTCTGCCCACCAGAGGTCTGCCCACCAGGTCTGTCCACCAGAGGTCTGCCCACCAGGTCTGTCCACCAGGTCTGCCCACCAGGTCTGTCCACCAGGTCTGCCCACCAGAGATCTGCCCACCAGAGGTTTGCCCACCAGAGGTCTGCCCACCAGGTCTGCCCACCAGGTCTGTCCACCAGAGGTCTGCCCACCAGGTCTGCCCACCAGGTCTGCCCACCAGAGGTCTGCCCACTAGGTCTGCCCACCAGAGGTCTGCCCACCAGAGGTCTGTCCATCAGATTGCGACCTCTACCTCAGAGAGCATGCCCTGGGGACACTACCCCAGCCAGTGATGGGCACGAGGACCCATCAGCTCCAAAAAGCAAATCCCTAAAATAAAGACGGTGTTTGCTTGAGGGGGTTACAGAGAGGGAGCAAGGCAGCTGATACGCAACTTAAAGTGCATCTAAGCCACCAGAATGCTGTCTGTTGTGACCTCACACATGGCTCACCGAGGAGCCTGGGCGCGGGCTGCTCGGCAGAATCCAGGAAAGCTGACATCCACAGGAGCACACAGAACAGCGTGGTGTGGGGACGAGAGGCCGAGGGGGCTGCCAGGAGCGGGAGCGGGAGTGCTCTCTGGACGTCACCTACGCCCACTTTGCCCCCAGATAAGCCCTTCTGTGAAGGTCCTGTTCTAGCTCGGTAGTCATCTTTTACAGGGAAGAAACATAAACTTATGCATGTGATATAATGGATAAATATATTCCTGAAGAAACTAAGGCGTATACCTGAAAGCATATTTTTAAAAAGATCAATGGGGCTGGAGATGGCTCAAGGGTTAAGACTCTGCATCATAAGCAGAAGGTCCTGAGTTTGGATCCCAGCCCCATGTAGAAACACCAGGCAGAAATGGCTGCGGCCTCTACTTCTTTGGCCCTGGTTGGCGGAGCCTGGGAAATCCCCGAGCAAAGTAAAAAGGAGGTGGAAGCAATCCAGGATGATTCCTGAGGTCATCTTTGGGTCTCCACAGGGACACAGAGTGCCCTCTGATACAGACAGACAGACAGACAGACAGACACACACACACACACACACACACACACACACTAAATGAATGAATAAAGTTTAAAGAAAACCATGAGTAGCTCTTGCTATTATAAATGAGGGGCTGTAACCCCATTTTATCTGTAAAAATAAATAGCCAGTGGGGGCAAGAATACTTTTTAACTAGAAAGTCTACTGTATTTCCCTGGCTTGGATGCTTCAAAATACAGAGCAAGAAATGAAAAGGACGTGTGAGTACCACTTACCCGAAAGTCAGGGTGCCGGTGTGACCACCCCCCCAACCCCTATCGGCACCTTCTGCCTGCATAGCGCTTCAGTACAAAGAACCAGACATATGGCAGAGTTTGAGACCCTCCAACTGGGGCTCTAGGTGACATGGGCAGAAACCTGGTAAGAATCCAGAAGCCAAGCTGAGCCCACAGAGGTGAGATGCCGGGGTTCTCCTTTCCAGCTCCGACACATCCTGGCGGTCCAGCTGCGTTCTGTCTAACACAGGCACCATTTCCTTAGTCTGTCCGCAGAGCTACTGACAAAAGTCAACACTGCAGGCTAATATCATCTGGGCGAGGGGGGAGCTTTTAAAGCCCACGGTCCCGCCATGATGCTTATCGACATCAAGCTGCGCCCCACCCCCCAGGTTCCTGTGAACATGGCTGCTGCCAACCCTAAAGGACAAAGACCGTGGGCTTCTTTCACAGACGCTCGGGTCTCCCCCTGCCGTCCGCACACTCCAGGAACGGGGGATGGAGCTGCGGCCGCTGTTTGATACTCAGTACTAAGGTCACCGCCTCTGCTGGGCAGCCAGGAACACAGTCACTTCCTGAAGGAAGAGACAAGTGGCTGGCACGGTGCAGCGGGCATGCTGGTCACGTGACTCCACCCTGCGGGGCTGTGCCGGCCCCTCCCGGCAGTTGCTGCAGTGCAAGCTTGGGACGGATGGAAAGCGATGACGGACAGCCGTCCAGGGGGCAGCCTCGCTGCGCACCACGCGTCCAGCGCTACATGTTCAGCCGGTGTTTGGTGGAACCAGCCCCTCTGTGAGTGGATTAGATACCATAGTCATAGAGTGTGACTTGTTCAAACTCAGCAGCCGTCCTCCAAGCTAAACCGTGAGGCCCTTCCTGGCCGAGAACCGGCAGCTTGCATGCCGCTGGCCTGCCTCTGGCTGCAGTAGTGCTTGAATTATACAAGACAGACATGATTCGGATTTGCACCAATGTATAGAAACAGATGGTGGCAGACATTTAAGGAAATTGTAAGAAATTAGCTTCGATGCTGTATCGCCAGTATCTACACATTCTTGCGTTCCTTATCTAAGCACACTCTGGGAACACCTGACCTAAGTCACTGCCACACAGGCCTGCGGACCACGTGACAGGGTGGTGGCAGGTCAAACATTAACCTCTCTGAGCATACTGGCTGTGCTCACGTGTGCTGAACTGAAAGTCACACATGCATGTGCACACGTGTGCTCCACACTGACTTTTAACATCCGATGTACTCATTATCACAGAGCCGCGCTTGACCCTCAGTAACATGAACTAAGGGGGCTGCTGAGATGACGTGTTTTTGCAGAATCTGTGTGTCCTAGATTAGAAAGGCAGCTCTGAGCAGAACATCCTACAACTCTAGATCATTACGCACGCACTGGAAGCAAGCTAACTCCAGAGCTACACAGAACAAACCCATCTGCAAACGCCTTGTGGATTCCAGATCCAAGTTCCTAAGCGCCCACTGTGTGCCAACAGGCCTGTGAATAAAACCTATGCCCGTTCGCCCCACAGCCCATGGCTTCCTGGGAGTTCAGGATGCTGAGGGACTGGCCTAGCTCACTACAGAAAATACATTAGAGAATAAATCTGTGAACATTCTCAACAATTGCCAGAGGTATTAGATTCCTAAAGGCAACATTGTAGCGATGTCATAGAAACTCTTCTGTGGGGAACTTCAGGGATCCACCTTAGTTCTAACCAAGCTGCCTCGTAACCCAGATGTGCTCTGCAAAACACAAAACGGGAGGAAGGTGACTCAGGACGCTAAGGACATCTCCTGCCACGAACACACACGCTACTTAGGTGAAATCACACAATGTAGGGCCTCTCTTCAGAAACATTAAAGGATTTTCTCTAAGCAGATCTCGGGCCAAATCTCTTCCTGCTAGGCGGAGTTAATCCACCTGCAGTACCAGCTCAGAGCATGTCTCAAGCCTCCTCCTCCTGACAGACTCTTCCAGGGAGAGACGTGCGGTACCCAGAACCCCTGCTTCTGGGGTGCATCTCATGCTCTGAAGGCCTGAGCCCTGGTGTGAGTTCACACACTCATCAGAGTGCACAGGGGCCGACAAAAAGCATAAAAGAAGCTGAATGTCATGGTGACCAGTGGTACGTGGGTCAAATCGCGACGAGGTTCTGTAACGCGCCCACTAGAAAGGTCAAAATGGCTGCCTGCCTGCCAGCCGCGGGCGCTACCGGACAGCTCCCAGCACTGTGGCTTCAGACACAGGACCTTCTGGTACGCACATGCGCACACACGTAAAAACAAGCGCACACACACACACGTAAAAACAAGCGATAAATAAAAATAAAAGGTGTCCACACAAAGATTTGTACTAAGATGTTCCTAGCAGTTTCTATTCATTACAGTTATAAGCTGGAGAAGATCCAAATGACCATCGCTTAATAAAACTTATTTTAAAAAGTCTGGCATAACCATATAACAGAATGGTGATCCACGATAAAATGAAATGATCTAAGAATGCAGGCAACAGAGAAGTTTGATTCTAGAAGGTACTAGGCTTGTTGAAGCCACACACAAAAGGTTATGGGCCATATGTCATCTTTTAAATGAAATTCTTTAAAAAATGAGGCCACAGGGAAAGCAGTTCAGTGGCGGCAGGGACAGGCGCCAGGGACCAGCTCGGGGGGCAGTCCCTGTGACCACAGAGGTCACACAGGGGACACCAGACAAAAGCTGGATAGGCGACATGTAAACTGGTCGATTTTATTGTCGACTAAGTGTAACTCAGTTACTCTGATTTCTTTTAAAGTACTGTGTGTGTGTCAGAGGGCACTGTGTGTCCCGAGGACCAAGGGTGACTGACTTTGGGAATCATCCTGGATTGCTGCTACCTCCTTGCTTCGCTCTGGGATTCCCCAAACTCTACCCACCAGGGCTGGAGATGCAGACCATTGCCACTTCCGCTAAACTGATTTAAAAAAAAAGTCTCCAAAACATCTTTTAGTTCTTTGACATCTCAGGACAGACTGCGGGCATGGTTACAGAAAGCCTAAGGGTTAGAACAAAAGATTAAACCGAGATGGCGGGCACAGGGCTAATGCCCAGGCCGCGCAGGAGCGACATGCGCTCCCGAGTTCTCCTAAGTGGCTCCCAAGGCCCCATGGGATTCCCACGAGCATGTCACTTGCTCTCAGATGGCTTCTGCTGGGGTGTGCTGCTCCGCAGCAGGGAGAGTCCCAGCCTACTGACCTCCCTTCACAAGGCGCCTGGGATGTTGTCGGCTTTTCTCAACCGAGGAAACCCAACTTTTGGGGTATCCCAGAGGGAAAGTGTTCCGCACACCGACACCCTACCTTCTCCCCACACGTCAATACATCAAGCGCATCTGATTTGTTACAAAGACGGTGACAGAAACGCAAACCTAACAGGCCGCCCCTGGCCGCTTTCCCCTTGTGTCTCCACTTGCTAACCCCTCCCTAACAGCCCCTTTTATCACAAAACCCAACTCCTGAGAGAGACACCTGCCCCAGAAATTCTGCAGGTTAGTCCCTCCACCACCCTGCTACCTCCTTCACCTCCTCCCAAATCCAGCCTCACCAGCCAGAATGGAGGAAAGGGAAAAACCAGAGAAGACCGTGCATCTCTGAAAGTATAAAACATCTGTGCATCTGCACCCATTAACATACAAAACCCACCTGTGGGCACTGAAGCCAGATCCTGCACTCTCCACACCCCACGTGCCACCACGAGCAGCAAGCTCAACTCACCTGACACCCAAGCGCCCAAGGACAGCGATCTGCGTCAGAGTACTGTGCTAGCCCCTGTCGCGGCCTGCACGCGAGCTGCCCCACAGGCTCACGTGCTTGATCCTCAGCTGGTGTTAGTGTTTGGGGTTGACACACCCTTAAGAGCCTTGGAGGAGAAAGGCCTGTCCCGGGAGGGGGGGAGGCGGCCTTGAGGTGTGCGGCTCTGGCTGGCTGTCCATCTCTGCCTCCAGACGGCAGGTTTCTGCTTCTGCCACCAGCCTCGCCTTCTGCTTGTGATTCGACAAGGAACTGCGTCCCCTCTGGAACGCAAGCCAAATAAACCTGTCTTTCTCCCTGAGTTGCTTGAGTCTCACTATACTGTCTCGCAGCAGAAGAAACTCTGTGGCAGCATGTAAGCATGTAAGCCAGCAGGCAGATGGGGCGGAGGGTCGGGACAGTGGGCTGCAGAGCTCAAGCCACCTCAGCCTGCCTGAGTGCCCTGGGGGGCCGCGGGCAGGTGCTGGACTGTTCTCCAGTCCCGCCAACTCTCCTGCTCCTTCTACCCACGGCCCCTTCCGATCCTGTCGAGCTCCCTCGAGGACGCGCCTGCTTTCTAGCTCGGTGCCTTTCCTTACTTCCAACAGTTGTCTCTGACCCTAACCCTCTGGAGTCTCCGAGATCCAGCCACATGCCTCTCAGAGTGCCCATGGCACCCCACAACACCCCATGCCTCCCGAGTCCTCAACTCTCACCACTTACATCACTTGACGACCTTCGATTTTCCTGCTGGGCTTCAAGGTTTGCTGATTTAGGCTCTGGAAGTCCTCCTGTGTCCCACCAGTCCCGGGGCTTCGCTCAAGGTGGGGGGCACAGAAGCTGCGCTGAACTTCATCTTGGAGACTGCTTCCTTTCCCTCAGCCGAGGCGCAAGTCTCAGGTGAGCAGAAAGTTTGCACCACACGGGGCGCCAAGCACCCTTACTTCCTCCTGGCTAACTAGGCGGGTGTATCGGCGTCTGAAAGCTGTGTGGGGCTTGAGCTGAAGAAATACCACCCTGTATTCCCCCGGGCCAGGTAATAGCTCCCACCTTGAGAATCCACGGAAAAGAGGAGCGCGCTCCATGCTGTCAAGGGCACTAAAAGCCCTGGTCCCCGTGGGATGCTATGCCAGCACCTAACCTCAGGTCACCCATGGCACCGCCATTAAGAGCCCCTCGGGTCACCCGTGGCACAGGCCGTGCAGAGCCCCTCAGGTCACATGTGGCACCACCGTGAAGAGCCCCTCGGGTCACACGTGGCACCGCCGTGAAGAGCCCCTCGGGTCACACGTGGCACCGCCGTGAAGAGCCCCAGCAGTTCAGGAGCGCCGTGCGCTGATCCTGCTACGCATGCTCTTTCCATTCCTTGCATGCAGTCTGGTCAAATCCCACCAGCTGAACTGACAGCCATTACCACCTACAATCATCCGCATGCCACACAGCTCTGAATTCATGGTAAAAACATTAAATGCCCACTTGGTGTCAGGCTGTGCATCAGATGCCGAGAGTGATAACCAGTGCCAGCTTCATCCAGCTTCATGGCTGACTGGCAAGGCAGTCACGGCCGCTACTCTTGGTTTTGGTTTTGCCTATGCGTGTGTGTGTGCGCGCGTGTGTGTGTGTGTGTGTGTGTGCATGTGTGCGTGCGTGTGTGTGTGTGTGTTTTACACGTGGGAGGATGTACATATGTGTGGGGGCATGTTACAAGAGGGCACTCTCGAGTGCTGTGTGCCTGTGGAGGCCCAAGGGCCACATCAAGAATTATTCTGGATTGTTCCACCTCTCTAATGCTTTCTCTAGGGTTTCCCAGGCTCTGCCTTCCAGGTCCCCACACAACTTGCAAGCCCAACAGCTGAGGAAATTTACCAAGCATCCGATGGGCAGACATGACTGGAGTAGTCGGCAGACCAACAGGGGCAAGCAGAAGGGGGTCCCACACCAGAAAGGCCAACTCATCTGCTGCCGGTCAGTCTCTCCAGAACATTCCTTCCCAGTGACCCTGGGATGAGGGCAGAAATGGAGTCAAAGATGGGGAAACAAGCTCAAAAGACTAAGCCACAAGGGCAGGAGGCAGCGCAGGCCACGCCGGGATTGTGGCACCAAGCACGCAGTGTCTGCTGTCATGTTTGAATGTAAATTGTCCCTCACGAGCTCACGTGTTTGAATCCGCGGCTAATGCTAATTTTGGACCTTTAGGAGGTGGAGCCTTGGGGACAAAGGCCTGTCACAGGGCGGGCCTTGAGGTTGGCAGCTCTGCCCTGCTTCTACCAGCAGCCTTCCCCGCTTCTGCCAGCAGCCTGCACCTGCAGTTTGCTTTTTGCTTTCTCTGCCTCCACAACGGCTGCAGTGACCTGATCCCCCACCAGCTTCTGCCGCCACCATGTCCGTTCCCCCTTAATGGATGAGAGCGCCCCCCCCCCGAACTGTAAGCCAAACCAATCTCCCTGCCTGTCTGCCTGTGATCTCTCACTGCAGCAGAAAGGTAACTGTGACACAATCTCTATTTGGAAAATGAAGAATTCCACAGGTATTCATGACCAAGGTCAAATGACACCAAAATATCCAAAGACTTGTTCAGAACTTGGCCGGAAATCCATTCTATATTTTTCTGTCTTACTAGCTCGAGAATGGAAATCTGCCTGGGTACTCGGGGCTGGCGGGGCACCGAGGATTCTCGCTCTTTGGCTTGGTGGCAACGTTAGCGGTACCTGCTCTGAGGAGTTCATCTGGGCCACCTGTCATCTCGCACTGTCATCAGCTGGCCTCCTTCCATCAGTCACCCCCTTTCCCTCTGATCCCCACTTTTCCACTTATCATCATCAGGACAACGGTCTAGGACAGCTGGACTCCCAGGCCTTTTCTGGTCACTTCTGGTTTCCAGAGACAGTCCAGATGGCAAAGGGGGCTAAAAGTCTGCCCTTTGCGTAAGTGCAGCTAATTATGCCTAAGAGCTGCATTCTAAAGAGGTTGTGAGGTGGGGGCGGGATGAGGGGGGGAGCAGGCATCCAGCTTAGTACCAGAGTTGAAAGTCAAGAGACACAAAGTTTAGAGTAAAGACTGACTTTCAAGGATACACAAAAATCAAAGTGCATTGACTTGAGTACTTTCATGACACTTCCGTCTATCAATGACTTAGTAAAATGAGAAATCTGAGGACCAAAGGAACTTTGAAGACCAAGACGCACGAGTGGGCTAAGCAGCCGTGGAGGTGGAATTTGAGCAACACAAAACCAGTGTGCATCTGTGCCCGCTCTACCAAGGCACGATGGGTTCTTCCAGACGATCCAGCGGGTTCATGTACCCACTCAAACCAAAAAGCTAAGTGTGGCAGCAAGCAGCTCGTGGGGTAATGAGGTCCCAAGCTAATATCCTATTAGGCAGGCAAATTGCTAAACTGATTGGCCTCGCGCGAAGGAGGAGCATGGACCATCTGAGGCTACCCAGGCATCTGGGCCCTTGGAACTGATCCAAGATGGCAGGCTCCTTGGCAAAGGGCATGTTGGTCTCCCTAGTGGAGGAGCAGAGAGTTCATCCTCGTCAGCGTGTCAAGCTGCTGCCGCGCCAGCTGCAGACTTGCTCAGCGTGTACTTGTATCACGAGTCAACAGACCACTGCCAGCCTGGGCCTTCTCAGCTGAAAACATTTCTGGAGAGTTCTGCCAGGCACGGGGGTGGCAGCGTTACCTGGAGCCTTTAGCACTCAGGAGCCAGGGTGGACTGCACGACTTGAATGCAGGCAGGATCGGAGCGTCAGAGAGAAGACAGAAGACGTTACAGTTCCTTTTATTCTGGAGACCCGCTGAAACCTTACAGAAGACGGTTAAGGATTAAAATTGGGCAGAGGCACATGTGGTCGTACATGACTGCTGGAAAGTTGTCGGATCGCAAGATGATTCTGACCACTCATTTCAGAACTGGAGAGAAGGCCCAGAGGATGAAATACTTCTGTGCAAACGAGGACTTGAATTCGAGCCTCAGCACTGATGCGCAAGCCAAGCGCAGTATGCACACTTGCATCCCAGTGCTGGGGAGGTGTGGCCAGGAGACCCCTGGGGCCTTGGAAGGCAGAGACAGGGAATGCCCGAGCAAGCTAGCTGCTGAAACAGCCATGCTGACAAGCTCTGGGGCCGAGAGACCCTGCCTCAAAAAGGATTGAGTAGAAGAGCGATCAAGGACGAGTCCCCAGTGTCAGTCTTCAGCCTCCACATGCACACATATGTAAACACATGCGCACCAGCATCACATGTGTAAGCACACGTATGCACGAGAAGAAAAAAGATGGAGAACCACTGAGGATACTAATCTCTGACCTGCAGATACACACGATTTTACAAGAAAGAAACGACCAGCTGTATTTTGTCAGCTCCGGTGACTCAGACCTACAAGCCCAGTACTGAGGAGGCCAAGGTAGGAAGATGCCAGTTAAAAGCCAGCCTGAGCAACTTAGTAAGAGTCCATCTGAAGAGTGGCAGAGCACTGGCCTAGCATGCAGGAATCCCTGGACTCCATCCTCAGTGTTGCCACTGAGCAGGTAAAGAGAAGACCATCTAACGCCGCTCTGAAGAGATCTGATAGAAAATTCTACCCGTTTTCAAGTCACAACCAAGCAGCATAGCAGGACCAAAGCTAAGGCTCTCAGTACCCCTCTCGGTATGCGTGCATGTTTAAACCTGTGTGCCCACGTGTGTGTGTGCATGTGTAAACCTGTGTGCGCACGTGTGTGTGTGCATGTGTAAACCTGTGTGCCCACGTGTGTGTGCATGTGTAAACCTGTGTGCCCACATGTGTGCGTGCATGTGTAAACCTGTGTGCGCACGTGTGTGTGCATGCATGTGTAAACTTGTGACTGACATCAGAAATCACCCTCAGTTGTTCTTCCACCTCATTCTTCTTGAGGTTGTGTCTCTAAATAAAACCCAGAGTTGGCCTATAGTTTGCTGGACAGTTTGTCGTGGGTATTCCTAGGCTTCACCTTCCAGGGCTATAATTTTCAGTGGGCCGCCACGGCAGCATTTCTGCTGAGATCTGGGGATCTGAACTCCGGTCCTCTTGCTTGCGAGGCAAGTGTTTTAAATGCTGAGCCCCCCTGCCCCCCCATACCCCCATCCTAAGTTTTAGAATTTTTATTTTTTATTTTTATTTACTCATTTTGCATGTCAGTGTGTGTGTGTGTGTGTGTGTGTGTGTGTGTGTGTGTGTGTGTGGTGTTTACGTGTGTGTATCAGAAGGCACTGTGTGTCCTTGTGGAGGATCTAGGGTGACTTTGGGAATCATCCTGTTGCTCTGGCTCCCTTTTTTGCTTTGCTCTGGGACTTCCCAGACCACCCACCAGGGCCCGAAGTTCAGGCCTCACCATTTCCATCTTGTTTGCATGTGACCTGGGATCTGAACTCAGGTCCTTCTGCTTGGGAGGCAGAGATTTAATCCCTGAGCTATCCTTCCAGCCCTAAAATTTTGATTTTCACATGGCCCAACATGGAGATAGATTTTCTTGCATCTGAGTCTGTGAGTTTCAGCTGTCAGCCTTACACGTACAAGGTGAGCCTCTGCTCACACCTATGAGGAATTGTTTATTTAAAGCAGGTCTCTCAGCCAGCCTATGGGACACTGTCTTAATTCCATAAGTGGTGTAAGAAGACCCGCCCCCAGTGGGCAGAACTATTCCCTGAGCAAATGCTAAGATGGGAGAGAGAGCATTCTGAAGAGCTGGGAAACTGAAGCAAAGTCCTTGCTCTCGCTGCTCTTGACTTTGGACACAGTGCGGCCCATTCCCTCGGGTTTGCTGGAAACTCTCCTGCTGCGATGAACTATAGCATGGATTCCAGAGCCAGTAAAATCCCCTGACTTGCTCGGGCCAGGTGCTTATACAGCAGCAGCAAAGCTACGAAACTGAGACAGGGTCTCAGCCCCCGTCGCAACACAGCGCTCGCGGTTAGAGCTCAGGCATTTGGATGCTAGGGCTCTGCAGAAGGCGAGGTCTCAGTCTCACAGTGCACCAAGTGTCACTGCAGTGGAGAGAGAACAAACAACCAGCAAAGACTTGGCGTAGCAACAGGCAGGGTGGACTTCCAAGTGGACCACCACCAGTCCCACCAGACGGGTTCAGCAGGCCCCGTCCACCGACCCACGCCACCAGCGCTCAGCAGGTGTGTGCTCACTGAAGGAATGAATGACCAAGGAGTACTTCGACAGAGAAGTCAGGAAAATGGAAGGTGCATTTCAACGGCATCCCATACCCCCCCCACACACACACACAAACACACGCACTTGGAAAAAACAGATATAGGTTACAGAGGGAACTGTCATCACTACAAGAAACACCCAGAAATAAACCCATGATTAATTGTTTTAGGGTTTGTTTGCTGAGAGCTCTCCACACCCACACAGTGAGTAGAAGGAGGAAGTACAGTTAAGTCAATGACTGTGCAGGCACCCTCTGCTTTGTACCCCGAACCTAGCTGCGGTGCCTCCAAAACCCACGGAGCAACCATAGCTGCAATCAGGTACCCGTGGAGCAAGGAGAACACGCCCAGCAGAGCCATGACCGAGCCTCCAGAAGCCTGGGAGGAGTTCAGCTCTCCGTGTGCACAGCTACCAGAACATTACTATTACTACTACTACCCCACCTCGCATGGACGCGCGCTGTGTCGGTACACTGAGTTCTCCCCATAATCCCTCAGAATAGGCAGACGAGTGACTCATCACGGGCCACTCTACCCACAGGTTAAAGTTCACATCCACACGAAGGCTGCATGAATCACTTTCTTACCTTTTATACCATGGTGGGGGTCCAATTAATATTGGCAAAATGCGCTATCACTCCATTAAAATGGGAGACTTTTCTTGGCGGAGGGAAGGGTAGGCCACCAAGTTTAAGACTGAACGTACGGTACCTTCTAAAGGACCCGAAGAAATTGTTTTAGCTTCAGGAGGAATACTCTTATCACACTGCAACCCCATTGCTTCTCTTCGGACACACCTGGGCGGTGGCTGGCCATGTTCAGGACGGGCACGGCCTTTGTTAACATTACAGCATAAGCCCAGTTACAGCTCAAGAGAGCAACTATGTCCCCTGACCCAGAAATGCCAACACTACAGAGATTCTAGAAGGATTTCATGTAGATGCTCCCTAGGAATGCTGTGATGTAAACCCTGGGCTGGAGGGGCGTGTGTGCGTGTGTGTGTGTGTGTGTGTGTGTGTGTGTGTGTGTGTGTGCGCTTTTATCCAGCTCTCTGGTCTACTAGCATCACAAAAGCCTACAATTTTGCTCAGGGAATTTATAAGTCCACTATGCCTATGCAGGTAGCATCTGCTAAGTCAAAAACAAGCATTTTAGTTGAATCCTAATTTTAATGCTTTATGCCAGCATTCTAGATGTGAAGTTTGACTATATGCCAATTCTTTCAATATAATTTTATTATGAAAGTAATTTTCAACAAATTTGCAAAGAAAACTTTATAGGATACTGCATAAAAATTAACATACACAAATGTCATGCTTCTCTCTGGGGGAAAGGACAAAATTTGCAACCAGGCAACTGCGTTACTCCTGACTCAATCTGTGTCTCGCCACAGATTCGAAAACCCAGGATCAGAACCAAACGCTCTGTGAAGAGAGAGAGAGAGAGACGGACAAGGAGAGCAGTGACGTCGCATAGCAGGACGACGACGTACCCACGGAGTCGACCTCAACAGACTGGGGTAAAAGTAACAAAACAAGCTATAACTTAGCTGCAAGTGGAAACACGACCTCACTCTCCGTCCCCACCTTCCTGCACACACCTGTCTGATCTTCTCCCACCTAGAGCTGGGCAGTGTTTTAATGAAGTCATCCGTGACACACATGTGCTTACAGAACGAGGTTTCAGCAGGACTTCTCTGGTTGCGTCAGGCTTTCCGTCTGGGCAAAGCCTTCCTGCCTTGGGAACTGAAAACCTGTGCTAATCATACATGCTCTCAGCAATACTGGAGGCCATTGTTTAAGGTACCCCAAGATAAAGAAGGAACACAAAGCTATTTATGCCTGTTCTTCTTTCACTGCTTTTTTTGGTGTGTGTACTGCGCATTGCGCATGTGCATATGCATGTGTCTGTGTGTGAATACATGTGTGTGGGTGTGTATGCAAGAACACACCTGGGAATGTGTGCCTCTGGAGGCCCAGGGTTGACATGGGAATCATCCTCTACTTCCTGATTGCTTTGCTCCCCGATTTCCCAGGCTCTGCCTTCTAGGGCCCAAATTACAGGCCATGTCATATCTGACATCTTTTACATAAAATCCAAACTTAGGTCCTTTTACTTGGGAGGCAAAGGCTTTACCCCATTTCCCCAGCCTTTCAAGATACAATTATTCAATCAAATTAATTATGTAAAGAAATGGGTTTCAACAGTAACGCACACGCACACACACACACACACACACACACAACCGTGTGTTGACGCCTCTTGTTTCTGTGAACACGGTTCTGTTCTGCGCCTTGTATGTCCCCGCGGGGGTCAGTGCACAGGAGGGTCTCCACGTGCCACAGTCTTGCCTGGCCGTCATCTTGCAACCAACCTACTTCCCCGAAGACAAACTTTCTCCATCAGCGGAGGAGAAAGGGAAGAGCTGCGCAGAGGCAGCAGGAGGCGCAATGATTCCCAACTGAGGACGCGCTCGTGGGGCTGGGGCTGTTTTGAGGCCTCGTGGGCTTTGAGATCATTTCTAACAGTGACCTATGCGCCTGCCCGTCTCTCCCTGCAGCTTCAGAACACACCAGGACAGAACGGCACTTCCAACCCCGGTAGCCACTTCACATCCAGCTGGGCTTGTCTGTCCACAGTCTGAGCATCTGGTTTCTAAGTGGGGCCTTGCACTGCTGCGCACTCTACATTACTACACCTTAGATGACTTGCACAGTCAGCAAACTGTCACCAAGCGCGACCACTGGGCAGGCGCTGGATGAGGGGTGGGGAGGCAGCAGACGAGGCTGCACCCAGGCGAGTTCTCCAGCTGACAGCCGCAGCACACGCTTCCAGACCACGGTCCAAAGGGCACCTATCTTGTGTTCCGGCCAGGCAAGGTTCATCCCAGCCAGACCCCCAGACTCGCTTCCAAGATAGAACACGCACTTTGAAGTGCACACGCACTCAGCCGAGGAAGCTTGAGCTAGAAGAGGAACCTCGCCCTCCAGTACAGAGCCAGCAAATAGCAAGGCCAGGGTCTGAAACCCACAAATGTCCTCAGTGGCAGCCATTAGCTTCCCTAGACAAACGGACAACTTTGACCCACGATGCAGCTATTGGTGCAGCTTTCAATGCAGCTCTGATCCTTGGTGCAGCTCTCAATGCAGCTTTCAATGCAGCTCTGACCTACATACAGTGCAGCTCTGACCCATGGTGCAGCCACGGACCTTTCTACCTGCCAGGTCTTCAGTCCACCTTTTACCCGTGGGAGTTATCTCCTGAGGCCAGCTCAAAATGTCATCCTGTCTCCCCTTCCTTGCCTACACTTAGCGGCACCTGGCTCAGCAGTGCTGAGCTGTCGGCTGGGTTGAAAACAGTGTGTCTGCAGCAGGGAAGCTACGCTGTGCAGGAATGAACACCTCATCGACTGCTTCATTCTCCTACACGACCTCACTGCACGCAGGAGCTCAGAGCTACACCACGCGCTGTCTGGAGAACACTGTCCTCCGGCAAGACCCCCACTGTCAGCTTCGTCAGGAGCAAGTGTGACATTCCCCAGACCCCACACGACTCAGCCAACAGGCGACCAGCTGGAAAGCCACCAAGACTGTCACAGTGAGACTGCAGCTTCCACCAGGGGTTGGCACCACCTACACGGGTCGAAATGGTTGGTTCTCATGGGATGTTCAGTTAACCGAGAACTGGAACTCATCTTCCAAGAAACATGATCTCGATTTCCTCATTTGTAAAATAAGGAAATGCTATCTGGGTTGTGATGTTAGAGCCGAGGCTGGCACCAGCGCAGGCCACAGAAGGCTTGCTTACTAGCACACACGGTTTTGCTTTACCCAGAATACAGCGAAACAGCAAAATGTCAAGTTATAATTAAGCAGATGGGACCCCCAAGTGCATGCTCCCAGAGAGCAGCTGCTGTCAGGAAGCCAGTGTGTGCACCTACTAAGGGACAGAGCCAGTGTGTGCAGGTGCACCTACTAAGGGACAGATCCCCACACAGCGACACAGAAGGCTCCACAGCGGAGGATGGAGTCTTAGAAACGTAATTCACCACACTGACGAGCTAAAAAGGGAAACCTTATGGTCCTCTCAGCTGGAGCAGGAAAAGCATCTGATGACATTAAACAGCCATTCATGACCAAGGCTCAGGCACCAGCAAGCGAGGGGGACAGCTGAAAGGCTGGCACGGAATCCCTGCAGCTAAGCCAGGGGCAGAGCAGGGCGAGACATGGGGTGAGGCTGGCAAGACATACACACACACATACACACATGCACACACAGGCACACAGACACACACAGACACGCACAAACACACATGCAGATGCACACAGACACACTTGCATAGATACATGCACAGACACACACGCACACAAACACATGCATACACTCATACGCACATGTACACACATAGACTCACACTCACAACTGTACACACAAAGAGACACACATGGCACATGCACACATCCCAGACCCTGAGGAATTCAGGCCAGCAAGAAAAAGGGTCCAGTGACATGGTGTAGAGGGTAAGGTGCCTGCTCATAAATCTAGGTACCTGAGTTCAATCCCCAGATGCCCGTATCATGCAGAGAGACCTGACTTCCGAAAGTTGTTCTCTGACCTCCACCTGTGCACATGGTGGCCGTGTAAATGCGGTCTCTCAAGGAAATAATAAAATACTCTTTAAAAAAGAAAAAGTAGAAGGCAAACCAGACCGGGAAGGAGCCAAACACATGGGCACATGCTGAGCAGTCTACGCATCTACAGAAGACAACCCAGCAAGAGGGGTGTTTTGGGGTGCGGGAGTATTATAGCATAACCGTGGTAGTGATTTCCAGACAGCTCCCCAAATCAAAATGGCTTGTCTCCTGTATACAAATTACACGTCAGAACCAGGGGGTCACAGAAGGGTGAGGCCTTGTCATGCCCTAACCAGCTGCTGCTGCCCGAGGGGACGTTCACGCCGCCCCGCAGCGCGTGCAGCAAGGACGTGGATTCACGTCATCCGCCCCAGGTGTGCTGGCTCACACCTAAAACTGCCACCAAAGCAAGACACGGTTTTTAAAAAAAAATAAGCTGTGAATATGGATCTTGGCTTCGTTAGCTAAACACCACGACAGAAGTACTTAGGGAGGCAGGGTTTACCCGGCTCACAGTTCAAGCGGGCCCATCATGGCGGGACGTCCAGGCAGCAGCGGCTTGAAGCAACTGCCTACTGCTTCCACAGGAAGGCAGAGACCTTGGAATGCACTTATTCTCTTTCCATCCCCACCCCACAAGGGACGGGCCACCCAGGGTCGGCAGGTCTTCTCTCCTCAATCCACCTGTTCAAGATAACTCCCCACAGGGATGCCCAGAGGCTCTCTCACAGGCGAAATCTATTTTTTTTTTTTGCATGTACAGGTGTGTGTGTGTATGTGTGTGTGTGTGTGTGTAAAAGAGGGCGCTACGCACACCTGTGGGTGATTTCAGGAATCATCCTGGATTGCTCTACCTCACTACTTTGCTCTGTAGGTTGCTGCATTCCCCTCCCCGTCTGGCGTCTTTGCACAGGACCTGAGATCTGAACTCAAGTCCTTTTGCTTCCCAGGCAAAGCCTTTAACCCCTGAGCCGTCTCTCCAGCACCCTAGATCTTATGATACTTGAGACAAACTGTCACACGGACATGTGTTTACAAAAACCACAACAGCATTAGAATTGAATCAGTCACATACTAGGGCCCTAAGTCTAGTCCTCTGGTTCACGGACCAGGAAACTGAGGCTACAAAAGAGAAGCAACTTGCCAAAGATAACAGGTGAGGTGCTTCTAAAATTGGAATACAAAGCGGTATGTAATTTGAATTTGTAATTTATACGCTTTGTAAGGGGTCCACATAACCCCAGCGGAGCTGTGTCTCATCCCGCGCTGCCTCTGCGTAAGAACGATCCGCACACAGGACGCGGGCCTGCCCACAGGTTGCATATGGGGAACCAAGATCGGCCCTGCCTGAGCCCACCTTTGACACCATCCTTGCCCACCACTCCTACTCCGGAGCAGCTACCTGAACATGAAGAGGCGGAGCCCATCTCCTGACAACCACGCCGCCAATCAGACGGAAAGCAGAGCTCTTCCCGCCCCGCACTGGACCAGACCAGCAGCAAAGGCAGCCCTGGGACTCACCCAAAGTCTTCCAGCCACGGCCAGAAGCAGCAGATGCTTCTAGAGGCCAGAAATCAGCCACAGGTGTCCTATGTTTTATCTAAAAGTCCCACTAATGAGCCCTAATCCACTCTCAAGAGGCGGCCCTGGCCACACTTCTCTCTCCTTTCAAAGCAAGCGTCCCAACACAGCACTAGCGATCAAAACATGCTGAAAATGGATTTTCCTCATTTTCAGAAATTTAAACTGTCTATCCACTCAAACCAGAAGTGGGTTTCTCTGGATTCCCGCCCTTTCTCAGCCCCCACAGCCCAGAGGTCAGGCAGGTTCCTGCTGCTTCTCCAAATTGCTCCTACTTCCCTTCCCCAGCCAGATGCCCACCCCACGGGCTGCTGCCAGTGTCTGCACCCACACCAGCTCAGGGGAGCATTCTGACACACAATCTCACCCCACCCACTGAATACCCTCCACAGTTCTCACCCTAACAGAACAGCCCCAACTACCACTAGCTAAATGCAGAAAAAAACTAGAAGTCCACAGAAACTCAGAAGCAAAGAAACTTCTTTTCTGTGGCACAGAAGATGGGGGGGAGGGGGAATAGCCAGGTAGACTCTGACTCAAAACAGAACAAAAAAGGAAGGAAGGAAAGAAGGGAGGGAGGGAACAAGGGAGGGGAGGGGAGAGAAAAGAAGAGAGGAAGGGGAGGGGAGGGAAAAGAAGAGATGGAGGGAGGGGAGGGGAGGGGAGGGGAGGGGAGGGGAGGGGAGGGGAGGGGAGGGAGGGAGGGAGGGGAGGGGAGGGGAGAGGAGGGGAGGGGAGGGATCCTGAGGGAACAAGGGAGGGGAGGGGATCTCAGAGGTTAAGATTGCCACACAAGCAGAAAGACCTGTTTAGATCCCAGATCCAGGCAGAACTGGCAGCAGCAGGTACTTACAGTCCAGAGTGCAGAGCCTGGGAAATCCCGGAAGGAAGCAATAAGGAGGTAAAGCAATCCAGGGTAAATCCTGAAGTCACCTTTGGGACTCCACAGACACACACAGTGCCCTCTGACACACACACACACTCAAAAAAGGGAAATGTTCTCTCAGACATACACACGGACACACACACAAAGACACACACAAACACAAAGACCCATACACGGACACAGGATAATGCTATAACTGCTTTTTTTTGGCTAATTATAGTGATCTTTAAATTCCCTGTGGCTCTTTGATTTAAAAAAAAAAAAACTTCCTACTTATATATTGAACTAAATTAAATTCAAGCTCTTTATAAGTTGTATTAATCCTTATAACAGAAATTAAGATAGAAAACTAACCCTCTGAAAGTACATCATCTGACACTGGGCACAGTTCAAGGTTAAAGGACAGAAAAAGAATATTATGGGCCAGGATGGAACCACGTCAAGAGTCTAAGAGGATCGGGATTTTAATGGAACTCTCTGGAGACCTCTGGAGACTTAGCAGAATCGGGTGACCTACAAGCGTGGTCTTTCTGTGGTACGTTATTATCTATTCAGCTCGTGAAATGTCCGAATCATAATCACCCTATCCAATCAAAAAACAGACTCAGACCCACCAAAACCTTCCTCCTTCGCAGAAGACCCCCGTGTACCCTAAACCACCTTCCATGCCTCCTCTGAGCGTAGGCCGATGGGGTAGGCTCAACTGTGCAGAGGCTGTGTGGTCCACAGAAGGACGTCTGGACCCCTCCCGGGCTGCGGCCCACTAGGTGCCAGCAGCGCGATCCCTATCTTCAGACGATGCCACCACCCTGGGAGCAGTGGGTGGCTCTGCTCTACTCACCCCTCTCTCCACTCAGAAGACGGCGGCTTCACCAACAGCTACGCAGCGCAGTTCCACTGCCGCAGCTCTGGGTCCAGAGCGTCTGACGCCATGGCTGACTGCATCATCAGTGCCCTCTGTCACTAACTGAACGACCACACTGCCCACAATGCCCCTGTGCCTCCCAGCCGACCCCTACCCTGACAGCAGTCACCCCTCAGTGCCAATATCTGGTCCAGTGAATGGCAGCTCCCCAGCCTGCAGCTGCTCCCGACTGCAGCAGCTCCCCAGCCTGCAGCAGCTCCTCACACCTGCAGCAGCTCCCCAGCCTGCAGCTGCTCCCCAGCCTGCAGCAGCTCCCCAGCCTGCAGCAGCTCCCCAGCCTGCAGCAGCTCCTCACACCTGCAGCAGCTCCCCAGCCTGCAGCAGCTCCCCAGCCTGCAGCTGCTCCCGACTGCAGCAGCTCCCCAGCCTGCAGCAGCTCCCCAGCCTGCAGCAGCTCCCCAGCCTGCAGCTGCTCCCCAGCCTGCAGCTGCTCCCCAGCCTGCAGCAGCTCCCCAGCCTGCAGCAGCTCCCCAGCCTGCAGCAGCTCCCCAGCCTGCAGCTGCTCCCCAGCCTGCAGCTGCTCCCCAGCCTGCAGCTGCTCCCCAGCCTGCAGCAGCTCCCCAGCCTGCAGCAGCTCCCCAGCCTGCAGCAGCTCCCCAGCCTGCAGCTGCTCCCGACTGCAGCAGCTCCTCACACCTGTATCAGCTCCCCAGCCTGCAGCAGCTCCCCAGCCTGCAGCAGCTCCCCAGCCTGCAGCAGCTCCCCAGCCTGCAGCAGCTCCCCAGCCTGCAGCAGCTCCCCAGCCTGCAGCAGCTCCCCAGCCTGCAGCTGCTCCCGACTGCAGCAGCTCCCCAGCCTGCAGCTGCTCCCGACTGCAGCAGCTCCCCAGCCTGCAGCAGCTCCCCAGCCTGCATGCACTCAGCTCTCTTCCTCTCTCTCCTTGCTGACACTTCCCTGCTCCCTCCACACCGCAAAGCAAGAGCTTCCAGCCAGCCTGCCAAAGGCCTCCAGCTATACAAAAGAGAATTGCTTTGGCATGAGTTACACACCCAGCCCCAGCTGCCGTGAGCAATATCCTAGAGAAGTAGCAGCAACCTCAGCAAGGTGAGAGTCATGCAAGAGGAAAGGACCGGCACTGCACGCCCCACATGCAGCACGCCATCTGAAAGCCTCCACACTGAGGCTCTGGGAACAGCTGCTGCTGGCACCCGGCCTCTCCCTGCCCCATGGGATACCGGCACCTTGCCTCTCCCTGCCCCATGGGATACCGGCACCTGGCCTCTCCCTGCCCCATGGAATACCGGCACCCGGATCTCGCCTAGGCAGGCTTGAACTCTAGACCCCATGTCTAGCTTAATCCATTTCACCATTAGTCCCTCTAGCCACACTCAGGCCCTGTCCACAACCCCAGAGGGACATTCCTGTGGGCAAGTATTAGGAGGTGACCCTGTTTCTACAATTTTGGGGGAGGCCTGGGGAACAGTCTCCCTGCTCCCTCCTGCAGGGCTTATCTCTGGCAGCCAACTCCGCACCCCGAAATTCCTCTGAACACTTTCCCAAACAGGATGTGTTCAATCCATGAGTCATGAAAAATAGGGTATTTCTAGAAATCCACTGGAAGGAAGGTGTGGGAGGGAATTTCTAAAGAGAGAGAACAAAAAGACAATATGGAAAGCTAATCAGGAATTCACAGGGCCGGAAGTGGCCGCTAACCAGGCTTCTGCAGTGCCCCTTCTCCCCCTTCTCCCCCTTCCAGCGGCAGTGGCCGCTCATGAGACTGCCGAGAAACGTGCCCTCCAGCAACTCGGCTGTCCCGAAGGGGCTTGGAGTGAGGCAGCCGGCTTCTGCGTGCGCATCACGCGCAGGTCATGGTCAGATCCTTGTGCCCCTCCCCGCCTGACTCCTGCAGTTCTGACGCGCCCTCACTGTGCAGCAGGCCCCAGGCTGAACGCTCCCCAAGTTTCCTCAGGGAATTCTCATGCCAATTTTGTCCTGAGCTGAGACACGGTTGTCTCTTGGTCTGGAGAGTTGGTGCTCAAACACAGGAAGAGGAAAACTGGGTCAGGAAGGGCAACATGAGGCAGGAACCTGGCCTGGAATTCTGGCTTTGCGACTCCCCTCCCTGAGTCTCCTCCTCCTCCTTCATGGGTGGATGCCACGACCCCACCCACCCACACGGTACAAACGCCAACACACTCGGTCAATGTTGGCTGATCATTTGGTGCCTGGCACACAGTATGTGAGATGTGCCCTGGGCCACATCCGCGTCAGTTGGTGGTGCCAGCGTCTGAGCAGAGCTCCAGCTGATTCGCACCGTACCCACCTCACGAGTGTTATTAAAACAGTGAAATCTGAAGAATTTATAAAAAGCTGTTTGTGAAAAGAAATTATAGACACAGACCGCGCTACCGGGACCTACAAAGAAAAAGACACAAGGGGGCACTGGTAAAAGGGACCCCCACAACTGAATGGAGACGTCACATTGCCAAGCAGTCTCACAAGACTGCGAACAGGAAACAGGGTGACAGAGCGGTGCCCACTGACCCTCGGCCCCCCACTACCCGATAGACTCTTCAAGCCCTAGGTTAATTCCAGTCCCTGTCATAACAGCCACCACGTTGATCTCTGTCACCAAAGCTGCCGCAGGTTAACCTCCCAGCCCTGAACAACTGACCGGATGAACCGGCGCTTTCAAGGCAGAGCTCTCCATCTCTCCAACACAGGCCTGCTGCGGTCCCACTAGTAAGGAAGCTCGGAGCCGACGGGCAATGTGTTCCTTCCTAACGGGCAGTAGTCTAGACATACCCGGGTGCCACCGGCCCTGCTGGTGCCGATCCGGAATGAACCTGCAGCTGGAAGCTGGGAGTGTTTCATGTAAAATTCCTTCCTCCCCTGCCAAGGCCTCCCCCGGCCCAGGGAGAGCTGAGTCATCCACACGGGTTCTCACTTTTCCTAGGGGTCTAGCCATACTCTTGACTTCACGGTCACACGCAGGCCTTCAGAACAGTCCTGCTACAACTCGGCAGCCTGAGCTGTGTGTGTTTCACACGTCTGAAAAACACGTCTTCCCTCCTTTTTCCTCTTTTTGTTTGTGTTGCTTTCATTTTTTGGTATGGATCTCATTCAGTGACCCAGGCTATAGCCTGAGCTGACCTTGAACCCTCAGTACCCTTCCGGTCTCAGCCTCCCCGGGGTTGGGATTCCCATAGGAGCCAGCACCCCTGGCCACAAGGACTTAGCAAGCGAGTGTCACAGACGGGGACAACTCAGGGTGCTGCGGACATGATCAAAGGCCTGCGTGAAGCTTGTGATTTAATAGTCTGGAGAGCGACGGACGCAGAACAAAAATACAGGGCTGGGAACGTCGTTCATGGGCCGAACGCTTGCCTCACACACAAGGCCCTAGATTTAGTCTCCAGCAGTCGGCGAAGGGGGGTCGTAAGCATGCACGTCATGTAGAGGGGTGTGGTGGAGAGAGTATGAGAGAGAGACAGGGCTCTGGCAGCAGGTGACCTTGAGAAAAGGTGACAGGTGGTTCTGGGCTGGAAGGGTTTGGAGACACGGGGGCTGCAGACCCTGCACTGGGGGCAGAGGCTGTGGGAGAATCAATGCGGGTGGCAGATGTCGGGACAGCAACGGCCCCGTTAGAAGACAGAGGGGCCAGGTCAAGAGACAGTGAGTCAGCAGGATCGTCGACGGATGAGAGAAGCATCCAGAAGCATCCAGGTGCCGTTTACAGACACGGCTCCAGAAGGGTGTAAGGTCAGGGGCAGGGAGGGCTCGGGCATGGGTGTGGGGGGAGCCTAGCCCCCTCCCTTGCCTGCTACGGGAAGGCACCTGATTGGCCAGGGAGAGGCCCAAGTGAGGAGCATCCCGGAGGAGCGGGGACCGAGCAAGGGGAGGGTGTGGGTGCAGTGGGAGGCAGACCCTGGCTTTGAGGTTGGCCGGGCGCAACCCTCCGACTACAGCTGAGGACAGGCACAGGCAGCAGCTGTAAGGCGCTGACGCCTTCCCTGGCCCATCACCGAGCAGATGGGGACCCCCAAGACCCCCACTCCAGACACCCCAGAATACTGAGGCTCGAACCAGGTGTGACTTGAGCTGAAGTCCGGGGGCAGGACCCGCGAACCAGGCCCGAAGGCGAGGAAAGAGCCAGAAATCCCACTGCGAGGTCGAAGGAAACCATCGCTTGCTCCCTAGAGAGACCCGGTCCTGGCTTGACAGGGGATTCGCACCCGCGAACCTTCCCGGCAGACCTGCCCAACCACCGGCTGCTTCTCCTTCCCTTCCATCCGGCTGGTGGGAAGAGGAAATTCCTTCTGCCCAGACTGGCCTGGGAAGAAAAAGGAAGGAAGTCTCAGGGAAAGTCACCTCCCTAGGACCACAAAGTGCAGCTCCCTGCCAGAAGAGGCAGGCGCGTGCTGCAGGCCGTAAGCCTCGGGCTTCCTCAGACGGCTGACCGTGCCTGGGGGCACCCGGCTGGCCTTCTGGCTGCGGCACCTCGGTCCTCACTGTCCTTGTCAAGTCCTGGCGGTCAGAGGCAGGCGTTTCCCTGAGCCTCCCCTTCCGGCCTGAGCCAGGTAGCTGCAGAGATGCAGGTACTATATTGAGCATCCTGCTGCGAGCAGCCTGCTCTCTCCTTCCCTCCGCCCCTCCCTAGGGCCTAAGTCTCCCAATCACCGCTAGTGCTTGGCCTTCCCTCTGGGGAGACAGGCGCAGCTAAAGGTCTCCTGCAGGTGCCGACTCCATGCCAGTCCTGCTCGGCCGAGGATTCGTGGCGCGGCTCTATACGGTTCTGGCCCAGGACGGCCTGCCCAGCTCCCTGTCACTCAATGGTCCTTTGGGTCCCTGCCAGACCTCAGCAAAGGAACACTGTTGGTTCCCACAGGTTGTTATGACTGAGCTCTTGTTGTCATGGCAACCCCTCTGTGTCTAATCACTTGTTTACGTGTCTGTTTACTCTGAAACTGAACACACAAAAACCCAGGCCTCTATTCACATCAGTAGACGATGGCCTCGTGCCTGGGGAGGACAGAAGCACAATCCCGTCTCCAGGAATTCTTCCGGCACCTTCCTTATCCTCTGGAGGAAGGCTAGAGCCCCTCTCCTCACCAGCACCCCACGCTCACCTCTTTCTAGCCACAGCCTCAGGGCCTCCTGCTGTCGGTCCTTCCAGACTCTCCACGGGGACTCCTGGGGCTTGGGACCCAGCTGCGCAGCGCTCTCACCTGGACAGGTAGCCCCTGCCGCCCTACTGCCCACCCTCCCGGACACGCTGGGCCCCTCGCACGGGCCAGCGCGCCGTGGTGCGCGCCGTGGTGCTCCATCTGTTCCTTCTCCCCCCAGGCCAGCTCGGCGAGGAGTGGGACCTGCAGCGCCCGGCGCGCTCGCGCGTGGGGAGAAGGCATGGACAGCAGAGCTGGGGACCGCGCTCACCCTCTGCTGGCCCTTGAGCACTGTCTGACCCTGTGGTCAGCGCGCCCGGGCCAAGAACAAACACATCCTGGAAGCCACCCAGGCTGTGGGGGCCTCAGACATGTACGACTCCCCCACAGGAGACGCTTCTGTCTTCCAAAACGGTCTGACCTTCTGCGACGTGAGGTGGTGGGCAGAGCCAACGTGCAGAGCTCCCCTCCCCTCCCAGAGCGCGGCTCCTCTCACCCCCATCCACACGGCCGCTCTCTGCCAGCTGCCCTTAGAGGCCATCGGGCCTCTCAGACACCGGCTCCCCCTCTGCAGAAGCCCTCACAGTGACTTTCGGAGCAGCAGAATCCACAGGACACGGGAGTCCCAAGATGATATAAAGCTGCAATTTTGCTTGCAGCAAAAAATTTCACTGTCGACTTAGCGGCATCGAAAGAAATAATTTGCATTTGGGGGCCATGCTAGGTCCACACAAGGGCAAGCACTGCCCACGCGACAGATGGGGAGGGCCCCCTCCCTCTGAGGAGAGACCCCTTCACACACTGTAACACAGCAGGACACTCATGCCAGCCCAGATGGACTCGCCCCGGGGGCGGCCACCCAGATTCCCTCCCACAGAGGACCAAGCGCACGAGCACAGCCGCCAGAGGGCTGGGGGAGAGAGGACTGTCCAGGCCCGCACTCGTCCCCAAGCCCTTTCTCCTCTCAGGAACAACACCGAGTGCGTGGGCGGAAGCAAAGGCGGCAGAATTCTGCATGCCCTGGAGTACTCCCGCCCACAGATGACCGAAGGAAGACCCCAGCCCCTCAGCGGGATGCTCCTCCGCTGTTACCCGGTCATTAAAACAAGCAGCACCGCTTCTCGGAGCAGCTAAGACCATTCGTTCAAGCAGCAACCAGCACTCGGGCTCCCAAGGAAACATGAGAACATCGCTCCGCTTGGCGTCCTCTCGAGTGATTTCAAAGGACACGACGTGCAGACAACACCTGGCATCCCTCTTCAAACAGGGATGGGCCAAAGATGTGTGGGCACTCGGGGAACCTGGGCGTGTATGTAAAAACGTGTGTAAACACAGAAACTGGGCACACGTGGAAAGACGCGCGCCAGCCCAGGGAATCTCGGCATTTGTGTAAAGACAGGTGCAAACACAGGGAGTCTGGGTGCCAAGGAAAGACATGCAGCCCAGGGAGTCTGCTCACACACACTAACAAACACCGAGCCCACATTTTCACTTACTCGTTTATTTATTCGTTTTTGAGGACAAGCCTAACTCCATGGTAAAGACTAGCCTAGAACTCAGGATATCAGATTCTCAGATGCTGGGATTACACGGGTGAGCCACTATGGGCCACTCGCTTAATTTACCTTTTTAAAATTTGTTTTAGAAAGTCGGGGATGGGGGGGACTGGAACGATGGCTCAGGGGTTAAGACTCTATCTCAAAAGCAGAAGGTCTTGAGTTCGGATCCCAGGTCCCATGTCAAAACTCCAGGTGGAAAACAGTAGAGGCTGCACTTGTGGCCAGCTCTGGTAGGCGGAGCCTGGGAAATCCCAGAGGGAAGCAAAAAGCAATCCAGGATGATTCCCGGAGTTACCACTGGTCCTCCACAGGGACACACAGTGCTCTCTGATACACACACACACATAAATAAATAAAAAAATTTTTAAATGTGTGTGCGCTTGTATGTGTATATGTATGTGTATGTGTGTGTTTGTGTGTATGTGTGTGTCTGCGTATATGTGTGTGTTTGTGTGTGTATTTGTGTTTATCTGTTTGTGTGTGTGTGTGTGTGTATATGTGTTTGTGTATGTTTGTGTGTCTTGTGTATGTATGTGTGTGTTTGTGTGTCTATGTGTTTGTGTTTGTGTGTTTGTGTGTGTTTGTGTGTGTTTGTGTATGTGTGTGTACATGCACAGCCGGGGTGTGTGTGTGTGTGTGTGTGTGTGTGGACATGCACGGCCGGGGTGTGTGTACATGTGTGTGTATGTGTATGTGTGTGTGTGTGTGTGTGTGTATGTGTGTATATGTATATGCGTGTGTGTGTGTGTGGACACGCATGGCAGGTGTGTGTGTGTATATGTGTGTGTGTGTGTGGATATGCATGGCCGGGGTGTGTGTATGTGTGTGTGTGTGTGTGTGTGTGTGTGTGTGTGTGTGTGTGGACGCGCATGGCCGGGGGGTGCTGTGGCCCACGCAGGTCAGAGGCACCTTCAGAAGTCAGCTCCTGCTCCCGCCCTGTGCGTCCTGGCCACTGAACTCAGGTCATAAGGCTGCGCAGCCAGTGCTGTGCCCACTGGACCCTCCTGCTGCCTCTCCGTTCTCACCAAATGTCCAGGGACAGCTCTTTGCTGCAAAGCCTGCAGAAGAGTTGTTCGCCCCAAACCTTTTTGAAAATAACCAAGGACTGGTAAAAAATAAGAGCTTATTTTTAAAAAAAGAAAATCGAGCTCTGACTCTCAGGAATCTGCAGCTGATTTCAGGAAATGAGAACAAAAGCAGGAAGCAGGGGCCCCGTGCGAATGCGGCTGCTTTGGGGGACGTCAGCCGCGCGGTCAGCAGCCCTCTGCCGCCTCCCTCACAATGTCTCTGCCTCGCAGCTGGAGCTGATAGGCCAGCAAAGGACGAGACTCAGAAAGTACAGGACTTGGGGTACCTACCAGAACATTGTGTCTGGCTCCCCAGTCTCCCCTGGGCCTGTTCCCCTGTGGTAACTTATCCTCCTGCAGCTGAACAACTTAAGAGAACAAGAGCAGTGAAAATCTTCCCAGAGTTCCGGATCCTCCAGGGGGAAGGCGGGGGTCTGAGCATCACTCCCCCGTCCTGCTGGGTAACACCGCTCTTCCCCCCATTCCTCAAGGGGCAAACTGCACCCTCCACAGGAGCGGGAGAGGCCGGCTCCTGCCGCAGGCACCGGCCATCTCTGCACGGCCTCCAGGCTGCTCACCCTGGGGGGGGTGCTGGGCAGGGCCCAGGCCAACCACATGGACCGCGGGCACCTTCAGAGGGCAGCGCCAGGTCTTCCCTCCATGCCCCAGAGTCTCCCTCTCTCTTACACACAGCCCTGCGCCCAGGGAGCGCGCAGTGGTCCTGCGTGGTGGCCGGCGAGGCGCTGCACACAGGGTCAGCACACAGCCCACCGACTCCACACCCTTGCCTTTCTCCGGAGCCGGAAGCAGGCCGCAGGCAGGCTGGATTCTCTCAAGCTGGAAGGTCCTTTCAAAACCTCCACCCGGCGGCTGCACATCAAGAAGCACTCAAGAGAAGGGGCAGGAAGCCCCCCGACGGCGCCCTGCATGTCTCCATGGGAGGACCTGATCCCTGCAGTGCCTTTTCTGTATTTTTATTGCAAATGTTTATTTTTAGCATGCAGCAACTACTTGACTCACTCAAGCGTATCAGCCCCTCCATGTGCTGGGGAAGGACCGCGCACCAAGTGCGCGGCGAAACACTGCTTCGAAGGCGCTTATGCTGGAGTGCGCGTCATCCGCTCCCGACACAACCTCCGCTTCTGCCCAGGCAGGAGCTCTGGGCGGCTAGGCCTGCCCACCCCAACCACGAGCCTGCCAAGTGCAGGTGGTGGCCACAAGCCAGATGACGGGCGTGACAGAGAGTCAGGACCCGCCACCCCTGTCTTCAGAGGCCCGCCACTCCTCCCAGCCATGGACGCCCCTACCCCAGGCCGTCTCTTTCCACACCCTCTACCCTGAGCCCCCTTCTCCCACCCATCCCCCATAGCAGACAAAGACCTTCCTCAAGCTCCACCCACTCAGGTCCCGCCCCTACCCCAAGGCCTTTGCTGTTTCTCTGCAAACTCCATGGTAAGTTCAGCCCCCCTGGGTCCAGCTCTGATCACTGTCGCCTGGGCTCACTTACGACCTTCGGGGTGAAATCAGAACCGAAGGGGCAAAGAGTACTTGCTCTTGCTGGATGCACATTTCCGAGAGTGAGAAAGGCTGAGTCCGCGGGGGCCAGTACCCCATCACTGCAGCCAGTGAGTATTTATGCACCTGCGCACAATGAAAGGCCGTGGATGGAGGTTGCTCATCTCTGCTCTGCCAAGTCAGAGTGCCCCAAACCCAGCATTCACACACCCCAGCAACAGACCTCGGCTCGAGCTAGTGACCTCCTTGTGTCCTCCTCCCCGGATGAGAGAGGTGCTCTACCAAAGGGAGAAGCTAGAACGGCCCGGCACCTTGGATCCACCTCCGCGGTGGACACGGATGGGTGGCAGAGGGACAGGTAGACGGGCAAAAAGCCCATCACTAAGTCAAAGACTAACCACTTCAAGAACTCAGACAAGGAAGTGGCTCTGAGAGACGGGGTGTTAGGGAAGATGTACAGAAAAAAAGGCAGAATCAATATTTTTTCCAATGAAGCAACTCAGTATTCCTTGGGATGCTGCAGGGGAAAGAGACTTCAGTAACTTCTTGATTTTTCCTGTTTCTTCGATGGTTTCAAATGCTGGCGTGACAGCCTTGGTTCCGGAAGCCAAAATGAATTTGGTTCCAAACATAAAGGAAATCTTACAAACTTTACAACCAGAGCTGCCTGGATGCAGACACCGGACACGTTCTCTGAGAACCACAAGAGCAGCGCTGAAGCACAGAGACCCAGAAGCCGACGCAAGCGCGGGCCCTGGGGAGCGGATCGCGCTGGGTCCTAGGGATCTGGGGTGCGCTGGGCCCTAGGGACAACATCTCGATGGGCTCTGGAGACAGTATCCCCCTGGGCCCTGGGGATCTGGGGCCTGCCGTGGTCTCTCCTTGGCTGAGTCTCCTGTCCTCCGCTCAACACAGACACCTACGGGTCAGGGCTCGTCCTCCCAACGCGACCACACGTCCCGGACCATCTGAAGGCAGAGCCAACACGACGGGAAGGCGCTGTTCACACGAATGAACTTTCCCAGTGAATTTGAGTTCATCACAGTTACAAGGCAGAATTTAGAAGCTGCTTTCATGGCAAGTGTCCTTGGCAGATTGCGTGGCTCGCAGCCTGCCAGAGCGGAGATCCCCGATTTCAGCTGTGTGAGGAGCTGTTGTTGTTTTGTGGTACTGGGGATCAAAATCAGGGCACACAGGCTCCTAGTGAACTACGTCCCAGCCGGACCTCGGGTCTTCTCAATGACAGTCTACATCAGCGATGCTCAGGGCTTAGTGCGGCCCGGCTTGGATTCTGGCCTAGCGGGTGGTCCTCCTCCTGGGCCCCTCTCGTTCCCTCTTCCTCCCTTCCGCTGGCTTATGTCTCGGCTGCTACTGTTTCATCAAATGGTCCTTTCTAGAAGCCCGGGGACACTGTGCCTCTGGTCTTTCCATCAGTTCCTCTTGCTTCCAGGTCCCCCTTACGCACCTCCACACCCTACGGCACGCATGCCCAAAGGGTCACGCTCACTGCAACAGAACAGTTTATTTTCCTTTGGAAAAACAGCAACGAACGTCTGAAGCATTCCTCTCCCGACACCCTCACTCCCTAATTCAACCTCAAATCTAAAGTGTCAGCTAGATACTGAGCAGGCTGTTTGCCGTGTGTCTGAGGCAGAAGTAAAGCCCGAGCGAGTCAGCCTTGCTGGCTTAGTGAATGGACTCATGGAAGAGCTGAGAGGCCCGTAAATTAAAAGAGCAAATGAAACGGGTCCTTCAGGGATTTCATATTAGTGACGACCAAAGTCCTTTTGTCCTCAGATCAATCAAACCCTTTGCCTGCCCTGACCATAAAGAATAAGTCTGTGCACTTTGAAAATTAAGCTCCTTGCAACGTGGCTGTAGAAGATAATAAATCACCTGAAAGACAGAACAATACACCGGGCCCAGGAGCCCGGAGGAAGCAGGGTGGTAGGAAAGCAGCCACGCTCCGCGTCCTGCCCTGGGAGCACATAAGCATCTCTCCCCAGGGAGGGCTGGGAAAGTGGAGAGCCACTCTGCCTTCGAGAATGTTCCTGAGGGCGCCTCTCTCCCGGCTGGCAAGCGAATCCAGCCAAACCTCTTCCAGATCTTCCAGAAAAGGAGCTGGTGTCCTGACAAGCCGCAGCCCACAAAAGCAGAGTCAGGGTTCCGCCAGCCCCACGGCCACAGCGGTGCAGCTCCGCACAGTGAGGCCCAAACAGCACAGAAGTGAAGGGGTGCCCCAGGAAAGGGGGGGCTGCAGCACAGCCCTGCTGACAGCCGAGGAGTAAGGAGTCTGGAGGACAGAAGGCGCTCCCAAACCTCCCGAGGGACTTGCACACACCAGAGGAGAACAGCATCAGCCTGCAACATCCCCGACCAACTTCCTTCCTTTGCAACCAGGCAGCAAATGCAGAACCAGCTGAGAAGAGCAAGTCGCATTACATGTAGGAAATCTCATGCACACAGTGCCAACTGGTTTAACACCAAAGTCAGTCATTCGGTGATGTTACAGAACTAGGAATCTGTGCAAACCACTGGGCACTGGAAGATTTTTAAGACCTGAACGAGCAATGAGATAAGATTTAAAAAAAAAAAAAAAAAAAAGGCTTCCAGCTTCTAGCTATCTCTATCTACAGAGGACATCGTCTTATAGAAAATCCAAGAACATATACACACACATGCACAAACTATAGTAAGAGCCAATAAACAAATTCAACAAATTGCAGGTTATATATAATACTGACATACAAAGAAAATCAATTGTATTGTTATATACTACTGATAAACAATCCAGGAATGGAATTTAAAAAACAATCCCATCACAACAGCATCCAAGTGATCAAGTATTAAGACCGGGTCTAACAAACCAGTGCAAGTGAAAACTACAAAGTGTAGCTAAAAGAAACTGAGGAGTTAAACATGATTAAAAAGACCCCAGGTTCAAACACTGAAAGACCCTGAGGTGAGCTGGGAGATGGCTCAGTAGCTCAAGCACGTCCCCCACAAACCAGAGGACCCGAGTCGGGATGCCCCGAACCCCTGTGAATGCCAGGCAGGCCTGCCAGCCCTGTAAATGCAGCCTCGAAAGCAGAGGCAAACGGCCATGAGCTGGTCATCCTGGCAAGTTCTGGGTTCGACTGGAGGTAGAACAACCGAGGAGGATTCCTAGTAACAGCTTCAGGCATGCACACACACGTATGTACGCATACGCCTACACGCATGTGAAAACACACCTGTACGCGTCAAAAATGAAATTAATTAATTAGTTAGTTAAAGGATCCGTGTTCAATACACCCCATGGAGACCTCAGATGGCTCTAAAGCTGATCCGAAAATCCCTAACAAACCACAAGGGGCTGCAGAGACAATGGATCTGGGCCAAGAACAGGGTTGGTAAAGGTAGGAAGGGTTTATCAGGAAGAAGAGCTAGTGGGAGAGGGACCAGAAAAGAAATGGGCTGAATCTGATCAAAAACATTATGTACAGGTACAAAAATGTCAGCGAATAAATTTTAAAATAATTTTTTAAAAGGCAGTTTGAAGATTGATGCTTCCTGATTTCAAAACTTACCTTAAACCTACAGCAAAAGGCTCCTGAGTGGGATTGTCACGTAACAGTCAGTGATTTCACTAGAACCAAGAGTCCACACATACTCGTGAAAATGGAAAGTTGTGTCTCAAAGGATACTGTCACGTGAGTGGGCAAACCAAGTGGGAGAAAACATTTGCAAATTACAGAGGCAGAGTCCGGAATGCATGAGGCGCACCCACGCCGCTCAACATTTGAAGGCGAAGGGTTTGATGGTGTCCCTCCAGAGACACACACACGGCCAACGGGAGTCACCCATTCAGGAAATGCAAACCCAAGAGCCCCACAGAGAGATACCCCTCCGTGGACAGACACGATCACAAAGGCCGACTGCAACTGGTGCTTGTGAGATGAGGAGAAACCTACCCTCACGCGTGGCTGGTGGGAACCAAAGGAGCACGCCCATTGTGGAGAACAGTTGGCAACTGCTGAAAAGTTCACATAAAGAGTCTCTCTGAGGCTTAGCACCCGCCCCTGGGCCACACTGGAGAGGAATAAAAACAGATGCCCTCAGATGCCTGCACAGAGACTTGCACAAAAATATCCAGGCCACTATTCATAGTGCCAAAAAGTAGAATTAACCCAAATGTCTACCAACTAGTGGACAGACGAAACATTATACCTCAATGAAATGGCATCCAGCTCTTAAGAGGGATGCGGCGTGAAGGAACCCTGAAGACATCAGCTGTGACACAGAAGGCAGATGCAAACGGCCACGTACTGCTGGTGCTCACGTATGAAATGTCCGCAGTGGGCAGATCCACAGAGGTCAAAACAGGTTAGTTAGCAGTGGCCCAAGGCAAGGTGAGTGGAAAGCTATGGTTCAACTTTCTTTCCTGACAAAAGTGTTCTGGAATGGAGCAGTGGCAGCAGCTGGACAACTGTGACTATACTAAAAAATCACAGAGCTGGACACTCGAAAGCATTACCAGGTTGGGGTGGGACGGGACCATGCACCATCCCACTCTCCCGTGCCTACGGTTCACTCTGTAGACCAGGCGGGCCTTGAACTTGGGGCCTCCTCCTGTCTCCTGAGGAACAGGACTTCAGGCACGCCCCACCATGCATGGCACAAGTTCAGGATATGTGAGATGCAGCTCAGTGGTCCTTTTCACATAATATTTTTATTTATTTACTTATTTATGTGAGGGGTGCACAAGAGGGCACGTGAGTGTATCTGCAGAAGCCCAAGGGTGACTTCAATAAGCATCCTAGGTTGTTCTACCTCCTTTATTACTTTGCTTTGGAGTCGCCCAGGCTCTGCCCGCCAGGGATAGAAGCACAGGCCACCACCATCTCAGCTGAGAGATTTCATGTGGACTTGGGGACTTGGGATCCAAACTCAGGTCCTTTCATTTGCAAGGCAGAGGCCTTAAACCTTGTGCCATCTCTTCTTTTTTAACTCAGGTTAAAAAAAAAAAAAAAAACCTACAAAAAAGCACCACTACACTTTGGGGAAAAACTGATTTTAATGTAAGTAGGTAAATTTAGCAACCACACTACCTTTCCAGGACTATAAAGCAGCCATTTTCTGTTGAAACGCTGATGTATTTCAGCCATTTTAAATCCCATGTATGCGACACAGAGAACTACGGGGCACTTAGGCTGGGGAGGGTCGCCAGAGACCACCCACCTGAAACCTTCCTGGGGTAGACTGGCTGTCCATGAAGGGCACGAGTCTTTCAGCAAGGTAGAGACCAGCCAGAACTGGAATCCACCTCTCCTAACTGCATGGCTAATCCGACCAAACCCACAGGGCAAACAGAAAACCCAGTGCTTCCCGAGACAGCTCGCTCCAATCGTGAGCACACTGTCCCCATCTCAAACCTGCCCCAAGAAAATTCACATTGGGGCCGGAGAGACAGTTCAGCGGTTAAAGCTTTTGCCCCACAAGCAAAAAGACCTCAGTTCAGATCCCCAGAAGGTTGGCAGAAGTGCTGGCTGGCCTGAAAATCGGAGCCTGGGAAACCTCAAAGCAAAGTTAGAGGAGGCCGAGCAATCCGGGATGGTTCCCAAGGTAAATGTCACCCTCTGGGCCTCCAAGCATCTCACGTGGAAGGAGGAGGAGGAAGAGGAAGAGAAGAAGAAGGTGGCCAGTATCTGGGAGCTGGCACGATAACCCAGCAGGTAAGGTTCCTGCTCACAAACATGGTGACCTGAGCTCAATGCGCAGAAGGCCACACCGTGAAGGAGAGAAGGCTCTGTCTGACCTCTGCCTGTGCGCCTGGGAGGCATGCTCGCTCTCTCTCTCTCTCTCTCTCTCTTTCTCTCTTTCTCTCTCTCCCTCCCCCTCCCTCTCCTTCCCTCTCTCCCCTCTCCCTCCTTCCACATTCAGCTCTCAGTCCACGTGTTCTAACCACCACAAAACCCCATGATCTCTCTCACACACACACACACATACACACACACACACACACACACACACACGCACACGCACACGCACACACACACATCCTGCCTTCTACCAGAACACAACAGAATCAAGAGACGGAGCGTGGAGAGGTCGCAACCAGCCCACCAGCAACAGAGCCCCATCCCTGCCCTGTCGCCAGCAGAGCACTCAGTGCACTTCCAGCTCAGGGACCAAGGGCCACACTCCATCTGGGGACATTTGGGGGAGGCAATCTCTACAGAGGGACAGAAGAAGTCAAAGTTCATTTTCACCTCCAATGTCTTGAGAAGTACAGTGTGAGCAGCCAGGTAAAAGGAAAGGATGAGGGAGAAGAACAGGTGTGGCCAGCGGCCAGCTGCTCGGGCCCAGACGTCAGCTGCTAGAAGACATGACACTGCAGCCCAAGAGAGTGTGACACAAACTCGCCACGTCCCAAGGAGCTGGGCTTGCCTAAATATGCCATCTACGGGCCAGAGTCACCTCACCAAACAGATGTACTGGCCCGGAAGGACCACACTGGGACCACCATACGGCCACTGCACAGTTCCCAGTGCTCTGTAGCCCTAAGGGACCACTTAAACACATCTGGGGCTGGGGATGCGGCTCGGCTGCTGAGAGCTTGCCTGACACTCGAGAGGCCCTGGGCTCCAATTCCAGCACAGCAGGAACCAAGCATCGTGGTGCCTACGGACCTGCATGTCGGCACTCAGGAATCGGAGGCAGGCGCATCAGAAATCAAAGTCACCTCCAGCTACCCAGCGAGTTCAAGACCAGCCTGGGATACCTAAGACCCTGTCCCAAACACCAACAAGACCCAAATAAATATCTCTGATGCTAAGTGTTTCCTCAGGAGTTAGTGTGTGCTGAATCAATCATCACTCCTTCGCTAAGTTGGGAACAAAGGTCTGCATTGGGTCAACGGTCACCACTCCTGCTACGGAGACCCCCGAAAGTCAGCAGAGGAGTCTTCAAGGCCAGGAGACTGGCAGGTACATTAAAGGACCAAAAGGGATCTTAGCTCTAACCCCACATGGTTGGGATTCCCGTCTGTCCAAAGCTGGTGTGGGGCAGGGAATCTGGAGTCACGTGACTCCATCAAGCCTCAGTCTCTAACTATGAAAGAGAAAAATGGGACCTATCCTAGGGATAGAATAGGATCCTAGACCCAAAAGGATCAAATGACCCACCTCAAGAAGAACGTTTCCCAACTCCAAATTAAAACCTGAAAAAATGTTAACTATAGTAAAAAGAAAAATACCTCTTTTGTGCTTTTTTTCTGAAAGACTAGGGAAAGAGACCGCGGTGATCCTGCTGGCAACTAGACAAGGGGATCGATCATGCGAAGGCACGGCCATCATCTTCATCAAACACTCGACCCTACTGACACAGCCATCTCCAGCGCGGAGTGGCAGGTGACGTCACCGTGACCCTGCGGGCAGCCCTCCCCCGGGCACTGCTCCACAGGCTGGCTCTGGCAGCTAGCACAGAACAGGAAGATTCTCCAGTAAGGAAGACGGGGGAGGAAACGGGGCAGCGCAGGGTTTACAGGCCGCCCCACTCGGGAGAAGCCAGACCGACTCACCAACACCCACAGCAAGACTCGGGTGTGGCCGCCTCAGCCACGGCTCCACGGAGCCACTTCTGCTATCAGAGCGCTGGATCGGAATCCAGCTCTCTCACATCCTAACACAAATACAAAACCCCAGCGAAACACAAAGTCCAAGGCTCCCACACCACCCTGGACAGCAGGTGCGCGAGAATCCACTGGCAATTCCCCGCGGCTTGCGTGAAGACCAGGGCGTGAAGAGAGACAAGCAAGAAGGGAACACGGAGAGCTCACCGAGGGGCGCCGGCTCCCAGTCCTGATTACCAGACTCCTGAGATCCAATTCATAGGTCTGCTGAACTCGGAAGGGTAAGAGCTGCGTGAGCTAACTAACCTGCCAGGCCTGAGGAGCCCGACCAATCAGGCTTCTCTCCGGGGTCACATGCAGCTTTCCCAACACCCCGGCTCTTCTAAACCCCGTTTATGTTGTCACCGCACCAAGAGCAGCCTGAGGCTAGATTCCCAAAGTCAAATAAATCATGGCACTGACGACAGACAGGAGACTTGCTTTACATACTTATCAAAACACTGGTCACTGGAGGAAATTAAAAAAAAAAAAATCAAGGCCCCTTGCCACTGTCGAGGTTTAAGTAAGGGTTTGCATCTTCACCTGGGGTTGATATGAGAGGCAAGGCTGTGGCACCTTAAGAGGTAGAGCCATGCTTGAGGGAGAGGCATCACAGGGGTGCGTCTTGAGGTTTCCCGACCTGCCCTGCTGCCTTCTGAAGTCTGCCCGTAGTGACCCGAATCGGTCCCCTTCTCTCTGCCTTGCTTCTGCCAGCAGCCTGCTGGCACAATGGACGACACATGTTCCTTCTGGAAACGAACGCCAAGTAACTCTCCCTTTCTCCCTTCCCTTGTGTGTGAGTGCTGTCTACGGCAATACAAGAAGGGTAACTGCAGAAACTATCAAGTCTGGAATTCTTAGAATCCAGAAAGTCGGTAAACTTTGATAGGAAGAAAAGATACGCATCGTTACTTCATTAGCGTCTACCAGTAATTCCACACTTCTGTTACAAGTGTTTTCGGTATTATTTACATTCACAGCCGAGGTGTTATTAGATCCGCTACTAAATCTTCATGTTCCTAAAAACACGTTTTAGTGTGGCACAGAATGCTTACATGTTTTGCAAACTGTATTTCAGTATAATTGGTTGCCTTTGAAACCTTCAGTGCTCTGCTCTGTGCATTTAAAACAACTTGCTGAAGCACCTGGAATAATCCCAGCGCTCTGGAGGCTGAGAGGTGAAGTTCAAGATCAACAGGGAGGGACCAGTCAGGAGATAAGAGGGGAAGGAGGGGGAGGAGGAGAGACTTTCCGAAGAGTGGTTATACCTTCGCCAGACTGTCAGAGGGATCCTAACATGGAGACGAGGAGAAGGAAGAGAAAGAAGAGGAGGGGAGGGAGAAAAGAAGGGGGAACAGGAGGAAGAAGAGGAGGAGAGGGAAGAAGAGGAAGAGGAGGGGGAAAAAGAGGAGGAAGAGGAAGAAGAGGAGGGGAGGGAGAAAAGAAGGGGGAACAGGAGGAAGAAGAGGAGGAGAGGGAAGAAGAGGAAGAGGAGGGGGAAGAAGAGGAGGAAGAGGAAGAAGAGGAGGAGGGGGTGCCGACATACAAAAGCAGAGGGTAGAGTCCTTTGCACAGAAAGTTCTAGTCCTGACGCTTCTCTACCTGTGGTAGCTGGCAGTGCGGTGCTAGGTGCCTAATACGTATAAGGGCCCACATCACCTCCATATCACGGCACGGCGCGCAGGGCTGCAGGGACGCGGAGCCCAAGAGAGCTCGTCGTCCGTAGCGAAAGACAAGTCTGCGGAGGTGAAAAGGGCAGGGCATGCCAACAGGAAGAGGCAGCACCTGCTTGCACCTGCCAGACAAGCACTTCGGAAGGCACCCTGCGTCCTGGCCCACATCGCTGCCCAGGTCTGCGGTAAGAGTCACCCCCAACATGAGCACGGCCAGCCAGATGCAGCGTCCGGCCAGCCCCTGCTGGTCACCCCACACCTTCAACACAAGAGGTGTAAGCTCTGCCAGTCACCCTACTGAGACCAGAGAGGGCAGGTTCCTCCACGTGGCACACCAGGCAACCCCTGTGTGCACCCACCCGAAGTTTGCAGGGGCCTCCCCCGTCCTGTGCGCGCGCTGTTCCCGCACATCTTGATTCCAGATCTCGGCCTCTGGGTCTCTAGCAAGCTCCAGGTCGATGTCAACGCTGCGGGCCGATGAACGTCCCCAGAGCTGCAGGGTCTGATGTGTACTTGCGATAGATGGAGACGATGATGGTGGAGAGTCACCACTAGCGACGTGTGGCCACTGGGCATGTGGGACAAGTTCACAGAGACGAGGAGCTGAATTTACTCCTAGGCCATTGTGCAAAGCGACAGTACGGTGTGGACCATACGTGTTCCACGATAAAGTGTAAGAATCAAGGATCACTCCAAAGTCTGGGCCTGAGCCACCCTCTGTAAACTGGGTGGATGAGAAAAAAAAGTCACCAGAGGTCTAGCTGGTGTCCAGCTAAGGAGAAGACAAGTATTTGCTGAAGGCAGGAAGGCAGATACAGAAGACTACGGAACTACCTCGGGGCACATCTCCCACCAAGGGCTGTCCACTCCCAACCCTGGCCACGTGGGGCCTGGGCCACCCTTGTGCACACATCGTTCTGGATGCTCTTGTAGACGTCTCACTGGTTTGCTTGTGGGATGTCTGTCTCTTCCCCACGCCTCCATTTCTTCCAACAAGGCAGTATATCCCCCAACCCTCAGTCCCTTCACCTATCACACAGCAGGAGTCCACAGAACCCACTGGAAGGGCAGACATGGAAACCCCCAGCAGGAGCATCAGGTCTGGTACTGTTAACCGTAAGAGAAAGTGAATCCAGCAGAGAGGAAGATTAACTGATTCAAAATGTTCCAGAAACATCCATTTAGACTTCGGAACAGCGTAAGGAGGTGGCCCTGTGTAACCCCAAAGGCTGACTTCCAAGAAAACAAATACACTGGCAAGGAGTGCAGACCATCTGATCCCAGAGCCAAACTCTGCTGCTCTGCAAGCAAGTCTCCAAGGGCTAAGAATCATGGTCTTGTCTAAAGAGCAAAGCCTGGTTCCCACTGGAACCAAAGGGCGGGGTCAGCCCAGAGCGCCAAGCCCCCCCCCAAAGTCTGCACAGCCCAGATGTTCATCCTCCCTTTAATCAGAACCCTGTGCTTACACCACCAGTGAGATTTCCAAGGTAACCAAGGACAACAGAGTGGAGGACCAAGGCCCCGGAAGGAAGCGGATTGAAGTTTAATACTTCGGAGTCAACATCAGATGTATTTTTAAAACTACAGCAATACCAAATAAGAAAGATGGAACTGTGAAGGAAGCCTAACTAAAAACAGGAACATGGCAAGAATGTATACAATTTCCCTCCTACTTTGAGAATTATTTGCAAGAGCCCAGAGGCGAGAAGAAACTAAGGCAGAGCTAGGGAGATGGCTCAGGGGTTAAAACCTTTGCCTCCCAAGCAAAAGGACCTGAGTTCAGATCCCCAGATCCTGTGCAAAAATTGCCTGGAGGTCATGGCTGAGATCCGTGATGATCGCAGACCTGGAAAGGAGAGCCTGGGAAACCCCACAGCAAAACAAGGAGGTGGAGCAATCAGGGTGATTCCTGAAGGCACCCTTGGGCCTCCACAGGCACACACACCCTCTTGTTCGCACACCTGCACACACGTACATATGCACACATGCAAACACACACACACAAAAAAGAAAAAAACACTAAGACAAAGAAATAAAACCAAGATGAGGGAAAACCTCATTCCAAACCATAAGGCCAATTCCACTCGAAGCCTCACACTCTGCCGTGCTTGCGAAAAAGTGCGCAAAATAATTGCTTTACCCATAGAGAGCAATCGCTCAGTGAAACCGGAAAACCAGCTGAGTCCTTACCTGTTGCAAGACCGCAAACTGGTTAGAAGGTGCACGGGAAGGCTGGCGAGGTGGCTCAGTGGGTAGAGAATCCCGGAACCCAATACAAGCCAGGCATGGTAGCACACGTGTGTGGAATAAAGACTGGCAGATCCTGGGGAGTTCAGTGAGAGACCCCATCTTAAAAACCAAAGGGAGGAGTGATTCAGGGAAACATCCTGACGTCACCTCTGGCCTCCAGAGACACCTGCAAGGGCAAGTGCATCCATATACACATGCGTACCCACATACATTACACACACACACACACACACACACACACACACACACACGCACACACGCACACGCACGCACGCACACATGCAAGCTCAAAACGGGGTATGCATGGAACAACAGACAGGACAGGTTCCATTCTCACACTCCTTCAACCAGTCCCTGATGTTCCCTGCTCTTTCCCACAAGTACATCCCATTCACGTTCCACGCTCTGTGTACTAACTACCATGTGATCTGGTCAGCAGTTAGCACATAATAAACCAGTTCTCTGTGTGCCCTCACCACAATCCTCAGAAACAGACGGCATGCTATCTAGACCACAAACAGAGGAAAATTTAAAAAAAAAGGAGGCGTCTCACCCAAGTTCACACGACTGGCAAGTGGTGGAACTTGAAGGCAGGTTGATCGCAGAGTGATGTAGACAACACGGCATTCCTAAGAGGAAGAGGAAGCCAGGAATCCTCTGAAAGCAGGATGGAGCCAAGTTCAAGTCCACTTGCTTAGCTCTGTGACCTTGAGCAAATCACTTAACCTTCATAGCCTCCATTTCCTCCTTTGTAGATCAGGAAAGAGGACCAGACGGAAGTGAGGCCCGCGAGCCGGGGCAGGCGCCAGCTACCAATCACCCGGCCACAGGTGTGAAAATCAAAACAGCTACTCCAGTCAGGAAAATGACTGTACCCGGCATAACCCTCACTAGCAAGGTTCCCAAAGGAATCTAACTCATTGAAAACAGGACTCTGGGCTCGCAGTGTTGTTTTTTGTTTTGTTTTAATTTTATTTCAGGGACATGCACAACTATGGCACAATATCCACCTCACATACCACCTCGGCCTAAAATAAAATGTTTGTTTAAAACCCAAATATTGTGGGCACCATCTGTTATTACACCATACACAGAACAAATTTCCGTAATGGAACCGAACCATTAAATGCTCTCGGGGTAGGGAAGCGCTATTTAAAGAAATGCAGGGTGATTACTCCCAGCAAGTCAACAACCAAAGTTTAGTTCTAAAACCCAAGTTCACACACACTGTTATCACAGCATGAATACTGGTTTACTTACGACGAAATCTGCAAGGATTCCGTTTTTGAGACATGAATCTATTCTCTACTTAGAAGGCAACAAGAAGCAACTTGCAGTTTAACAAAATGACCAAATCCAAACCCTTCTTTAATCAGGTCAGTAACTGAGCTCTTGGGTAATCTACACAGCATAGAACAGCGGCTTTGGATTCATCCACTGTAAACTAAAATTAATCAGAGAGAGGGGTGCCAATTTTCATAGCAGCTCCTGTGTGCCTGGCTTTCCCACATCTGCCAGTGTTAATAATATTTAACTGACAAACTACAGTGAGAAAAAGCAACACAAATTTAACAGGCTCATAAAAAAAATCCCTTCTTTTAAGAAATATTCAACTACCATCATTTCCATAAACATTATTAGTGGTGCATTTTCAACAGGGCGGGACTCCAGCCCCATGTCCACAGGGGTCATCTACAGACATCGTTTCTAGGGCCTGCTGAGAAAACCAGAATAATGTGATCTACAGATCACAGAACTCACTGCCAAAGGTTTTCTTGCAGCTTTTTCTTGGGGAGGAATAAAAGGACAAGGGAAGAGAGAGGCAAGATGCTGGAGCTACACTTCCAGTACTAGGGATGCTGGTCTGGCGTTTTTCATTTAGTAGTGCCTGACTATGTCTGTAGAGAAATTATTTTTCCACTGACAAAAAAAAAAAAAGTCTGGGTTTTTGCAAGCAATGCCTAAGACCAGATGCTATGTGCAAGCAAGAGAAAAATTTAACGTCATCATTTGACTTAAGGCTCTCTGGAGATAACCCCACCCCCAATTCTGGCACAGGTTTTTTTTGGGGAAATGTCTACATGCCCAATTTTCTAACTGTAACCTGCCATTCTAGCCAAAAGAAAGGTAGTCACCTGTTCACTTGCACACCACGGTTACCTACTGTGCGCCTATATGGGATCTAAGCACTTCATACACACGACGTCTAGGATGCTGGGGGAAAATGCGTTTCTAATCTCGTTTGGAAGAGGAGGATGGAGGTGAACCTATCTCAAACCAGCTGGCCGCGGTCTCGCCTCCACTGACTGTCCCCTTCCCACCATGCAGGTTGCGTGTGCAATACAAGCGGTCGGTTCCTAAACCATCTCTTTTCCCGGGGATCTGGAGGTTCGCGGGCTCAGTACAATGACTTTGCACGTTACTAATATTAGGCCTTTTCCCGGTTGAGGGAGGTGATCCCGGCGACAGTTGGCAACGCCATGGGCAACCTGCAAGCGGCCACTTAGGGGCCTTTCGGACCTCAAAGCGCGATCTCCACATCCGTGACCACGCGGTTCTGCGGCACCGGGTGGGGATCACCAGGACCCCGGGGTGGGGCTCGGCACCCCTGCCTGGGCAGCTCTGGGGTCCCCTGGACCCGCCTGGGAAGTCGGCTAGCTGCAGGGCTGGGGGCTTCAGTACTGGCTTGGAGTGCACAGCTGCCCCCGCCGGGCCACTTCTGGAACAAGTTGGTGAGGTCCGCGCCAGGAGCCAGCACCCCGCGCGACCCGTGCAGGGTCCCAGGTCGCAGCCGACGCCAACTCTGCGGTCGAAGTGGACCGCACCCGCGGGGTTGCGGTGGGGAAGGCGCGGCCGCGGAGCCCCGCGAGTACGCGGGGGCGGGCAGAGGAGGGGTACCCCAAGGTGGCCGGCCAGCCTCTCTCCCGAGCCACCTCTGCGGGAACAAAGGGCTTCTGTTTCGGGCAGAGCGGGCCCGGCCGCGTCCGGCTCTGGGGGGACCAGAAACTTTTCCCGGGGTGTGGGCGCCGGCGCCGGGGCGCAGGGCGGCGGGTGGGAGCCGCTCCCCGGGGCGCGGCGCCGCGGTACCTGCGGCCGGAGCCTCCCGCCCGCCGCCGGCCGCGGCCGCCGCTCACCTCCTCGATGGCCGCCACGGTGTTCCGGCACTGGGCCGTGCGGGTGGTGAAGCTGGAGGCCGTGGGCGCCTTGTAGTCCTCATGGGTCTCGGCCACGAATTCCGACACGGAGATCTGGTCCGGCATCGCCGCGGCGCGCGGGCGGCCGGCCGCGAGGGAGCCGCCGCCTCAGCCCCGCCGCGGGCTCGCACCCGGCCGCCGCCGCCGCCGCTCCGGCCCGCGGACAAAGGGGAGCGCGGGGCGCGGGAGCCGCCGCCGGGCGCAGGAGCCGCCGCGGGGCGGGCGGCGGGAGCAGGGCGCTCGCAGCCCCGCACTCGGCCGCCGGCCTCCGCGCGCGCCCACAGCCGCCGCGTCCGCCGCCGCGTCCTCTGCCGAGCGAGCCCCGGAGCGGGCGCGCGGAGCCGGCGGGAACTGCCCGCCACCCAGCCGCGGGCCCGGAGCGCCTCCCGCGGAGAGGGGCGGGTCCCGGCCGGGGGGCGGCGGCCGGCGGGGCGCGGGGCGGGGCGGCGCGCCGGGCCCGGCCGCCAATCGGCGCGCTCGCCGCCGCCGCGCCGCCGGGAAGCCGAGCCCGCAGGAAGGAAGGCGGCGCGCGCCCCGGCCCGCCAGAGGCTCCCGGCCGCCGCCGCGCGCCGCATTGTCTCGGCGTTCGGGGCGCGCGGCGCGCGGGGGTTCGAGGGCGCGCCCCGGGGCTGCGGTGTACCGACCCCTTGGGGTGGTTCGGGGCTCTGGCGCGCGCCCGAGATCCGAGGAAGGGACCTGGGAACCCCGACCTGTGGCCGGGGCTAAGCCGCAGCCCCTCCGCCCCCCCCCTTTCCACTATGCACCCCACCCCCAGCTTAACCGAGAAAAAAATCATCCTGATTCTGCACCCGAACCCCAAGCAAGGCTGGCCAGCGACAAGACGGTGTGGGGAGCTCGCCCCCTACAGGACGGTGCGCTCCGTCCGGGGAACACCCCTTCTGTCTCCAAGGGAGACTAAACCCAGGACAGTTTGGGGTGCAAGGACAAGCAGTGGCCATGTGGTGACTGTGTGCCTTGATCCATCCTCATAGCCTTGGGAGACAGGTGAGGAGAGCTAACCCAAGAGCAGCAGGATTCAAACCCATGCCCTTCAACTTAGAAGTGCTTTCGGACCCTAGAAAAGTGTTTCTAAGGTTGTACACGTACGGTGTTCTCCGTTAGTGGGTCGGTTTCTGGGTACCAGGCCAAGCCTACCCTGGAAAGATGGCTGAACATTGCATTGCACTGGTCTGCAAGGTCGGGGGACGCAGAGGACTGGTCGTGCATGAGAGGGGAGGCGCTCCCTACGTTCGGGTCCCCAGAACCTGCAACAAACCCCACCAGGCTGCAAATCACAGTCGTAACTGGTCCTGTAAAGACCTTGAATTCATACAGATTTTCACTTATAGCTCTTATGGAAATTCTCAGCTATATTTAAAAAAAACAAACGTTCTGAAGAGACCAGTCAAATAAAATCACAGCCTATAACTCAACACCAGGCATGGGGCATGGTTTCTGTGCCTGCCAGCAGTAAAACCAAGAGAAACTTCACAAAAAACCTTTTGTGCAGCTGAAAAGGAGGAAGTGGGGGAGACATTGAGACTCAACTGCAACAAAAGTGGTCTCCCGACTCTATAGGCCGGTGGACCAAACAGTCCTTTTAAAGTTCCCATGTAAGAATTTGCTATACGAGGAGGCAGCTGGGGTCAGACATGATGTATGACTTCTGGTATTTTACTAGCACGACATGTGAAATTTCACTTTCCAGAGTGGCCATATTACTGGGGAGCTTTTATCATCCCACTCGGCAATGAGCTGCCGTCCAAACCTGACACTTTCTGCTCTTTGTGTAGTTTCATCTTTCAGGGTCTTGGGGTTTCCTGTGTTGTAGCCTGCATAACTGAAGCAGTGTGTTAGCCCACTTCCCCCACACAGGGCAGTCTGTCCCTCCTACCCTGTCCTCCAGCTGGAAGTCCTGTTTTTCTCTGAGGTTGAAGGTTATCCCGGGTAACTCTTCAGGTTTTGATGGGGTGTTGGTCTCAGGGAGGCCGTGAGGAAATGGTAGAAAATAGTGTTTTTCTTCGACGTCTGCTACACTGCTAACCCAGCGATCAACTCTTGACAAGGACAAAGGTCAAGCTTGGTGGTCTTCCTATCCTCTTCCCTAAGCTCTCTTTCTCCGCCCCTCCTGTTCTGGCGCCCTGTAGTTTAACATAAATGTCCCTGGGCTCAAGGACGCAGCTCTGTTAGTTGGCAGAGCGCTTGCCTGTCAGGCAGGACCCCCGAGTTCTGCCCTCGGCACCACAAAAGCAGGACATAGTCGTGTGCGCCTGTAATCCCAGTACTTGGGGACGATCAGAGAGCCGGACGTTCCAGGTCTTCTTGTGTTCAAGGCCGTGCTGGGCTACATGAAATCACATCTTCAAAAACCATGTTTTTTGTTCAGGTTCAAGAACCCTCAGTGGCCTCAAGAGAAGCCTCATTAAGCAGGCGGGTGAACCGGCTGGCGGAGCAACAGGAGCGGAGCATCCGGTAGCCATGCGGGTGGGGGGAGAGGAGCTGAGACTGGTGGCACACTGGAGCCTCTCCGTCCCCCGCCATCCTTTAGGACGCTGACTTGCCCAATGCCCACATCTGGACAGCAAAACTATGGCAAGTCATGGCTTGCTGCGCCTCTCGTGAGCTTCGAACGAATAATTCAATTAAAGGGGAAGGTAGGTCAAGAAAACATGGCACACGTCTCTCTGATGGCACCGGGGGATCTCATCCAAGGCTTTGATCAGAGTGACCTGCATAACAGGCAAGACCCCCAAGTTCTGTCTGCAGCACCGCATAAACGCCCGTGGATCCACATCCCTATCCCTCTACCCACAGCGGAAGGATGCTGATAAAGACATGAAGGCTTGCACGCCTTGCTCTAGAATCATTAAGCCCTGAAATAAATGTAGTTTTAAAAATCATTCTCCATAATAAAATTGACCTAAAATGAGCTGATATGACACTATTATATAGGTCTGGTATATCCCACTCCGTGTGAATCTTTATGTTTGGCTATAAAATGTAAATGTGCACGATTACAGAATATTGTCCTAGACTCACTAGGGTGGCTCAACTATATGCCATATAAACTACGTTACTTCTCTAAAGTCTGAGAAATTTTGAACCCATGTGTATTTAGTCCTGTGGATTTCAGATAATTTCTTCAAACATGTATATTAGTCTGGTTTTGTTGCAAAACATGCCTGAGGTAGAAATGTTTTTAAAGAAAGGAGGGTGGGGCTGGAGAGATGGCTCAGGAGTTAAGACTCTGTCTTGAAAGCAGAAGGTCCTGAGTGTGGATCCCAGGTCCCACATAAGAATGCCAGGTAGAAACAGTGGCAGCCTGCAAGGCTGGCTCTGGTGGGCAGAGCGTGGGAAATCCCAGAGTGAGCCAAAAAGGAGGTAGAAACAATCCAGGATGATTTCTGAAGTCACCCTTGGTCCTCCACAGGGACATAAGTGTGTGTGTGCAAGCACGTGCACACACACACACACACACACACACACACACACACACACACAGAGTAAAATATTAAAAAATAAAATAAAGAAAGGAGGTTGGCTGAGGTTTATATATAGCTCGGTGACAGAGGACTAGTGCTCACCTGGGTTCATCTCCAGCCCTGGAAGAAGAGGAGCAGGAAGAGAAAAGGGAAAGGTTTATTTAGCTCAAAGCTTTGGAGGCGGAAGGTCCACGGTCCAGCAGCCTCGTCCCTTTGACCTCTTTTGATCAAGTGGGGGGTCACAGCATAATGTTGGGTTACCTGCATGATGATGACAGAGACAGGAAGCCTGAAATGAAGACCGATGCCTCACTTTCATGAGCCCTACTGGAGATCCCAAGGAGACCATCTTAATCTCTCCCAAGGGCCATATCCCCACTGCTATAACTGCCTCCCACCTCGTAAAGTTGCCACCTCTTCAATCTCCCACCACCCCAAGCTTCCAACACATGTCGGCTGAGAGGAGCGTTGGAGTCACACTTTCCAGCTCTGGACCCTGCCCGTACCCCCTTGAAGTGAGTGAGCCCCTCCTGGCCACACACTTACGCCAAGGGTGTTTCCAGGAGCGCTGGGTGGCATCTCATCGATCACAACAAACCTTGCCTCCCTTCAGCTGATTAGCCGCAGGTATTTGGTCACAACCATGGGAGATTGACAGAAAGACAGGGAAAGGAGAGAAGAAGGATGAGAGAAAAGAACGTGCCCAGCCACCGAGGTCAGCTGGTGCCATCTTCCAAAGCAAGGTTCTGCCTCCCGTAGCTCACAGAACCTGAGATTTTTCACTTCCCTTTCCAGCTGTAAAAATGTCTTCTCAGCTCTGAAATTCCCCCGAGGGTTGGCTCCTCAGGACAGACCTGTCCAGTTCCCTTGCTATTAACTTGTGATTACTCTCGGAGCGGGCAGACCTGGGCCTTGAAGTAACAGTGCGGCAGACAGGGCAAAAAATAGGACCACACACACACACACACCACATATACACACACCACACACACATACCACACACCACATACACACACGTACCACACCACATACACACACACAACCTATATACACACCAACACACCACACACACACACACACCACACACCACACACCACATACACACACACCACACACCACACACACACACCACAACAACCACACACACACACCACATACACACACCACATACACATACCACACACACACACCACATACACACACACACCACAACACACACCACACACCACCCATATATACTACTACACACCCCCACACACACATACACACACGTACCACACCACATACACACACACAACCTATATACACACACCAACACACCACATACACACCCCACACCACACACACCACACACACACACACACCACACACCACACACCACATACACACACACCACACACCACATACACACACACCACACACCACACACCACATACACACACACCACACACCACACACACACACACCACATACACATACCACACACACACCACATACACACACCACATACACATACCACACACACACACAATACACACCACACACACCACATACACCACACACACACCACATATATATACTACATACACACCCCCACACACACCACATACACATACCACACACACACCACACATCAAATACATACCCCGTGCACATGCACACACCACATATACACACACACCATAACACACATATACACACACCATATACGCATGCCACATATATACACACAGCACACACACATCACATACATATATGCACACATACCATACATACCCACAAATCACACACACCACACACAAGTACACACACACATCACACCACATGCATGCATACACACTACATGCACACACCACACACACATCTATGAACATAGAAGCTTACATCTTTTTCTCCCAACCCAAGGTACAGTAATCTCACTGTAGTGTGTGGGGGTGAGGATGGGGTGGAACTCATCACTTAGCAACTATCTTACGAATGAAGATTTAGTTTTCAGTGCCAGCTTTGATACTCTATGCACAAAACCAATGTGCACACACGCACAATCACACACACACCACATACACATACCACACACACATACACACATACCCCACATACATAACACACACCCCCCACATACATAACACACACACACACAGCCTAGACTTTGGTGAACTTAGGCTTCAAGCTGCTGCTTGTTTTGTGGTCTTCCACTGAGCTGCGGCTCAGCCCGATCAGCTCTTTTCTGAGCCCTCCCCCCCCCCGCCCTGCTCCGGCATTCATGAGTCCATTACTCATGTTGCATGTTAGTTTGGACACAAAAAGAAAATGCCACAGGGCCTCTTGCTCCCGAGACGCTCGTCCTTGGAAAGGAGTGCATTGCAGTTGACCCTCGGAACTAGCTTCAGAGATCGGATGACAGACAGGCTTCTTCACACATGACAGAGCAGCACGTGAGGCGGTTCACTCGGCCGTTTCCACGCAGTCTCTACCAGTGACACTGTCAATACTGAATGCAAGGGGCGGTCCTAGATAAAAGAGTAGGTTATGGTGGGACTGCAGGACTGATCAGGACCCCTCATTCAGGAATGTCTCAGCGTGTGTCTTGTATCTGTGGTGGAAATACTGTGCAATGTGTACTGTACATTTCTTCCCAGTCCACGTCTGGCAGGTTTACAATGCCCATGATGGTAGGCGTAGTTACATAAGGGAAGTGGGTAAATACTAAAAAGCCCGGCTTAGCTGTTGTTCTGTTGACTGTGCCCCCACTAAGTGATAAAGCAGTAATAGTTTGAAGAGTCTTACAATAAGTCATATCTGCAGCCATTATGTTATAAGAAGTGAGTATTTTTGAGAGACTCTTTAGAAACTACCTCATGATATAGCAAAGGGGCCACAGCCATCATTGGCAGATGAAGTTACAACATACATCTTCACCGGTTCGCTCCAGTCAAGCTCATTAACATGAACAAATGCCAGCCAGCCCTGCTGTCAGAAATATACTCATTTGTCAGAGGCCCAAACTACTTCTGTGCTGGGCCGGATAATAAGCATTGACTCAGCATCTTAGTTTGCCAAATCATGGTTGAACTGCAGGTGTAGGCCGCCTGGAGATGCAAGCATTCGGCAAAAGTCCATGAACACATCTATAAGATCAATGTACTCTTTGGGGTTTGCTTTAGAGCAGTGCAAAGCTTGTAATAACTTACAAAGTGTGTGATAACAAATCTCTAAATCAGCAAAAACTAAAATAGACTTATTTATGTAAGTGCACACATTTTTCCCCCAAGAAACTACGCTGTTAAATATTTACCAGTGCAGTCTGAGTATAATTGCACCTTCCTTGCCAAGAGTCAGTGCGGGGGACCTCCCAAGGCTGAGTCATGCTCGTGGAACTAAACACATATAGGATAAAACCTCTGCACACTGTATCATTCGAGCAAAGGCAACTCCGGCTAATAAATATTATTTGTCCTACGGTAATTAGAAAGATGCCATTTGGTGTTCCCAAGTACTTAGAATCACACAAGTAGTGCCAGTGGAGGGCGGGGTTTGTTTTAATGGAAAGAGAAAAGAAGTTTAATTAGCACTTTGTATGTAAATAGCTCTTGCTGAAGCTTTTAAAGCGTGCTTGCAATAATTAATTTTCTTAAGTCAGATCTCTGTCTTCATACTGGGTGTGGTGGAGATGCGGCCCGGGAGAGTTCCCGAGTCAGCAAGTCCGTGAGCTATAGAGTCAGCCGATGCTAGCCTGGGCCACAGAGTGAGACCCTGTTTTAAAAAATCCCCAAACCTCTCTTCCTTGGATGAGCAACCCCTTTCACGGGGCTCATAGTCCTCCTCCCTTTAGTGAGTCAGAAATCAGCTGTCTGAGCTCATGGGAGTGTCTGTCTCCACGGTCACAGAGCATGCGGTGTTTCCCTGTTGCCTCTGAGATAAATGTAAGGGTCCTTGGTCACCATCTTTTTTTTTTTTAATTTTTTTATTATTATTTATTCAACTGTGCACATGTGCATGCGCGTGTGTGTCTGTGTGTGTGTGTGTGTGTGTGTGTGTGTCTAGAACCACGGACGAATTCGCAAACACCATGGACGCCTCCACCTCCTTCTGCCCCGGGATTCACAGGCTCCGCCCTACCAGGACCAGAAGCGCAGGCCACCCCCACTTCCGCCTGGCGTCTATACGTGGGATCTGGGATCCGAACTCAGGACCTTCCGCCTGCAAGGCGGAGGCTTAACCCCTGAGCCACCTCTCCAGCCCCATCTTTTCTGTCTCTTTTCTATCTTTTTCCTAACTGAACATTAACCCTGGAGAGGATGAACTGTGGACCAGGAACCAAACCCTCCCCCACATGCTGCCGGTTTCTGTTTTGCTCTTGAACTAAGAAACAAAATGAGAAGAGTATTTCATGGCACGTAAAATTCCGTGGAGTATTTCGTGGCATGTGAAATTCCGTGGAGCTCTCATGTGGCATCTTGGCCCCCAGACCCACCATATATTCCCCAACTAGCATTTTGTTGGTGCAGTTGAAGGGTTGGACTTACCAAAGGGCCCCCACATTAAAGTATTTGCCATACTCTGGTCCTTCTAGGGAAAGTGGGCCCCCACTCTCTGGCCATACCAAGCTGCCATGTTCTCAGCTTGAGGGGACTTTCTGTGCTTCCCCCCAGAATGCGCTTCTGCATCCCAGTGGGACGAGGTAGCTGTGGGTGTTTGTGGCCGGCCTTGCATGTCCCTCAAAGCCTCGCACCAGAGAAAGCCACAGGCCTGTGGCTCATTTCTTCTTGTCCACCAGGAAAATGTTTTGATAATCTTTCAGGATCAGACCCAGGCTGGAAGTCAAGAGTCTTTCTTTCTTTCTCTCTCTCTTTCTCTCTCTCTCTTTCTTTGTGATCTTCTCGCAGAATTGGCCTGTTTACTTTCCTCAAAGCTGCAGGTGGAAAAAATCTCTGTATTGCTGGGAGGAAACAGGCTGGAGCACTGAACTGTGAGTTCGAGCACTGAGCTGAGGGTTGGAGCACTAAGCTCTGGGCTAGAGCACTAAGCTGTGGGTTGGAGCACTGAGCTGTGGGCTGGAGCACTGAGCTCTGGGCTGGAGCACTGAGCTGTGAGCTGGAGCACTGAGCTGTGAGCTGGAGCACTGAGCTGTGGGCTGGAGCACTGAGCTCTGAGCTGGAGCACTGAGCTCTGAGCTGGAGCACTGAGCTGTGAGCTGGAGCACTGAGCTGTGAGCTGGAGCACTGAACTGTGGGTTGGAGCACTGAGCTCTGGGCTAGAGCACTGAGCTGTGGGCTGGAGCACTGAGCTCTGAGCTGGAGCACTGAGCTGTGGGCTGGAGCACTGAGCTGTGAGCTGGAGCACTGAACTGTGGGTTGGAGCACTGAGCTGTGGGCTGGAGCACTGAGCTCTGAGCTGGAGCACTGAGCTCTGAGCTGGAGCACTGAGCTGTGGGCTGGAGCACTGAGCTGTGGGCTGGAGCACTGAGCTGTGGGCTGGAGCACTAAGCTGTGGGTTGGAGCACTGAGCTGTGGGCTGGAGCACTGAGCTCTGAGCTGGAGCACTGAGCTGTGGGCTGGAGCACTGAGCTGTGGGCTGGAGCACTGAGCTGTGGGCTGGAGCACTGAGCTGTGGGCTGAGCACTGAGCTGTGAGCTGGAGCACTGAGCTCTGAGCTGGAGCACTGAGCTGTGGGCTGGAGCACTGAGCTGTGGGCTGGAGCACTGAGCTGTGGGCTGAGCACTGAGCTGTGAGCTGGAGCACTGAGCTCTGAGCTGGAGCACTGAGCTGTGGGCTGGAGCACTGAGCTGTGAGCTGGAGCACTGAGCTGTGGGCTGGAGCACTGAGCTGTGGGCTGGAGCACTGAGCTGTGAGCTGGAGCACTGAGCTGTGGGCTGGAGCACTGAGCTGTGGGCTGGAGCACTGAGCTCTGAGCTGGAGCACTGAACTGTGGGCTGGAGCACTGAGCTGTGGGCTGGAGCACTGAGCTGTGGGCTGGAGCACTGAGCTGTGGGCTGGAGCACTGAGCTGTGGGCTGGAGCACTGAGCTGTGGGCTGGAGCACTGAGCTCTGGGCTAGAGCACTGAGCTCTGAGCTGGAGCACTGAGCTCTGGGCTGGAGCACTGAGCTGTGGGCTGGAGCACTGAGCTGTGGGCTGGAGCACTGAGCTGTGAGCTGGAGCACTGAGCTCTGGGCTACACAACTGGGAGGTGCTGCCTGCCCTTCTCCTTCCCTTCTCCACACTGCTACTATGCCAAGTGATTGTTCTTGCCAAGTGCTGTGTCAGTCAAGACGGAAGCACTCATGGCACGGCACGGGTGAGTCTGCACGTAGAATGCACTCCATGCCTCCATTCCAAAAGTGTTCACACTTCGTCATGACTAGACATCTGTATCCTTTCTTCCGCAGCCTAGGCTTCTGGGCAAAAGGGTGGTTGTGTGTATACATGCATGTGTTCGTGCATGTGCGTGCCTGAGTGTGCTTCTCAACCTCTGTACCTTCAGCTCTAAAACAGAGCAGACATAAGTTAGATGCTCATAAATATTAATGGGCTTGAATTGCATGGTGGCGTTTATCTTACAACATGCGGAAGGGGAGGAGACATGAATTCGATATAGAGAAAGTCATTATTTTGGGATCTACTAAGGCAGCGTGACTCCCCCAGCATGTACACCCCATGATGTTTTTCTGTCTGCTCACGAATGCTGGGAAAGATGTTTGCAGAAAGCTGCAAGCTCTGGAGGGGGGAAGGTGGTGATCAAACTGGACCACCTGATCCATCACACACTGCAACGTTCATGTCTTCTAGTTGGGAGCCCCGGGGCAGCTCTGGTTTCAAGATGGTGGCAAAGGACCCTGTGGCATGTGGGATGATAGAGCCCTGTGGCGTGTGGATGATGGAGCCGGTGGCATGTGGATGATGGAGCCTGTGGCATGTGGATGATGGAGCCTGTGGCATGTGGATGAAGGAGCCCTGCAGTATGTGGATGAAGGAGTCCTGTGGCACGTGGATGAAGGAGCCCTGCGGTTGTGGATGATGGAGCCTGCGGCTGTGGATGAAGGAGCCCTGCGGCTGTGGATGAAGGAGCCCTGCAGTATGTGGATGAAGGAGCCCTGCGGCTGTGGATGAAGGAGCCCTGCGGCTGTGGGTGATGGAGCCTGCGGCTGTGGATAAAGGAGCCCTGCGGCTGTGGGTGATGGAGCCCTGCGGCTGTGGATGAAGGAGCCCTGCGGCTGTGGATGAAGGAGCCCTGCGGCTGTGGATGAAGGAGCCCTGCGGCTGTGGATGAAGGAGCCCTGCGGCTGTGGATGAAGGAGCCCTGCGGCTGTGGATGAAGGAGCCCTGCGGCTGTGGGTGATGGAGCCCTGCGGTTGTGGATGAAGGACCCTGTGGCATGTGGATGAAGGAGCCCTGCGGCTGTGGATGAAGGAGCCCTGCGGCTGTGGGTGATGGAGCCCTGCAGTTGTGGATGATGGAGCCTGTGGCATGTGGATGAAGGAGCCCTGTGACATGTGGATGAAGGAGCCCTGCGGCTGTGGGTGATGGAGCCCTGCGGCTGTGGATGATGGAGCCTGTGGCATGTGGATGATGGACCCTGTGGCATGTGGATGATGGAGTCCTGTGGCGTGTGGATGAAGGAGCCCTGCGGCTGTGGGTGATGGAGCCCTGTCCCTTCGCTCTTGCTACTCGACAAATGTTCCTGGAGCAGCAGCAGTGGAGGAGGGACGATTGTTCCCACCGAGGCTGCGCGTGACTTACCAAGACCTTGGCTATTGCTCTTCCCCTTGGAGGGGCTTCTAGTTCACACAAGCACCGCAGGCAACGACTTGGTCTTCCCTCTTCGAGGCCTCGTAGTCCAAACGATGCGAGCACTATCCTACTGATGGGACTTGATAAACCTGAAAAGGATTTGAAGTCAAGGACTGTTTAAGAACATGGGTATTTTGGAAGAACTGGAGAGATGGCTCAGGGGTTAAGGCCTTTGCCTTGAGAGCAAAAGGACTTCAGTTCAAATCCCAGACAGAACGAGCAGTGGCCTGCACCTGCAGCGCTGGAAGGTGGCCCCTGGGACGTTCCAGAACAAAACAATAAGAAGGCGGAGCAATCCAAGGTGATGACTGATGTTGCCCTTGGGCCTCCACAGGCACACACATTCAAGTGTCCTCTGATACACGCAAATTCACCCCTCCATACAGGCATACATATACCCACACATACCCACACATACACACACAGACACACACACACACACAGACTGGGGTATTTTTTACTTGCAAGATTTCTGAGATTTGGAAGGTTTTGTTTGTCTGTTTGAGGCGCGTCCCCCTGCATCCTGAGAGTGGCCCTCAAGCTCCCTATGTAGTCCAGGACTGCCGGCCATGACCTTGAACTTGGATCCCCTCCCTCTGCCTCCTGAGTGCACCACCAAGCCCACAATGGAGCCAGGGTTCTGTGCCTGGCATGCAGGTGCGCTACCAGCTGCACTACATCCTCAGCCCTCATGCCAGCTCTATGGAGATAAATGAAACAGGTGGCCACAGTGCATGTAGGGGTGGGAGGAGGAGCTGCCCCCAAAGAGCAATCAGAAAAGGCTTCCTGGAAGAGGCATCGTTAGACTGTCCAGAAAGAAGAACACACGTGAGGGGAGAGTCTCACCCAGGCCTGCAGCAGGAGTTTGGTGGTCATTACAAGAAGGAAGCTCTACCTGTTGTAGAAGTCCTGCCCTCAAAGAGGGGGAGCATGTCCTGATGCCAAAGGGACAGGACAGAGGTGCGGGTTGCACAATCTTCCCCCATGTGCTTTCCTACACGCACGGGGCTGGCGCAATAGCCTGGCACTTAACATAAAGCTTGGGCTGCAAGAAGGCTGAGCGGCGGGAGCACTTGTTGCACAGCAATGAGGGCCTGAGTTCAGATCCCAGCAGCTGCGGAAAGACCTGGGCGTGGCAGCCTGAGTCAAGCATTGGAGACAGAGAGAGGGGTCCCGGGGGCTCAGAGAGAGGGGTCCCAGGGGCTCAGAGAGAGGGGTCCCGGGGGCTCAGAGAGAGGGGTCCCAGGGGCTCAGAGAGAGGGGTCTCAGGGGCTCAGAGAGAGGGGTCCCGGGGGCTCAGAGAGAGGGGTCCCGGGGGCTCAGAGAGAGGGGTCCCGGGGGCTCCGCAGCCAGCCCCGTCAGGCAGTAAGCAAGCTCCAGGTGCAGTGAGAGATCCTGTCTCAAAAGGTAAAGTAAGGGGCTGGAAAGATGGCTCAGGGGTTGTGACTCTGTCTCACAAGCAGAAGGTTCTGAGTTCAGATCCCAGGTCCCACGTTAAAAAAAAAAAAAATTTAAAAGGTAAAGTAGGAGCAAAGGAGGAAGAAACCTGCCGTTGACCTTTGACCTCCACACACCCACAAGATGCACACTCAAGCAGACAACACACACTCATACATACATGCGCGTACACACAGGTAAATGATACACAGATTCAAGATAGATAGATAGATAGATAGATTAGATAGATGATAGATAAATAGATATAGATGGAAGATAGATAAATAGATGGAGATGGAAGATAGGTAGTAGATAGATAGCTGATAGAGAAATGGATAGATGATAGAAGATAGATAATAGATGATAGATAGTTGATAGATAAATAGATGATTGTAGACAGATATAGATGGAAGACAGATATAGAAGATAGAAAGATAGAGATGGAAGATAGATGGTAGATAGATAGCTGATAGAGAAATGGATGATGATGATAGATATAGATGGAAGATAGATAAATGGAAGATAGATAGAGATAGAAGATACATAGATAGATGATAGATACATAGATGATAGATAGATGATAGATAGATAGATAGATGATAGATAGATAGATAGATAGATAGATAGATAGATAGATAGATAGATAGATAGAGAATGGATTCATACCACAGAGCATAAGGAAACACCTATGAGGGAGTCTTATCTAGAACAGACAAAGAACTGTTAAACCCAATAGTAAAGACAACCCAGTTAAGAAATGGGCAAAAGATTCAAGCGCTTTCTCTACAGAAGATTCTCAAATCATCATGAAACATCATCATCACTCCTTGTCAGGAAAATGCAAATCTAAACCACAGTGTGGTACTGGGTGTGGATCAGGGCAAAACATGCGCTGGGTTTGAGCCCATGCACCAAAGAAAGAAAACAAAACAGACATCGACCAAACACCAGGTGTGGGCACCATGCTGCCACTTTACACCCACTGGGCGACTAGAGAAAAAGACAACCGCAAGTGTTGACAAAGCTGTGGAGAAATTGAACCGCTCCCATGTAGCCTGGTGGGTGTGAATGGTGCAGCGGTGTGGAAGACAGTCCGGAGGAAGCAGAAGCTTCAACACAGAATGGGGGGCTTAGCAGTTCTCCTGGTACACGTCCCGTGGGAATGAGAACCCCTGGCCACACGAGAAATCGTTCCTCAACGCAGTCGCCCCGCAGTGGAGACAAGCCACGCATCTGTGAACAGGACCACCCTAACAAGCTGCACAGAGGAGGCGACACGTGGGAGCCCCGGGAATGGCAGGGCTGGCTGTTTCCGGCCTGTTCAGGCTCTCTGCCAGTTGGTGGCGATCATCTGGAGCTGTTCTTGACTTGCAATTTGATTTGACCCCAATTTGATTTCCATGGTCAGCCTGACAACCTGGGTCCAATCCCCAGAACCCACATAGTGGATGGAGAGAAAACTCCAGCAAGTTGTCTGTACTTCCACATGTGTGCTATGGTGTACACATACAGACACACACACAGACATACACAGACACACGCAGACACACATACACAGACATACACAGACACACACACACAGGCATACACACACACACAGACATACACACACATACACAGACACACACACAGACATACATACACACGTAGACACACATACACAGATATACACAAACAGACACACACATACGCACACAGACACACACACAGACAGACATACACAGACACACACAGACAGACACACACAGACAGACATACACAGACACACACACGCAGACACACACAGACACACGCAGACACACATACACAGATATACGCAGACAGACACACACACATACACACACACACAGACATACACAGACACGTACAGAGACACACAAAGATACACACAGACAGACATACACAGACATGTACACAGACACACAGACACACATAGACACACACACAGACACACAAAGACACACACAGACAGACATACACAGACATACACAGACACACACAGACACACACACACAGACACACACACACACACAGACATACACAGATACACACATACATAGACACACACAGACATACACAGATACACACACACAGACACACACACCCGCAGATATACACAGTAAATAAATAAATACAAAAAATTTAAATGGTCAAATGAGGCCTTTTAAATACCTGTCAGGCAGCGGGGCCATGGTGGAGCTAAAACACAGGACAGAAATCTGCCGTGCACAGCACATACGGCCCAACTCTGCTGAGGTTTGTATTCCTGAAGCTCTTGGGACAGACTGCCCAGCCAGAGATTCATCGTAAGTGCCATCTGCAAGGTTGCTGGTCTGGGGAGGGGGACAGCCTTCGGGAGGGACCCCATGGGTGACCCAGCCTGGCCAGGAGGGTCTCCAGCTCATCTCAAGCCGGGCTCGGCAGCCAGGCTAGCATAGCACATCACACGTAGAAGTGAGGATGCGCGGTGCTTCCAGGCCAGAGCCCAGCGGCTGTGCCTAGAACCTAGAAGCACCTATGGCCGTGGTCCCAAAGCCTCACTGGACGGTCCAACCGAACGCCTTCATCAAACACCAGGAGTCCTGGAATCAAGCCATACAAAGGGATCCCACAAAGACATGTTAGAAGATACACACATGCCAGGTGCTGCGTATCTCTGGGGACCTGGTGATGAAGAAGAGGGTATCCGCATTTGTGCGGTAAATGCCATTCAGGGCGGAGAACTTCAGCCCACAGAAGGGAGGGCACGCAGTCACTGTGCCATACAGCCCATGATAATCTGGCTCTGGAGGGCTGCTAAACCTGTCCTAAATTAGATTTTCCCCCGACTCTAGACCAGCTAATGTATTCCATCCTGTCCGGAGGTCCCAGGGGGTCCCGTCCAAGCGGTGGTCCCCCTGACTCATCATCCTTGCAGCCGCAGGGGCAGTGTTGTTTAGAACGGTCCATCCATCATCCAAGGACAAGCTTCAGCAGATTCTGAAGTAGAGTGGTCAGCACTGTTCTAGGTGCTGTTCTATGTGCTTCTGTCTGTTCCCGGAACCTCCCTTTCATCCTCACTTCTAGACTCCTGGTCCCCGCAGTCACAATCCTCAGTATTGGGGGGGTGCTGTGGTAACGGTGACAATTGGCAGCCGCATTGCCCATATTTACCTAATCCCAGAGATTTCTAAAACTCAGTTGTTGCACAAGGCCACGCTCTAGGAGGGGGGGCCTGGGCAGATTTCCCACCAAGCAAGTTTCTACAGCTTTAGTGGGTGTCTTGGAGAAGCTCAAAAGCAAAACCCAGGGGTTTCTTCACAAGTGTAGGCCATGCGGGGTACACACTAGAGGTGAGCGGGCTCCTAAGTGAGTGAGCCCCTCCTGAGTGCTGACCGCTCTCAGACCTCTGGGGATTTATTCATAAACGCTGACTCGGGGCAGAGGTGTTCCCAAGGGATAGTATTCCTGCCCAGAGTGGGGCGGAGACTCGTCTCCATACACTTTGTTTTCTCAGTTCTGTGGAATTCCTAGTGACTGAGGCAAGAAATGGGGGCTCTCCTTGCAAAGGGCTTTGGGGTTGTTTCCCCAGGTCTTTTAGCCTGGGAAGCGGCAGTGTGTGAAACGCTTCTTGCAGATGGGACATAACTGGGACACGGGCTTCCGGCAGCTGTGCGCACCCTAGGGACAGGGAGCTGGGCGCTTGGCCTCCAAAAGTTGTTTTTCGGTTCGGGCTACACCCTGGTTGCGTCTGTTCCAGCACCCCCTTCCTCTCCCTCCTGGACTTTCCCACTCGCCTCCAGGTCCGCAGCCAAGGCTGACCTCACTGGCCGACGCCGCATTGCATTTTGGTGACTCCAGCTCTCAGAGGCCAAGAAGTGAGCTATGTCATTTGCTTCGGCCCTGTCAAACTTTCCACGAGACCGTCTACACAACAACTCTGGGCACCGGCTCCCAGCTTCCCCCAGGGGTCGTGCCCTCACCCTCCCCTGGGCAGAGCCCTGAGTGTGGAGAGAGGGTCCCTGCACAGGCCAGACCGGTAGAAATGGCTGGTTGGGCACACTGGGCCCCTCTGAGTAATTAGCTGGAGCCCATGGGGCAGTGACCAAGGGGACTGCCGGCCGGGCTGCCCGCTGATCAATGCCCCCTTTGTACCCCGCGCTGCTGGTAAGAGGACGCAGCAGTCTAGCCTGAAGCTCTCAGGAGCCAACCACACTGCCCCAGACCCTTCCCACCTCCTTGAACCAGACGGGCTGTGATGTGAGAGTGGACTGGACCCATGTCAGTGCTGCAGGGGGCTCAGAGCCCACGTGACGACCAAGCAGCACTACTGTGTTCTTACCCTTCTGGAGTCCGCGACCCACCAGGACGGGGCAGACCCCGGCGCAGTGGAAACCGGGCTTGCTTTCTCATAGGAGACGAGCTGTTCTCTTCCTCTCCAGTTGTCCAGGTGGAAACCAGGACCACCTGGAGGTCCCTTCCCCCTCATGCCACAAGCCCAGGTGTCACCGACTGGATGATTCCGTTTGTTGATTGCCATGCTGTGGTTTGCACTCACACAGGTCTCATTCATTTGCTTTGTGACAACGCCAGCTGTCTGCAGTCTACACACCCAATCCACCCAGTTTAGATGGGTGCCTGGACTACTTTCCAAACCTGCCAGTGGCCCCCACAGTCTCTGAAGAACCCCAGTACCCAGGGTGCTCTCTGAGGATCGCCCCGCTGACTGCCTGACCTCTCCATGCGTCTGGCTTCTCCACACTCCATCCTGCCATTGCTGAACCAGAAGTCCTGCTTCTCATCAGACCCTGCGCCCACTCAGAGGCTCACGTAGTGAGCAGGTAGGGGAACCCCAGAGCCCCCCAGTGGGTCAGCTAGGGAGGAGGGCCCTAGAACATGGGGCGTTTCCCTCATGCTCAGAGGCCTTATGCTAGGGTCTAGGCCCCTGGTCTGATGAATGGGGCAGCAATAACCAGCGAGTTAGTCTGTGTAGCAGTCAGCCTGTGTAGCAGGACAGAGGAAAAGTGTGTGTGTGTTTGGAGGAATATATGAGCTTAGTTCAACGGCAAGATCTTGACTTCGCTTAAAGTAATGGAGAACCACCAAAGTATCTCAAGCAGAGCTACATTTCCAAGGCGGTGTGGAAGGGCACACGTGTAATCCTGAAAAGGTTAAGGTTGGGGGGACAGAATTTAAGGTCATCCTTAGCTAGTTAGTAAGTTTGGGCTCAGCCTGGACTGCCCGAGACCTTATGTCGAGAAAAGACCAACTACGGGCTGGTGAGATAGCTCGCTGGGTAAAGCGCCTGCTCTCAAACCTGGTGACTCGAGTTCTCTGGAAGTCACATGGTGGAGGAGAGAGAAGTGGCTTCCAGAGATTGTGCTGTGACCTCCACTGGTGCGCCACGGCACATACCCCCCCCCCAGCCCTCTCTTTCTCTCTCTTTCAACAAACACGCTAAAAAGCAAAACAAAGCGAAGCACATCCCGGCTGGAGTCTGGCGACAGACTGAACTACTCGTAGCTTCTCAGAGTCTCTCGTTTTCTCCCTCCTCTGCCTCAGCACAGCCTTTGGTCTACCTGGGAGACACCCCGCCCCCCACCCCTGGCTTCTAAACTCAGCTTGAAAGTTTTAAAACTCAGAGAGCATCCTTCCCCTTCTTTCCTGATTGAGCCGGGCACAGGACTGTGCCCGTGGCCCCCAGCTTTGCCGTGCAGTGTGGGTGCAGCCTGCCGCCCAGAGCCCGGTGCGTGGGAGCCTGGGTCCTGGTGGGGCCTCATGGACGAAGTGACTCACCAGGGTCAGGCTGACGCATTCCTACCTCAGCGCCTCATGCCTCTCTTTTTGGGTCATGACATAAACAATATTCCCTCCTGTGGACTCCCCCACGATGGCCTCAACTGCCACAGGACCAACCAAAGCATTGTGACCAAGCAAACGTGGGCTGAGTCCTCGGAAACCATGAGCTAAAGTAACTCTGTCCTCCTTTTATTTGTGTGTGGTGTGTGGTGTGGTGTGTGTGTGTGTATGTGTGTATGTATGTATGCGTATGTGTGTGTGTATGTGTATGTGTGTGTGTGTATGTGTGGTGTATGTGTGTATGCGTATGTGTGTGTGTATGTGTGTGTGTGGTGTGTGTGTATGTGTGTGTGGTGTTGTATGTGTGTGGTGTGTGTATTGTGTGTGGTGTGTGGGTGTGTGTATGTGGCTGTGTGTGTTGCATGTTGTGTGTATGTGTCTGTGTTGTGGGTCGTGTAGGTGGTATGTGTATGTGGGTTGTGTTGTGTGTGGCAATGTGTGGGTGTGTGGATGTGTGTGTTGGCTGTGTGTCTGTGTGTGTCTGGGTCTGTGGTGTGTGTCGTCGTGGATGAGTGCCTTGTGTGGTGGTGTGTGTGTGTGGTCTGTGTGGGTGGTGTGTGTGTGTGGTGTGTGTTTGTGTGGTTTGTGTGGTGTGTGGTGTGTGTGTGGTGTGAATATGTGTGTGTGTGTATGTGTGTGGTGTGTGTGTGTGGGGGTGTGTGTGGGTGTGTGTGTGTGTGGGTTGTGTGTGTGTGTGTTGTGGGTGTGGTGTGTGTGTGTGTGGTGTGTGTGTGTGTGGGTTGTTGTTGTTAATGTGTGTGTTGGTGTGTGTGTGGTTGTGTGTGTGTGTGTGGTGTGTGTTTGGGTGTGGTGGTGTGGTGGTGTGTGGGGTGGTGTGTGGTGTGGTGGTGGGTGTGTGTGTGTTGTGGTGGTGTGGGTGTGTGGTGTTGGTGTATGTGTGTCTGTGGTGTTGGTGTGTGGTTGTGGTGTGTGTGTGTGGTGTGTGTGTGTGGTGTGTGTGTGGGTGGTGTGTGTGTGTTTGGGTGGGTGTGTGGTGTGGGTTGTGGTGTGTGTGTGGTGTGTGTGTATGGTGTGTGTGTGTGGTGTGGTGTGTGTGTGTCTGTGTGTTGGTGGTGTATGTGTGTGTGCCTGTGTGGTGTGTGTCTGTGTGTGTGTGTCTGTGTGTGTGTGCCTGTGTGTGTCTGTGTGTGGTGTGTGTGTGTGTGTGGTGTGTGTGTGTGGTGTGTGTGTGCGTGTCTGTGTCTGTGTGTGTGTGTGTGTGGTGTGTGGTGTGTCTCTTTGTGTGTGGTGTGTGTGTGTGTGTGTGGTGTGTGTATGTGTGTGTGGTGTGGTGGTGTGTGGTGTGTGGTGTGTGGGGTGTGTGTGTGTGTGTGTGTGTGGTGTGTTGGTGTGTTGTGTGTGGTATGTGGTGTGGGTGTGTATGTGTGGGGTGTGTGTGTGTGTGCGTGTATGTGTATGTATGTGTGTGTGTGTGGTGTGTGGGTGTGTATATGTGTTGTGTGTTGTGTTGTGTATGTGTGTTGGTGTGTGTGTGTATGTGTGTGTGTGTTGGTGTGTGTGTGTGTGGTGTGTGTGTGTGGTGTGTGGTGTGTGGTTGTGGTGTGTGTGGTGTGGGTGTGTGTGTGGTTGTGTGTGTGTGTGTGGGTGTGTGTGTGTGTGTGTGGTGGTGGTGTGTGTGTGTGTGGTGGTCCTCCCTGCCCCTCCCCCCCAGGCCTGGGACTTTGGAATCTTATGAGCAAGGCACATCTTTGCTGAAACTGCAAGCTGGTTTTGTTCCTGTGCAAATCATTGAAAATTGAGATTCATTCATTCACTCACCCAGCCCTTCATTCACTCCCTGGGCATGTCCGAAGAGCATCACTTTGGGGTCTAGCAGTGAGCATGACTGTGCACGTGCTTGGTCCTTGCCAAGCCTTCATTGCCCGCAACATGACCGCCACTGTACAGCCCTGCAAAGGTAAATAAATGTGTTAGTTTAAGACATGACAGAACTGGGGTTCCAGTGCTGGACCCTCTCCCTGCAGAGACTGAAACCCGAGGACTGCACTACAAGATGCAAGTCGCCTGGAGAGGTGCCCATGATGACCGTGGGCATGAAGGAACTCGAGATGGCTTCTGACTGCCAGGATGTGAGGTGGCTGCCTGGAGAGGGTTTGGAGATGCAGCAAAGGGGATGAGACCACCAAGCAAAGCTCTCGTTGCAGCCCCATGCAACGTGATTCTCAGGCTCCGAGTGTCTGGAGGATGCAGACATCAGGAGCTGCTGAAAATGGAAGAGCGGCAGCCGGGGCTTAATTATGCAAGATCTCTCCTGGCACAGCCGGGAAGAAGCGTACGAAAGACCAGGACCTCGGCCCAAGGGTCAGCAATGTAAGAGACAAATAAGTGGCCCCCTGCCACACAAACACACACAAGGTATGAGAGCTTCAAAGAGCAGAGCAACGTCCAGGATCAAACGCCATGTTCGATTTTATCTTTTAGGCAATAAAAACATGTAACACATTCTTTGGCAGCAACAAGCAAGGCAGACTCTGGGCTTTCTGTAATTCTTTGGATTTTATAGCCTGTCAGTTATTTTAGCAGCGATCGAGCCTCCATTCCCGGAGCTGCGAGGGCGGGTTGCGAGATGAAATGCGGTGAGATGTTTCAGCTCCTGACACAGCTTTTCCGCCTTTTTCAAGATGGCTTTGGAGAAAGAACGCACGTCTACCTGGGAGCGAAGCTCAGATGAGTACAGTGCTAGCCTAGCAGGCATGAAGCTAGAACCCCATAAAACCAGGTGTGGTGAAAGTTTGTAATCTGAACAGACTAGGAGGGAGAGAGGGGGAAGGACCTAGCATATTGGAGGCCAACCTGACCTACACTGAGACCCTATCTTCAAAACAAACAAACAAATTTCATTTAGTGCAAGAATACCTGCCGGTATTATATCCCAGAGCTCTCTGTGAAATGATCTCTGGATCTTGAGTATGGTCCATGGTACTTAGATCTATGGGCTTCAATACCTGCAATTCAAATTTATTATGTTTTCAAAACTCCTCCTCATAGATTGCTTTCAATCTCATTTCATAGCCATCCGTTGAATAGAGCGAAGCATAATCATCAGATGTATTAGCCCCCTGTGGTAAATAACTCCTTACGATGAGCAGTTCTTGCACAGAGTAATGCTAGTTTGTGGGGTCTGCAGCAGCGGGTCTCAAAGAGAAGGGACTGCTGGGTAAAATATGTCCGCGCTGAAAGGCCTGTGGCCAGATCTCAGTCTTTAGGAATCTGAGGCTGGAGAAGCTGGGCCTGCAGGGCTCTAGTCCACGTCCACTTCTGTCTCAGTCCAAGTCCCCTGTACTGTCCTCTTAGCAACAGGTTTGGGCATCAGACCCGAAGGGCTGGATCCTTCGGGCTGAGCTTAGTAGCTGGAGCCATGCGCTGGCGCTGGAGCACTGGCCAGTATGGTCAGGCCACCGGGTGGGTACAGGGTCTGGAGAGCAAGTCGGGCCCCCGACATCCCTTCGTACATGACAACAGGCACAGTGGAGTCCCGTTGGCTCCTTACGATGCCATCACCTAGGTGCTGCTGTTGGACAAGAGACTCCCAGAATCCTCTTCAACACCCTTGTCCTCTGTGGCCGCCTGTCCTGGAATAAGGAAATGGCCACCAGACTCTTACCACTCCCAGAAATGAAACCAGGGTGGGCGTGGGCTTGCAGCCAGGCATACCTGCTTCCTGGTCCTCCGTATCTAGGAAGAGATTTCTCTGGAGTCAGGCTGATGGTCAGCCGGTTCCACTGAGTACCTGACCCAATATTCCTGAGGAGCTGGTGGGGGATGAAGTGTGCCCCCGGGGTCACTGATTCTGCTTCTCTGGGGCTCCTTGTGCCTGTCGAAGGCCCTCAGCCTCGCCGCCTGTCTGAACCAAGATGACGCACGCTCTTATGCACGGGCCCTGCTCGTTCCACGGCCGCAGGGCTGCTCTGCGGAGAGGGGACCGGGAAGAGACCTTCAGTGGCCAGGGGGACATTTTCTCATAGCCTGCTGCTGACATTTAAATTATTCTTTCCGTATTATTTAGCAGAAGCCCCGTCGAGAGCCTGAGCTTGAAGGGCACTGAGATTGCTCGGGGGGTCTCAGCCGTGTCTTTCAGGGACCCCACGTGAGCTCCGGAAGTTCTGGTTCCATGCAGTGGGCTGGTCCCTGGAGGGTCAGAGAAGCAGGATTGGCCCAGGCACGGAGACAGTGTTCAACCGGGCAAGGTCTTTGCCAAGGACCCGCTAATGGCTCCCATCCATCATCCAGGGAGGCGATGTCTGGGCGAGATGATTGACTGCTATCACGTGACAGATGACGTTTTGACATTCTGGAGTCTGTGTGTTTCCCGAGGGGCGGGTCTTCACTGAGCAGTATGGAAAGGGAAGATATCCAACCTACATCCTGTGGGTGGGTCCGGCTGAGCCCTGAGGTTATTATGCCCATCGTCAGGGTCTCAGATTTTTTTTTTAATTTTTTTTTTAACGTGGGACCTGGGATCCGAACTCAGAACCTTCTGCTTGTGAGACAGAGTCACAACCCCTGAGCCATCTCTCCAGCCCCCCCAGGGTCTCAGATTTTGATTGTCTTATAGTGATTCATGGAATATTTAATGATCCTGAGTTCTCATCCAAAGAGTTACTATTACTTATGTATGTGGGTTATTTTTAATGCTCTTACATAGTTTCTCCATTTTTATGATAACACTAGTAACAGACATGTAGATGACAGGCAACAGACGGCATTTCACCTGGGCTACCTGTGAGGCAGGCAGAGTAGGGGGCACTGGTGTCCTCTCTTAAATCCAGAAGTGGGAGCTGAGCTTCGCAGAGCACAGTCAGACTCAACCCCTCCTCTGACTCTGAGGCTCCGCCTTGCACTGTCCTAAGTCAGCGTGCCGACATGTCCTCTTGCTTCCCTGCGCAATGCTGAGGCCACATCCCTAAATTTTTTTTTTCAATGAATGAATAGGTTTTTAATGTGTTAAGTAAATGAGCTAGTCAGTTGATGAACAAACAAAATGAATGTTGAAGACTGAAAGAACTGGAGACCACATCAGTTGATGGAAAACACAGATTTTCCCATAATGGACTTTAAGTCCAGGCATAAGCAAACCTTCCACTAGTTGGGGTAAACCTTGTAGATGAGAGTATAATCTCAGCCAAGGTGCTCTACACATCCCTAAATTAACTGCATGTCAGCCTCATCACCCCCAGGCTCTCCTGAGCCACCCGCTCTTCCCCACAGACCGGCCACTCAAGCTGCGCAGAGGACATCGCCCCATTCTCCTCTGTGCCTGGTGAGTCTCTGGGTGCCCTGAGACTCCCAGCCCAACGTCTAGGCTCTGAAAGCCACCCAAGGGCGTCTGCACCCTGTCTGGACCTGCAGGAATTCTTGGACCCTGCTCAAGGCGGGTCCATCTTTCGACACTAGATTTTTGCCTGGTTCTAAGCACATTGTGTGGAGAAGGACTTTAAAGGGCGTCCTACATAATCGGTGGTGGACAAAATTTACAGACCGAAACAGAAAGGAGGCTTTTCCAGAAAGGGGATGTGGATGCTCAGCAAAGGGGCGCACAGTGGACATGTCGGGTGATGGAATGCATGCAGGACGCACCTGCTCGGTTCTCAGGGCTTCTCAGTTCAAAGAGCTCAGCTCCGCATTCTGGGGACTATAAAAATCTCTCTGTTCTGGGAGATCAAAGCCCAGTGCAAAAGAATTTATCATAAGAAAGGCCAGTGCTTGACTTGCACAGAAAGCCTAACTAACTGTCAAGAGGCAGATCAATGGAGCACAGGGTTCAGGAGAACCGGCTCATCCTGGGGCACCTGAGGCAAGATCTGGGTACCGTAAAGTCACCCTGAGGCTGAAGAAGCAGTAAGATTAGAAATGAGCCCTGGCTTTGATGCCACCCCCACGCCCCCGCGAGGAGGTCCACGTACCCGCGAGGAGGTCCACGTACCCGAGAGGAGGTCCACGCACCCAAGAGGAGGTCCATGCACCTGCACCTGAGAGGAGGTCCATGCCCCCGCGAGGAGGTCCATGCACCTGCACCCGAGAGGAGGTCCACACACCTGTGAGGAGGTCCACGCACCTGTGAGGAGGTCCACGCACCTGAGAGGAGGTCCACGCACCTGCACCCAAGAGGAGGTCCACGCACCTGCACCCAAGAGGAGGTCCACACCCCCGCAAGGAGGTCCACGCACCCGAGAGGAGGTCCACGCACCTGAGAGGAGGTCCACCACCTGAGAGGAGGTCCACCACCTGAGAGGAGGTCCACCACCTGAGAGGAGGTCCACGCACCTGCACCCAAGAGGAGGTCCACACCCCCGCAAGGAGGTCCATGCACCTGCACCTGAGAGGAGGTCCACGCACCTGAGAGGAGGTCCACCACCTGAGAGGAGGTCCACGCACCTGCACCTGAGAGGAGGTCCACCACCTGAGAGGAGGTCCACGCACCTGCACCTGAGAGGAGGTCCACGCACCTGCACCTGAGAGGAGGTCCACGCACCTGCACCTGAGAGGAGGTCCACCACCTGAGAGGAGGTCCACGCACCTGCGAGGAGGTCCACGCACCTGAGAGCAGGGTAGACCCGCTGGGTGCTAAGGACTTGGGGTCAGGAGTGCCTGGGCTAGGTGGGTGGAGCAGGTGAGTTAATCAAGGAACATTCGCCATGCTCAGGGGCTGCAGCCCACGGTGCGGAAAGTATTTCTGTTCTCCTGAGAGGCCAGGGCTCAGCACCAGGGCTGCCGCAGACCCAGAAAGCCCGCACACTCCTGCCTGGAATCCCAGAGCCGCCCTGCTTCCTGGCCTTGCTAGGCTGTGATTAGTCGTTGGCTCCCCTTTGACAAGAGGAGATTTCCCCAACACAAAGAGCTGAGGAGAAGTGACCCCTCACATTTCCTGGAACTCCCCCCCAGAACCCAGGACTCAAAGCTGGACCCTGGAGTGATGAAAGCAAGGTTGGCAGCCACGGGAAATGCTGCAGGCTTCGTCAGTGCTTGGCCTGGTATGCTGCAGCCCAGAGCTGATGTGTACTGGTGTGTGTGTGTGTGTGTGTGTGTGTGTGTGTGTGTGCATGCATGTGCATGTCTATGTGGATGTGTGCATGAATGTATGCATGTGTGTGCATGTGGGGGGTGAATGCGCACCTGTATGTGTGTGCATGTCTATGTATGCATGTGTGCATGCATGAGTGCATGCATGTGTGTGCATGAGTGTGTGTGCATGTCTGTGTATATGTGGGTGTGTGTATGAGCATGTATGTGTGTGCATGTCTCTGTGCATGTGTATATATGAAAGTATGGACATGTGTGCATGCGTGCGTGTGCATATGTCGCGTGCATGCATGTGTATGAGAGGGATACACTCATCCTCAGTGTCCAGTCAGGCCATTTTCACCACAGCTTACCGCACCCCAGTCTTGCTTGCTTTGTTCTGCTTGTTCTGCTACTCTACATTCAGAGGACTCCACGGGAGAGTTGGGAAAGGCCTGAGCAGGCGTGTAGGACTCAGCTGGGGGCCGCATCAGCTCATGGGTAGGGAGGGTCCCCTCCAATGGCCAGCCTCCCAATCATCGTGCCGTGCGCCTCCAAGGACACACATGAAAAGACGGGAACCAAGGTTCCCACCTGGGTTTCTCGACTGCACAGAAATATTCTTCTCATCCGGTAGAGTCCAGACTGTAGCTAGATTATGTGGTTGGCGCCCCACCAATATCACCTACCCACTGTGTAATCTCGGGCAAGTCACCCTCTCTCTGTGCCTCGGTTCTTCCTTTGGAACCTAGGAAAGCTCACAGCGCACGGGCCCTGCGCTGAGCACACGCCGGGCAAGCGCTCCCTGGAGCGGCTGCCGGTCCCCATCGCACGCTGCCGGTCCCCACCGCAAGCTGCCGGTCCCCACCGCACGCTGCTGAGAGCGATTGGTCTGGAAGATGAACGACTTTGAGGACACGAGCGTCTTTTCAGCAGACACTGAACAGTCCTTCCCCTCCAGCCTGGGCCAGGCCGGGGCACAAGATGCTCACGAGGAAGGTCGGTCGGGAGCTCTGGCAGGTCACCCCTCATCATCCCCAATTAGACGGGCTGAAGGCTAATGGGAAAAAAAGAACTTCATTCTTCATGTATTTTCCCCATCAAAACACGTCTGTTTCGTTCCCTTGTAGAGGGTGGCCATGAGTCATTCACAGGAACAAAGACGCCTCAGTCCTCAACTTCCACGGTCCCCCCGTTGAAAGAAACAGTGTGGGCGCACAGACCTTTGTAAGATCTGAAAGGATGCCTGGGAGGTGCCCTGAAGCACCTGAGAGCCGGACCACGTGACGACTGTCAGAACCCTGTGTCCTTCGCACACAGATGTCTGCTCAGAGACGGGTGTTAACTGGAAGCGCTTTAAAATTCCTGCTCGTTCTGGGGAACAGGACGCAGAGCGTGTTCTAGGCTGGCACGCTGCCAAGAACATCAGGCACTGAGGGTCAGCACATCTGTCTGTAAGGACAACTTTCTCAGGCTGGGACGATGATTCAAGGGTTAAAACCTTGGCCTTACAAGCAAAGGGAGCTGAGTTCAGATCCCCAGATTCCACATAAAAATGCTGGGGAGAAATGGCAGCGACCTGTCTTTCTGATTCTGGAAGGTAGAGTCTGGGAAACCCCAGACCAAAGCAAAAGGATGGAGAGCGATCCAGGGTGATTCTAGATCACACACATGCACGTGCATACACACGTGCACACACACACACACACACACACACGCACGCACACATACACACAGGGGCCGGAGCCTGAGGCAGCCGTCGGCCACACCATATCTACAGCGGCACATGCATCCTTGCTTGCTAGCTCTGTCTTTGTAAGTCTTGGATCCCCACCTAGGGGATAACACTTCACACAATGAGAGGTTTCCCCACCTCAGCTAAAGCAATCAAGACCATCTCCTACAAGTGTGCTCAGAGGCCAACCTCGCTCTGGAGAATCCCTCTCAAGGTGCCCTCAGGCCTGCCTCCCGGGGGGCAGGTTTATGTACCAACTATCATTATCCCTCTGCTGCTGTAGAGCAGACCTCTATCTGTCAACATCTGTACCTGTGAAATCCAGCACATCCGCAGGTAGCAGTGGGGGGGCCACATGGTAGCATGGGAGGCCGTACACGGACGAGACGGCACTGCTTCTTGTCTGTGGTCAGACCAGTTGCTTATGCGGTGGCTCAGCCTCATCTGCCTCGGGGTGCGCTACAGGTTCATGGAACACCGCTGACCCATGCAGCTTAGGGAAAGAGGTTAATCCCAGCTCGCACGTTTCAGTTTACGGTTCCTCACAGCAAGAGAGTCACAGAAGCAGAAGCCAAAGGAACTGGCCATGTCACATCCACAATCCAAAGCACCGAGCGGGCTGGAGAGATGGCTCAGGGGTTAAGACTCTGCCTTACAATAAGCAGAAGGTCCCGAGTTCAGATCCCAGGTCCCACGTAAAAAATGCCTGGCGGCCTGCACTTCCGACCCTAATGGGTGGAGTCTGGGAAATCCCAGAGCAAAGTGAAAAGGAGGTAGAAGCAGTCCAGGATGATTCCTGAAGTCACCCTAGGTCCACCACAGGGACACACGTGCCCTCTGATACACACACACACGCACACGCACACACGCACACACACACATTAAATACATAAATAAAGTTAAAAAACATTTTTAAAAAGCAGGAAGCAAGGGATGGGTGCATGCTTGCATGCTTGCTTGCCTGCCTTCAGCTAGCCTTCGTCCTCATTCACTTCCAGACCACCTAGGGGGTGGGTGTGCCCACATCAAACATGCAGTCAGCCCGGTCTCCCACAGGTCTGTCCAGAGCATCTTCAGAGCACCTCTCTCTGTGCACCTGCAGTACTGACCAGCACCGGGGCGCAGCGACAATGGGAGGAACAGAACCAGCTCGGCTCCGAGGCTGCCGTGTCGTCAACAGCTGGACCCCTCATGGCTTCTCTGGACTGGTGCCAGCAGCGTGGGACAGAATTCCTTCTTCCCGTTCTGGAAGAGTCCAGCCTGTGCTCTGCTCCCTAAATTCATAAGCGGCCTCCTCGTTTCACCCCCCGGCAGATATTTGCCATGGCTCCAGGACAAGAACTTAAGTTTCTAGGTCGGGCTCAGGATCTGCTCCGCGTTCCGAGCTTGAGTTCCGTCCAGTCATATCCTCAGTTCTTCCCGCTGCTGGGCTTGCCCGGGCAGCAGAGTGGAGAACGAACAGGCCTTCAGAGGTGACCAGGGGCAGGCAGGACCCTGAGACAGTGACACTGAGCCAAAGTTAAAGGCCCAGCAGAACTTGATAGGGTGAGAAAGGGAAAGATGATGGGAGGTAGAAACAACGTGGGTGGTGGGTGGACAGGAGGGGAGAGGAACAGGGTCCAGGGGCTTTTCTGAGAGTGTCCTGCAGTTTTGGGGACACGACCCACCCCCTCAGCCTTCCGTGCCTCGTCCAGACCAAGGCACCGTCCCCCAGCGCATGCCACGTTCCCTGCTTCCTACCCCATCTTCTCCTGCGTCCTCCGGGCTGACTTTTGCTGGCTCTTCCAAGTACTCCGGGTTCTCTTCACGCTCCCGCTCTGGTCACGCGCGCTGCTGGGTCCAGTTGCCCTTCTTTGAAACTCACATCCCCGACCCCCCAAGCCAGGCACCTCTCTCTGCCCGCTTCCGGCTGTGCTTTCCTTGGTCTCTTGTCTGTCTCCACCAGACCGTGAAGTCCCTGGGGGTACAGACTGGCTTAGCCGTGTCTGGGCCCCGGGGAGACACCCGGATCTTTTTTTTTTCCTGTGCTCAGAAGGCGCTCATGTGAATAAATGGTTGGAGGGAGCGAACCTTGTCTCCCTGGGTCTTCTAATGGTTCTGGCCAAAAATATTCCAGAAGAGCAGTTAAGTCCAGGCTTGGACGTAGCTTTGGGTCACTCTCCCGGGCTCCACCTTGGCCAGAGAGCTGACTAGGTCGCTGTTAGAATTGGGCAGCACGATGCTTGAGCATGTGTCATTGGCAGACCAGACCTTGTGGGGAAGGGGCGGCTGGAGACAGGGACTGGTAGGACTCATGTCGTGTCCCCGGTTGTGCCTGTGCGTGAAGATGGGAGTCTCCGTATCTCCCGTTCTGCCACTGAGCCAGCGCAGTTCAAAGACAACACATGGAACCAGATGTGGTGACTCACACCTGCCGTCCCAGCCCCTGGGAGGCGGAGGCAGGAGGATCACCGTGAGTTCCAGGCCAGGCTAGCCTGGGCTACAGAGTGAGACTCAGCAAACACGAAAAAAGGCAAAGTCTGGAGAATCCTGGTCACACTGACCAGGTGCAGCATGAACTTGGGGGACAAGCTCTGCCTTATCTGCGCAGACTAACAATACTGAGAACTGCACAATTGTGGAGCCTACAACTGAGCCCTCGGATGTCTGCCGGTGCATCACCACCTCCTGTCCGAATGTTTGGGGCACAATACTTAAGAGCCCTGAGCATCACCAGGTCTATCACCCCAGCTCTGCAGGCGGTGGAGGCAGGAGCATTTCAAGTTCAAGGCCAACTTGGGCAATTTAATGAGAGTCTCTCCCAAAATAAATAGGAAAAATAGGTCTGGGGCTGCATTTCAGTGTCAAAGCACCTGCCTGGCACACAGAAAGTTATGGGTTCAAATCCTAATAGTGAAATACATGTACTTGAGTTTCAATTTCCTTTTCAATAATACGGGTTGAGGATGTGGGGAGGCGTAGTAAGAGATATGCGCGCTGTGCGCTCTTGCCCCCCCAGAGCTGTGGCACAGTAGGCCTTCCTGTCTCTCCGGCCGTGCTGTCCCTCCTTGTCCTCCAGCTCTGCTCCTCTTAGCACAGCCTGGTGCTCACCAAGGGCCACTGTTTGCACCGGGACACGTGTGCGATCAGCAGTAGGTGTCCATAGAGCCATCGCAAACAGTGGTTCTAGATGGGGCTTCATAAGGGTGGATTACTCCTGTGGAGCTCAGATCAGACCCCGCATCTGAAATGCAGGAAACTTTTAAGAGAGAACTTGTGGTTTTCTATCCCGCCCAGTGAGAGATGCCCTCCTCTCTGGTGCCAATACCAAATTGAGCGGGCAGGCACCACGTTTGAGATTTGTGTTTCATGACTCTTACCATGAGTTAGGATTAGGGACACTGCGTATGAGCCCCCCCCCCAACTGAAAATAAGATTGGTTACTGTAGGATAGTTTATTTCTCTACCATGTTAGGAAGTCTAGAGGCAGACCACACCCCGGTATCATCACGTAGTCAGATCCCTGTCTTTTTTGCTTCCATTCCCAAAAGGTTTCTTCTTGGGTACTGAATGGCTGACAGAGTTCTAGCTATCACAGTCTCCTCTCAAGCAACAGGAAGGATTGCTGGGTAGAAATCGCTCCCTCCTCTCTGAAAGAGGACAGCTACTCTTTTCTTTCTTGTGTAAATATGGCTAGCTAAAAAAAATGAGTTCTATAAATAATGAGGAGGAAGGGGAAGTGCAGATTAAGTCAGACAATCAGGAGTTTCTCCCACATATTTATGTTCCCATTTTATTTAGGTGCGCGCGCGTGTGTGTGGCAAGGCGTGCATATGGAAGTCAGAGGATAACGATAACTTTTGGGAAGCGGCTCTCTCCTCCCTCCTCGTTTCTGAGTTGGGGTCTCTCATGATTTCTGCTGCCATGTGGGAGTGTCCTGTCTCTCCCGCCTTACCATATAGTGCTGGGATGATAGGCAAAAGCATTTTTTACTCAGGTTCCGAAGATCCCACTCAGCTCATCACGGTTTCAGGAGAAGCACTTGTCCACCGAGCCAATCACCATGTTCTGTTGTTTGCCTCAGGATGCGGAGGGTTTTGGAGAACCACGGTGAGTCATAGATGGCACAGCAGGGAGCTGAATGCAGACCAGCTGCCAGGCTTGGCTGGACGCAGAGGGCACAGGGCCGTCCACCACCACGGCGGGGTCACAGGTCCCTGGGGAGCAGTTGCCTGGTTACAAGTCTGAAGTCTGCCCTGCTCAGCGCTGACTTCAGAGTCCTGAGATGAATATAGGTCCCATTTGTCCATGGCAGGTTTTTAATTGGTTTCCATTTTTGAAAAACCATCATTACGGTGCTGGGGGCATTACGATGACATGAATCATCAAGAACGTTCTTCTTAAAGAGACATGTCAGAGGCCAAGGTTGGAAGACCAAATGGACCTGAAGACACCATCGGAAGAAGGGAGATTTGACCTGCTCTTTAGTTTAAAAGTTCTGGCAAGTGAGGCCATTTTCTTTATCATGAAAACAGGGAACTTAGGCAGCAAAGGCAGACGTGTGTGGGAGGAACATGTGGGGGAGATGGCCTCACGCAGCCGAGGGCAGAGGCCTGGGGTGCTGTCTTGGAGCCTTGTAGGAACTCACCCACGGACACCTCGATCATGGGCTTTTAGCATCCAGAGTTCTGAGTCATCAGTTTCTGAGTAAACTACCCTGTTGCATGGTATTTCTTCTTTTTACGGCAGCCTAGGAAATGGACAGGACACTGATGGATGGAGTTGTCTTTAGCCAGACCACTGTTACTCGATGCGCTGACTTTTCGTTGTTGTTTTGAGACAGGGTCTCCTGTAGCCCACTCTGGCCTCGATTCTCTGTGTAGCCGAGGATGGACCTTCCTGCCTTCACCTACCAAGGGAACTGCAGATAGGGACACCTCCTACAGTTTACATGGTAATGAAGATCAATCCAGGGCTCGCCGCGCACTTGGCAAACACTCCAGCAACTGAGCCGTTCTCTCGCCCGAGGTGATGACTTTAAAGGACATTTTGCCAAAATGGCAAACACAGGCGCTGTGGACAAGCCTGAGGACCTGAGTTCAATTTCTACCAGCGAGAAGAGGAGAACACAAGTTCTTCTGACTGACACACACGTGTACATGAACACACGTTTAAAATATGTCTTGCAGAGAGAACACTCAAGTTCTACATGTGTCCCATCTCATGGGAGGATTCCCAGGGAGAATGGACTCCTCGTCGTGTGGGAGGAGTCACCGGAGGCCTCTAAAGTATTACTTACACCTTTGAAGACAAGTTGACAGGCCAGCCCAGATGACAGTCCTCCGGGGACCTCCCAGCCAGTGGTGTGCCTCGGTCCAGACTGGAAGTACCGAGTTACGGCCTGCTGAATATTCCTCAGGTGGGCAGAGCAAACAGAGGCTGCACTGAAAAACAACCAACCAACCAACCAACCAACTGGCCACAACGGCCGCGGCTAACAAGTGTCATGAAATCCCACAGCTGGAAGGAGCCTCACTCGCCACTTTCTGAGGACACAGGTGTGTGGCCACTTCCCACAGCAAAGCTACAGTTAAGACGAGGCGTCCTGACTCCTAGTCCAGTGCTCGGTACCAGTGACAAGCAGCATCTACTGACCCATGCTCCATATCATTGTCAACCTGACAGGACCCAGCCTCACCTAGGAGACAAACCTCTCGGTGTGTCTGGTTCTAGCCTGGGTCACTGAGGAGGGAATTCCCACGGGCGGGGGTCCCGGGCTGAATCTAAAGGAGACAGTGAGCTGAGCTTGCTGATTGTGGAGCCACGTGGACAGATGCCTCCCACTGCCGTGCCACGATGGGCCGCGCCCCTTGAGCTGTGTGCGGGAAGAGACCCTCCCCACCCTCTGCTGCTTTCTCGGGTTTGGTGGCAGCCGGAGGAGAGGAAGGGAGTCCAGAGTGAAGCAGGGTGGGGAGTCCTCACCTCGACGGACTCTGACCAGTCACCTAGAGGGCGTGGCCGTCACCCAAAGGAGCCAAGGCGAGCGGTCGGCACCCACACGCCCTGCGGCGCAGAACCTCCTTGTCGCTCGTCCATGTGCATGAAGACACTGCCCGTCAGGTGCCGCCCGGACCTCAGCATCCGACACACACTTTCTGGAATTCTGCTTCCTGGAGTCAGCCTGGAAAGGGGTTCTGGGGAGCAGTGGGGCCCCTGCTGCCGTTCATGCAGGCGACCATGCTCGCAGAAAGGAAGCTCCTTGCTAGGGAGTGGATGAGTCCCCCACCTCTGCGCTCTACCCTCCTCTCCAACATGCCTGTCCACACCTTAAAATTCTCCCAGTGCAGAGCTGGAGAGATGGCTCAGGGGTTAAGACTCTGCCTCACAAGAAGAAGGTCCTGAGTTTAGATCCTAGGTCCTACGTATTTAAAAAAAAAAAAAAAAGCCAGGAAGAAACCACAGCAACCTGCACTTCTGGCCTTGGTGGGCGGAGCCTGGAAAATCCCAGAGAGAAGCAAAAAGGAGGTAGAAGCAATCCAAGATGATTCCTGAAATCACCCTTGGCCCTCCACAGGGACACACACACACACACACACACACACACACACTGGCCCTCCACAGGGACACACACACACACACACACACACACACACACACACACACACACTGGCTCTCCACAGGGACACACACATGCATGAAGTTTTTAAAAATCCCCCCAGTGCAGTGGGCCCAGGTCAGGAGCTCTATGCGGCACAGAGGGTGCTGGAAGATAGAGTCTGGCAAAACTTCCAAAAGTGTCACAACAGTGCACCAGAATGAAGTCGTTCATTCTTGATTGCACAACCGATTGTCAGCTCTAGCAGTTACTCTGCATTTCCTGCTGCTGATAAATGACCACCAAACAACTTGAGGGAACAAAGGGGTTATTTTCTCTTACCATTCCTGGTTATCGTTCCTCGTCCAGCTTCGCAGGAGAGCACGCACCTTCACCAAGGGACTGAGAAAACTGGCCAGGTAATGTCCACGTAACGACTGACTGAGAGAGGGGCAATCCTCGCTCACCAGACCAGCACTTCTGGCCAAGTATGCACAAGGATGCCCCTTTCCCAAACAGCTCCCTCCATTTTCTTCACCTGCCCTGGGACTAGTCCCACCCACCATGGGCTGGGTCTTCCCATCAGCTAGACAATCTCCTGCAGGTTCGCTCTGGGCTTAACTCAACCATCAATTCTCTACAAATATGCCCAGAGCTCACACCCTCAACTGTCAAGTTGACACCTGTGCCCAACTATGACATCAGCCATGAATCCACATCAGAATCACTTGGGAGATTTAACAGCCACAAACCCAAGTAGCCTGGATCAGAATCTCCAAAACTGGGGCTTGCACATCAGTGTTTCTGAAACTGCCCCAGAGCTGTGAATCTGTCCCATCGCACGCAAGGCTGTGATCTCTGTAAACCCAGCAGGAGAATTAGAGTGATGCATAGCAGGCCCGAATTTGTCCGTGGTTCTACACACACACATACACACATGTGCACACACACACACACACACACACACACACAATTGAATAAACAATAAAAAAAGATAATAAAAAAAAATGTAATGGTCAAACGGGTGGGACGAGAGGCTGTGTCAGTTACAACACGGACCCCGGGGATGGGGGGTGGAATGTGCTGGACTCCTGGATCCTACCAATTGCAGGTCTGTGGCCTTGGGTAAGCCTTGGTCGGCTCAGCTGTGAGATGAGCTAAACAGCCTGCAGGAGAGTTACGGGTGTGGTCACTGGCGTTGGAACTGAGTCCAGTAGACACACAGCGCTGTGTGGAGCAGCCTCCAGAATCCACAGACAGGCCACGTCCTGAGGATGCTGCGGGAGGGAACTAGATGCTTCCCTGCGCCTGGAACTGAACGTGCTCCAGGGAGATTATCTATGACTACAGGAGAAAGTGGAGAGGAGATAAATGAAAATTGTCTAATTTTATCCTGAGTCAGCTGAGTGATTTTTTTTTTTTTTTTGAATTGGCAAGACTATTTCCTGCGACTCAGAGGAATGGGGGCTAAAGATAGAAATTAAGTCTAGTTCCAGAAAGCTAAAGAAAGATATATTTAGCATACCTGACATGTGACTTACAAGTAACCCTTCTCTGCCTGCTCCGAGGGGTTCTTTCCTTGCAGAAGGCCTTCTCGGGGCACCACAAATACAAGCCCACCTTCACTTAGACAGTGACTCAGTGCTTGCTGGGAGGCAGGTAACTGCTTCCCTCAGGCCTCTACAAGAAAGCCTGGACGTGTTGTTGCGACCCCGGCACATGGGAGGTGAAGTCACAGGGATTAGGAGCTCAAGGCATCTTTGACGACATAGTCAATTCGAGGCCAACCCCGGTTGTATAGGACCCGTCTCAAAAGCAAAGCAAAACAAAACAAAGAAAGCCTGTACAAGATTTAGAGATACATAGCTGTGTAGACAAATATAAAAGATATTTTTGGGCCAGAGAGATGGCTCAGGGGTTAAGCCTCTGCCTCACAAACAGAAGGTCCTGAGTTCGGATCCCTGACCCAGGAGAAAATGGTGGTTGCCTCCACTTCCGATCCTGGAGGACAGAACCTGGAAACTCCAGAGCAAAGTAAAAAGGAGGTCGAGCAATCCAGAGTGATTCCTTAAGTCACTCTAGTCCTCCAAAGGCATACATAGTGCTCTCTGACACACATAGACACACACACACACACACACACACACACACACACACACACACACATACACACACACATTATGTCTAACTCCTTTCCTTCTAATTTAAAATATAGTTGTATAGAGAAATAATTATAAAATTTTGACATACTTAAAGTATACAGCACTATAATTGGTATGATATTGATAGCATAAAAGAGGGAGAAATGAAGTTAATTTGAGAATTTATATAATTAATTTAATTTGAAAGTTTATATAATTAAATTAATATTAACCTGAACTAGTGTGTGTGTGTGTGTGTGTGTGTGTGTGTGTGTGTGTGTCATTGAACCCAGGGCATTGTGAATTACAAGCTAATTGTCTCATGCCTGAAATCCCAGCACTCAGGAGTCTGAGGCAGGAGGATCTAGAGTCCTAGGCAGACTTAAGACAATGTCTAATAAAAGTACAGTGAAGGAAATTAAAATTAATTATGTCAAATTAATGATGGAGTTTATTCACCACAACAGAAAACAGAGAAACACAAAATATCTAAGATATGCAGAACAGAATTAGTCAATGACAGATGTTAATTCTACTTTATAAGAAATTCCAGCACACACAAGTATTCAACACTTCAATCAAAAGTCAGAGATTGGGGGCTGGAGAGAAGGCTCAGGGGTTAAGATTCTGCCTCACAAGCAGAAGGTCCTGAGTTCAGATTCCAGGTCCCACGTAAAAATAATAAGCAGAAATGATGGCAACGGCCTGCACTTCCGGGCCTGGTGGGCAGAGCCTGGGAAATCCCAGAACGAAGCAAGAAGGAGGTAGAAGCAATCCAGGATGATTCCCAAAGTCACCCTTGGTCCTCCACAGGGACACATAGTGCCCTCTGATAACACACACACGCGCACACACGCACACACACGCACACAATAAGTTTTTAAAAGTTAGATTGGTGATAGAATGAACAACATACATGCTCTGAAGATGCACTGGCTGTAAAAGACCCTATAAAGTAGAAGACAAAGGATGGAAGGGAAAAGAGAGAAAACGCGATATTCCAGGCAGCAGTAGCCCAAAGAGCTCAGGATGCTGCCTAGAATCAGACAAGATAGACCTAAGACAAAGAAGAGCACTCTACACACAAGGGCCTGTCTATCCAGAAGAATTTAAAGACATGCACGCACTTAACAACAGAGCTCAGTGAGTGGCAGCTGTGTATCTCTGTAGACAGACGCTGTACCAGACTCTATGGTGTCCTCACATCAACTCATAAATTCATTCAAAATCTCAATGAAATTTTGTAAAGAAATGTATAAATTTATTTTCAAATTCCTAAGTAAATATATGACTAAATATATGAGACTAACCAAGAGATGTTCAATTAAAGGAAAACAAAGAACAACTCATTCTTCCAGATTTCAAAAGGTAACACAGGCCACCGTGATGAAGAGGATGATGTCCTAGTCCAGTAACTTGATGAGCCAGTGGACAGGCCCACACGTGGCTATATGGACAGGCCTCGCCAGGCCTACATGTGTGGCTATAAGGACATATATGACCATACGGAAATTTGGCTCATCCGTTCATTCAACAGCAATTTACCAAGCACTTCCATGTATCAGCCAATGCCTCAGGTCCTGTCCATATAGAAGTCTGTCCTCCTCTCATACATAAATTACTACTTTAGGTAGACTAAGTACTCTGTGCTCTAATCGGCCTCTCTGCCTTTAGACACATCACGTGGACTCTGTTAGGACATGCCTGACACGTGGAGGCCCCGTGTGCAGACTCCAATGGGGGTGCCTCCGGGTGTCGGGGGCATCCGGGGACAGAATCCCGGATGACTACTTTGCAGGACCCCGGGTGCCTGGACTCCAAGGTGCCTACCAGAAGCTTCCACTGCCGCATGGAATAAACCCACCTGGAAAAGATAAAGTCAATTTCTGTCTCACGTGGGTTCCGCCTCCCGATCTGGAGATTTGGGCGAAGGGGATCATGTAAGTAAAAATCAGGAAGTGGGCGAGGAGGAGAAACGGGACGGACAGTCCCTTGCAGGGCGACCTTGGCTCAGTCTTGGGAGGAGCTTTGGAGACAATACAAATCAGCCGCAGGAGCATGTCCCCGTGCAGTCTCCGCACGGCTCGGTCGCTGGCTAGTAGCTATCAACCTTTCCGGAACTCAGCAGAGGAGAGCTCGTGAACTCTCCTGAGAGTTCTGGAGAGTCGAGTGTGAAAGTAACTGAAAATTACTGTGAGTGGGAGGAGGTATTTTTAGGAATCTTACTTGTGGGAAATCTCTCCCAAGCATAAGTCACCAAGAAAGGAGGATGGCCTAGTGGACCGAGGGAATGACGCGATAGTTATAATAAAACAAGAGAAAGGAAAAACAGAAGACCAACAATAATATCAAAATATGCTCATCTCCATTAGTAAAAATGCCAAGTGGAATAACAACGAGAGATCATTTTTCACTTGTAGGAAAAGTTTTAAATGAATTCTGTCTACTTTTAAGAATATAGAAACAGTCTCCTTGTACATTTTGTTTGATTGGTGTGAATTTGAGGGGAGGCAATCTTGCAATATTTACCAAATTTCACATGTGTATGCTTTTTGCAGAATATTAGACTTCTATGAATCTAGTCATAAGAATGCATGCGTGAGTGAATATTTACCTATATATGTATGTGCACACACACAGATATGAAATGCAACCAAACATACAAATGGATGCATGAACTGAGGCATAGGCATTTACTAGTAGTAATATATTTTCTAGTAGCAAAATATACTCAGTGAATAACAATAGGAAAATTGTTGAATAAATGATAATATACTTATACAAAGGAATGTGATTCAGCTAGAAAAATAACACAAATCAGATGAACAACCATTTGTCCTCTTTGTTTTTAAAAAGCTATGAACTCTGTAGCAAGATCCTGCTACACATTTACTAGAAGAATCAAAATCGTGGTCACACTGCACGTGACCAAGGATTTGGGGAGATCAGATCTCCCATATGTTCCTGGTGGGAATGTAAAATAGTATAGCCACACTGGAAAAAACGCTTGACTGTTTCAAAAAAAAAAAAAAAAACAAAACAACTAAATTAAACACACAACTACCACAAGGTCCAACTACTGCCCTCCTGGGCGTTTATCCCAGAGAAACGAAAGCTTATGTTCACCGCTAACCTGCGCCTGGCTGCTCACAGCAACTGCAGTTGTAAAGCCCCGAGCAGCAATCAGCGTCCTTCAGCAGCTGACTTATTAACCAACCGTTCTACATGAATGCTGTGGAATGCGCCTCAGCAGTGCAAAGAAACAAACCACTTACGCATGTGACTGGGATGATGCTCTAGGGAAGTCCACTGTGGAAAAACAAAGGAGAGGGGTGGACGTGATTATAAAAAGGCCACAGGAAGTCTCCTGAGGGCGCTGGACGCTGCGAAGCCTTCACCTGGCCGTGGGAACATGGTGGCCCGTCGTGTGATACTGTTCCATCGCTTTGTGAAATTTTACCAGCCAAGGAAGCAGGGCCAAGGTTATCTCCCGAAACCGTGCATCAACACTTACCGGAATGTGGAGGGGAAGCATGACAGGGAAAATCTTAAAATCTTAAAAAGAAATTTCTTCAGCCTGAGAAATTGCTGGCAGGCAATAAAAAATGCCCACTCCCGCTGTTCTCCGAAATTCCCCTCTGGAATGCTGTTTGGCCAGAGAGCCTGCAAGAAGCCTGCGTGCCTGTAAGACTGTAAAACACTGCTGCCTAAACTGCTTTGGTGGGGCCTGCAACCGCCTCTGCCCCTTGTGTATAAAACCTGTGTGGAGATGTAATTCGGGGCTGCACACACACCACCCTGCCTGTGTGTGTAAGCCCTGGTACCAGTCTCTCTCTCTCTCTCTCTCTCACACACACACACATAAAGTCACTCAGTTATTAATTTTAACTTTCGGTCTATGGTGAATCTTTGGATGACCCCCCCAACCCATAATATTCTGGGGGTTCCCCTCAGATGAGGCTGGGCTATTTTTCGAGGAGCTGAAGGAAAGGCCCCTTCCTATAGCCGGAACTAAAGGAAAGGTTGCCCCTATAGTCCGGTCCCTTGAGAAGCCGAAGGAAAGGCTTCTTTCTATAGTCGAGCCAAGCTCGTAGTTTGTGCCTCATTGGGTGGATTTTCAGATCCCGCAACGCGATGACATTTTTCAATTAAAAATGGAAGCAGCTACAGCATATGTTGATGTGCTTGTATTTCCACAGCAAAATGTTGGAAAGGGCAAAAGTCAAGCAGTTGCTAGGTCCCTGAGTCGTAAGAGAGCTAAGGAGAATTCTCTATTTTGTGTGGGCATTAGGGGTGCGCATGATGCGGGTGTGAGTGGAGGTGAGTGTGGAGGTCACAGTAAGATTCAGGAGTCGGTCCTCTCCTTCCACTGAGGAGACACAGCTCCCGAGCGCTGTGTACTCCAGCTTGCTGGACATTGATTTGCAGGAAGGTTTCCTGTCCCCACCTCCCATGTCGCCCTGGGAGTGCTGCACTGCAGGTGCGAACCGCTGCACCTGGCTTTCTGTGCTGGAACTCAGATTGCCTGGCTCATGCCGCACGTGCCGAGCCATCTCTCCAGCCTGTTCATTTTATATCATTTTCATAGATCATTTTAATACTTGACTTTTTTTTACAAGTAGAATTTATTTTTGCAATTTTAAACAAGGTTTTGCTTTAAAAGGAAACTATTCTGTATTTGCGGCAAAGTTTCTTAAGTCTTGCTCAGTAAACTAATAAACTACTCTACTTAAAAAAGAAAAGACAAATAGAGATTTCGCTCACAAATGACGACTTCCAGATTCTTGGCATTAGGTGCCTCCTCCACCCCCAGGCAGCTGCTCCTTGACTCATGAGCTGCTCCAACAGCCTCAAAGGCCCAAGTAATGTGTGTTCTGATCACGCAACTGAACACTTGGTCCTCAGCTAGAGATGCTGTGTGGAAAGGGAATAGGAATCTTTAGAAAGTGAAGCCTTGCCAGAGGAGTATGTCACTGGGGGTGGGCCTTAAGATTTTATAAGCTGGGCCAGAGAGATGGCTCAGGGGTTAAGACTCTACCTCATAAGCAGAAGGTCCTGAGTTCGGGTCCCAGGTCCCACGTAAAAAAAACACCAGGTAGAAATGGTGGCAGCCTGCACTTCCAGCCCTAGTGGGCGGAGCCTGGGAAATCCCAGAGCAAAACAAGAAGGAGGTAGAAGCAATCCAGGATGATTCTCATAGTCACCCTTGGTCCTCCACAGGGACACACAGTGCCCTCTGATACACACACAATAAACAAACAAACAAACAAACAAACAATTTTTAAAAAAGATTTTATAAGCTGGGGCTGGAGAGATGGTTCAGGGGTTAAGACTTTGCCTCACAAGCAGAAGGGTCTGAGTTCAGATCCTGGATTCCATGTAAAAATGCCAGGTGGAAATAGCAGCAGATTTATTTCCGACTCTGAAATGTGGAACCTGGGAATCCTAGAGTGAAGCAAAAAGGAGGCAGAAGCAAATCCAGAAGACTCCCAAAATCATCCTTGGTCCTTTCATGCCACACACAATGTCCTCTATACAGAAAAGAAGGAAAGGAGGAAGGAAGGAAGGAAGGAAGGAAGGAAGGAAGGAAGGAAGGAAAGAAGGAAGGAAGGAAGGAAGGAAGGAAGGAAGGAAGGAAGGAAGGAAGGAAGGAAGGAAGGAAGGAGGAAGGGTGGAAGGGAGGAAGAAAGAGAAGGGAGAAAGAAAAGGAAGGAGGGGTGAGGGCGGGAGGGAAGGAGGGAGGGAGGGAAGGAGGAAGGGAGGGAGGAAGGGAGGGAAGGAAGTTTTATATGCTGGCTTCACTTCCTGCCCACCCTTGCTTCCTGAGTGTGGCCGTGAAGGACAGCTGGCCTCCTGCTTCTCCAGCGTGACGGCTCCACCCCTCCGGAACTGCAAGCTAAAGCAAGGATCCCTTTTCTCCCTTAAGTTGCCCGGGTCCGAGTACTGATCTCAGGGACAGAGAGCAAGGGTCGCATCACGTGCAGGAGGCACGTCCTCATTCCTCTGGTCTCATCTCCCCCTGAAAGCTGTGATTGTAGGATTTATTGACTGTCCCTTCAAGCACTTCTGTCCCCTCTCCTAATGCCAGATACCTCCATTTGCGTCACCCAGACCAGGCCCTCAAACATGACAGTTCAGAGATTAGAGTTTCCTCTACCTGGACATAGCCACCACCCAGGCAGGCCCGCTCCCGTGGGAAGGAAGGGAATCCCCCAACTTTTCTCCCATCCCAGTTCCCATGAGCACTTGCATAACTGGGCCGCGCTCGCAAGCAAGGAGGGCGGAGTTGCAGCACATGTAGAGCAGCTTGATGAACCCCGGGGACTCCGGTCTCCACCATCTGCTCTTGAGGAAAAGCTGAGGGATGGGGACCCAATCCACACACCCACACCCACCAGGCTGCCCCACGCACCCACACCCACCAGGCTGCCCCACGCACCCACACCCACCAGGCTGCCCCATGCACCCACACCCACCAGGCTGCTGTGGGTACGCAGAGGAAACCAGGCTTCTCTCCATCCGCTCAAGACAGATGGGCCTCCTGTGGGGTCTTCCCATGCAGGAAATCCTGTTGAACTTGTCATGTGGGGAAAGCCGGAGCTGGGGATTTCCTAGTTTGTCTCAGCTCTGCAGGGCATAGGGAGGCCTGTCTGCTTCCAGAAGACATCCGGGACACGTTGCTTCCTTGAGTGAGCCCTGAGGCTCGATACTGTGGAGGAGAGGAGGTGGTCTCCCTGACTTTTCTCCATCAGGTCACAGCTCAGAAGAGAAGGAGGTGACCAGCGACAGGCCCACAGGAAGAAAGGACTCAATGCCAGCACTTGACTAATGCCCAGTGGGTTATGGGGATTCTGGGCAACCCTGTGATAGGGTCAGCTACGTAGGAGGCGCCCCCTGAGTGTGGGGTTCCAGCCAGCGGCGTCATGTATGTTGTCGTCACTTCCTGCATCCAGTTCGTGGTGCTTGAAGAATCCTCACTCCCCACAACCAGGCGCTGGCCGAGCCCTTGGAGACGTTGAATGAAATTGTTTCACTTAAAAATTCCATTTTCCTTTTGAAGCATCCGACTTGTTGCTCTAAAGATCAAGGCCAGAGGATGTTTCAGTAGAACATATTCGTCCCCGTGGCTCCCTGAGGCCCTGGACAGACCACTGCCAGCAGATACAGACAGACCGACAGAGGACGGCGGCCCGCCTTCCGAGCAGCCATCTCGGCCTAAGCCCGTGGGAAAATGGATCAGATGCGATTTTCAACTAGTTGACGAATTGCTGGACCAAGTCCATTCATGACAGCGCACGTAAGATTGCAGAGGCTCCAAGAGGAGCCGAGATGTTGGCCCAAAAGCATCTACACACCCAGCAAGCTGCCTTCCTCAGACGGGGGCAGCACGGGTTTGGGGGCAGGAAGACCCTCCCTGTGGCTCCGAGCCCATGAAAATCTCAGCGCTCCTCTCTACACGTGGAGACAAGGTCGGACCCAACAGCACGGCCTTACACACGTGTGCGCATTGTCGCTGCGGATCCTGGCGCGGGGGCGCTAATCTCTGAGACTGAGACTTAGAGTCAGGGTGAGGTGGAAGAGCAGGATAGGGCGCTCCCCGCAACGCTGTCCCACCAGAGACCAGAAGTTGGCAATTGGTGACGTCTCCTCCGTGGTCCCAGGGCTTCAATCGTCTTCCTTCTCTGGTGTCAGGGCAGCAGGCAGGTGGGCAGGGGAGGAGAAAGGGCTGTGGCACGTGCCTGCGTGTTTGTGTGGGGCCGCACGTGTCTACCATGTGTGCAGCGTGTGTGCTGGGATCACGGAGCGTTCCGTCAGCTAGTGCCGCCCCGTCCTGCTGCAGGCCAGCAAAGGGTGCGGAGGGGATGACGAGGGAGGGGAGGACGGGGCCTCAGTCTGTGGCGTCTCCCTCCTTCCACAGTTCTTGTGTAGACACAGCCCAGCAGTTTTCAGTTTTAAGTGGTTATCTGCCTCTACTGACCAGTGATGGGTTGGCGTGTGTCTCTCTGTCTCAGAAGTATCAGCATGTGCTGCCCCATGAAACGCTCTCTCTCTCTCTCTCTCTCTCTCTCTCTCTCTCTCTCTCTCTCTCTCTCTCTCTGGCTCCCTGGCTCTGCCCTGCCGCACTCCCCACGGGCTTAGGAATGCAGCAAGCTCAGCACGGACCATCTCCCTGCTCAGCCAGGGACAACCCACGCCTCAGGTCTCGGGTGGCCGGCTGCAGGGCAGGTTGCTGCCACCTGGGCCTTTCCAAAGGGCAGCTGGAATAGGCAGCGCGCAGAGATGAGGCTGAAGGAGGACGAGTCACAGTTGCTTTGTCTCCAAATTCTGGAAGTTCCCCGGAGATGAGGTCAGGATCCTTGGAGCCGAGTCGCCCAATACGGCTGGCTGTGGTCCTTACACGTGGGCTGTGCACTTCGGATGTGTCTTGATAGTCATGCAACGGGTCACACAGCTGTGTGCGTGTGTTGCATTCCTCACCCTAACATTGCTTGTCCGTTTCTCTGTGGATTGACACTCAGCTCCTAGGAAGGAAGAATGGTTCAGCGAACACTGCCACCGTGTCCGCAAGGCCTCTGGGGTCGAAGCCCCCTGTATTTGAGATTCCCTCATTCCTCTCGCTTCTGCCCCCTCTGTCACCTGCTAGCTTTGATTCCAAGTGAATCTCATACTTCTGTTATTTTTGATTGTGGCGACGGATTAGTGTCCAGCATAAACCCAGACTTACGTGCAGGAAACAGAAGTGGGAGTGGTAGGAATTGATCAGGCATCGGGTCAGAGGGAGCCTAGGATCTCCATCATCCAAGCCATCTTTATTGTAACATACATGAGTATTTATAGGAAAACAGCCAAGGAGCAGGGCCAAATTCAGGAAAACATCAAAGAAGAGCAGGACCAAATTCTTTACAGGATTATGTAAAACATATACATTCCAGTTAACGAAGAAAAGGCAGGAGTGGCATCTACTTGCTTTGGGATCATCGGACATAATGTCGCCAGGTAAGCAGGCATGGCACTTTGTTGCTAGAAAGGAATGGACAATGTATGCCTCAAAACAGAGTTACTTTCTAAGAGAAATAAAAGCGATCCAAGAAAGGATTGGAAGTAAACTCTACCTCCAAGGGAGGGAGTTAGGCCTGCCATTGTCTTGCAGACAAGAGGCCAACTCAGCCTCCCAGGGAAGGAGAACCTGGCGACAGCCCGTTTCAGATGCTGATGTGTCAGCCAGAGAGCAGCTTTGGGCCTGACAACCCCACATGCTGGGAGCGGCTCTTCCACTGAGCTGCATCCCCGCCCATCTCACGGCTTTTCTACAGGACCCGGGTGGCCTCTCCTCTCCGCTCTCCCCTGGCCTGCCCGTGGTTCCAGGTGCTCCTTTCCTATCTCTGTTCCTGTGAGGCTGCGCCTGCCCGCTGGACCGCTCACTTCACTCCTGCATCTCCCCAAGCATTCGTGCGGATGTCCCTGGTCAGACCCTGAGTCTGTCTCTCTCCCAGGCCCGACCATGTCCTACACAGGCTCCATCTGAACTTTGAACTATCTGCTGTATCTGTCTCCCAGGACTGGAGAGCTCCCCACTAGCAGCTCTCGCCTGTTTGTGTGAATCCGAGCCTCACACAGTGAGGACCACCATGTTCTTCTAACCGGTGCAGAGATAATGGATTAAATACACTTCAGCTGTGTATTTAGCAACGTTCTCTTTCCCGACTTGAGACAAACCAAAGGCATAGTCTGTTTTTGGACATTTGCGCCGTGTAAATGCATCACTGGAGTGTGGCAGCCCTGGGCACAACGGGGTTTCCCCCCTTCCCCAGATCTTCTGACCGTCACCTCCTCTCAGCCTCAGGACTCGGTGAAAGGATCGGCTTTTCCTTTATGCAGGCGACAGACTGGGGGGGACATAGACTTCTCACCCCCCCGGGTCCCTGCCAAGATCGCACAGCTGGGTGCTGGCGGGCAGGAATCCATCTGCCCAGCACCGTTATCCTGCACTCGTGGGGAAAGCCTGGTGGATCTTCTTTCTGTCAGAATTCTGGGACGGTGGAAAAGATGTAGGACAGATTTGGAATTGGTTGTCAGTTGGACAAGATCTAGAATCGCCTAAGGAGATAAGCCTCTGCGCCTGTCTGTAAGAGAGTTATCTGGGTCGGGTAACTGAGGCAGTAAGCACACCCTAGACGAGGGTTGGAGCCCCTGACTGAGCGAAAAGGAGACGGCGGCTGAGCCCCAGCCTTCATGTCTCTCGGCTTCCTGACTGTGGACGTCACGTGACCAGCAGCTCCTTGCTGCTGCCCGGATGTCTCCTCACTGTGATGTGACGAACGCTCTCAGGGTCTAGGCCAAAATAAACCATTTCTTCTCTTGTTTGTCGTCAGGAATTTGGTCACAGAAACCAGGAAAGTAACTCATGTACCCTCCCAACCCAGTGTGTGGTCTTGGGTGTGTGGTCTTGAGTGTGTGGTCTTGGGTGTGTGGTCTTGGGAGTGTGGTCTTGGGAGTGTGGTCTTGGGTGTGTGGTCTTGGGAGTGTGGTCTTGGGAGTGTGGTCTTGGGTGTGTGGTCTTGGGAGTGTGGTCTTGGGTGTGTGGTCTTGGGTGTGTGGTCTTGGGTGTACTGGTCTACCTTTCCGAGCTCTAGAATGGGCTACAAGGAGACCTGCCCTGGGTGCCTGCGGAGAAAGGTCAGTGTGGAAATGCCCCGCCTCAGGGACCCTGAGTCTAGCACTTGCGTAGTACTCGTTCTGCCCCAGAGCTTGTGTCGTTGAAGGTTGGGAACCAGGAGCATGCGTTGCTGCGGGCCATAGTTTCACAGCACAGTGGGCCTCCAATGTCCATTCCCACAGCAGAGCATAAACGTGTAGACGTGGTCGTGTGACACAGCCCCGTGCATGGCTGACCACTGGGCACTCCAGAAGTGCCTGCTGGACAGTCCAGTGTGACTTCCCTTGCTTCGACGGTCTTGGGTGCTGTGGTCCCATGCAGCTGGTGGGATGATGGCATCGAAGCTCGCTCAGCCGGGCACTTAGCAAATCCATCCTGGTCACTGGGAAGGAGGTGCAGCTTGGGTTCCCACTGCCCAGACGAGACAACCGAGGCTCGGGGGCTGAATCCTAAGCTGCATCAGCTGTCAGCAGGACAGTCGGGGTCAGAAGGACCCCACTTGCTCCCCAGGGGCCGCGCTCGAGACCTGAGTCACTGGTGTCCCAGTTGAGTCCTCCCGATGCGACTGAGGCGTCCTTTGCTCTGGGGGCGGCCATGTTCCCCCATCCTGCAGTCCACAGGGGGCCCCCCGGGAGGCCCCGCCGCAGGCTGCCCCAGGGCCTTTAGCTCTGCAGTTTCCCAGGGAAGAATGAAAGGTTCAAAGCAGGAAGCCATCTGAGCGGCAGGAGCCAAGGGAGGCTCCTGAACCCCGGGTGAGCCCTGGCTCTTCCTGCCCCTTGGTTCCGAGGGTGCTGGAGTGGCCCTGGGGGTCTCTCTCCAGCTGTCTTTGGAGATTAAGATCCTCAAGCAGTCTCATCTGGGTTGTGTGGCAAAGAGATGCATGGACGTCATGTCTCCAAAGGGTTCCCTCCTGGGGACTCTAGTTGGCTGTGGACATCACCATTGGGGAGAACAGTTGATAATTTTGCATTCTTAATGTGCCGAGATGTTGCTCTGGGCATTGACTGTACTGGACACGAGCTTTCGTGTTGGAAGCGTTCATCCGTGTCCTCACAGAAAGAAGCTTGCGAGCTGTGTGGTTTCAAAATGACTTGCTTTTCCTTCCTTCCCCATGCTGAGGTCCAAACCCCAGAGCCCGGGACGCGCCAGACACACACTCTACACCAAGCCACGTCTCCAGCCTCACACTTTCAATAAGCCTCAAGTTCTCCCACCTGGAAAAGGAGGTTATGAAACGTCACCTCCATGCAGGTTGTAAAATCCGGGTAATGGTTGCGCAGTACTTAGCCTGGGGCCTGGCATACAGGGAGCGCTCAGGAAATCTTTCTTCTGCACTCTCTGATTGTGCCTCTGTGCAGGTCTGCAGGGTCCTGGGGGGAAAGGAAGGCGGGATCAGAGCTCTGCTTTTAATGAGGTTCTCTGAGTAATGGCGCAGGCGGACGCAGAACCCACTCATTTAGCCAAGTAATAAGTGCTGTAAGAGACCGCAGAGGGGAGAGCAGTTGGCGCTGGGAAAGGTCAGAGAAGCCCGGGAGCTGGTAACATGGTGGCATTATCAGAGACGACACTCAGTGGAAAGCGGAGCTCAGGAGTGTTCAAAGATGGGTAATATAGAATCCCAGGAACATGCTTGAGGAAAAGGAGCCAAGGCCAAGGATGGAGGATCGAAATGGAGGCAGGACCACAGCCGGGGCCCCACAGCCGTACCCGGCCAGGTGCTCTGTCTATGTCTGGCTGCAAAACCCATCTCCCCGCACAGCATGGCACGTGGGCAAGGAGCCACGTCTGCAGGGCATGGGTGGGGGGTACTCAGCATTGCAGAAAGAGAGGCAAAGAAACTCCCCCAAATCAGCAGGCTCAGCCATCTAAGGGAAAAAGGTTAGCAATTTGGAAAAGGTTCCTCTAACGGACAATTCAGAAGATGGGCACATTTGTTGATGAGCGGAGAAAACTGTTAGAACCATCCTGAAGTACCATTTAAAAACTGCTAGACTGCAGGCTGGGCAGGTGACGCAGGCGGCCGAGTGTTCGTAGCACGTGCAAAGGCCCAGTGCTGCGCAAGGCTGAGCAGGGTGTTGCACACGTGTAATCCCAGCACTTTGGAGGTGGAGGGGAGATGGTCAGAAGCTCAAGGTCATCCTTGGGTAAATAGCATGCTCAAGGTCAGCCTGGGCTACTTTAGACTCCTGTCTCAAAACCAAAGCAAAACAAGGCAACGTACCAAATAAACAATAAAGCTTGGTAGACTGAAAAGGTGAAAACCTCAAACACCCGAGGATGGGTATCTGTGAGAAGGTTGGAAAAGGACTGGTTGGACTCTAATGCTCGGGAGGGTAAATGCTGTGGCTGTGTAATTCCCCTGGAATAGAACACAGAATCTCTCCCCAGATCCATAAAGCACACACATGAAGATGGACCTCAGAGCTTTGTGGGGAAGCAACTTGAATGTTAGGGGTGAAAGGATATGTGAATGGTTTTCATCCACGCCTCGGACACACGCGGTGGTTAGAATGGTATCAATAGCAAAGGCAATGTGTGGAGAGAAACACTAAGCATCAGACTGGTACCTCAACATTCTTTTACTAGCGATGGGGTTTCCACCCTGTGGTAAAAGCAGCGTAAGTCAAAAGACGCACCTGCCTTCGGAGCGTCAGGCTTAGCAACACAGCAACTGGAGCGGCAGTAGTATAGCTCCGGCCCAGGGAAAGATCTGAATTCAAATGGTGCTTTTTGTGTCTTGCTCTCACACCATCACACAGTTAAAAGACGGTAAGATGAGACCATCTGTGTGGCTATGACAGGGACCGTCTATCGTTCTGTACAGAACGATACCTTCTTAAAGGCACTAAAACACATCGTGTAGTGATCTCTGAGGACTGGGTGCTGATGGTGCCATTAACCAGGATGGAGTCACAGGAGGGGGTGCGCTCATTTCAGACATGACCCTGCGGCAGCTCCTGAGCAGGAAATCTGGCCAGGACTTTGGTGTCCAGCTATTTGCATAGATAGAAAGGACGGAGGGGGCATGACTGGCCGCCTGGGGTTGCCTCCGCCTCCGCCAGCCAGCCCAGGGGCCTGCGGCCTGAGGACGGCTGCCTTGCCCCGGCTCCAGAGTCACTCTCCAGGGCGTGCACTCCTTAAGCACAGCCCAAGAGGCTCAATCAAGGGGACTATTCCAGCGATTCTTCCTCCGCTATATGAATGTGGCCCGGGTGAACGGCAAAGTCACCTTGCCAGTGAGCTGGAATGAATGTTTGGGGCACATGGGGTCACACAGGTTCTAGTGGGGGCGCAGCTGAGATGCAAGTTGTCAGATTCCAAACTCCCCTATTACATCCCCACTGATCTCTGGCCCGGCGGGCAGCCCAGGAGTCCTGCCCAGCAGGCTTGCGGAGCTGCCCCGTTTGGAACCGGACATGCAGGTTTTACCAGCTGGTTTTGACTGGTTAGATCTGATCTCTCTTGGGACCACAGTTAGGTTGTGGGTGTGAAGTCAAAGTCACCCCTTTCCCTGAGCTTTATGTCTGCCTTTCACTGACACCTGCTTCACACGAGGTTTCTGTGAGGGATGCGGATTCGACTGAGACGCAGAAAGCTAAGCGGCCCAGAACAGAAAGCGAAATGCCAGATAGTCTTGTGCTGAGAAGGCTCCTGACCAGGGTGGAGACAGCCGCCCTGGGGGGTGGGAGGTGGGGGGTAGGGGGGTGGACCTCGGGGACAGGACAGATGAGGATCAGGACACAATGTGCGCTGGGAAGGAGGCTCAACAGAAGCAGGAAGGGGGGGGCGGAGCTCAGGAGGACCCCGATTCCCAGCCCTGAGCTCCCAGGGAGCACCTGGGAGCAAAGGCAGATGATGGCCCCAAGGGAAGTTGGACATGCAGGTTTTACCAGCTGGCTTGCACTAGTTAGATCTCTCTCTCTCTCTCTCTCTCTCTCTCTCTCTCTCTCTCTCTCTCGGGACCACAGTTAGGTTGTAGGTATGAAGTCAAAGTCATGTGTCTTTTCTCCAGTTCCACTTCCTGGTCCACAGCCATGGAAACGAGATGTTAACACCATCCATGCAGCCCGCTCAGGCTTCGCTAGCCTAGTGTCTCGTGTGCGCATGCCAGTGGTGAGCAGCTGATCTGTATATATGCACGACGTATAGTTTGATGTGCATGTGTGTGGTATGTACTTCAATGTGTACATGTGTGTCGTCCAGTGTGCATATATGTAGTTCAATATGTATGTGAGTGTAGTTAGGTGTGCATGTGTGCACTTATTCAGTGTGTGCAGTGTTATGTGTCTGATGGGTAATTCAATGTATATATATATATGTTTGCATGCGTGTATAGTTAGTTGTGCGAATGTCGTTTGATGTGTAATTCAATGTGCATGTATATATGTGTGTAATTAGTTGTATATGTGTATAGTTCTATGTGTACATATATACATATGTGGTAGTTTGATGTATATGTGTGTGATGTGTAGTTCAGTGCATATGTGTAGTGTGTAGTAGGTATGTATGGGTCTAGTTTGATGTATACGTATGTGTAGTTAGGTATGTGTGTAGTTTGATGTGTGTGTGTGTGTGGCGTAAAGTTTAACGTGCATGTGTAGCTAGGTATATAGTTCAATATGTGAGTGTGTGAATTTTGATGTGTATGTGTTGCAGTCCGCCTGCATGGTTGTTGATAAATGACCATCAAACGGGTTAAGGGGTTTATTTTCTCTTACAGAGAGTTTATTTTCTCTTATGATTACTGGTTACAGTTCTCAGTCCAGCTTGACAGGAGAGCAACACCAAGCCAAGGAAACTGGCCACACCATCTCTACATAACGGCTGAGAGAGGGATGATCCTTATTTGCAAGACCAGCATGTCTGGTCAAGTGAACATAAGGATGCCTAATCCCACTCACCATGGGCTGGGCTTTCCTCATCAGCTAGACAATCTCCTGCAGGTATATTTTGGGCCTAACTCAACCACTAATTCTCCATAAATGTGCCCAGAGCTCAAACCCTCAACTGTCAAGTTGATACCTGTGTCTAACTCTGACAGTATGTGTGTGGTATATTGTTCAAAGTGCATGTGCGTATAGTGTATAGTTAGGTATATAGTTTGATATGTGAGTGTGTGTAGTTTGATGTGTACATATACATGGTCTATAGTTTGATGTGTACGTGTGTGTAGTGTATAGTTAGTTATGTGTGTATGTACTTCACTGTGTGCGTAATTCAATGTGTATGCAGTGTGTAGCTAGGTGTGCATATATGTAGTTCAACGTGTGTGTATGTATTTGTGCTGTTTGATGTGTATGTATGTGCTGTGTAGTTCAATGTGTATGTATGTGCCGTATGTGTTGTGTGTGCATGTGTAGTGTGAGGTTCGGTGCAATCTAGTGGTGTGTACATCTCTGTACACCTTTTGGCATTTATGGTTATTTTCTACCAGCGTGTTTAGCACTGGTAGCTCAGAGGCATCTCTGGCAGATGCCTAGGTCAGGAACTTGTGAGACTTCCCGGGAGGGGTGCAGAACGGGGAAGGAGACGCTTGGGGTAGAGCAGCAGATGTGCTCTGGGGCCTGCAGGTTCTCATGTGGAAGGTGCTGGAGAGATGGCCCAGGTGCCTGCCTTGGTCCTTGGACTCTTTTGTCTAATTTCTAGACAGAGTCAAGTTCAAGTCCTGCTCCTACAGCCCAGGTTTGACAAGGCAAGTGCCTCAGCCGCAGGTCCCAGAAGGGGCGTCGTGTCCGGAAAGCTTTGTTGAGCCTGTGTTACTTGGGCCTAGAAAAACGATGTTTATTATGTTTGCAGAATAAGCTGATAGCATTGACACCTGCAGCCCCTGCCAGGAGGTTAAAGCGCCAGCCTGTGCTTGGGTCACACGCCGTGGGGCAGTGGTTTGTGGCTAAATTCCACAGAATAGCATCTTCTCTCCCACTAGAAGCACCCACGCCCCTGTTGAGCCTTTGAGAACTCAGCAAGTGACAGCCTGCTGAATCAGGAAGCGGCTGCCCCGTTGATTTCACACTCTACATAGATTTGTCCAGTCACTTGCGCATGACTTTTTTTCATCCATAAACTCTGGAGTTTGAGGACTGAAAATCACAACCTCAGACGTTTTGCAGGCTGCGGCTGCAGGTGAGTAACGCGGCATCGCCCTCTGGTGGTGTCCTCGGGCTCTGCACCCCAAGTAAGGCTCTTGCTTTCTTGGGAAGAGGAGTTTGGTTAATCACACACCTCCCTGAAAGGAACTGGTCAATGACTTCAGAGTTTCTCAGACCAGAGGAAGCCTGGTGTGGACCTGGGGGCCAGGGGCCAGTGTTTGCAACTCTGTAAGGACGCAGAGAGCAGGAGGCTGTGACCCAAGAGCACCGAGCCGCGCGAGGAGGTGACGGCGCTCTGGGCTCTGCATATGTCCCTCGGCTCATCATCCTCACCGCGAGCTTCTGCTCACTCTCCTGGGAGGCAGGTCTCCCTCTCCAGCTGCTGTCAAACTTGAGCGCCTCCTGCCTCAGTTTCCCTAGTGTGGGACTACCATTGTAATGTCTGGGCTACTTAAAAGCTCTTCAAGGCTCAGCTTCTTTGACACTTAAGCAGGAAACAGGGCTAACAATTAGTCCCTGGCATGGTGGTTATGAAAAGAATACATATGGGAAAAGTGAGGTACAGAATAGAGTCACCAAATGGAAGGCAATTATAGTTCTTACGGACGTCATCCCGGCTCATTAGACAGGGAGGGAGGTACTGGGAGGAGGGGTCAGGAAAGGTTGCACAAAGGAGACACTGCAGATGGGTTTTGCAGGGTCAGTAGTTTTCCATTCACAGGGAAAGGGCGTTGTGGGTGTGCGAACTGTGCGTAGGTCAGTAACGAGTGCCGCGGTACATTGGGAAACGAAGTAGTCAGGTGTGGTTGAGGTCTAAGGGGAGTGGGCTGAAGCGGGTGGAATGGGGAGTGCACAGGTGGGTGTGGCCAGAGGTGCAGGAGGGACCTGTGCTACTCCGTAGGGAGTTTCCCAGGAGGCCCACCAGAAGTGCAGGGTGTGGAAACCACCGGAACCCAGACCTTTCACGAGCTCTCTGCCCCCCCCCCCACCTAAATGGGAGGTGATTCCATTTTCTGTTGAAGTTCAGTGAGGTAGTGCCACTTTCTTAGGCTCACAGAGCTAACATGAGCCAAGACTCCACCCCCGGTCTGCCTGACCCCCAAGTCCAGCAACACCTTGGGGGCGCAACCAACGGCAGCTCTGAGTTAGACTTCTCGTCTCTGTGACGTGTCTGAGAGAAAGACCTTGGAGGGGACACACTTTCGAGGGTCAGTCTGTGGCCAGTGGTTCTTTGCTTTTAGGACAGGAACGCTGTGGAGGAAAGCTGGCTGCTTCGTGAAAACCAGGAGGCAAAAAGGGAGATAAGAAAGGGAGAAGGGGACTGGAGAGGTGGCTCAGGGGTTAAGGCTCTGCCTAGCAAGCAGAAGGTCCTGAGTTCGGATTCCAGGTCCCACGTAAAAAATAAATCAGGTGGAGATGGCAGTGGCCTGAACTTCCAGCCCTAGTGGGCAGAGCCTGGGAAATCCCAGAGTGAAGCAAAAAGGAGGTAGAAACAATCCAGGATGATTCCTGAAGTCACCCTTGGTCTTCTACAGGGCTACACAGTGCGCTCTCTCTTTCTCTCTCTCTCTCTCTCTCTCATAAAAGAGAGGGTGAAAGGCAAGCCCCCTCTTCCTGGGCACGCCCCCGTGACCCGCCCCTCCAGCTGGCTGCACTCTAATGAGGCCGTCATATCACGGTGTCATGGCCGCATCAACAGACTCACTCTTGAGGGGGCGAACCTTCAGGATCCAGGCACCTCCAAATGACTGGATTCATGAGCCTTATGGGAGACACGTCATATCCAAACCATAATATCCACTGCTGCTTCCTGCCCCAGAGCTGTCTGTCTGCAGACGTGTGGGTGCCACGTCTCTGAGCCGGCAGGATTGAGGGAAGGTTCTGGCGAGGGTACACTAGGCCAGAGCGCTCACCTGCTTAGTGCTTCTCGCTCGGGGGAGAGTGCTGCTCTTCTTGGAAATGTCCCAAGAAGTCATTTTGTGGATGTGAGCACGTTTATTTTTATTTTGAGACAAGGTCTCTCTGTTTAGTCCAGGCTGGCTTGGAACTCACCATCCTCCTCCCTCAGAGGTGTGTTTAACACGCCCCGTGTTTGTTTCTAATTTAAAAAATCTTACGTTCACCTATTTGTATTGCACACGCGTGTCGGCGAACATGTGTGGAGGTCAGAGGACAACTTTCGAGGGTCAGGCCTCTTTCCACCTTGTGGGTTTTGGGGATCACGCTCAGCTGGTCAGGCTGCAGCCAGCACCTGTGTTCCACTGCGCCAGCTGGGCGACCTTACTAGTTAAATCGGAAGCAATCCCAAATGTACCGAAAAGCTCCAACCGCAACGTGAATGTCCCGTTTTTCCTGGGAGGACACGGGAGGAAAGTTACCCTCTTTCCCCACCAACTCTTTGATGAACTTTCTGCCCCTCAGGACTTGCGTGGCAGCCACGGCCCATGCAGGCCTCATAGCGGGACGTCCGCAGCCACGTGGGGGCCTTTCTCGGCTCACCTGTCTCAGCACTTCTGGACGCAAGTGGGCGGGTTTGGAGAGCGCTTGCCATGGGGGTCGTTCTCCGGTGCTGCCTGCAAGTCGGAGCCATTTCTGGATCTCCACTTGACACGTGACCTTGACACTTGGACGATGATGGGCCAATTATCCTGCAGACTGTGCTCTGCTTGGAGGTAACCGTCCCCTTGGGTTCTGGGTGTGTTGGGAACGCGCCGGGAGTGCCAACCAACCAGCAGTGGTTCAATGGATTCGCAAAGCAGGGTGCCGGCCTGCACCAGGGCCCCACAAGTTACTCTGCTTGTCATCGAGCGTTGATGGGAGGTGTGCGGAACGCCGCGTGTCCCTCATCGGCCTTTAATTACTGGCTTGGATCAGTACGCTCCAGGTTCTTACCTCAATGGGTTCTAATCCATTCCCCTCATTGTTCAGCCGATGCCCACATTGTCTCTTCTTGCTACCAGGGAGCCCCTGGAAGCTGGACTCTGTGTCCTTCTGACTCGCCCCTTGTTCTTTGAGCTCACACTGCTTTTTGGCACGGTGGGTTCACCCCATGCATTGTTGTCCCAGAAATGGAATTGACCACTGCCCCCAGCCCCCTCCCGTTAGCAGAGACCCAAACATGGGGTCAGCATGGCGGTGCTGGCTTTGTTTGTTGCTTGGCATTGACCCCCAATCTCGGTGAAACCCAGGCATGTACAAGTGTAGAAAAGCACACACACCTGCCTACAGAAGGCTCCATGGATGTGTGCATGTTTCTATAACTGTGCATTCATATAGTTAGACTACATATTTACAACGTTGACCACCCCCTCCTTTCTGTTATCAGTCTCCTCAACAGATGGGTTTTGGACTTTCAGAGAACTGCGAAGCGTGATCTTCAAAACCACCCAGTTTAACAGATCCAGAGTAGGAAGGAAGGAGGGAGAGAGGGAGGGAGGGAGGGAGGACAAGATGGGCACATTCTAAACTGAAGTGACCTTCAAGGACAAGCAGAGGCCTGTTTCCACGTGGGCTGTTACCCCCTTGTAGGGGGGTATGCTTCGGCTGGCAGGTCCCAGGGGTACAGCAAAGACCAGCAGAGGACACTAGAAAGGAGAGACTTCACAGGCAAGTGGACGGGTGAGGTGTTGGGGTGTGGGGGTCCCGTCCACAGCAGGGAGCTAGGAGCAGGTGCTCCGGCCTCTTTCCAGCTCTGACCCAATCTGATCAGCGATCACCCAATTCACCCACCTTGAGGATGTGACGGGTCCTGGCTTCCCCTGCCCAGTTGCTTCTGAAACTCATCCAAGCCCTCGGCCCCGGCATTCGCTTCCTGAGACCCTGACGCTTTTCTCCCTTAGCTGCTGCCGCCACCACATTGTCCCTGACCCTGACTTGCTCCCTTGGATGTGGGGCCAGGCGTGGATCATGCTGGCCTCCTCCATGAGCTGCAGAAGTGTAATGTAGCTTTCCTGGGGTCACCAAGATGGTGTCCTCTTTGGGTTGAGCTCCCCAACTTGCCTTTCTTCTTGACAGTCCCCCTTTGCTCTTCCGAATCCACCTCCAGAGTCGCAAAGGGCTTCCGGGACCATTTGGGTACATTGTGATCTCGGGTGCTGCATGCAGAGAGTCCCTGTACCCCAAACTTCTCTTGAGTGCTGGTGGACAATTAGCGTCACCAGAAACACAGGAATGGCCAGCAGGTGGCACCACTGGGCCAGAACGTGCATCAGATGCGAAGCTCAGAGGACATGTGGGGCAAAGGGAGGAGATGGGGATGGGAACGAGAGTTATCTAAAGGTGTTCTACTTGGGTGTGTTGGCAAACACAGACATAGCCACACGCACCCACACAAGAAGGATATCACATAAGTATTATACATACCGGTAAATACATAAACATTTCTTCACACATGCATACATGCATATATGCATTTGACAGTATATTTATATATGCATTCATAGCTCATTTATGGATATATGTCAGCATTTATATGTGTATACATACATATATACAAGTCAACATACATACACACACACATAATATATGCGTGCAAACAAGCACATATGATATGTATGCCCTGGTATTATATCTGTGTCCACACTGTGACATGGATTTGCCCATGTGCATGTCTGCATTTGGGACTTCCATCCTTTAAGTCTGAGGAAGGCAGTAGCTTCTTACACAAAGCCTTGACCTTAGATCATTTCTCACCTCATAGACTGTTTTAATCACCTGTGAGCAAGGTCTTGGTCTCTTTGCAGGGTACAAACCTATGACGAGTGGAAACAGAGACCACTGTGGGTCGTGTTCCCACAGCAATATGGGGACTTGCAATCAAATGTGTTCAACCTCTTGCCTTTTCTGATGTTCTCAGACTCAATAATACAGGGTGACTCTTCCCCCAAAGATATCATTCCTGTCTCTGCCAAGGACATTGGGGTGGGCATTGGACCTGGAAGTCCAGTGAGTGCAACTGGCTTGCCATGGTGGGCTGGAAAGGCTGGAACGCAGAGCCTTGACCCGCGTTCCAACAAGGACCGACAGACACACTGTCACCAAGGGTCAGGGCTGGGTCAGGAGGGCCCATCTGTCCATGAGCTGGGGACCACTGAGACTGGCAGGCAGGAAGCAGAAGGTAAGAGAAGGAGCAGGGAGGGGTCACACACCCTCCCAAAGGACCACCGTGAAGCGAATGGCTTCCCCCCAGCTATGTTCCACATCCTAAAATTCCCAAATAGGCCACCACACAGGACGGCGCATTTAGACCATAACACGGGCCAGGAAAAACGATGCCTTTCTTGGATCCTGCAGGCCTTGTTTGCCAGGCTCTTTGATAGTGTGGGTGAGTTCAGGGGTCAGGGGTCAGAGAGGCCACAGGGGGAGGACCCCCCAGTTTACCCTGGTTCTTAGTGAAGGCACCCTGTAACAGTTACTCTTAACTATCGCTGTGAGAGAGCACCCAAAGTCCATCAACTTAAGGGAGAAAGGGAGGTTTATTCAGCTTACAGTTCCAGAGGGAAGGGACAGTCTCTCAAAGCAGAGGTAGCATGGCTGGCTGGCTAAAGCTGGAGGAGGCTAAGTCACCGCAGACATCTTGGAAGCTGAGAGATGCAGACTGCTTGCAGCAAAGGCAGACTTCTCCTGGAGGTAGGGTGGGACTCATCTACCTCAAGGCCCACCCCTTGTGACTGCCTTCCTCCAGCAAGGCTCCACCTCTCAAGGTGCCATGACCTTGCCAAACACATGAGACTGTGGGGGACACATTTCAAACCATGACACTCCACCCCTGGCCCCCAAAGGCTCATTGCCATCTCATTTTATAAACCATACTCAGTCCAACTTTAAAAGTCTTCATAGACTTCATCAGTAGTCCCAACAGTCCAAAAGTCCAAAGCCTCCTGTAAAATCAAAATACAAGTTACATACTTCCAACATACAATGGCACAGAATAAACATTCCCATTCCAAAAGGAAGGAACGGGGACATATCCAGGAAAGATCGGTCCATAACAAGACCGAAAACCAGCAGGACAAACCCCAAATCTTGTAGCTCCAAGTCCAACAAGTGAGCCTCTCCTTGAAATCATCTCAGTTCCAAAGGGCTTTGGTTCCTCCCCTCCAATGCAGCTGCCCTAGAATACGTTGGTCTCTTGAGCTGACTCCTCCAGGGTATAAGCTCTCCTTGGCAGGTGTCCCACGTTGTGTCTGGAATCTCTAACGTCTTTACTTCTCAATGGCAAACCAGGCTTTAACTCCATAGCACAAACTGCCCTTCTTGGGCCTCTAAACTGCAGGCTTCTTGCCTCATGATGCCTGGATTCTGCCAATTTTTGAAATCTTGGAGGAGGACTCCATGATCTCCTCCCTCTTGCATCACTGATGCCTCTAAAACCAGAACCACGTGGACGACTTTGCCAAGACTGGCCCCTTGACTCACAGCTGATTCTGCTTCTCTGTGCTGGCCATCTCTTTCACTTCTGAGCAGTTGCTTGGTAAGAGAAACCAACTCTTGCTTTGGAACTCCACCCTTTAGCTCCAGTCTTCTGAAAGGATTTGCCTTCTTATGAGTGGGAGCCTTCCCTGAGGATCTTGCCCTCAAGCTAGGGCCTCTCCTATCATTCAAAGCGAGAGCAGGCTTTGATTTACAAATGGAGCTAATCTCTTTGACAGCCATTTTGTTCTCTGCTTCTTCCAGCCTGATTCTTTCTCTTTTTCATAATTTTGAAGACAACTAAAAAGTAGTCATATCACATTGTCAAGACTACATTGCTTTGAACTTTCCTCCACCAAGCACTCCAGCTTAACTTCAGGCAAACTTTCAGGACGAGGGCAAAACTTCACTAAGCTCTCTGCCAACACATGGCTCCATGTGTCACTCGTCCAGTTGCAAACACAGTCTCTGTTCCCCTCTAGACCATCACAATCTGGGCTTCCACTGTCTGCGACTTTCCCAGCACAAAATCCCAAAGTTCTCCATATTTCTCCCAACAAACAGTTCCAAAGACACACTAGCCACATCACAGTATTGGCCATACTTCTGGGTACCAACTTCTCTCAACTTCACAAACAACTTCACGTTGTGGTACCAGCTGTTCTTAATCTCACAGCAATACCCCACTCCCGGTACCAATTTCTGTAACGGTTACTCTTAACTATTGCTGAGAGAGAGCACCCAAAGTCAATCAACTTAAGGGAGAAAGGGAGATTTATTCAGCTTACCGTTCCAGAGGGAAGGGACAGTCTCTCAAAGCAGAGGCAGCATGGCTGGCTGGCCAAAGCTGGAGGAGACTAAGTCACTGCAGACATCTTGGAAGCTGAGAGCTGCAGACTGCTTGCAGCAAAGGCAGACTTCTCCTGAAGGTAGCGTGGGACTCATCCACCTTAAGACCCACCCCTTGTGACTGCCTTCCTCCAGCAAGGCTCCACCTCTCGAGGTGCCATGACCTTGCCAAACACATGAGATTGTGGGAGACACATTTCAAACCATGACACGCCCCAAGTCTCACTGCATGGGAGGACAGGGGAAAGGTCAACGAAGACTGGGATGTGAACGCCCTCTCTTCACGGGCCCTGTGTCTGTGTGACATGTCAATGTGTGTCCTATCAGTTGGGAATTGCAAGGCCTGCCCTTTGTCCCCGTGACACTGTTGGGGGTAGGGGTGTGGGTGGGGGCTGTGAGTGGCAGGTTTCAGCAGACCTCAGGCTGTGCGTCTGGCATGGTCCACTGTGCTATGCTGCTGAGCGGTGTGGTGGCTTCCTGACCCCCCCCACTATCCCACCACTCCCACCTGTTACCAAGTGCTGACTGGATCATTCCTCAGGCCTAAGCAGTGTGTGTGTGGGGGGGGGGTTCCCTGTTTGCTGACAGCAGCTGCTAGAGAGGTCCCTTCCCCACAAGGCTGGAGTTCTGGGGGCGCGGTGTGTTTGGGTCCGCCGCATGGCTGGCTCTGAACATGTGATTGTGCTCGCGCTGCGTGGCCTGCGCTTCAAAGTTCCTTTCTGCCGCTCGGCTGCCGTCCTCACGAGGGCCAGGAGAAGGCTGAGCACAGCGCAGGCAGGCGCCCCTGTGGGGGTCACACCTGCGTCTCCCCGGGCCCTCCCTTGCTCACCCACATCTGGCCTAGAGTTTTCCCTCCATTCAAAGTCGCTTTGCTTCTCCTACTTGCCAAACACGCGAAACATCCTTAACACCCACTGCCTTGAGCATGTTTCAGGTCTTTTAAAACACAATAAATGCCATTTATTGTGGTATTTATGGATTTCCTAACTGCTTAACATGTAAAATTGGGCTATTATTTTTATTGGTCTTTACCTTGTTAATAATGTTTCATTGACGAAGCCCCCGACTCTTTTCCATTTAAGCTCTTTGGTTTTAATTTATTGTGGAATTAAATTTCAGGCTGCCTGCTGCTCAAAGCCCAATATCTGGGAACAAAATTGATAGCAAGAAATGAGCTTTATTCAGGGGCTGGCAACCTTGAGAAGATGGGAAAAAAAAACTGCCTCAAAGCTCCATTTGGGATATAAGAGACATTTTTTTTTTGAGATAGAGTCTCGTGTATTCCAGACTGACCATGCATTCACCATGTAGCTAAGGTGACCTTGAGCTTATGGTTTCCTGTCTTCACCCACCAAATGCTGGGGCCCCAGGTGTGTGCCCCCCTGCCCAGCTTATGGGTGCTGGTGATTGGACTCGGGGTTTTGTGCGTGCGAGGCAAGCACTCCACCAACAGAGCTGTGCTCCCAGCTCCTACGAGGGGGCCAGAGGATGGAAAGGAGGGTCTAGCAGGTCACCGTCACCCAGGGTGGATGCTTCCCTCTTTCTTCTCCCGAACATGATGACGGATCTCAGCTTCTTGGGGGGGTCGCTACTGTAGTCCTACACTTGATTCAGCATTAGTTGACGCATGGAACCAAAGACTATGGAAGGGCCTTACAAAGCTGACCAGATGTTCCGAATGTCCATCACGAGACAACAGCACATGGACTGTGAGTCCAGGGACCTGCGTGGCCAGTGCCTCGGGTTGGCACTTGCACCTGCTTACACTTCGGGTGACTCCCACGGGGCAAGGTGCTGCCTACAGCGTGCCGGGCCTGCTCTGGCTACACCGTTCCCGCAGTATCTTCACCTCGGTCCTCTGGGTTACGGCTGATAGTATTTATTTTAAGGTGAGAACATGTGCCCCGGCCAGTGAGGTCCCCCAAAGTCACGCAGCACTCAGAGGAGCTGGGGTCTGAGCCGCTCCCCACAAGGACTCTGCCTCATGCTCTCTCTGGCGTGGAGGGATTTTTCTACAAAGGGCCAGAAAGATCCACAAAGGATGGGGGCCGATCTCAAAGGAGAGGCTGGCGAACTTCTCCCAGCAACAGGAGCCTGGACAGAAATGAAACTAAGGAAACCACCATGGGCTGGTCGCAGCTCCTGACTGGGTTAGACTGGGGTTTCTGGCAGCTCTCTGAGGCGCCACGGTGGGCTCGCTGGCTGCTGCGGGCTCTTTCCAGTAGTGAGGGAAGCACAGCACCGTGGCAGACACTGCCATGAGATAGCTCGGCACATCCGTCTTCACAGACTGTGATTCAAAGAGAAGAGGACGTGACTGAGCTCACAGCTAATTCCCCAGGTGTTGCAATTCTTACAATGGTCCAGTTACAGTCTATAGTCCAGCTTGACGGGAGAGCACGCACCAACACCAGGGCCGAGGGAACTGGCCACGCCATCACCACATAACGGCTGAGAGAGGGACGACCCTTACTTGCCAGACCAGCATGTCTGGCCAAATGTACACAAGGATGCCAACTCTCCCAACCAGCTCTCTTGTCTTTTATTCCAGGGTCTAATCCCACCAAACATGGGCTGGGCCTTCCCCATCAGCTAGACAATCTCCTGCAGGTTTGCTGTGGGCTTAACTCAATTACTAATTCTCCACAAATGTGCCCAGAGCTCAAACCCTCCACTATCAAGTTGACACCTGTGCCTACTAAGATACCAGGTTTTTCAAAAGACCCAAGACCCAGTTTTGCTTGGCTCTGATGTCTCGTTAATGTCTCGTTAATGGTCTTTCTTAGTCATGAGATTCTGGTAGGCCCTGGCTTCTCTGTAGTAGTCCCCAGTATTTATTCAGAAAAGGTAAGGGGTGGAATGAAATAACTGCTAGCTGGCAGTGTGCCGGGCTGTCCACAAGGAACGACCCACCAGGAGAGGAGAGGAGAGGAGAGGAGAGGAGAGGAGAGGAGAGGAGAGGAGAGGAGAGGAGAGGAGAGGAGAGGAGAGGAGAGGAGAGGGGAGGGGAGGGGAGGGGAAGGGAGGGGAAGGGAGGAGAGGGGAGGGGAGGGGGGAAGGGGGGAGGGGGAGGGGAGGGAGAGGGGGAGGGGGGAGGGAGAGGGAGAGGGAGGGGGAGGGGGAGGGGGAGGGGGAGAGGGAGAGGAGAGGAGAGCAGAGGGTGCCCCCGGGCTAAGACAACCCTGTCCACGAGCACGTCAGCCTTGAGTGGATATTTCCCGCCCAGCACGGGGATGGGAGGTTGCGCCTTGCCGTTGAACCTGGGTCGACGGCACTGGGTTTCCCAGCAAAGACAGCAGCTGGACCCGCCGGGAGCTTGCAAATCTGCAGATTCGGGAGTGCACAGGAGGCTGGGTCAGCTGCCCAGAGACACATGTGGGCAGCTGGAGGCTGGGGGCAGCTGGAAGACTGGCCAAGAGAAGTCACTTCTCGTGCCAGAGAGAGAGCAGTTCAGAGACGCATCTGCTCTGCGCTAGGGCTCTGCGCGTCAGGGACAAGGCCAGGGCTGTCCCACGAAGTCACGCAGGGCCCCGGCTGCAAGGTATCGCTTCCCTGCGGCCACCCTGCGGTTCTTCCTGACTCTGGAGCAAGCTGTCTGCATCTTGGTTTCACCCCGGGCCCGTCAGACGCGCTTCGCGTCCTGACAAGGGGTCTCCCCGGGTTTGCTGCCTTCGCTGCTGAGTTGTTTGTGAGGCAATTTGTGCCATCTAAAGTCTTAAACTGGTTTGGCATCTTAAAGAGGGACCCCTCAGCCAGAGAAGAAGTCACCCCCCCCACACAGCTGCCTTTGTTCCTGGGGGGGCTTCATATCTGGGACAGACTGTTCCCCACGGCCTTCTGAACCCAGGTCTGAAGCACTGCGCACAGCTCCCATCTTAGCGTGAACAGCACATCTCTGATGAATGTCTCTTCATGTCCTGAAGCGTTTTCATGGTCAGGAGCAGGAAGGGCAAGAGGTGCCATGTGGACCTGCGCCAAGGGAGGGACCGGGTGGGTCACGGGAACTGAGAAGACTTGCTGTTTACTTTCAGTGTCCATCGAGGGAATTTCAGACACACACAAAGGTAGTCGGAACAGTCCTCAGCCACCGTCCAGCCTCAGCACTTCTCAAAGTCTTTCCGCCGCGTCTCCTTCAAGCCTTGACTGTCATGTCCTCTTCCCCCACTACTCTTTGTTTTTATCTAAATCTTACATATCTTGTCAGTTTCCTTGTGACTCAGGATGTATCTCTAGCAGGCATTTTACATACATCATGCGATCTGTAATTCCATTAAATAATATCTATCTATCTATCTATCTATCTATATATATATATAACCAAGAAGTACACATGATATGTAGTATATGTTGCATACACTATGCTACTCTAATGCCATCGTTAGTTACCACGCCTGACAAATCAAAAAATAGCATTTCCTTTTGGTCCACATCCAGGTAGCATGAGAGTATTTCTAAGAATGTGAAATCGTGAAGACAAGTTGGCCTGTCCAGCTGTTCTTCATTCATCCGTTCAATCGATGTTGTGAAGGCTTCGGTGGGATCAAGTCCCAGAGCTCTGTGCAGCTTCTCAGGGAGACATTTCTGAAATGGTGAGCTACACAGCAAGCGGCTCTGCTATAAGGAGAAGGGTGGGAGGGTCAGTGAGGGTCCGTGAGGGCTGCAGGGGACGTCGACGTGAGACCACTAAGGCCTCATGGAAGGCCAGGCAGGGCTGCTGAGGCGAGGCCCTGGACTCAGGCAGGATGTGTGACCGCGGACGGGACAGCCAATGCGTGCAGCCAGGAGGTGCGGGAATATGCCTGCTGCGGGGACACACCACCCCAACATACACGCACGCCAGGTTCTTTTCAGACCAGTGAGCTAAGCAGACAGGAATGCCAACCTGGTACAGCGACAGTCGTGTGATAGAGAAATGTGGGAGCAGGTTAGAGGCCTGGACCATGGATGTGGTGGTCAGGGCGGGCTGAAAGAAGCGTCCAGACACCCCCAGCTCCCCGCCCGTACCGTGTGTCTTGACAAGCCTGTGCGCCGAGGTTTTTCCTGCTGCCAGCTTGTGCCACCTGCCGGCTCTGGACCACAGCAGCGTTGGAAGTGACACAAGGAACTTCTAGGCCTGGTCACAGATCCATTAGTAATTACCATGTTCTCTCTCTCTCTCTCTCTCTCTCTCTCTCTCTCTCTCTCTCTCTCTCTCGGACCGCCACGGGGACCGCACATGGGAGATGAGGTGGCTGAGGCCAGATCCCTGGAGTCACATTTGAAGACCCTGAGGGTGATGGTACTGGACACACTGACCCTGTCGCGTCCTGTCTAGCGACACAGTGCTCTCTCTCTCTCTCTCAGGTGCTGGTTCCCTTGACTTTTACGATGTATCATTATTCAAAGAAGCCAATGCCTTTGCTTTGTGAAGAGCTCAGAATAACAAACAAAATGCTCTCTGTTAGAAAAACGAGTAAAGACAAGTGAAGCAGCTCACAAAAATAATATAGTCAGCGTTGCAGTTCACCTGCATGGTTGCTGATAAATCACCTCCAAATGGCTTAAGGGAACAAGGGGTTTATTTTCTTACGATAGTCTGGTTACAGTCTGTCCAGCTTGACAGGAGAGTTCACACCAACACCACCAGGGCCAAGGGCACTGGCCACACCATCTCTACACAGTGGCTGAGAGAGGGACGATCCTTACTTGCTACACCTGCATGTCTGGCCAAGTGCACACGAAGATGCCAACTTCCTCAACCAGCTCTCTGTATTTTATTCACCTGTTCAGGGCTTAGTCCCATGCACCATGGCTGGGCCTTCCCCATCAGCTAGACGATCCCCTGCAGGTTTGCTCTGGGCTTAACTCAACCACCAATTCTTTACAAATGTGTCCAGAGTTCAAACCCTCAACTATCAAGGTGACACCTGTGCCTAACCATGACAGTCAGAAAATTCTGCCTAATTCTACAGTTTCAAGTAAATGGAATCAGAAGAGGCATATGGAAAGGTGTGACTTCACTATTGGTGAATTCATAGCTTCAATGCCTGCCTTTGCAAGCTAGCTATGCTTTGAAATGAGAAAATACAGCCTTGTTGGGGAGACAGTGAAATGACCCTGTGCACTGAAGTTGGAAGTGCCAACGTTCTAGATGAGTCTAAGAACCTTAAAATAGCTTCTGCCTTTCGACCACATTGATACCACTCCTAGGAATGTCTCCTAACAAACTAAGCAGACATCCAAAGAGAATGAGCTGGGTGCAGCGTGACTGTACCCCACTATTTGTGAGGTTTGGGAAACAGGACCTCTTGGACCCAGAAAGTCAAGATTTGCATGGGCAACACAGAGAGGCCCTGTCTTTTCAAAAACAGATTTCATAGTTCTTAGAAAGTTAAAGTAGCTTTATATTTTATAAGGAATAAGCCCTCGTTAAAGAAAGCTCTTTTCTCTCCCCATCCTGGAGCTCAGGGACATTTGTGGAAGAGGGGGCGGTAAGATTGTAAGAGCAAAAGGATGGGAGGAGCAACGATTTGCAAGATTCTCAACAATAGTTGGGGCCAAAGCAATCATAATGGGACTTTGCATGCCCTGCGCAATGTCCAGCGCACTGTTGCCCTCATAAAGTCTAGCATCTGTTAAGGGCACCGAGACCCCTGGAGGCAAGGGATTGACAGCCATAGTAGTGATCTTATGCTTAAGGGGAACAAGAGAAAGGGCTTATGGAAATGCCACTGGGTCCTTATATGTCATCGGAGAGGAGGACCCAGTGGAGAGTTAGGCGTACACAATAAAGGACTCTCTGGGAATTGGGGGGGAGGCACTGGGGGAAGGGGAGGGGGAGGAGGGGGGAGGGAGGGAACTGGTAAAAAATTTTAAAATGTATAATTAAATTTTTAATAAAAAAAAAAGAAAAGAAAAAAAAAAAAAAAAAAAAAAGAAGAAAGCTCTTTTCTTTTATTCCTGCATTGAGCTTTCTGATTTCTTCTCGGAGCCAAGAAAGCGCTGCCCAGAGCAGCGAAAGAGGACCAGAAAGACAACAGCAGCCCTTCCACTCCCCACCCCCCACTTACACGACTCTCACAGCAGGCAGAACACCAAGTCCCCCCTCCACAGCAAGAACAATCTTTGCCTGGGAATTTATTCCCTGGCAGTAGACAGGAGCCAATACCGAGCCCAAGTATCCGCAAGAACAAATCCAAGTGTATCAGAGAATATAACTTTACATTCTCCTGAGCGGAAACTGTACATACTGTGGCCTCAATTGCTGTGAACAACATTGGAAACTTTGTGAAATAAGAATAGGAATAAATCCAAACCACGGCTAATGTTTTAAAAAGAAAGTATGGCATTAAAATAGATAGATATACATAGATGATAGGTAGAAGATAGATAGCAGGTATTCCAAAGCATGATAGATAGATAGATAGATAGATAGATAGATAGATAGATAGATAGATAGAACACAGGTAAAAGATTAATAAATGATAAAATCAGTCCTTTTATAAGACTATAAGCATCTTGCTGAAATAGACCCTAGAATAGGTAAATTGTGCTTCTTTTGCCATTTTACTGTAATGGAAAGGTCTTCCTGATGATTTGAAATAGTTTCAGTCTGAAAGTTAACCCTTAAAGAATGCTGTGCATTTTCTAAAGTAACCATGTCTTGTTGCCTGCCTTACGCTTGAGCAAGTTACTTTAGTGAACTGAGTCTCTGTTTCCCATTTTCAAAGCAAGAGCGAATCCCCTTCTGCAAGCTGTCACAGTAGCCCCACAGCCAAGTCTCACAAGGAGGCTGGGCCCATGCAGAGGAGGTTGTCACACAGATTCTCGTGACACCAAGATCCAGCAAAGAAGGTTCTGGAAAGCTACAACCTTGCAGCTTAAACCACTTCTACGAAGACAGTGATCCCCAGTTCCAACTGCCAGCAGCTGTGTTAACCCTTATCTGAAAGACACCCTGGCTGGCTTTTATGGAGTCTCTCCTGCCTCTGCCAGCACCTGCGTTACCACCAGCAAAAGCACCTAAGATCACTGATTTTTTCTTTGCAAATGACCAAATGACCTGTGTTGTGCTTTCTCTTTTTCCCTTTTTTTTTTGCCTGCCTCAGCCTCCCAGATATGCCTGTGAATCATTAAAGCATGAATGCCCTGCGTTGTGACCTGCTGATAATCCCACATAAATTCTCTTTTCTTTAGAGCGACTTTCTGTTTGTCCTGCAAACTGACAACCTCCATGAGGCTGTTGTGAAGTAAATGGGAGGAAACATTTTGCCCCACACAGGTCTGGGATATGCAAGTGTCAGCAATTGTTTCCTCCCGTCCTTACAGCAAGGTGACACGTGATGGTGCAGTAAGAAGTAAAGATGGGGAGAAGAGGGCTGGAGAGATGGCTCAGGGGTAAAAACTCTATTTCGCAAGCAGAAGGTCCCGAGTTCAGATCCCAGGTCCCATGTAAAAATGCCAGGCGGAAATGATAGCGGCCTCCACTTCTGGCTCTGGTGGGTGGAGCCTGGGAAATCCTAGAGTGAAGCAAGGAGGTAGAAGCAATCCAGGATGATTCCTGAAATCGAACTTGGACCTCCGCAGACACACAGTGCCCTCTGATACACACACACATACACACACACACACACACACACACACACACACACACACACACACACATACACATAGAAGCCCAGCTGTAATAACCAAGGAAAGAGTACCAACCAAGTGTCCCTGTTTAAAAACTATGAAGCCTCAGTGGACTGTGAGCAGAAGTTTCTGGAAAAGGTGGACCTGTGCTGACGATTTTGCAAAGCTGATTGATTAATTAGAGCTCCTGAGCTCTTGGGAGCTGGAATGTTGCAGAGTCAAATTACCTCGGGTTTTCTTTAGGTCTGAACAGCCATTTACTGGCTCTGTGTTTGACCTCATGAATGTGAGATAAAATCCTCTAGCTGCCATCAACTCAAAGGCTGGGAATGCATCAGACGGCATCTGAGATCTAGAGCAGAGATTCCCTGCTTTGCTGCGAGCCTGATGTTGTCGTCGATGGATTTTAGAAATACCTTGATATATGATTTGCTTTGTTCTGCCGCCATAAATCCTCATGAAACAGTTACCACATTGGAACTTGGCATCTGGGGTAACCCAACTCTATGTTCCCAAGCCATGATGAGCTCTGAGGTGGTGTGTGTGTGTGTGTGTGTGTGTGTGTGTGTGTGTGAGGGCACTGTGTGTGTCTGTGGAGGCCCAAGAGTGACTTTGGAAATCATCCTGGATTGCTTCTACCTCCTCATTGTTTTTCTGTTTGGTGGCATTCCCAGCCTTTGAGTTGATGGAAGCCGGAGGTGGTTTGTGCACTTCAAAAAGGATTTTATCTCACAGTCAGGAGGTCAAACACAGAGCCAGTAAATGGCTGTTCAGGCCTAACGATAACCCAAGATAATTTGACTCTGCAACATTCCAGCTCCCAAGAGCACAGGAGCTCTAATCAATCAATCAGCTTTGCAAAATTGTCAGCACAGGTGCAGCCTTTTCCAGAAACTTCTGCTCACAGTCCATTGAGGTTCCATAGCTTTTAAACAGGGACACTTGTTGGTACTCTTTCCTTGGTTATTACAACTGCGCTTCTTTTTTTTCATGTACGTGTGTGTGTGTGTGTGTGTGTGTGTGTGTGTGTGTGTGTGTATGTGTCTGTGTATGTGTGTGTGTGTCTGTGGAGGTTCAAGTTCGACTTCAGGAATCATCCTGGATTGCTTCTACCTCCTTCTTGCTTCACTCTGGGTGTCCCAGGCTCTGCATCATTTCCACCTGGAATATCTGGGGACCTAAACTCAGCTCCTTTTGCTTGCGAGGCAAAGCTTTAACCTCTGAGCCACCTCCTAGCTCTGCTGCATTCTTGCAACGAGAGAGGGGAGGCTCTGACCAGTTGCCAGGCAGAGCTAACATCGCCATGGCTGCTGGGTGATGTCCAGGCTAAGCGCTTCAGCCACCTGGAAGCATCATCGCACTCATCAATCCTCACAAACTACTTAGTTACTTGACCCACTGCCGCCATGATACCTGCCCAAAGCAACTCAAGAGGGAGCTTGTTTGGCTCCGTTTCAGAGGGTAGAGTGCAGAGCGCAGGGAAGCGTGGCGGCAGAACAAGCTGGTGCGCGTCCACTAACTCAGGAGACCAGGAAGGGAGTGTGGGTGATTCTGCCTAGGGGGGGCCTGGCCGGGATGGCCCCACCTGCTGAGGATTCCCACCTGGGGGTCCTTCCCAGCACTCCACCCGCTGAGGATTCCACAACCTTCTCAAGCAGCGCCACCTGCTGGAGGCCAAGTGTTCACACAGGTGGCGTCTGGGGGGAGGGGGGAGGGAGAGGGCAAGGGGGAGGATTCGCATTCAACCCACAAGGCAAACCTTTGGAGGAGAAAAAAGTCACGCCTCCTCTTGAAATGGACCAAAGCTCTGAACCTGGGCAGCCCTGAGGAGAAAGCAAAGTCTACGGAAAACTGAAGTCCGTCATATCGCTCAGAGGTCTAAAAAAACCCACCACTGAATACTCCTAGTGTCCTTTTGTGTCCTTTACAATAGTTCTTTAATTGCTTTGTAATTTTCTACTTAAGAGATTACATGCCCTTTTAAGACTGGGATTTGCAATCTTCCAGCAGTGCATTATCTTTTCCATTGCCGATTCTCCAGGGTCCCGTGCACAGAGAGCTCACTAAATGTCTGCTGAAGAGCGAATGAAGACCCATGTTTGGTATTTCAGTGTGAACAAGTTAGTGTGTGTGTGTGTGTGTGTGTGTGTGTGTGTTAGAGAGCACTGTGTATCTCTGTGGAGGATGACTTTGGGAATCATCCTAGATTGCTTCTACCTCCTTACTGCTTTGCCCTGAGGTTTCCCAGGCTCTGCCTTCCAGGGTTGGAAGTGCAGGCCACCTCCATTTCCATCTGTTTTTTTAATGTGGGCCCAGGATCTGAATTCAGATTCTGCTGCATGTGAGGCAGAGTTTTAACTTCTGAGTCATCTCTCCAGCCCACAAACAAGTTTTATTTTCCAAATTTTCACATGTAGAGTTCAAGTGTTCTAATTGTCCATCTGATCATTCATTGTCATTGTAACCATTTAAGATTTCCAGGTCAGTATGCACCATACACTCTGGCAGTCTTCTTACCCTGGGCCGTATTGTAGTCCCAGCTTCTCACCATCGTAAACAGTTCCAAAACGAACAATTTCAACACCTATTTAAGAGACAGGGCGATGGCCTCATCAGTAAAATTCTCTGCCACACAAGCATGGGGTCTTGGGTCTGCTCCCCAGCCCCATGCAGAAGAAGGTGAGCATGGTGGAGCACACCTGTTGTGATATTAATCCTGGGTGTCAACTTGACACACCTGGCATTAACTAAGATCAACTGAGACCACACCTGGCAAGATCAGCTGAGACCACCTGAAGAAATTATCTGGATAATACAAAGATCAGTCACAGATCCGATCAGAACCTCCCAAGATCTCACTGGAACCTCCCAGTAGTGGACCAGATAAAAGGAACCACAGAACAGAACAGAAGAGAGAAGAGGAGAGACTCTCTGTAGCTGTGCTAGCAAACACTCTTTCCTCCTGCTGCTGGGTTTCTTCGACCCTTCGACACTCTAGAAATCCTCCAGCCTTAGCTGTCACCCACTGGCCTACTGAACTGAGCAGCTACTGGCAACCATCATTAGACTACCTCAGCCAGATCTCGTAAGCCAACTCAATAAATTCCCATAACATAGATTAAGACATTATGCTTCATGCTACACCGTATTTGCTTTATCGCTGATCCACCCATTTTTACCATCTAGTAGCTCAGCTTATTTTAGGTATATATCAAATTAAATTCTAGACACTTATATTGTCCCCTTCTTCCCAAATGAACGTTATGGAAACTCAGGTGCTAGGCCCTCTAATTTATACTCATGAGAATCCCTTAAAGTAGGTATAATTATACGTGCTGTGCACATGCAGGGCAGGCGGCGGGGAGAGGGTCACTAAGCAAGCCCGGTGACTGGGTCATCCCCCTGCTCCCAGTCTGTAAAACGGCTCTAGGCCAACCACTGGGGTGTCTTTCGCTGGCTTCCTGCCGCGGCCTTTAGACCAGCTCTTTCACTGCACTACCAGTTCCAGTCATTTCGGCCGCAAGTTCTCTGTGGTTATACTGGTGAGACGTTTTCCCCGTCTCGTTGATCTCCTTTTTTAAATCTTTTATTATTTATTATGTATTCAATTGTGCGTGCATGTGTGTGTGTGCGTGTGTGTATGTATGTGTGTGTGTGTAGAACCACGGGCGAATTCGGGAACCACCATGGACGCCTCCATCTCCTGTTTACTCTGCCTCGGGATTCACAGGCTCCGCCCTACCAGGACCAGAAACGCAGGCCGCCCCCGCTTCTGCCTGGGGTCTAGGATCCGAACTCAGGACCTTCCACCTGCAAGACAGAGGCTTAACCCCTGAGCCACCTCTCCAGCCCCTCGTTGATCTCCTTTTAATGTTGAACCCTATTTCCAGAAGCTGTGTGGGAAGGGCCATGGATGAAGTCCAGTCTCTGTTCGCAGTGCATTTCAACGGAGTAAGAGCTGACCTGCCCCCCCAACCAAGGAGGAACCCGATAATGTCCCCGTAGTGCTCAGAGCCCAGTGGTGTGAGAAGTACAGTGATGCTTCACTTGTCTGCTTGTCTTGTGTCCCCTGGAGCTCAAGGTCAGCCATTTCTATTGTCAACACACAGGCAAAACAAACCCAGAACCAGGGTCCTCATGAAGCCCGTCATGCATGTGTTCAGCAAAAGCCGTCTACGGGAGGCTGTGTCCGCGGGAGGCTGTGTCTACGGGAGGCTGTGTCCTCGGGAGGCTGTGTCCATGGGAGGCTGTGTCCACGGGAGGCTGTGTCTATGGGAGGCTGTGTCTATGGGAGGCTGTGTCCTCGGGAGGCTGTGTCCACGGGAGGCTGTGTTCGTGGGAGGCTGTGTCTATGGGAGGCTGTATCTATAGGAGGCTGTGTCTATGGGAGGCTGTATCTATAGGAGGCTGTGTCTATGGGAGGCTGTATCTATAGGAGGCTGTGTCTATGGGAGGCTGTGTCCTCGGGAGGCTGTGTCCACGGGAGGCTGTGTCCTCGGGAGGCTGTGTCTATGGGAGGCTGTGTCCATGGGAGGCTGTGTCCATGGGAGGCTGTATCTATAGGAGGCTGTGTCTATGGGAGGCTGTGTCCACGGGAGGCTGTGTCCATGGGAGGCTGTGTCTATAGGAGGCTGTGTCCTCGGGAGGCTGTTTCTATGGGAGGCTGTGTCCGCGGGAGGCTGTGTCTATGGGAGGCTGTGTCTACGGGAGGCTGTGTCTGGTGGCCTTCATTCTGCAGTGGTGTGTAACGCCCGGCCCTTGATCAAGTCTAAGGGGATCATGACAAAAATAACATCCAGAGAGCTTATCAGAAGGAGTCCACTCCTCCACACACAGCAGAACCAACAACTTGAGCTCCTCCTGCTGTGCCTGGACCGTGAACTTTGGCCACTTCGCCCAGCAGACTTTGTCCTCGGAGGCTGTCCACTGATGGGCTGTTTCAGTGACATTTCCTTCTGCCTGTTCATTCTTTCCTTTATCTTCTAGCAGCCACCAGTTCTTCCTTCTAACATTCAATAGTCCCGTGTGGCTCCCGTTCCCGCCGCCTGTGCAACACCGATGCAGATATATCTTTCTTTTAAACTTTTTATAATTTTTCCTTTTTTTCTCTCCCCTTAACCCACACTCCCCCCCTTTCCCCTGATAATCCTTCATCTCCCCTTTCACATGCCCTCCTATTTATTCTTGTGAAAGTAGGCCATGAAATGATATATACCACAGCCCTATCATGTCCAGTACTGTCCCACTCGAGTCTCTTACAATCTTATGCCCCCTCTTCCTCGAGGTTCCCAAACCTTGGTGTGGGGGTGGATGTGGCTTTGATGTCCTGGTTTAGGACCAAGCAGGCCACAGTCGCTTATTTTCTGCACTTTGGCCAGCTGTGTTTTTCTTCAGTAAACACCTGCTGCAGAAGGAGGCTTTGAGGTTGAGAGCTGAATGCTCCTCCAATCTGTGGGTAGTTTAAAAGGCAGTTTGATGCAGTGTCTTTGTAGCTAAACTCTTCCCCTGGGACCTATGCTCTCCCCATTCACAGGTTCTTATTCTAGTTTACAGTAACAGCAATGTGGTCCCTTCTAACAAGCAGGCCTTACATCCAAGCAAAAAGCTGCTGGTTGCCTCCTTGATATTCATGCCACTGTTACACGGATGGCGCCTCTTGCCACGGCGGCTGTTAGTGTAATTAGCAGCTTTCATGGATGGATGACACTTTGGCTGCTTTTCTCCCCCAGTAGCTTCTTTGTAATCTTTGTACTCGTTGGTACTTTGTAAGCTGTCAAGCAAGAAGGAAGTTTCCAGACCAGTTCCAGCTGGTGATTTTTGTCCATGTCCTGTGAGCCACCTGTGTTAGACCACAGAGAAACTATGTTTCTGGAGGATGTTAAAAGACCTCTCTGACCAGCAATTTATCAGAAGTATCACACACTTGTTACTTCTGGCATTGTTTCATTGTCTCTGGGCTCCCGGTGAGCAGCCCAGGGCATTATTTGTTCTGCCCCACCTTCCTCTCCTCTGTTCAGGGAGCACATTCTTGTTGGTTTTTTAAGTTAATTTTTTAAAAAAATATTTATCTTACAGCAAAAGGCAAGGCGGTTATACAGAGCTCTCTTAGGGGAAGGGTCGGGAGTGGGATGTGGCTGGAGCCTGAGCTGTGGAGGGGAAGCTGTGTTGGACACACATGTCGAAGTAAGGAGACTAACCTTGTAGACGGGAGCCAATGTTCCGGGATTGAGGATGGTAGGATTGGGGAGAAGGAATATTTGGAAGTAAAGCTGGCCAAAATGGGTGATTCAGAGGGAGAAGCTAAAAGCGAGTTGTAGATTTTGAAGACACCTTAATGACAGCTAGACAGGAATAGTGTAAAACAGACAAATTGTGCAGCGACAAATTCAACCACAGAGGTGTCATATTGACAGTGTGTGATTTTTCCGTCAGTAACACCACAAGACGACCTAAAAGTGGCTGGGACCTGAACCACTGCTCAGTGTCCTTAAGGTAATAGCATGTGCATATATCAGCCTCGAAAAGCTGCCTGTCCCCATCCAAAACCTGATGCTGTGTCCGAAAAACGGGAGTGCTTCCTATTCTAGAGAAATCTCCAGTCATCCCCTAACTTCTTTTAACCCAGTTCAGGTTTAATCCTCCAGCCACGGAGGCTTGCGTACAGCGGGTGCCTCTTTCTCGAGAAGTCTGCATTCCCGTCACACATATACTTGCTCCCCCAAATGAAACTTCCTCTCAGTTCTTTACTTTGCCTCTTAGTTCTTTCTCTGACTGTGACGAGAAGCTGGAACACTGGGCAGAAGGTCACGGTTTGTTCTGAGACTTCCCCAGCCTTAACCTGCAGTCACATTCTAAGCGAGCCTGGTGGCTGGAGATAAATTCTACGCTGATGTTGCGCTTGAGGTTTCTGGAGGTGATGATCTCTAACGGGAATCTTAGATGTCTGGGATAGTTGTGCAATGACAAACCCCCTGACCAGCTTGACAAGGTCCTAGGTTCTGTCCCTACCACAACAAAATATAAATTATTCATCAAAATAGATAAATGAAAGGGAATTTGGCTTAAGAAGGGACAGTCCTCAGCAGATTGTAAGGGACGAATCAGAACAGGTGAATTATCCAAGGACGAGAGAGATGCACAGATCAAAGACAAACCTTCAACGTTAAGAGAGTAAATAAAGGAATCCTAAAGAAAGCATCCAAAGGGGCAGGAAGGAAGCAAGAAAAAAACAGGAACCCAGAGTTGTCCTATGAGCAGCTGCTACAGAGACAGCCGGCCAGACAGCACCCAAAGCAAGGCCCTGTTGCCTTTGCTAAGGGAAGGGAGGCTGGAAACGCAGACTTCTACAGCAGGGCGGGTGGATGAGCGTCTCGCCAAAAGCCGTTGAGTAATGAATGAGCAAAAGTTGAAGTGCAGACACCTAGTGTAAACAAAAGGAGGGTTGAAGCCAAAGGGAGGAAGAAAGGGGGTAACTAGGGAAGGTTGAGGGAAGTTTTGCAAGTTTTATTAGGTTGATCAGGTCTGAGCCTGCGAAAGGCCAAGCAAGGAAAGAGGGAGAGATTGAAGTGGAGATAAGACTGCCAAGGCAGGAGGGCTGGTCCCTGCCCTGAGCCCAGCAGGGTCAGCCAGAGACTAAAGGCAGAGGTGGGGAGAGGGTAGGGCTGAGGCAGGGAGAGGGTGGGGCTGAGGCAGAGGTGGGGAGAGGGTGGGGCTGAGGCAGAGGTGGGGAGAGGGTGGGGTTGCAGGTGATTCATGAGGTGTTCTCTGAGTAGGCAGAGGGAACAGCCAGCAGCCAGCAGCCAGGGCGTGTAACCAAGGTGGCTCCGGGTGTGGATGGGAGAGGAGGTGACCCCTAAAAAGCAGCAGATAGCAACTCCCTGAGAACCTCACAGCTGTGGAATTCCTTCTGTTGATGCCTCCTGAGAGCAGATGTGGGATGGAAGCCTGGGGGCGGGGCGGCTGGTATAAATTTCTGTCCTCAGATTACTGCAAGAATAACCATGGTAACTAAGTCACACGACGATTCTTTGCAGATCCTCGTCAAAGCACAATTCTGTTTTTCTGAGACAGAGTCTCACGTTTCCCAAGCAGACCTTGAACTTGATTATGCAGTCAAGGTTGAATAACTAATCATCCTGCACCTAATTCCCAGGTGCTAGAATTAGAGGCACGGACCTCCACCAGCACACCTGACACACTCTGCGAATATTCTGAACAAATACCCATTTAATCTATGAGCACTGGCTAGTATTATATCATTTCGTGCATGAGAATCTGAGAAATTAGGGAAGCGTGTCAGGCCGCCCAGCTCCGAGTGCAGGGATGTGGTCCAAACGCAGGCTGTCTGGCTCCGGAGCCGAGCCGCTGCTCCTTGGGCTCGCATCGCATCCCTGGGCTCGCATCGCATCCCTGGGCTCGCATCGCATCCCTGGGCTCGCATCGCATCCCTGGGCTCGCATCGCATCCCTGGGCTCGCATCGCATCCCTGGGCTCGCATCGCATCCCTGGGCTCGCATCGCATCCCTGGGCTCGCATCGCATCCCTGGGCTCGCATCGCATCCCTGGGCTCGCATCGCATCCCTGGGCTCGCATCGCATCCCTGGGCTCGCATCGCATCTCTGGGCTCGCATCGCAACCTACGGCAGGCAGCCAGTCTCACCCAATGCAGCCTTGTTTCTCAAGGTTCCCACAGCGGCCTGCAGCCGCATTAGTATGGCTAATGTGGGGTGGGGTCTGGTTTAGGGCGAGGAGCATCCATTCTCTGCAGATGCCCTCTGTCCTTGTGGTTTCAGTCATGGTTGGTGCAGGCTGCAGCGGCAGCCTTTGCTCCTGACTTCAAAGAGTTTGTGTCTGGACAGGAATTGCATCTCTTTCTCTCTCTTTCTCTCTTTCTCTCTCTCATCCCCTGTAAACATTTGTCTTATCCCAGCATTCTGGAAGCTCCAGCCCTCAGCGCCCCCAGCTGTCCACAGTGACCTCTGCACTCCTGGTTCACATCTGAACTCTTCATTACCGCCCTGGGCTGGACCTGGGACAGGCTTTTAGTGTACCCTCACCAAGGGATTCTTTGCCCACCCCTGGGGTTCCTGAAATGCTCCCCGGATGCTCTTGAAAGCAAGGGTTTAAAAATCCAGCTCAGAAGAAGGCAGGTCTGTGGTCTCCCAGACCAGACTTACGCGGCCTCCTTTACCACTGAACAAACACGAGTGTCGTGGTTCCCACTCAGAATTCCCTGGCAGTTTGGCGTGAGCTAAACGGGCCACCATCTCTGCAGGCTTGAAATGACCTTGGGGGCCACCAGGAAAATGCTAGAAACTCGGAGGACAGAATACGGCCCAAAGATCACAAATCCAAGGTCCCCTTCCTCATACTGAGAGACCATTCTAGACTTCCAGGAGTCAATTAAAACGTGGTGGGATCTACCTTTGCCTAAAATTTCTGTAGTAAAGGTATGCCGTTCAAGGTGCCAATTAGGGATGGGCAAGTCCTGCGAGAAAACATGCTGAATGGCAGCTGTACCCCAGCCCTCCTGCGCGCGGCCCTCCTGCGCGCGGCCCTCCTGCGCGCGGCCCTCCTGCGCGCGGCCCTCCTGCGCGCGGCCCTCCTGCGCGCGGCCCTCCTGCGCGCGGCCCTCCTGCGCGCGGCCCTCCTGCGCGCGGCCCTCCTGCGCGCGGCCCTCCTGCGCGCGGCCCTCCTGCGCGCGGCCCTCCTGCGCGCGGCCCTCCTGCGCGCGGCCCTCCTGCGCGCGGCCCTCCTGCGCGCGGCCCTCCTGCGCGCGGCCCTCCTGCGCGCGGCCCTCCTGCGCACCCTGCCTTGCACGCCGTGGGAACTGCGGTGCTGAAGGCGGGGACAGGGGCTGGGCTCTCACTGCTAGGGTGCAATTCAGCTGGCTCTGACCACCCACCGCATCTAGGTTGCCTGGGTGACCTCCAGGGGACGCTAGTCGCTGACCTTCATACAGACCTGTTCCCTTTGCTGGTATCATCCCCCCTCCCTCCACAAAGACCCTGATGGACTTCAAGTGCACAAAGCTGGACCAATGATTATCTTGAGGTCATGATGTATTTTAATATTAGGAGTATGTCCTACCAACATAGCTACCCATCTATGTCAAAAATAATGTGATTAGGCCTGGCAAGAAGTATTATATATGGTCCTAGTCACAAAGGAGGCTGAGGCAGACGAATCAAGAATTTGAAGTTAGTTTGGACATTATAGGCAACAGAGCAAGAATTTTCTAATTCAAAGCAAATGAAGGAATAAATACTAGAGAAACCACATCTGCCCCAAAAGCAGAGTTCTTTGGGACAGCTTCTACCCAGCTGTGCGGTCCACCCCTCTACCCTATTTCTGTCTCCATGGTAATGACAGTCCTGAATCCTGTGTGCATCTTCTCCTTGCTCCTGCTTTATGTCCTCCCATTTCATCCATTCCTCATAGTCCTAAACAGAAATATTGGACTTTTTCTATCTTCACTGCCTTCAAGAGAATGTCAAGCTGTCAGGAATCCTTTAGAAACTTTTTTTCTCACTTAAGATGATAAGCCCTACCTGTACAGTTATGGTTACAGTATTCTGATTTTTACGATACTTCCTGGTGTTAATATGTCTCAGTTGGCCCTTCTGCTGTTGGCATTTAAACAGCCCTACCGCAGACTCTTCTGTATGTGGGCGAAGGCTTTTCTTGCTTATACACCCACAAGTGTGAACGCTAAGCAGATAGACCGTGAATGGCCGTTCAAGTGTTTTTCAAAGTACTCGTTGATTTTTACTCACACGTCCAGCAGGGAAGACGCCGCATGTCTTCCTCTTCTCCAGCATTCTGCATCATTAGACTTGTGCTTCGTGCCACTCAAGGGTTAGGCAAGGTAGATCACTGTGTCCTGATCCGACAGCCCTTCACAGTCGCCACATCATCCTGGTCACTGTGTGACGGCTCCCCCCCCCCCGTGCTCATGTTGCCAGCCACCTCCCTTGACTCTGTGACACCCCTGCGTAGCTCTCCAGGCGGGAGCACGAGGCACGGAGGAACACCTCAATCATTCTGTTAACTACGGCTTCGTGAGAAAGACAAATCTGTGTGTACACACATCAGGGGCGTCACAGTGGCATCCTCAGGATGTGGGGCGCTGAGCCATGTCACGGGTGAGGACCTGAGGTTTTCCCAGGAGTCGGGACTTAGTCTTCAGCGTGGAGGGGAATCGGGTTGCCAGCTCACAGTTAGGTGCAGTCCGAGTGCTGTCTGCAGAGGAACCTTGGGCTCAGCTCGAGTGCACTGAAAGCTCTCAGCTGGAGTTCGGGGGTGGGGGAGCTCAGTGGTCAGGTACGAGGGTGAGGGGGGTAGTGTCTTCCAGAAAGCTCCATGTCTGTGAACTCAGGTCCCTCAGGCCCATGGCACTGCCCTGTGTGCTAGCTCATGCACTGTGTGCCAGCTTAGACTCCTGGCCGGTGCTGGCCGCTAGAGGGGACCTGGTGGGGGGTGCAGTGGAGCTCCAGCTTATGAAGTCTGTCCAAAGACTTTGTCTCCTACCTGCCAGCTGTTTTTCTGTGAAGTGGGTCTACGTTGTGCAGGGGCCAACGAGCTACCTCCCTGTGATCTCAGAACCTGGATGGGTGTAGGGGTCCCACCTACTGGGGAGTCTGAGGAAAGAGGGGAACACATTCAAAGCCTGCCTGGAAAACAGGGTGAGTTCAAGGCCAGTCTGGGAACGTCAGCGAAACTTGCTTTCAGAACAAAAAACAAACGGGATGAGGTTACTTGCTCCGCAGTAGCTGCTCTGGGTTTCAAGCCTCAGCGACACAATAGATATTAACCGATACTGTTCGTGGTTGGCAGGTGGGTGGGAGGAGGAGATGGGTCCAGTTTGTTCTTTGGTACCTGGAATGCTCTGTGTGTGTTGTGAACTGGGTTTTGCCTGGTCTTTGTTTTTCTGTCTTCTCACTGTCCTGGAAAGTCAAACGAGACCCCCCAATGCTTCTTGTCTGAGGGTCTGTTATTGGGATAAACGATGAGCCCGTTCATGCTCACAGACACGTGAGACATAAGTGACTCCATCTTGTCTGCCAGCCATCTCAATGCCTTGCAAGTCTCCTCGTGGGTCCCCCAGCCTGTGTTGGGTCCGAGTGAAGTCCTGAGGCCTCGGACACAAGATTCTCCTCCGCAGCCCGTCTCCAAGCAAGGGAAACGTCCAAGCAAGTCGGTGTGGAGGGGCTTCTTCTCCTGCTGTGGAGTGAGGGGACCCCAGGCTGTGAATGAGGCTCAGGTTAAGAGGCACATGCTGGACTTGCTACACCTTTCAGCAGCTCCCTCGGCCCATTCGCCCACTCCTTCCACTCACCTACAGTGCGAGGGCACCGTGTGAGAGATGTGGCACCGCGGGCACCGTGTGAGAGACGTGGCACCGTGGGCACTGTGTGAGAGATGTGGCACCACGGGCACCGTATGAGAGATGTGGCACTAAGCCCAACATGCTCATGCCCCTGGGGGATCTGTCAGTTCCTCTAGACCAAATGCCTGCCCTGAGAGGGAGGTGCCCAGCTTTGTGGGTGACCAGCAAGATGACCCTGGCCAAGTGCTTCCCTGCCCTTCGGTGCCCTAGTGTATCGGGACTACTCCAGAGTCGCCATGTGTCCCCGGCCTGCCGTGTCCCAGTTCTGCACAGTTATCACCCGTGAACTCGGGCAGGACTGCTGGGGGCTTCCATCGCCTCCATTTAATGATGAAATTGGAGGTCTGACAGTCGAGGAGCTCGCTGGCTCACGCCGCGGAGTGTCACGAGGCTTGCCTTCTGAACCTTTTTCTTCATTCCTGCGTTCTGTCTGCCTCCCTGGGCCGCAGTGAAGGAGAAATGAGACCATCCTGCGGAATGCTGCGATTCAAGCCTGTGCCCCAGGAATCCAAGCCTGCACCCCAGCAGGTTCCTGACAAGAGATGCCGTGCAGGGCACAGCCCTCGCCTCTCCTGCTGCACCCCCACGCGCCCAGCTCCCCAGCAGTAATTAATGCATGTGCCAAGGTGTTTATGGAAACCAGCTTCCTCTGTGTCTCCGTCCCCAGGGAGCCAATCATGTCTGGCAAGCAGGCTCCCAGATGCCAGGCCAGCCTCTGTCATCTGAACAAAGGGCAGGAAATTATCCAGGAAACTCTGACAAAGAAAGCGATTACTTGGTCTGACGTGCACAGGCTGCTCTCGCCAGATCTGGGCCTCTTTTCCTCCATGACGTGAGCGATGCGTGTGTGGAGTACACACAAGCGCGTCTGGTGGTGGTTCTCACAGCTCTTTAACAAGTGAACCTCCACCAGCCTCTGCCTCCCTGGGTACATCTTGGGTGCTGAGGCTGTCAGCTGGAATGGCGTTGGTCCCCATACCTGTACACAGGTGGCTAGTAACACTCAGCCCCTCCTCAGGTCAAAACTTTAGTAGTTACATCAGCAGTTGAGGATCCCCCCTCTTCCAATGCTCATCTGGGTCCTGTAGGCCATCGGCCAATCCCATTTGGGATTATCTAGCCTGAGGCGACTAGCGTTTTAGTGACAATAACACCTCTTATATTTCTGCAGCTCTTGACTCTGATATCCATTATTTGCTATGATCTTCACAGTAGTCGATGAGCCAGGCATTAACATTGCCATTTTAGATGGGGGGGAGAGGGATAGGAGAGAGAGGGAGGGAGGGAGGAAGGGGGAGAGAGAGAGAGAGAGAGAGAGAGATTATCTCAGGATAGCAAGGACGAAGCCAACCAGCCAATATAGAAAACACAGAACTCAGCTTTCTGCCTGCTGATCTCTTTCCGCTTCAGTCTTCTGAGCAGCTCAGAAAAGCACCTGAATCCCAAAGGAATAAATTTTGACTTTCGCTGGCAGAGTTCCCATGAGGAGCAGTGGGGGATTGGTTTTGGAGGTGGGAGGCCGTCCCTGAGCTTGCCAAATCATACCTCATGGGTAGCTGCTGCCCATGGGTGGAGCTGGGCGCAGATCCAGGGTCACGAGTTGCTCCAGAGACAAGATAACATCTTCCAAACAGGGGCGATGCAAGCCCACAAACCGGAAGCACCTTTGATGACTGTGGGGAGCAATCTCCTGGAATATCTCGGGGTGGAGCATCCGTGTGAGGTAGAAGAGGGTGGCAGCCGGCGCTTTCCACACGGTAGAAGAGGGTGGCCCCACGCTTTCCTCACGGATCATAAACATCAATTAAGTCTCCCCACCCTGCAAAGAGAAACTAGTCTTCAGTTGCTTCAATTGCCCAGCAATAAGGGGATGGCCTCGCTTGTCACCCCACGCTTAACCCACTTTCCTCCACATCCCATGGATTCACGAGACCAAAGCATCCACTTGGAGAAAAGCCCGTCCGCGGCGGCTCTGGTTCAAGTCTCGCATATCCAGGGGAGGTTTCAGTCCCAGCCACTGGGACCACGCATTGTGTTCCCCACCCTGCCTCCTTTCACTTCTCTCTTTTCCCCTCTGTGGTCATCGGTGGAGAACGCGTATCCGCTACTGGCCTTGTGATAGAATGGTGAGGCTTGGTGAAGTCACAGAACCCAGGCTTCTGCCTCTAAATAACATTCCGCCGGTGATTTTTGACTCTCCAAGGTAATGATGTTCACTTCTATGCCTCTTCCAAAGCCAAGAGACCCTGGGGATGCGATAACAGGGCTTTGAGAGCTACGAAGGGGCCCAGAGGGGCACTAGGACCATCCCGCTTATCAGAATCATTTCTCAGTCTTTACACTGTCTTCCCATGGAATCACATGATGGTTTAAGACATCATAAGCTATAAAGACAAGTCAGTAAAAGGGCTCGGTGGGCAAATGTGCTTGCCAGGAGCAAGTCTGACGACCTGAGAACAGGCAATGGAATCCACAAGGAAGAAGGAAAAAAACCAACTCCCACCATATTATCTTTTGATCTCCTAGGTGTGCTGTGGCACGTGTGTGTGTGTGTGTGTGTGTGTGTATGTGTGTGTGTGTGTGCGCGCGCCTCCCTTTAAAAAATAGGTAGAAAAGGAGAAAGATTTATTTGATCTGAAGAGAAACCAGAGTAAGATTCCATTTAATCAGCCTTTTATCTTTGGCTAGGAGGTGACCTCCAATACCAATCAGGATGGAGCCAAGGACGGTGCAGAAATAGCAAAACTGAAAACAACAACAAACCATAATTCAGAACACCAGCGATCCTACATTAATCACCTGGAACCAGACCAGCCAAATCTCTCCCCGTCCTAAAGCTCAGGGAAACTTGCAGAAGAAGGGGCGGCAGGACTATAAGAGTCTAAAGATGGGGAGGACCAGTGCTATGCAAGATACTCCACACAAGTTAGGGCTGCAGTAGCCATAATTGGACTTTGCATGACCTGTGCAATGACTGACATGTCAATGACCCCCCCAAAATCTAGCATGGATCACAGGTACTAGGATCCTTAGAGGCAAGGGATTAACAGTCATAATAGTGTTTCCATATTAAAGGGGAGCCCAAGAAAGGGCTCTGGGCAATGCCACTGAGTCCTTATATCTCACTAGAGTGGAGGACTCAGAAGGAAGTTTGTCATTCACACAAAAGGATGCTCCAGGAAATGGGAGGGGGGAAGGGGGAAGCACTGGGAGAAGGGAAGGGAGGGAAGTGAAAGGAAGGGGAGAAGGGGGGTTCAAGGGGGACTGGGGAAGCATGGAGGGAGGGAAGGGACTGGGGTCCCTATTAAGCTTGTATGATTGGGGAAAAATAAATATAAATAAAAAAATAGGTAGAAAATTTAAAAATAGTAAGAAGAAAGGGAGAAAAATACCAAGTTCTAATGGGAAAATTAAAATTTTTTTTCAGAAAACTACTCTGAAGTTATAAATGCCAGCCGTGGGGTGTGTAGAGTCTTGTGACAATGACACATTCAGACAAATGCCGAGCGTCCCGTGGAACTACTGTGTCAGGTCCCAAGAGTGTAGCTCCCCCAGACACAGCGTGCCCAGGTCTCCTGGTCTCAGAAAAGCGGGTCAGGAGTTCTGAGGAATTCGGGTGGTCACTGGGGAAGGGACAGGTGCTGTGTCCTCACCACGTCCGTCTTCTTTCCCTAGTGTCTAAATTAGCTGACCCGCCTCTCACCATTTCTCTGCCTTGCTCCAGTGACTTTAAATGACTGAAATTGCAGATTTGGTCTCTAAATTTTAAGACCTGATGATTTCCAGCTGAAAGGCTCTTTCAGGTTCCAATTTTGAAGAGAAAGAGAGAGAGAGAGAGAGAGAGAGAGAGAGAGAGAGAGAGAGAGACAGAGAGAGACACAGAGAGACACAGAGACGGAGAAAGACAACGAGACAGAGGGAGGGAGAGATACTAAAACAATTCCTGAAATTGCCAAATTTCAGACCCCGGAGAGCCTCCAGTGGTTTCTCTTTGCTGTACACCCCTAGTTCCAGGGCAACACGGCCTTTGGGCCTGTTCCCTGCAGAGCCCGCAGGAAACTGAGCCTTCTCTATTTCTGCAGTTCTGTGGGTGGAGATCCCAGCCATCCGCCTGCCTCCTGTAGGCGCCCCTCGGGCCCTGTTCCAGAACCTTCTACACTTGCCCTTATACTGTGGTTCCCTGGCCCTTCGCGTGCCCACTGTGGCCGTGACCTTGAAACTCCCCTGGGTGACTGTCCTGGCTCCCGCTGGGACGGGCTGCCCTGGGAGTATGCCCTGCCCAGCAGCGCCTTTGCCCGCCTTGTGTCATCGCTCGTCTCCTGGCCTGGCAAGGGGCCCTAGCAGGAACGTGCCGGAACTTGCCTGGGTTTTCCCGCAGTGCTGCGCTATGCCGGCCTGCTCCGTGGGCAGCCTCGCCACTTCCAGGGTCGCTCGTTGCCTCCGTTTCTAACTGGCAGCGTGCCGGGCTGATCCCAGCAGTTTCCCGCATGAGCATGACACCCCAGAGGACTTCAGAGCAGCGGGCCGCCTCTGTTCCGGACGCCGGGAACTAGCACGCAAGATGAAACACCTCCCCACAAGAACCACGCAATGCTCCCAGTAACTCTCTGGAGGAAGGCCCTCCACGATCTTCTTCGACACGCGAGAACGCGAGGTTTAAAGAGGCTGGCAAGGGACCCTCCCTCCCCAGCTTCTACAGGACAGCCTGGATTTGTCCCCACATGTGCCAGAGTGCGGCCGCATCCTGTGGTATTTCTAGCTCTTCTCTCCTCCTAGAGGGACATTTCCAGGCCGTGTCCTCATGGCACGCTGTGCACCGAGGTCTACGGTGTCTGGATGCAGGGAATTTCCACCAGAGATGAAGAGGAGGGGGTCTGACCTGGGAAGTCCGAGGGGTCTGGGCAAGGGAGGAGGCTGAGGAGCCCTTCGGACGCTTCTTATTGCCTTCCGGTCCTGCGACAGGCAGGGCAAGCAGTGCATCGCTGGGACTGCCAGCTGAGGGCAATGCCAACTCTCATATCCACTTGGATTTTCTCATCTGCAGCCTGGGTACCTTGATTTGTACACATGCGGCATCACGAGGGAAGGGAGGTGAAAAGTGGGAAGGTGATTGGAAGCATGAATACAATGCCACTAATTCTGGGTTCAATAAAGAAGAAGATTCTGTGTTTGGAGTGGAGAGTTGTTTTTGTTTTTTAATTGAGACCAGGTCTTGCTGTATAGTCCAGACTGGCCTGAGATTCCCAATGCTCCTGCGCAGGCAAGTATTTGAGACTCTGATTTGCTTGAGGGGTACACACACCCCTCTTCTAATATGCACTCTACAGTTCAGGTCCCTACCTGAATATGCTAAGCACACACGCCCCTCTGAATAATGCACACGGAAATGTTAGCAACCTAGGACCCCCCATCTAGACTGAACAATGAGTTAAATTTCTCTTTAATGGATTCTTTAAATGCATTCTAGTCTGTCAGAGTGCTTCTGTCCCTTTTCAGAGTAGGAACTCTGATCTGGCCCAAACTGGTTTTATGTCTATGCACAATAATGCAAAACTACGTCCTTAAATGAACTTTTAAGAGACTAATTTGGCATATATATGGTAAAAAGCAGATGCGTTAGGGACATGCACAATGAGCAAAAGCTGTGTAATCTAAGCTGCCAACTACACAGAGAACAATCCAAATTATGCTCCTAGTAACTTTTCTTTTCTTTAGACTTCATAAAATGAAGCCCCAAACAATAAATCAGGGCCCTTGAGTATCTTTAACCCAAGATGGCCTGCTGTCAGTCTTAACAGTGATTCCCTTCCTAATCTGTTCTGTTGCTTTGCTTTGAATGAAGTTACCTTGCTACTTTTGCAAATCTGTGCGAGCCTCTTTTCAATTCAAACCCAATCACAGGCAACATTCCTGCTCGGCCTCCTGAATGTTGAAATTGCAACCATGTGCTACCATGCTCAGCTGGAGGACAGAGGACGTTGTGTTGGACAGACAGCCCAGGTATCTCTTGGCCTTAGTAGGTACAAGTAGGGGCCAGAGCATCCTTGCTATCTCAGCTAAGGGCAGTACAGGGTAGGAAAGATGACTTGGAGAGCTGTTTCAGGAGGGAACCTTCTGGACTGAGGGGAACGTTCGTGTCTTTTTCAAACAGAATACTAAGGAATGCACATTCTGTGAATGCATGTTTGTGTATCTGTGGATGCTCTATCTGTGTGTATACCTGTGCATGTGTTCATCTGGAGGATGATACTGAGTGTCTTGTTTTTATTTTCACTATGCATGATATGTATGTGTGCATATGTGTGTGAGAATGTGTAAGTGTGGGTATGCATGTGCCACAAGTGCCCACGGACGTAAAGGGCAATCTCACAAGCTGGTTCCCACCTTGCATGAGATAAGGTGTCGCTACTGTGTCCACCATGCTAGCTGGTCCACGAGCTTCCGGAGAGTCTCCTGTCATTTCGCCACAGCGCTGGCTAACAGATGGTGCATGGTGCAACTCAAGCTCTGGTTCTGAGGATTTGAACTCAGTGCTTGAGTGTGTTTAGCCAACTCTTTATTCGCGGACACAGCTCCCTGGTCTCCAGCTCCTTTCAAGACAGGATTTCACTGAATCCTGTGCTCAGCCATTGGCTAGGTTAGCTCATCAGTGAGCTCTGGGGTCCCGCCGTCTCTGCTCCCACCAGGGCTGGGGTGACAGTCACACAAGGCCACGGCAGGCTAGGGTCCGCACTCAGGTGCTCATGTGTTCGTGGCTTTATCTACTGAAATCTTCCTGGCATCCTGAAGGTTTTATTGACTGCACAAGCCACCTAAGAACTGAACCCTTAGAGGAGCAGAAAGGACTTACAGTGCAGACACGTTATGTGACAGGAAGTGTGAGGCGGGAACCAAGGGCCAGGCGTCCCTGCCTCCTCCCAGGTCCCAGGAGGTTGTTGTCACCATCACAGAAAGGAAAAAGAAAATGAATAAAAGCACAAAGCAACGCAAACTGGTCATTTCGGTTTCTTCCTCTGTAAGGTGCAGATAGAACACCACGCGCGTGACCGGCCGACACTATGTCTCTCGTTGTGGGAGGGAGCGTGGACTTATGAAGATTCTTCCGAATTGCGGTTGCCAGATGGTTAGAGCTGAGCTCGAGCGTGGTGACTTGGAGGTTTGGCATGAGTGCCTCCATGTTGGTTTTCAGTCGTGCTGGGTTTCCGCGGCAGGAGCCTCTCAGATACAGTGACCTTCTGTGATGTTTCTCAGCGCCATTATGCACGCTTGTCACCTAAATCTTGGTGGTGACATTATTTGTGTCCCTCTTTGTGGTTCCTGCTTCAGTCCCACACAATAGGGCTAAAATCTAGGGCTTGGAGCCCCGCCCTAGCTTTTCTTAGTTAATGGAGGCATCTGGGGACATGTGCTACCCCCACAGAGACCTCCTTTCTTCCCGCTGCCTGGCTCCCAGGAATCGTGGCCCCGCTTGTCTTCCGGATGGAAGTCTGGTGCCAAAGGACGCCTGCTGGCCGTCCCCGTAGCGCCTGGGCTGCTTCCAGCCGCAAAAGACCCCTCTGCGCAGGATTTTTGCTGACGTCATCGTTGAGTGAAGTGGGTAGGTGGCAGGGGGGGGGGGGGGTCACATGGGTCGGACCAAACTGCAAAGGTGGAAGCAGATATAAACACGGAGTCAGACGGCTGCTTCACGGCCGTCCTCACGCAAGCGAAACAAGCTGATGGCAAAGGATTCAAGCCAGATGTTGCGTCAAGAGCACAGCTGGCTGTCAGAAGCAGCTGCGAGGGTGGGTGTTTGAGGGCTGGCGCCCACTGGAAAGGCTCCCCCTCCTCAAACCAGTGTCTTCCTCTTCTTTTTTTAGAAAGGTTCTTCTACAGCCCGGGCTGGCCTCGAACTCTCTGTAGCAAAGGATGATTTTAATGATCCGGAGGATCAAACCTAAAGCTTTGTGCACGTTGGGCAAGTATGCTGCCACGAGCCAGCTGCAGATAGCTTTCTTTTTTCTCGTTTCTTTTTCAGACAGGGTCTCTAGCCCGGGCTGACGGTGAGCTTGCTATGTAGTGGAGGATGACCTATGGAGGAAGAGGAGGCAGAATCAGCAGTTCCGGGTCACCCTTTGCTGACAGTTGTATCACATGGGAAGTGGCTGGTAGATCTGCCTGGGCTAGGCAGAGTGGAGCTTACCCTGAGGGGAGTTCTCGGACCGTAGGCACTCCTCCAAGAACTGGGTGTGTCTGTCTCTCCACTGCTTCTCTAAAAGACTTCTAAGCTCCTCCTTCCTTCCCTTCCACCTTCCTTCCTTGTGCAAGTTGGGAAAGTAAACTACTGACTGAGCCAATTTTTCTTTTTCTTTTTCAAACAGGGTCTTCTTTCGTTCCTTCCTTCGTTCCTTCCTCCTTCCTTCCTTTCTCCCTCCCTCCTTCCTTCTTTCTTTCCTTCCTTCCTCCTGTCCTTCCTTCCTTTTTCTTTCTTTTTGCTTCCTTCCTTCCTTCCTTCCTTCCTTCCTTCCTTCCTTCTTGACTCCCTCCTTCCTTCCTTCCTTCCTTCTTTCTTTCTTTCTTTCTTTCTTTCTTTCTTTCTTTCTTTCTTTCTTTCTTTCTTTCTCTCTTTCTTTCTTTCTTTTTCTCTTTTTCTCTCTCTCCTTCTCTTTCCCTACTTCCTTCACTCCCTCTCTCCTTCCTCCCTCCCTCCCTTCCTTCCTCCTGTCCTTCCTTTCTTCATTCCTTCCTTCCTCCTTTGCTCTGTCCCTTCCTCCCGTCCTCCTTTCCATCCTTCCCCTCCCTCCCTCCCCCCTTCTGTCTTTCTTTCTGTCCTTTCTTCCATCTTTCCTTCCTTTCTTCCCTCAAGCATCCCCACAGGCCTGGGAAGATGCCGAGAGGGGGAAGAAGCGGCACCCTGACATTTCTACCCCAGGAGCCCCCTTGGCTGTAGCCCTGTGGTCTAGGGACGGGCCTCGGGCTTCCCTAGGGGCTTCTGAGCTCGGTTGCCTGTTTTTACTGCCCTGCTGCTCCCTGCTTCTGCTGCCCCCCAAATCTTGTGTCCCTGCGTCTCCACCAGGTAAAACTTCAGAAACAACCCCCTCTATTTTGGGAATAAAGGAAAGGCTACGTGTCTCAGTTCCTCCCACTGCCCCCCTTGTCTTAGGTGGGGCTGGGCTTGGATATGGCATTTGGCCCCTAGCACTTGGCACCTGCCAGCAGCTTGCGCCATGCAGCATCCGTTCTGGGCAGTGCCAGCACCCTCCCCCCCAGCCTGCCTCCCATGTCTGCTTCTCCGCCTTCTCCCTGTCTTTAGCGCGGAGACCCCATCAGTCAGAGCGTCCCCTGGGAAGTCACTTGGGGGGCGTGTCCTTGCTGTTCACCTGCTCTGGAACTTTCTGGACTGGGTGAAGACACCTTAGCACGCTCAGCCCTGGGCCTGAGTCACCAGGTCTTTTGCAAGCCCCTCGCTTTCTTGGAAAGCCTGTGGAGTTTCATGGTCTCTGACTCCATCTGATAACACTTCTTGTTGACCAAGCAGAAACTGGAACAGCCGGGTACCAGGAGCGACCTGACCACGCCTTCCTTCCATGACCCTTGCCTTGGGATTCTGAGAAGTCAGGCCCCGGAGGACAGCTCCAAGGAGGCTCAAGAAGGGGAGCAGGGGGGCTGGATGTGCTTTTGCCTCGAGGGGAGCGCACCCTGGTCCTCCATCCAGGTGGGGGTGAGGGCCGGGACTTCTCTCCATCTCTCAGGCTGCCAATTTCAGTGTGCTTTGGGCTCTTCCGGGAATCCAGCGCTTGTGCGGATCCCTGCCTCGAGGGCCTGCATCCCTGTGTCTTAGTCATGGCTCCAGGCCGTAATGAATCCATGACCCAAACATGTGGGGACAAGGGAGCTTACTCACGCTCACGGTTTCGGGTGAGAGCTGATCACGAAGAAGAAGGAGCTGGTCAGATCGCATCCACACGGGCGGCAGAGTCGCAAAGGCCGCGTTACCTTCCAGCCTGCCGTGCCTTCTCGCCCCATCTTGGCCACCTGCCGGGTCGTGGCCGCACGCAGCGTGGGCTGCCTTCCACGTCAGTCACGCAGTGAAGAGAATCCCCTACAGCCTTGCTGGAGGCCTTAACCGGGCAACAGGTGCGCGTGTCTCTGAAGCGCTGGCAGTTGCGGCCCTCCCTGGTCTCAGTGCCACTCTCCAGGGTTGGCATCAGAGGTGCTGGTGGGTTGGGGGGGCTACTGACCCCGTCGGCCCCCCCGGAGGCTTCTTCCTGGATGAGTCCACGGCCTGCCTCCGCAGCGCCCTCCGCTCTTGTCCCGTGGCTTCTCCACGGAGTGGGGGCGGCAGAGGCCGCTGATGCCCGGACCCCCTTGCGCCGTGGGGCCTTTCGCGCCTGTTGCCCCTTCCTGGCTGCGCAGCCAAGCGCCCTCAGCCTCCCGCGCAGCCAGGCGGGTTCAGCTGAGGATTCCGCAGACTGCTGCTTTCGCCCCAGAATATCAAGTAGGCTGGAGGAGGGGCGGTTGTCCCCTCTTTCTCCCGCTGCCACTCTGCCGGGGCCAGTGTTGACGGCAGAGGGCACATGCGTGTGGGCGGCTGCAGGGACGGGGGCACTTCCCGGACCCTGAGTAGTGAGAGGTGACGTCAGGGTCATGGGCTCCAGTCAGTGGAGTCTAGAAGGGCACAAGGGACAAGAAGAGCAGTGACAGAAGCTCACGGGTGGGAGGGGGCAGCCTCACCCGTGTGCCTCTCTGTTCCTGCCAGCATGGCAGTGGGCACACCCCCAGGCCCTCGGCGCGGCCGCCCTCCTAAGAAGTGCAGATTGATCCCAGAAGCCTACGAGTTCCCAGAGCAACCGCCTCTCCACCGACACGCCTGTTTTAGCTCCAGAGTGTGTGTGAGCCTTACACAAGTTTTCACTCTGTTACCGAGGCTGGCCAGGAGCTTATTCATCGCCAACGCTGTCTGACACTCCCCAGCCAGCCACACTGGCCCGATTCACCGTCATCCTGCCGGCTCCCAAGTGCTGAACAAAGGCAGGAGTCACCGTACCAGCTCATGTATTTTCTTGGAAGTTCACGAGCTCCACTTGTACCTGCGGCTCTTGGTGTAGCTAAGCACGCTTTCCTTCCTAGGATGTAATCCCTACCACCTGGACTCCAGGGTCCTTGTCCCCCTCCAGTTCCAGCAGCTGCTGGACACGCTAACAGTCAAAGATTTCAGCCTGACACGAGTGTAAATCCTCCTCCCATGGCCAGTCTCCAGCTAACGTGAGCTCAGGACACGTCTGCTAACCGTGAACGTGAACCAGGATACTCGAGGCATCGGAGAGATTCACTGACAATCCAGACGGCAGCCACTCTGCAGCCCGCGGAGTGTGTGGCGGGCAGTGACTGTGGGGGCAGACGCCCGACCTGAGGTGCAGCATCGCGGCTGACAGGGCGGAATTGGAGAGGGGCACCTCGAGGCAGGGCGAGGAGGCCGCGGATTTATCATGCTCGAGGGTCAAGTCCCGTCTTGAAGGCTATGAGAAGCCGGTAGTGAAGGTTAAGTGGAGAGATTTTCTTGAGATTTGCAGTTCAGAGGGACCTGCCGCTGTGCTTCGGAGCGTGGGCAGAGGAGAGAAGACAGGGACCACGCAGAGGTGGAGACCGCTGGGCCCCGCGTGTGGCCTGAGCATCTGTTACGAGAAAAGCAGCTCCTGTGTGCAAGTGATGCTCACAGCTCCAAAGGGCGAGATGCCAGCCTTGGTCCCTGCCACGCACGGGGATGCTTCGAGATTGTTTCCCCTAATCCAATGGATTATGGAGAATGACAGTAGGGTTTTTTTCCATTTTTAAAAATCCTTCAGGGGATGATAGTGTCTTTCTCTCAGGTAAAGAAGCACGCGCACACACACACACACACACACACACACAAATACTAGCACTGTAATCTCTATTGTCTGTCTGGGATGGACCAAGGGCAAGATGTTTCCTTCCTCAGGGACTGCAGTATAGTCCAGATGTCAGAGTTACAGTTTACAACTTAGCAGTAGTACCTACAAGACTAACCTCTCCCAAGAGCTCCCTTGGGTACTCAGGAGACCTGTGGAATCGGGGCAGTGGCTCCTAGCAGCCCACTCAGAAGCATCCACGAGCAGACGCCAAAGCTGGTGGTCTCAGTTTACAGTCAGAGAAGACTGATAGGCCAGCTCGTTCAAGGCGGGGATTCTCAGTGAACTTTAACCCCCAGCGCCCAGCACAAAATTACTGCTCGAGGTAACTGTCAAATGGGTAGCCTGTTTCATGCCTGGAAAACCAATCAGGAGGTGGAGAGACAGCTCAATGGGTGAGGTGCTACTTGAAAACCCCTGGAACTTGAGTTTGCTGATCCCAGAAACCCACATGGTAGAAGGAGGGAATCGACTTCCAAAAGTTGTCCTCTGACCTCCACTTGCATATGGTGGCAACAACTCTCTCCCTGCCAACAACTTTCATAAATACATAAATAAATAAATAAATAAATAAATAAATAAATAAATAAATAAATAAATAAAATGTTAAAAAGAAAGAAAATCAATCAACAGTTTACTGCATTCATGAAGAGACATGAAACCCCATGATCATACCAATTATGTAGGAAAAATTCATGGCAAAGTTTAGCAGTTACATATTACAAAAGCTCTCAGGAAAATAAAAACCAAGGGGACATCCTCCCCCTGGTAAAAGGCACAGATACAAAAATCTACAACTTTTGGTAGCTTAATGGTAAAAAGCAAAACAAAGCAATAAAAAAAAATCCTCAAGGTATTTCATTATGACAACAGAAAAATCCCAGGAGGATCAGGAGTTTAAGGCAGCCTCAGTTACATAGTGAGTTTGAAACCAGCCTGGGCCACAGGAGACTGCCCAACTTCACCCCCACACACCCCACCTAAAGAAGCATTATTAGAACAGAACAGACATAATTAGACATAATTAGACAGACGTAATTACAAAATATTCAGTTCACTGAGAAGATAGAATAATTAAAAATTGCGTGTGTTTTGCAATAATATAATAGTACAGTTTCATTATATAAAGCAAAAATAGACTGTCTATAGTGAGAAGTAGGCGCATTTCTAATCTTAGCAGGAAATTTTCATGTATTTCTTTCAGTAGATGATAGAATGGGTGAAAATTATAAATAGGTGATGTGAAAAACTAAACAACTAAAAACCTGGGATGAAGAGATGGCTCAAGTGTTAAACCTTTGCCTCACAAGCAAAAGGACCTAAGTTTGGATCCCCAGATGAATATATTATTTAAATCTTCCCAAAAAAGAATGTTCCAGACACACATGGCTTTTCAAGTAAATGCTATCAAATATTTCAGCTAGAAATATCGATTTTACATAAATGTTCCATAAAATAGAAAAAATGGAAAGATTCCTTAAGATTTTCAGGACCAGAAAATCCTTGCTTCCAAAATATGATAAGGGCACTGTGAAAAAGGGAAGTTATGAGTCCATTTTGTTCAAGGAGATAAATGCAAAAATTCCAAGCAAAATATTACCAAATCAACCAAAAAAGTATTAAGTTGAAAAGAGACTACATGACAGGTAAGGTGGATTTATTCCAAGAAAGCTAAACTAGTTTATCATTGAAAAACTAAATAGGCTTTACCATATTAATGGAATAAAAGAGAAAGCTACATAATTCTCTTAATAAATGTAGGAATGGCATTTGATAAACTTCAACATGCATTTATAAAATAATTCTTAGCATCTTGATGATGATAGAAGAGAATTTCATTAATCTGATAAAAAAAAATACACCCAGTTTTGAAGTTCACAGCAAAGATGCAAGAATGAATTTTTCTCAGGTCTTCCTCTAGGGACAGAAATAAGACAGACACTTGCTTGAGTAGAGCCTTGCTATTTAACATTTCACACAAGGTCATGACCAGTGTAAAGAGACAAGAAAAAGAATTTAAAAAGTTTGGGGTCTGAAAGAAAAAATTACAGGTACATTACTGCAATTTTGTACTTAGAAAATTCCAGAGACTCTACAGGTATTTTTGTTAGACCTTTATAAATGACCTAAGCAAGCTTGTAGACACAGTCCATCTGTAGAAAGAGGAACAGTATGAAAATACAATTGTAAATGTCTTTCCGAGTTTCCTATCCCTCTTGGCAGGACATGCATGTCAGATCAGAGAACAACTGTGTGAGATCAGGTTTCTCCTTCGCCTTTCTGAGGGTCAAACTCAGTCATCAGGTTTGACCCAAAAGTCCCTTTACCCACCCAGTTCTTGCCAGCCTACATATCTGTGTTTATTAAGTTAAATTTAAAAAATGACATTTTAGAACCTAAGAACTAGAAGTGAATCTAGGCTGAAAACTACCAAACAGGATTTTTTTTTTTAATTTTTTTTTATTTATTCAATTGTGCGTGTGTGCGTATGTATGTGTGCGCGCGTGTGTGTGTCTGTGTGTAGAACCACGGACAAATTCGCGAACCACCATGGACGCCTCCCACTTCCTCCGCCCCGGGATTCACAGGCTCCGCCCTACCAGAACCGGAAACACAGGCCGCCCCTGCTTCTGCCCGGCGTCTATATGTGGGATCTGGGATCCAAACTCAGGACCTTCCGCCTGCAAGGCAGAGGCTTAACCCCTGAGCCACCTCTCCAGCCCATCCAAACAGGATTTTAAAGAATTGAAATTCAGTGATCTAAAGGGAAAATTCCCAAGTCGATCTATCAACCATGGAACACAATAATGCAGCACAATCACAATGAAGCCTCCAGCAAGCATTTTCTGAAAATTAACACGCTGATTAGGAAAGCTATCTGACAACACAAAACGATGCAAGAATGAAGCAAGTCTGAAGGAAAAAATGGGCATTTTAAAAAAATTAATTAAAATTTTTTCCTCAGTGATTCTCCAGACTTCAGAGAGATTCAGTGTGATATGGACACGAGAGATGCACAAATAGCAGGGTAAAGCGGAAAGTCCAGAAGCCCCACGCACACCAGGACACCTGGGTTCTGGCAGAGCCATGCGGAACAGCGGGGACAAGACGATCTTCTTCGCTGAATGGTGAGAGATGAGACGATCAGTGGCTATGACGCTTGCTGGGCAGCGAGAAGATGGCGGCTGCATTCCTGGATCACATGTAAAATGTGGGGGCAGCTGTCCACCTGCCATCCTGGCCCCCAGAAAGAAGAGCCTGCGAACCCCAGAGAAAGCTGGCTAGCTCCGGATGCAATTAGAGACCCAGCTTCAAAGCAGTAAGGCAGAAGAGCAATTGAGGATGATTCCAGATATCAGCCTTGGGTCTCCACGCTTAGGTTCATCCGTGTGCATTTGCACATGTGTGTGCACCCACACATATGCAAACATGCACACAGACACACATACATGTGTGACATGCATCTTTTTTTTTAATTTTTTTTATTATTATTATTTATTCAACTGTGCGCATGTGCGTGTGTATGTGCGCGCGCGTCTGTGTGTGTGTGTCTGTGTGTGTGTGTGCGCATGTAGAACCACGGACGAATTCACGAACCAACATGGACGCCTCCACCTCCTTCTGCCCCGGGATTCACAGGCTCCGCCCTACCAGGACCAGAAGCACAGGTCGCCCCTGCTTCCGTCTGGCGTCTATACGTGGGATCTGGGATCCGAACTCGGGACCTTCCGCCTGTAAGGTGGAGGCTTAACCCCTGAGCCACCTCTCCAGCTCCTGTGACATGCATCTTATAGTCTCAACACTAAAGGAAAATTCTTTGAACAAGAAATACCCTTTACATTTTTTTTTTTTTTTTGTGTGGATACTGTGGTTAAAAATGTCAGGTTAGACAGCCAAAAGGCAAACATGGAGAAATTATTCACATTTTTGTTTATTTACACCCAATCTGGATTTTACAAGGATTTAAAGGCTGTAAGTTTACTCATGTTGATAGTCAATGATACTGGCACTGAACATAATTCAGTGTCTTTTCTGACTTAGGTATATCCACAGTCGTGCATTCTGCTATGTTCAAGCCATGCTCACAGATAAGCACCTTTAACAAGGATGCTCTGCAGTATAATGAAAAACGGAACTGAAATTAAAGTCTTTGCACAGAATCCAACTGTTAAAAAGGAAAAAAAATACTGGGGGGGGGCATACACCCCCTCCCAAGGCATCTTTGGTCCTTTATTCCAAGAGTGCTGGTGTGAGTACTTTTATATTTCCCGTCATAAGGAGAAAGAAACAGCACTTTGCTTGCAATACTCTGGTCCTTTGGGACCTGTTGGTATTGAAGCTACAGATCAGCTTGGCCCTGAAGTTCCTTGGTGGCCTTGGCTCCGTTATTGCTCATGACACAGTATTTTCCATTCTGGGGCTCCTGGATACTGGCTCCTGAGCGCTCCCTCAAAGGCTGATGCTGTGTTTCATTATGACGACCAAAACTGCAAGACACACCCAGACTCTGTGGTACGCTGTTTTCTGTCTCCTCCAACTTACAATAAGAAGACCGATGGTCCTATACAAAACAGCATAGTTTCCAGTCATTTCTTCTTTGATCTGTCTCCTTAGACTGCAATTGCTCATTCTGAGAATGTGATTTCTTTCAATGACGACATTCAATGTTGCTTCCTTCCGCAAACCATCACCAGTAGGATAGATATGCAGGGAGCAAAACGAACTATCAGGTTTGCCCACAGAATGTCCATCCCTGCTGTGACGGAGCTTAAGACCAACCTGGAGAAGCATCATGGGATCACATATCAGAGGCAAGACGGACGATCTCATCGTTCTGAGACTGAAGCAAAAGAGGGCACCATTGAAAGAGCCCATGACATGAAAGAACACCGGTCTCAAAGATCCAGGAAGATCTGGGTGTGGTCATCTCAGGGGATTTCCCTGCATGTAACAAAGAGCCCGAAGACAGGACGCGTGGCTCTTACGGAGACTCAGATTTTGAAGGTGCAAAGTGACTGATGTCCCCAGGATTCTTTTTTTTTTTATTCATAACTCTGCAGTTTTATTGTCTTCTGGATCAAACAATTGCTCTTTCCTTCCAGCTTTCTTTCTCATTTTTCCGAGTCGTGCTTCTTACCTTTCCTGCTTCCAAACTTCTCCCCAACACAACCTCTTCCACAGCTTAAACATGTTGTTCTTTCTTTTTCCTAGTCCCCTCACTCCTTTTTTTTTCTTCATTTTCTTTCTTTTTTTATTTATTTCTTCCACTCATACAAAGTTGATAAGTACCCCATTCACCTCCCTCACTAGAATTCTTAGCGGTATGAATGGAGGTCTACAAATTCTACACAGTCAAAACACAGGATCCATGGGCACACAGATAATGGTTCCAGCCCAAGAGAAAGCCACAGCCTCTTGGTAACTCAGAGCTCTGAACTTGTTCTGTATCTAATGCAAACAAGAATCAACTAAAATCAGTATATCAGCTTCTATTCTGGTGCCTAATCTCAGGGCACATTAAAAAATGCTGTATGCCTATGATCTCACCAAGACGTGAAATTGGAGGAGTTGAACTCACAGCTGGTGGTTAGAGGCATACTCTGGACGGGGAGGGTCAGGGAGAATGGAGATGCCAATCAAATGGTACAAAGTTTTGGAAGAAATAAGCTTTAGCAGTGTAATGTACAGAATAGTGACTGTGGGGGGCTGGAGAGATGGCTCAGGGGTTAAGACTCTGTCACAAAAGCAGAACGTCCTGAGTTCGGATCCCAGGTCCCACGTTAAAACAGCCAAGCAGAAACTGCAGTGGCTGCATTTCTGGGCTGGTGGGTGGAGCCTGGGCAATCCCAGAGAGAAGCAAGAAGGAGGTGGAAGCAATCCAGGATGATTCCCAAAGTCACTCTTGTGTCCCCATAGGGACACATGTGCCTTCTGATACACACACAAAAATAAAAAAAAAAAAAAAAAAAAGAATAGCGACTGTGGTAATTTGCACATTTAAACAAATACAGGCTGTGTGGTTTTAAGGGGCTCACCAGCTGAGTAAATAACTTATAAAATTTTAAAAAACACATTATGGGCCATTTGGAGCAATTTCACTTTCCAAGCTGCTGTCCTGGAACTTGGGTTCTGGGGGTCTTTGGGCCCATTAGTTAGGAGTCTTAGAGCTTCGTGGGACATCTAGCCAAACTCACAAGCAGGCTGGAAGGTTGGAGAGCAACATGAAGGGAGAAAATAAGGTCAGGACTCATCCTGTCTTGGATGAGATGCTGGGCAGATCCTAATCAATTCTAGGCACTGAGATGATCTGGAAAACTTCCAGAAAGACACACACAGCACGAGGTCTCCAGGGGCTCAGGACCTGCGTTAGTGACTTGACCTGGCCGCATTTAAGGGGTGGTACCGACCGCAGGCTCACTCCTAACTGTGCTTCTGACTCCCATGTGTACATATTGCTATTTCACACCAGGGCTTTGCCGATGGTGTCTGTCTGTCATGCTTGTCACACCAGAGAAGAGTATGGGACGGAGCCGAGATGACGGGGTCACAACTGGACACAGATGGACACAGATGGACTCCTCCCGCCAGAATCCTCACATCACCAGTAATGAAGATTCCGCAGCCACAGAACAGCAGTTCTCCGGATTGTTCTAGAGACTTGGACATGTCCTACCAGGTAGGCGATAGCTACAAAGACCACTAGCAACTCCACAGGGGTCTGTTTAGAGTGACCACAAGTGTAAGCCACACCCATTTCTTGAGTTTCTCCTGGTTTTTGAATGTAAAAATTTCATGAGACTGTTTCCAGCCATGTGTCTCTTTTCTTCAGTTTTATCTGCTGAACTCAATCTTCAGGTAATGTTTTTGCTGCATTATTTGATTATTTCTTACTTTTTCATCCACGATTCTCACGCTTCCCTGGTCAACCCTCTGACTCTGTCCTCTGCACATCTGATTTTTACAGTGCGGTGTCAATGCTTCATACATATATATAAATTTTCACAAGTACTTCTCTGCTAAGATGCTGTTTGATGCTTCCAAGTCTCCTCTTGCAGCAGGAGTTGCTTCCAGTAAGCTCAGCGTTCACGTTCTCATGTTTGCTTGTTGGTTTCTGAGCTCACAGGAAGGAAGACAAAAGACCCCAGCCCCACCCTGGTCACATGTGAGCAATGTATAACCACCATCTACGTTCACGTGCCCCCCAGATCTCTGGGAATCATTGGAAACAAACAAGGGGCAAGAGTCCGTATGAAGACCAGGCATTTCATCTTTGGCCATTTTCATGCCCCAATTAATAGTGACTGGATTATCTGGGCAGTTACACTCACTCTTAGCCTAGAGAACCTGTCCCCTCTCCAAGGGGACACTTATTTAGGTTTTTGATGCTTTATAGTTTATAGCTTCATGTTGACCTCTGGGGTTCAACTGGGTGCCTGTCAAATCTGATGCTGCTTTAAGGGAGAGTTTTTAAGTGACTCCCAGTGCTTTGGGAGCGCCGTGTTCCACATAGTCAATTTCCAAATGTGTTAGTAGAATGAATTGGTGATTCTTTTATGAATCCAGACATCATTATGCCAATAGTAGAGGTTCAGGTCAGGAGGAATAATTTATGTTTTTTTCTCCACTGATAAAATATAGGCCTTTCAATGCTGTGAGAGCAATTTTATTCGATTCATAGGAAATTGCATTGGCATATGAGCCAAAACCATCTGCGGAGCAATTTTCGGTATTACCTGTGATGATATTTAGCACCTCAGAGTGGGAAATTGGACTCACAACCCTTGGACCAGTTCCGTGCTGAGCGATAACTTTGGAAGGTCATGCTGGTGTGAGGGGACTGTGCTGCCGCCCCATTTGCTTCTAGATATTTCCAGCCATCTTCTAAACTGGCTGGTCTCGCGCAGAACCACCTGCAGCTCTCATCTTGGGGTGCCACGAGGTCAATGGAGTTGGGGTTGTAGAGTCGATTGTCCACTCAGTAAATGTCCATCTTTTAGTAAGGAAACGAGGATGAGAGCCACCGCGTGTCTGTCTTATAATGGGCACCTAAAGAGCCAGGATAAAGGAAATTCTGTAGAGATCTGTGATTTTTGGATTCAGTCACTGAAGACCATTGGTCTTTCTCTAACTGTGGCTATGCTTTAAGATGTCTTTGTCACATAGAGACATACCTTGATGGATGGGTAAACAATTCCTAGGAGAAGCTATAAACTTATTTTGATGCTAAAGGTTTAAAATTTTTAAATAGGGGGCTGGCCAGATGGCTCGGTGGTTGAAAGCACTTGCTGTGGAGTATGAAGACCTGGGTTCAATTCCTGGACTCACATGGTAGAAGGAGAGAACCCACTCCTGCAAATTGTTTTCTGATCCATGCGTGTGCCACGGCACGTGTGTGAGAACACACATGCGCACAACTCACATATACAATAAAAAATGCATAAATAAATGGGAAAAATTGTCAGCAGAGACTGTAAATTGGAAGAACACAGTATTAGTTGCTTCTCTCACACTGTGACCAAATACCTAACGAGAAGCAATTTAGGGGAGAAGTTATTTTAGCTCATGATTTTATGGCAGGAGGGAGGGGACTGGGGCTTGCAGCCAGCTGGTCACACAGGCTGCAGACAGGAAGCAGAGTCAGCAGGAAGTAGGCCCAGGATGTCACCCATGAGCCCGGAGCCACTCAGGCCCGCCAGGCCTCATTTCTGAAAGGTTCCGTGAACTCCCTGTCTTCCCTTCATATTCCGTGGCTGTAATAAATGCCCCAAACAGTTTAGGACAGCAGGGGGCTTACACACACTGACAGCTGTAGGCTACAGTTAATCACGATGGCAGGAGAGTTATAACTGCCACCCAGATCTAAAGTCCAGACCTGAGAGAGGAATAGGGAACGACACTGCTTTCTAGCTTATCAGTTGACAAGCCCCATCAATCTCTCTCTCCAGTTTGCTGCCTGTCCAGAGAATGGGCCCACCCACTATGGGCTTGGTGTTTGCACCTAGTCGTGTAGTTAGGAGAGTCTCTCACTTACTTGCCGTGACTAGGGAATTCCTCATCGGCACACTGCCTAAGTCTGCAGTGTCAGGCAGGAGCTAACAACTATACAACAGAGCCGCTGCTGGGGACCAAATGCACAAGCTTAGTGGGGTTCATCTCACATTCAAATCACACCTGTCCATGCGGGTTTTCCAGCACCCCAGTATGTAAGCAGCCTGAGGACTTCACCCAGGACACTGCCTTCCTGCCCCGCCCTCCCCACAGGATGGGGGGCTCAAGCTTCCTTCCCAGCGCCCCCTCTACCCACTGTACAGGTCCTCACCTCCTCGCCGGGGGCAGTGACTGCTACAAAAAGCCCAAGCACAGACAGAACGTTTACTGGACCTCAGGCATTGCTGGAAGATCAGGGCCTGCCTCAGGTCTGCACCACGAGAAACCATTTCCCTTTCAGCCTCCTCCTGGGCAGCTGAGCAATTGTAGCTCAAAGTAGTTCAGTCATTTGAAACTGAAATGCCTTCACTCTGTTCCTTTTACAGAATGAGCTGGAACATTTGAGTCTTTACTTTCTGTCCCCAAGATATTTTCTCGTCTCCTTCTCCTTGAGAAGACCAGTCGCTTCGGATGAACGCACAGGACAAGAGCCATCAAGACGTTTTGAAAGCTGCGGTTGCCAGTCGGCAGGTAAATCTGGATAAGATGAAATCCACAAGTGTCAGGTTCCGAAGGCGGAGGACAGACAACGCCCTTCTTCATGTGCAAGGAGAGGTGGATTCCAAGACCCGGAGAGGTCGGAAGCCACAGACGAACACTACGTATCCAATACTTTCCCTGGACATTCGGACCTTGACAAATTTCATTCGTCAATCAGTACAGAAGAGAGTGATCTCCATTTCTTGAAGGCGGATGCCAAGGGCGTCCCTTGGGGTCTCAGCTGCAGTGTGTCTCCTATGCCAGCATAGGTCTGTGCCTATGTCAGCACAGATGCCAGCCTATGCGGTATAGTCTAAGCTGACTCCTGTTGACCTTCCCGCAAGGGGCAGGGATGGATCTTGTCCTGTCTCGAACTGCGTTCAAGGGCAAGGTGTTTTTTACATTCCTTCCTGTTCTTTGGAAGCCATCTAGACATTGATTAGTGCGCAGACCAGAGTCGCAGTCTCGAGACCAGGGCTCCCCTGGACCAGGTGAGGCAAGGTTTTCGCAGAAATGGGGAACAGAACATGCAACTCTCTAGGCTGAGTGAATCTGGACCCACTTTATTGAAACTTAGTGACAGTTTTATACTAGAAAATTTTAGGACAAAGAATGTGTCCCTGCACCTGCAAACAGAGGAAAACAAACACAGACCCTCCCAGTCTCCTATGCTCAGTAAGAATAAACATTTTTTAAAGTAGCTAACCTATTGTTTGAGGGAAAAGACACAAACAGATTCTATTTTCCCATTTTTTTCAATTCTATCTAATCTATAATGCTTCACCTTATAGCCAGGGGCTGAGCCCACATTGTTTTAACAGAGACTGCATTTTAAAAATACACAAAGGAGGACTGGGCTCCTTTAATAGTAAGGTTGCTTACTTTGCATGCCCTGCGCAATGTCCAGCGCACTGTTGCCCTCATAAAGTCTAGCATCTGTTAAGGGCACCGAGACCCCTGGAGGCAAGGGATTGAAGCCATAGTAGTGATCCTATGCTTAAAGGAACAAGAGAAAGTGGCTTATGGAAATGCACTGGGTCGTTATATGTCATCGGAGAGGAGGACCCAGTAGAGAGTTAGGCGTACACAATAAAGGACTCTCTGGGAATTGGGGGGGAGGCACTGGGGGATGGGGAGGGAGAGGAGGGGGAGGAGGGTTCGGAGGGGGGAGGAGGGGGGGAACTGGTAAAAATTTTAAAATGTATAATTAAATTTTTAATAAAAAAACAAATAATAACTAAAAAAAAAGAAACAATTATATTGAGTGAAGTATCCCACACAGAAAATTAAGCGCCATATGTACTCCCAATATGTGGCTTCTAGTACCAATTCCACTTAGAGACACTGAAAGAGAAATCTCTGTAATACCTACAGTAATTGTAAAGATTATAACAGGAGGGATGGTGAAGGAGGGCCGCCACCAGAAACAAGGAGAGAGGGTACCATGTTACAGCAGAGAAAATAGTCACCATCAAGGACTGCAAGTAAGTAATGAGACATCTGGTTAAGTTCACAGACTTCCTTCCTGATCATTGGAACGATGGGGTATGATCTCACCAGAAGGGGGGGCATATAATCTCGGCAGATAGAAAGTAACCATTTTGCAAATGGGTGATGACCCCTCTCTCACACGCGGTCTCCTAATTTATTTCCATCTACCTTTGATTTTTTTTTATTATTTATTCAATGTGAGTGTATGCGGTGTGGGGGGGGTGTGGGTGTGTGTATGTAGTGTGTGTGTGTAGAACCACGGTGAATTCAGGAACCACCATAGACCCCTCCACCTCCTCCTCTTTGTTTACTCTGCCTGGGGATTCACAGGCTCTGCCCTAGCAGGACCAGAACACAGGCCGCCCCTGCTTCTGCCCGGCGTCTATAAGTGGGGTCTAGGATCCGAACTCCGGACCTTCTGCCCGCAAGGCAAAGGGTTAACCCCTGAGCCATCTCTCCATCTACCTTTGAACATGCTCTTATAACAGGATTCTAATTTAACAGGGTTTTATCTCTGTCCAGGGGGTAAAATCCAATACCATCAGGGTGGAGCCAAGGGCATTGCAGGAGCAGCAAAACCAAAAAAAAAAAAAAATCAACAAACCATAATTCAGAACATCAGAGACTCTATATCAACCACCTGGAATGGGCCAGCCTAATCTCTCCCCATCCTGAAGCTCAGGGAAATTTGCGGAAGAGGGGGCGGTAAGAGTGTAAGAGCACAAGGATGGAAGAGTAATGATATGCAAGATACTCCACACAAGTTAGGGCCAAAGCAATCATAAGGGACTTTGCATGACCTGCGCTATGTCTAACACATTATTAACCCCACAAAGTCTAGCATGGACTAAAGGCACTAGGATCTTGGAGGTTAGGGACTGACAGTCACAGTAGTGTTCCTAAGCTTAAGAGGAACCCAGGAAAGGGTTATGGGAAATGCCCCTGGGTCCTTGCACCTTATCGGAGAGGGAGGACCCAGAGGAGTTTGGCATGCACAGTAAAGGATGCGGGGATTGGGGGGGAGGCAGTGGGGGATGGAGAGGGAGGAGAGGGGAGGGAGGAGCAGGGGGGTCGGGAGGAGGTGGAGGAGGGAGGGGACGAGTGTACCTGTTAATTTTCTATGAGCAGAAATAATAAAAAAATATTAACAAGGGTCATCTAAAAAAATTGTGCAGTGCAGCAGTTTTTGAAATTATCATTTCCTAAAAATTATCTGGTTATCAAATCCATTGAAAAACCTGCCCTTAGCATTCTCTTAAAACTCTTGGTTTTTTTTTTAATTTTTTAATCAATTATGCATGTGTGAGTTTGTGTGTGTGTGTATAGAACCACGGACAAATTCGGGAACCACCATGGACCACCTCCACCTCCTCCTTGTTTATTTTGCCCCGGGATTCACAGGCTTTGCCCTACCAGGACCCTGAGCCACCTCTCCAACCTCCTCTTCTGTTTTTTTTTTTTAATATCTTGAGTTTAAGTAATCTGTGGGTTTGTTGACATTAGCTAGACATTTGTGAAAATCCATAAATATTTTGAAAAAGTTTCTTTTGGTTTTGTTCATTGAGTATGACTATGGCATCTTGCATGATAAATTATTTCCCAAACAATAAATTCATTTGTTGTTCCAGAAGAAGATGAATCAAATACAAATATTGGGAAGATGCTTCTCACAGTTAATTCAAGAAAAGCATTCCAATGCAAAATCTCCACAAATTTTTTCCCTCCCAAGAAAAACAAGATACTTGTTCTTAAATGAATGTAGCAGACCACACTACGAATTTATGTTGAGCTCCGTGTGCCTGTGTCCCTGATATCTAAATACAGTTAAAAACAGTGAGAAATCATTTTGGTCAGGAGACTTCTATATCATCTGTGCATTCCCTACCACCTAAAAATCTTGACAATAATTGAGCTGTGATGGGTTTTTAAAATAGTACAACTCATGAAGCTTTTACTCTGATTCTCAAGTTGACCTTCTCTATAGCAACAATAAACAAATTTCCTGATGTTAGTGGGTTGATCATTTACATTTCTTCTTTTATTCTCACTGACTCAACACCTAGAAGAAACAACTTAAGGAAGGAAGATCTATTCTGGCTCATGGTTTTAGTTTGATGTTAGGAAAATCAGGGCAGTAGGAATGTGTCTTGGCTGTGGTGGCAGAATTGTGGGGCTGCTTGCTCACATCAGGGCAGACCAAGAAGCAGAGATAGAACAAGATGCAGGACTGCTGTACAAGCTTCAACCCCACCCCATTAATCCTTCCTCCAGTCATACCCTGCTCACTAACTGTCTCACAACCTTCTTCAAATGGATTCATTCACATGAGCCAAGACTGGAAAGATGGCTCAGAGGTTAAACTTTTTGCCTCACAAGCTAAAGGAGCTGAATTTGGATCCCCAGATGCCACATAAAAATGACAAGCAGAAATGACTGTGTTCTGTACCTCTTATCCTGGAAATTGAAGTGTGGGAAAATCCAGAACAAAATAATAAGGAGTTAGAGTTGTCCAGGATGATTCCTGAAGTCACTCTTGGACCTCCTTCCACTCAAGTCCATGAACAACAGTTCACAACCAAAACATGATGTCAGGTCACTCCACCATAATAATTTAGATCAAGTAGTAGTAGTAGTAGTAGTGGTAGTAGTAGTAGTGGTGGTGGTAATATTCCCAATTCAAGCTGGATAAATATTATTTATCTGATTTTTATCAACATAACATACAATGGATATATAAAGCTGTACTCTTCCACAAAACACAATGTCCAAGGTGACTATAGAGTCTGTCTTTATAAGGAAAGCCATCATGATTTGCATATTTTAGAATACTCATACCCACAGCTGCCTGTATCACATTGGATTGTATTTCCTGTTTGCTTGTACAATGCAGCTAGCAGGAATTGCTGTGTTAGCTTTTAGTTGGAAGCTTCTTCTTTTTTCCATAGTTTGATGTTCCTCTGTAGTCTATTTGGAAAGTGTGTGAGATCTTCAGTGTTCAATGTGTGAGGTTTTTGTTCTAGATTTGAAATTCTTAAATACATACTTGATACTCTAATTTTAAAACAAATTAATCTTTTTATTTGCACTTATTTATTTTATCTTAATTTATTTATTATGTGTGTGTGCACACGTACACATGGAGGTCAGAGAACAGACAATATGAGCTGGGTGTTTCTTTCTACCATGTGGATTCCAGGGATCAAATTCAGCTCATCAGACTAGACAAATGGTGCCTTTATGCACTGAGCCCTGTCTGTACTAAATGTTATATTTGTTAGTGTTAGGCAAATATCAAGGTCTTTTGGATACGAAATATTATTTCTTGGTCATGATTATACCAAATTTATTAGTGAATTCTCTGTCCTGTACCCCCTCCTATTCCCATTACAATCCTTTTTCTTCCCTACCAGACTCCCTCCTATTTTCATGTCTTTTCCCATGTGTGGCCCACTAGGTTTCATCTGGGTTGCCTTTGATGGCATGGGTCTTAGCATTTGCTGGAGCAAGGATCACATATCAGTGGGTCTTCCTTTCTCCTTCTCCATTGGGCTTAACCCCCATCAGTCTCCCAGGGAGGTGTGGGTCCTTTTGAGTCCTTTACTCTTCCATGGTGAAATGTTGATAGAACAAATTCTGTGCAGATTTTGTGGAAATATGCATAGCTTCAGTGAATTCATGGATGCAATAGTCTGTGTACAGAAGATAATGTTTGATTATGCTCCTTCTACCCTTCAGACTCTTACAATCTACATATCACTCTTTTCCAAACTTCCCTGAGCCTTGGGGCAGGGGTGGTAAGTGGTTTAGATGTCTTGCTTAGGGCTAATCAGTCGGTCATTTCTTATTTTCTGCATTTTGGCCCATTGTATTTTTCACTAATAAACACCTTTCATTGCAGAAAGAAGCCTCAAGGTTGAGTGCTGAGTGGTTCTCCTATCTATAGGTATGATGACAAGCATTTAAAAGGGACTTTGATATAGTGCTTTTATTGTTAAAACTTATGGTTTATATCTATTCCCCCAAACAAGAACCTATGAAAGGAAGGATATACTGGATATTCTATGCTGAGCTACACGCTCAGCCCTTTTGCTTCAATCTTGAATCAAGATTGTTATTTTGTTTCCTTGTTTATACAGCACAGAATTTTGTTTCTGTAAAACCTTCCTCATGATTTCTTTCCTCTATAATTATAGCCCAAATCATTTTATTTAACACCTTTTAACCCCACTAAACACTTTTTCAGTCATCTATTTTAGATTTTGAAGCAAAAGGTCTGTGCCAACTCACTCGCTGATTTCCATAGCTTCATACAAAGAGGTGAATAGCAGGCATTACAAAGAAATTATGTCTTCCGTAGTATGGTCTATGTTTCTCCTTCTCTGCAATGATAGCTTTTAACAAGCTGCCCTTGTTTACTTCTAACCAGTTTGGTAAATAACATTTGTGTTTTGTATCTGGGTGAATAAACTGAATGGAAACCAAAAAAAGTTATCTTCTCAGCATTTTATCTTTAGCAACTTGATTTCAAGCCTGATAAAAATACATGTGATGCTATGAGAGACTGATTTCTCTCAGGCAATTTACTAAGTCCTATAACCAAAGATCATTTTACAATTTTTCAAGGCAAGATTAATTTTTTCACTTATACTGTTATATAATAGTAATTTTGGGAAGTAACAATGTCAGAAAACACAAATTTACATTTAGTTTGAGACTTTCTTTTTAGAAAAATACCTGACACAGTATGTCATCTCAAATTTGGTTTTCAAAGTTTATCCACATGAATCACATTTCTAAATAACACCATTAGTGCTTTGATAAGGCCCCAGTTTCTGTAATTATAACCACCTCCCAATACCGGTATTAGTTGTGATCTCTATCCACGTATCTTAAAAGATGCAATTTTTAGTGTCAGGCTCCCCTTACATTTTTAAAAGTTTGATACAATCTATGTTAGTTCTATGATGGCTATGTTTAATTTTTAACCTCATTCCTAGAACACAGGTCTCTAGCTCTTCTGAGATACATTTTCTACCTTAAGGTTGGACTGCTAGGTATGACCATAGAACATTACTTTAATTATATAATTGATGTCAGGAGACACAGTGTAAGACATAATGTAAGAGGGACCATTACCTAATCTCTCTCTCTCTCTCTCTCTCTCTCTCTCTCTCTCCTCTCTCTCTCTCTCTCTCTCTCTCTCTCGTGAAAATGATGTGATTTCAAGCTTCTGCCACCTTGACTTCTAAGCTATGTTGGATTATCAACTGGTATTTGTGACCCAATTATACATGATTGTAAAAGAGTAACTTTTCTGGTTGCTGCTAGCAAACACTTGGGATGGGTTTATTTGGTCTTAGGGTTTACAGGAAGTGGGGCCTGACTATCAAACCCTAAGGCCTGCCCCCAGTTATGTACTTCCTCCTTCTAGGCTGCACCTACTGAAGGTTCCATAACTTTCCCACTTGCTGGTGTTATCTGCTGGTGACAAAATATTTAGCTTGAGCCCATGACACCATGAACCCATAGGGTTTTGCATCTAAACTGGAACTCAATACCAAGCAGTTTCAAAGGATCTATTTCTGGTGTCATCTATCAAGAAATTAACACTGAAATATTTCAGGATTGGGGAATGTACCTCACTGGCATAGTTACTAACATGTACAAGGCAGAAAAAATAAATAGAAAATGGTGGCATTTCTGTAATATTTATTTAGGAATGCTATAATAATGTAAATATTGTAGCAATGTATAATGTAAATGACAGAAATAATATTATATAATGTAAATGATATATAATATAATATAAATAATGTAGGAAAATATGTTTTTAAAACCAAACTAAAATGCCTAATGAGTACTGTTTTGAAATTTTTTAAAAGAGAAAGAGAAAGAGAGAGAAAGTTGGGGAGAGAGAGCTTACATATCACAATGCTACAGCACACAAGTGAAGGTCAGAGGACAACTTTCTGAAGTCAGTTCTCTCCTTCTATCATTAAGGTCCCCAACTTTGTGTGCAGGCACTTTTACCCACTGAGCCACCTCACCAGCCCATAGAGTACTGTGCACCTATCTTGTTGAAAATTTGTCCTGCCTCTGACTTTATAAAAGATAAAAGGAGCATAATATTGACATCTTCACTCAGTCCTGTCATGTTTTGTTTGGAGTCTAGGAAGAAAGTATAGTCTTCTACAGTTACATGGTTGGGAAAGAGCTCATTTAATAACCATTTCATGTACCAGTGGAAATTCTTATTTTTTCCTCTTTAAAGTGTTTTAAATAAGTAATTTGATTTTAAAAATGACTGAAAAATTTGGATCTGTAGGAGGAGCAAAAAGTTTAGCCCAGTGGTATAGTATTTGTCCAGCATGCTGAGATAGTGAGTTTAATCAGTGTTGTAGTTCGTCTGTATATTACTGATAAATTCACAACCAAACATCATAGGGTATCAGGGGGCTTTATTCCTTCCTACCATTCTCAGTGGCTGTTCTTAATCAGCTTCTCAGGAAAGTTCATACCAACAACAGAAAACTGAGCCACCACCTGCTCCCATCTTATCCACTTGCCCATTGAATAGACCCACCCATCAATCAATCATCAGTCAATCAGACAATCTCCTAAAAGTTTGTTTAGAGCTTTCCCTAATTTTTCACCATGTGTGTAGAGTTCAGCCTTCAATTGTCAACTTGATATATATAATCATACCTAGCATTTCCTAAAATGTAATAAAAGTATATGGACTTGTTATCTTCATGAACATGGTGGTGTGCACATATCAGAGGATGAGTCATGAGCATTATGGATTAGTAACAAGCAAAATCCCATGCCCAAGAAGAAGCATTATGATCTACTCTGTACTTGAACAGGGGTTTTTGACAAGTGTGTGTGTGTGTGTGTGTGTGTGTGTGTGTGTGTGTGTGTGTGTGTACAGAAGGACACTTGAGTATGTTTGCTTGTGGAGACTCAATGGTAACTATGGGAATCATCTTAGATTGTTCTACCTCTTTATTGCTTTGCTCTGAGGTTTCCTAGGCTCTGCCTTCCAGAACCAGAACTGCAGGCTGCTATCATATCTACCTGACATTTTTATGTGGGATTTGAGGATCCCAATTCAGGTTCTTTTTTGACAAAGACTTCAACCCCTGAGCCATCGCTCCAATCCCCCACTCTATTTTTTTGCATAATGATTTGTAATCCATTTCTGATACAATGCTTCAATATGTTGTCAATCCTTCCAGATATTTGCACATTTAATTGTGTTGTATTTACATTTGTAGTAACTATCACTAATTTTCCTTGGAAAAATCTTTGCATGTTGAGGGGTTTTCAGGATCATCATTAAAAAAAATGTGCTATAAGTCATAGTTCTTAAAATTGCAACCAGAGATTTTAGGAAGGGGAAAATGCTGGAATCTAGCAAGTTGGGGTCTGTTACCATCCCAATATACCACTTGAAGGCATGAGAACTAATTTTTAAAAACTACACTGGGAAGAAAAATAAACACAGAAGATCAATGAACCCAAGTGTACTGTTGAGGTCCTGGGATAATTCAGAGACAAGAAGTATGCATAATTAGTCTTGGTCCATGTATTTGCATTTCTCTCATGGTCTCCCCTAGTCCTACAAAGTAGTCTGAAAAATTCTGAGCCCCTTATTACTTGAATGTGCTCGCTTCTGCAGCTCTAAACTTCACCTTCTCTTGCTGGAAGTTTGTTCCTGCCACTTGGGGCCAAGCTTCAGTTGCTCTCCATGAGCCCTTAATTGTGCACCCAAACTAGTACTACCTGTGGTATGCTGGCAAACTCCACAGCAATTTGGAAACATAGCTTGCTCCACTCAAGCAACAGCTATACCAACTTCTGCATTCTAATTCTGGAAAAGCCCCTTTGTAGGCAGCCAAAACATCCAAGGGGCAAGAAATAGATTCAGCTTGGGCTTTTGACGCCTGAAAGAATCTGCATTTTCAAACCACAGAATGGCCATGTGGTGGTATGTATGTCTTCCACCATCCCAGTGCAGATCACTAGGTTTTCTTTCACTGATATTCATTTCTCCAACAGTGGCAACTGTTCTGCTGCCTGCCCTTTCCACATTCAAAGTTTCATGGCTACCAACACAGCTCTCCTCTATTGAGCAAGCCAGTCCATCATCTGTAAATTCAACTCTGTCAAAGTTCTTATTCTTTAATTAAAACGTGGCCCTAAACAATCCACAACTCTCTCAGTATTTTCTTTTTTTATATAATACATTTTTTATTATTATTTCAGCTCATACAAACTTAATAGGTACACCAGTTCCCCCCTCTCTCCTCCTCCCCCCGAACCCCTATTCCCCCTCCCCTCACCCCTCCCTCTCCATTCCCCCGTGCCCCCCCCAATTCCCAGAGACCTTTCTTCTGCATGCCTGACTCTCCTCTGGGCCCTCCTCTCCGATGACGTACAAGGACCCAGTGGCATTTTCTGTGTTCCCCTTAAGCATAGGAACACTACTGTGGCTGTCAATCCCTTGCCTACAAGGATCTTGGTGCCTTCAGCAGATGCTAGACTTTGTGAGGTCAATAGTGTGTTGGACATTGCGCCGGGCATGCAATGTCCAATTATGATTGCTTCAGTCCTAACTTGTGTGGAGTATCTTGCAAATCATTGCTCCTCCCATCCTTTGGCTCTTACACTCTTACCGCCCCCTTTCCGCAAATTTACCTGAGCTTCAGGATGGGGAGAGATTAGTCTGGCCTAGTTCTAGGTGGTTGATATAGAGTCTCTGAAGTTCTGGATAGTGATTTGTTGATTTTCTTTTGCAGTTTTGTTGCTCCTGCAATGCCTTTCACTCCATCGTGATGGGCGCTGTATGTCACCCCCTGGCCAGAGACAAAAAGCTGTTAAACTGGAGTCTTATTATAAGAGCACATTCAAGGGTAGATGTAATACTTATACCCAAAAGTGGAGTCGCAGGGTCATATGGCATTTGGCAATGGGAGGGGTCAATCGCCCATGTGCAAAATGGTTACTTTTTAATCTGCCGGACTATATGCCCTCCCCTTCTGGTGAGTTCATACCCCCTTAGTTGTTAGTGATCAGGAACGAATGTCTGTGAACTTAACCAGGTGTCATATTACTTTCTTGCAGTCCTTGATGGAGGCCTATTATCTCTTCTGTAACATGGTCACTTCTCTCCTTGTTTCTGGTGTGGCCCTCCAACCCCATCCCTCCTGTTCATAATCCTTGCAATTACTGTAGGTAATACACAGATTTACCTATGAGCGTCTCAAGGTGGGCTGGGTGGGTTTGGTACTAGGAGCCACCTATTAGGGAGTACATATGGCACTTAATTTTCTGGGTCTGGGATACTTCACTTAATATAATTGTTTCTAATGACATCCATTTCCCGGCAAATTCCAGTAATTCATCATTTTTGATGGCTGAGTAGTACTCCATTGTATAGATGTACCACAGTTTCCTTATGCACTCGTCAACTGTTGGACATTTGGGTTGATTCCATGTCTTTGCTATTGTAAACAGTGCTGCTATGAACATGGTTGTGCTTGTGCTATCGAGGTGAATCTAGCTGTTTACCCAAAAGTGGAATCACAGGGTCATATGGCATTTCAATCTTTAATTTCTTTAAGAATTTCAAGACGGCTCGCCAGAGTGACTGTATGAGCCTGCATTCCCAGCAGCAATGTAGGAGAGTTCCCCTATCTCCACATCCTTTCCAGCATTTGTTGTTGTTTATATCGTGGATTTTTGCCATCCTGACCGGGGTGAGATGATTTCTCAGGGAAGTTTTGATTAGCATTTCCCTGATGGCTAAAGAAGTGGAGCATTTTTTAAGATATTTGTTAGACATTTTAATTTCATCCCTGGTAAAATTTCTTTTAAGTTCCAGGGCCCATTTTTTAATTGGGCCATTGGTTTCCTTGTTGTTTAGTTTTCTAAGTTCTTTGTGCAGTCTGGATAATAGACCTCTATCAGACATGTGGTTAGTGAAGATTTTCTCCCATTCTGTGGGTTGCCTTTGAGCTCATGTTACAATCTCTTTACCTAAACAGAAGCTCTTTAATTTCACAAGATCTCAACTGTTGAGAGTTGGTAGCTGTGACTGTGCCATTGGATGTCTGTTCAGGAAATGGCCTAGCCCAATCAGCTCGAGGGAGTTCCCTATCCTTTCAACTATGGTTTTTATAGTCTCTGGCCTTAAATCAAGGTCCTTGATCCATTTGGAATTAAGTCTTGTACATGGTGACAAGTATGGGTCCAGCTTTAATCTTCTGCATGTGGAGATCCAGTTTGCCAGCACCATTTGTTGAAGATGCTGTTCGTTTTCCATTGGATTCTTTGGGCCCCTTTGTCAAAGACCAAATGGCTGTAATTTTGTGGGCTTATATCTGGGTATTCAATCCTTATCCATTGATCTGTGTGTCTATTTTGGAGCCAGTACCAGGCAGTTTTTATAACTATGGATTTGTAGTATAAACTAAGGTTCGGTATGGTAATACCTCCAGGAGTGTTTTGTTACTCAGGATTGTCTTTGCTATCCTGCGTCTTTTGTGCCTCCATATGAATTTTGAGATTATTTGGTCAACTTCTTTGAAAAATTGCTTTGGGATTTTAATTGGTATAGCATTGAATCTGTATATTGCCTTTGGTAGGATGGTCATTTTTACGATGTTGATTCTGCCAATCCAGGAACATGGGAGTTCTTTCCACCTTCTGGTGTCTTCTGCAATTTCTTTTTTTAGGGTTTTAAAGTTTTCATTGTAAAGGTCTTTTACCTCCTTGGTTAGGTTTATACCAAGGTATTTCATTTTTTTAGGGGCTATAGTAAATGGGATTGTTTCTCTCAAGGCTTTTTCACTTCTTTCGTTCTGGGCATATAGGAAGGCCTCTGATTTTTGCACATTTATTTTGTATCCTGCCACCCTGCTGAACTTCTCAATTAGTTACAGGAGCTTCCTGGAGGAGTTTTGGGATCCCTCAGGTATAAGATCATGTCATCTGCAAATAGAGATAGCTTGACTTCTTCCTTGCCGATTTGAATCCCTCTCATGTCCCTTTCTTGTCTTATGGCTTCAGCTAAGACTTCAAGTACAATATTGAATAGAAGTGGTGAGAGCGGACAGCCTTGTCTAGTTCCTGATCGAAGTGGGAATGCTTCCAATTGTTCCCTATTGAGCATAATCCTTGCTATGGGCTTGTTGTATACAGCTTTTATTATATTGATAGAGGTTCCTTCCATTCCTACTGTCTCTAGCGTTTTGATCATAAAAGGCTGTTGGATCTTGTCAAAAGCTTTTTCTGCATCTATGGAAAGTATCCTGTGGTCTTGAACTTTGAACTGGTTTACATGATGAATTACATTTATTGATTTGTGTTTGTTGAACCAACCTTGTGTGCCGGAGATGAAGCCTACTTGGTCCCCATGAATAATCTTTTTAATATGTTTCTGAATTCGATTTGCTAAAACTTTGTTGAGAATGTTTGCGTCTGTGTTCATCAGAGAGATCGGCCTATAGTTTTCTTTTTTAAGTGGGTCTTTATTAGGTTTTGTGATTAAGACAATATTAGCTTCATAGAAGGAATTTGGTAGTGTTCCTTCCTTTGCTATTTGATGGAACAGTTTAAGAAGTATTGGTATTATTAACTCCTTAAATGTCTGGTAGAACTCTGTGCTGAATCCATCTGCTCCAGGACATTTTTTGGTGGGAAGATTCAAGATTACTTCCTCAATTTCCTTATATGTTATAGGACTATTTAAGTAATTCACAACTTCCTGATTCAATTTAGGTAAATTGTGTTTACTTAGAAATTCATCCATCTCTTTTGTGTTGTCAAACTTCACAGAGTATAATTTTTTGAAATATGACGTTATAATTCTCTGGATTTCTTGGGTATCAGTAGTGATAACTCCATGTTCATTTCTAATTTTGTTAATTTGGGTTTTCTCTCTCTTGCTTTTGGTTAATTTAGCTAGGGGTGTATCAATCTTATTGATTTTTTTCAAAGAACCAGCTTTTTGACTGGTTGATTTTTTTCTATCGTTTTCTTAGTCTCGATTTCAGATATTTCTCCCCTTATTTTGCTAATCTCCTCTCTTCTACTACTTTTGGGATCAGATTGCTCTAGTTTCTCTAAAGCCTTAAGCTGCATTGTTATGTTGTTTATTTCCGATGTTTCCATTTTTTTTGATGTAGGCATTAAGAGGTATGAACTTACCTCTTAGGACAGCTTTCATTGTGTCCCAGAGATTTTGGTAAGTTGTATTTTCATTATCATTCACTTTCAGGAAATCTTGAATTTCCTTATTTCTTCCTGAATCCAGTTCTCATTCAGCATCATAGTGTTAAGTTTGCAGGAGTTAGTGTATTTTCTTTTGTTTGTTGTGTTGTGGATGTCCAGCTTTAGGCCGTGGTGGTCTGATAGGGCACAGGTTAGAATTTCAACTTTTTGTATATGTGTAGATTCATTTTATGGCTCAATATGTGACCTATTTTGGAGAAAGTTCCGTGTGCTGCTGAGAAAAATGTGTATTCTTTGGTGTGTGGGTGAAAAGTTTGATAGAGATCTGTAAGGTCCATTTCAGTAAGGGTTTGATTAAGTTCCAAAGTGTCTCTGTTAAGCTTTTGACCTGTTGATCTATCCCAGGTTGAGAGGGCGGTGTTGAAGTCCCCAAGAATTATTGTTTGGGGGTTGATTTCTTGCTTTAGACACTGTAGGGTTTTCTTAATGAATGTGGAGGGGCTCGTATTGGGTGCATATATGTTCAGTATTGTGAAGTCTTCCTGGTGAATTGTACCTGTGACTAAAATGTAGTATCCATCCGTGTCTCTTAAAATTTTCTTTGGTTTGAAGTCTACTTTGTCTGGTATCATAATGGCTACCCCTGCCTGTTTTCTGCTTCCATTAGCTTGTAGAATTGTTGACCAGCCTTTTATTTTTAGAGCATGCCTATCTTTTGTGGTGAGATGGGTTTCCTGCAGGCAGCAGAATGATGGATTGTGATTTTTAATCCAAGTTTGTAATCTGTGTCTCTTGATCGGTGAGTTAATTCCATTAACATTTAGTGTTATAATGGAGAAACTATTTTTAATTCCAGACATTTACTATGTTTAATAGTTTTTTATAAGTATATTGCTTCACTTTTAATGGTGTTATACTTGCCTTCTGTTCTCCTGGATATGCCTGTTTTTTTCTTCATGCTTGAGTATCATTTCTAGCATTTTTTGAAGGCCTGGTTTGGTGGACATGTATCCCTTCAAGTTGTCTTTGTGCTGGAAGATTTTTCTTTCTCGCTCGATCATGACTGATAGTTTTGCAGGGTAAATCAGCCTGGGTTGACATTGTTGCTCATTCAATACTTGAAGTATGTCTCTCCAAGCTCTTCTTGCTTTTATTGTTTCAACTGAGAAGTCATTTGTTATTTTAATAGGTTTACCTTTGAAAGTGACTTGATTTTTCTCCCTTGAAGCTCTCAGCACCAGTTCTTTATCTTGAATGTGGAGTGTTTTAACTATTATTTGCCGTGGCGTGCTTCTGTTTTGGTCATATCTGTTTGGGGTGCGGAATGCCTCTTGTATATGGATGGGCCTCTCTTTTCTTAGATGAGGAAAGTTTTCCTTGATGATCATTTGAAAAATTTCCTCAGGTGTGGTATTTTGAGATTCTTGCTCTGGTATTCCATGAATACGCATGTTAGGCTTCTTCAGGGTGTCCCATATCTCTTGGCTATTTCTCTCAAGTATCTTTTCGGCTTTAACAACCTCTTCCATTGAGCTGGTTAGTACTCCCACTTTATCTTCAAGGTCTGAAATTCTGTTTTCTGCTTCGTTAGTTCTGCTGATAAGACTCTCTGTGGAGTTCTGGGTTGAAGATAACTTGTCTTTTAGCTCAGTTTTAAACTCTGCTTGAGTCTGTTTTAACTGCTCTATGCCAGTTTTTGTTTCTTGCACTGTTTTTCTCAACTCCTCCAAATGTCTGTTGTGTTCCTCTTCAAAGCGATTGATTCGATTATGTAATTCCTCCCGGAGATCCTCTTTCATAGTGTTGAACATGGTAATGATCATATTTTGAAAGTCGTTATCCTGGGTCAGGCTTTCTTGGCCATTTTCCATGGGTTTGTTCTGGTTGGAGTCTAACATTATGGGATTAATTTCTTCAGTGGGAAATTTGTTTACTTGAGTGTTGCTTCTCATGGATTTGCACTTTGCCTTTGGCATTGTCGTTTTAACTCTTAAGATCTTTCAATTTCACTAAACTGAAATTATTTGGCCTGGGGTTCTGGGGGTGGGCAGGGACGGAGCTTACCTAGCATTGCGATGAGGCCCGGCTGGACCACGCACGCGTCCCAGCTGGTGGAGCGGGGTGGGGAAGGTAGTCTCTCAGTATTTTCATTATTCAAATGGCCCACTAAATTATGCAAAACAGTATTTGTAATACACAGACTCAAGAGCTTCAAACATTTCAAAATTTCTCCAACAAAACCATTCAGAATCCAAAAATCCATGCAGCCAGAGAGAACATCCCACTCCTGTTACCAAATTCTGTAGCCATTTACCTCAATGGTTATTGATAAAAAATCACCATCAAATGGCTTACAATTCTCTTACAATTATCTGGTTAAAGTTATTTGTTCAGCTTGGTAGGAGAGCATGCACTATCACCAAATGACTGAGGGAATTGGCCATGCCATATCCACATAATAGCTGAAAGAGACAATCCTTACTTACCAAACTGGCATGTCTGGCCAAGTTAAGGACGCCAGCTTCCTTAACCAGCTCTCTGTATTTTATTTACCTGTCCAGGGCCTAGTTCCATCACCATGGACTGGGCCTTACCCATCAACTAGACAATCTCCTGCAGGTTTGCTCTGGGCTTAACTCAACTACTAATTCTCTGCAATGAGAGCTCAAATCCTCAGCTATTATGTTGACACCTGTGCCTGACTATAACAATAAAATAAAATAAAATTAAATTAAATTAAATTAAATTAAATTAAATTAAAAAATAAATAAAACAACTTAGTATTTTAAGAAAACAACAGTATTGCCATCATATTATCAAGACAATTTAATTTCTGAAAAGGCTCAGAGACAGCCAGGAATTTATGAACCATACTTTGAGGATCCCTCCCCCCAATTTAGCACTAGAATGAGGAGTTCACCCCAAGTCATTTAACAGTATGACAGCTGTTACGGCTCTATAACTTCTCTTGCATTTGACAAAATATTGAAAGAGCTGCACCTGGTGTGTGGAGCACTGTCTTGATTTATGCTTTGTATCTTACAATGTGCAGAGAATTATGTATTTGCCAGATGCTCTCTAATCCCCCCCCCCAAACGCCAGGAGGAATCTTAGGAATGTACCTGGATAAATGCAAAATCATTAGGGGACATAATCACCCTCCACTCTCCAAAATGAACAAAGCTAAGCTGCCATGAATTATATGGTCATGATTTATAACAAAATGATTGATTTCTAAGACATTCTAAAGCTAAAAAAAATAAAGGCTTGCTTGGAGAAGCAAGCTTAAGCCAGGTGCAGGAAAACATGGAATGAAAGACACAGTGGAAGCCAGCATTCATATCACCTGCTCACTGGGTGGCTAAGGAGACAAATAGGCTCCCACATACACTTCTTTGGAATACTATGTTGTAAGGAAGAACTCAAAAGGGAAGGCACACACCCAGGGAACAGTACAGAAAATAGAGCAAACAGAGCTCCAAGCAACACTGCTCTAAATAGCCTTTTGTACACAATGGACAGTGTGCAATGGGAGACACCAGTGACAGAGAATCCTAAAAGGACAATTTAATTACTTTCTGATCCTAGCATGATTGTGTAGGCAGCCTGTACAGATCCTCCACAAAGACCTTATTTTATGTTTATTGTATGTTGTATGGGATGTATGTGGAAGCGCAGAACTAGATGTCACCAATTTTGGAAATTATTGTTGTTTGCCTAGACATTGCTGATAAGTTCACAACCAAAGAGCTTAAAAGAACAATGGGGTTTTATTTTTTCTTACAAATCTTAGATTCAGTTCTGAGTCCAGTTTAGATAATAGACTTCATACCAGCTCAGGAGCTGAGGGAACTTTCCACAACAGATCCAAAGGTATCATTGAGAGAGGAACAAACCTCACTTGCCAGACAGCAAATGCTGTCAGGTATGCTGAAGAATGCCAACTTACTGAACCAGCATCCACCATCTTATCTATTTGCCCAAGGAATGAAGCTACCCACTTTTGGTTAGGTCTTCCTGCATCAGTCAATCTCCTTCAGGCTTGCTTAGGGCTTGCCTTAGTTAATAAACCTTCACAAATGTTACCAGAGCTAGGTTTTAATTTGTCAGATTGACACCCATGCATGCAACTAGCACAGAAATCTAATATACGAGAAAGTTCTTAACTTCCCAATCAAGCTATAGTGGCCCTTAACATTACCTCTAGAATCATCCCAGATAATAAACAAGTCTCTTTGGAACAGCATTTGGTCCTTCTTTGCCATATATTTGGAGCAATTTCCTGGGAGAGTTGAATAACCTGTTTCCTTTATATACAAATGAGCATACATGACTTTCTACAAGAGCGGGAGATTCACAGAGCCTGTATGTAAGATTCATCTCTGATCTAACAGTAAGAACATCTCTGTAAGACTTGAACACTGACACTTGTTACAGGGTTGTATGTTCCACAATGATTTTCTCAACTTATCTAATTCTACAGTTGGAAAATCACAGTCTTGCCTCAGCATTAGTAGAGATGGTAGCACAAAAATTGCTACACATTGGTTCCCTCCTAGATATTCCATATTTTGAACCTTTAAATATATGGAGTGAAGACCAGACTCTTTATGTACAATGCACTGGTCAAAACAATTCCTAAGTGGTCAGAGACTCATTACTCCTTCTTATTCTTCAGCATATAATTATGCAAAAGAACTCCCGCCTTTTGTTAGACCTCATAACTCATACCCTAAGGGCTATTGGTCAACAACTGTTATTGGAAATTTTCATGTATCGGGGCTCTTCCAAGCTTTTCCAATTCACAACCAGAGTCATTTTAAGAGAGCATGCAGTATAAATAGAAGCATTCTTTCAACAAATTAAAAAGAATGAATAAAGATACAAAAGAAAGATGTAAACAAGTTCTGAGCGTATAGTACTTTATCAACATTGTCATGGAGTCTAGGGAGAAAGATGTCCAGATGAATTCTTGCAATAATTGGGTCCCAGCTACATGGTTTATGGTGCAGTGAGATTATAGAATCATCTATATCTCTCACTGTATCAGGAAAGGATGTGGATTACATTCCACCGTTAACTGTATGGAAATGTGCCATCTAGGGTCTATGGGATATCAGCTTGATAAGTGAAAGGTATTTCCCCCATTAGCATGTTTTCCCAAGCAAGAAGCATTTCCATGGAATAATGGAAAACTGAGAATGAAAAGTACACTAGGAGGAACCCAAGTCAACAGCATGACCATGATTTCATCTGCCAGCTGAGGAAATAATCTCCATATGTTGTTGCCTACTATGGCATATCTGTGTGTGTGCATGTGCATATGTGCATGGCATATCTGAGTGTGTGCATATGTACATGTACATGGCATATCTGCATGTGTGCATGTCTTCATGTGCATGTCATGTCTGCGTGTGTGCATGTCTTCATGTGCATGGCATATCTGTGTGTGTGCGTGTGCACATGTGCATGGCTTGTCTGCGTGTGTGCATGTGTACATGTGCATTGCATGTCTACATGTGTGCATGTCTACATGGGCATGGCATATCTGTGTGTGACCATGTACATGGGCATGGCATAGCTCTGTGTGTGCATGTGTACATGCACATGGCATATCTGTGTGTATATGTTCATGTATGGCTATGTGAATACATGTTTGTGTGTACATGTGTGTATATAGGCTCCAATGTGCATGCTTTACATATATGCACAAGTGTATATGTGTGATGTGTAGTCTACATATGTGTATATGTAGGTTGCACATATGTGTACATGTTATATGTGTACAGGTGTGTATATGCACGCTATTTACATGTATATAGATGCTATCATGTGTTGTACATGGGTATACCTGTGTATGTGTGTTGTATATATGTATATATGTGCATACATGGGTTTTGTATATGTGTATAATGTGTATGCATGTACATGTATGTATGTGTTTATGCATTTTATATACATGTACATGTGTTTAATAGGTGTGCATGTGTGTGCTATATATGTGCATCCAATACATGTGTGTACAAGCAGAATGTGCTATATATGTTTACACAGGATTGTGTATATGTTTGCATGTGTGTATATTTTTTGTGTATGTATATGTATGTGTGTGTACAAGTGTGTATGTGTGCTGTATATATGTGGGTGTATATGTTTTTATATGTGCGTACATGAGTATGTGTGTTGTATAAGTGTGTGCATATGTATGGAGTCTAGATATCAATAGCAGCCATCTTCCTCAGTTTCTCTTCAACTTATTTTATGAGACCTATTCTCCCAATGAGCTTGGAGCTCACCAATGTAGCTATACCTGTGCAAACTGTTGTCTCTGTCTCTGTCAGGACTATAGACATGCCTGATTCACCCAGCTGTTCTGTTGGGGATTGTCCTGTTGCTCACTCAGCAGTTGTGTGAGTGCTGGGGATGGACCTCAGGTCCTCATGCATGGTGAGCACTTTATTGACCAGGCCACTTTGAAAACCTGACCAAACTAAAAAACGAAAAAGGCGTATTTGCACATCTAATTGGATATGCTATTGTGAATTGCTCTTCCATCCCATTATAAACACTAGAAGAAAGGAGCATAGTTGTAAGAGTTTAGTGCCATGATCAAAACCATTTGACTGGTGATTACTGAGGCCTCTATGTAAGTATGTTTGTAGGAGGGAAATGGAAAGATACATGTTAAATCAGTACTATTTTAATAGCCTTATATACTGTTATAGCAAAATGCCTGTTCCAGACTCCTTAAGTGGTAAAGGATTTAATTGACTCAAAGCTAATACCGAGCTAAAGTGCTCACTTTGGCAGCACATATACTAAAAATTGGAATGATACACAAAAGACTAGCATGGCCCCTGCGCAAGGATGACACGCAAATTCGTGAAGCATTCCATATTTTAATTCTCAACAAAGTCTTAGCAAATTGGATTCAAAAACATATCAAAAAGATCATTGACGGGAACCAAGTAGGCTTTATCTCTGGCACACAAGGTTGGTTCAACATATGCAAATCAATAAATGTAATTCATCATGTAAACCAGTCCAAAATCCAAGACCACATGATACTCTCGATAGATGCAGAAAAAGCTTTTGACAAGATCCAACAGCCTTTTATGATCAAAACGCTAGAGACAGTAGGAATGGAAGGAACCTTTACCAATATAATAAAAGCTGTATAAAACAAGCCCACAGCAAGGATTATGCTCAATGGGGAAAAACTGGAAGCATTCTCACTTTGATCAGGAACTAGACAAGGCTGTCTACTCTCACCACTTCTATTCAATATTGTACTTGAAGTCTTAGCTGAAGCCATAAGACAAGAAAGCGACATAAGAGGGATTCAAATCGGCAAGGAAGAAGTCAAGCTATCCCTATTTGCAGATGACATGATCTTATATCTGAGTGATCCCAAAAACTCCAGGAAGCTCCTGGAACTAATAGAGATGTTTAGCAGGATAGCAGGATACAAAATAAACACACAAAAATCAGTGGCTTTCCTATATGCCCAGAGTGAAAGAAGTGAAAAAGGCCTGAGAGAAACAAACCCATTTACTATAGCCCCTAAAAAAATGAAATACCTTGGTATAAACCTAACCAAGGAGATAAAAGACCTATACAATGAAAACTTTAAAACCCTAAAGAAAGAAATTGCAGAAGACACCAGAAGGTGGAAAGACCTCCCATGTTCCTGGATTGTCAGAATCAACATCATAAAAATGACCATCCTACCAAAGGCAATATACAGATTCAATGCTATATCAATTAAAATCCCAAAGCAATTCTTCAAAGAAGTTCAACAAACAATCTCAAAATTCATATGGAGGCACAAAAGATGCAGGATAGCAAAGACAATCCTGAGTAACAAAAACACGGCTGGAGGTATCACCATACCAAACCTTAGTCTATACTACAAATACATAGTTGTAAAAACAGCCTGGTACTGGCTCCAAAATAGACATGCAGATCAATGGATAAAGGTTGAAGACCCAGATATAAGCCCACAAAATTACAGCCATTTGGTCTTTGAAAAAGGGGCCCAAAAAATCCAATGGAAAAAGAACAGCATCTTCAACAAATGGTGCTGGCAAAACTGGATCTCCACATGCAGAAGATTAAAGCTGGACCCGTACTTGTCACCATGTACAAGACTTAATTCCGAATGGATCAAGGACCTTGATTTAAGGCCAGAGACTATAAAAACTATAGTTGAAAGGGTAGAGAATTCCCTCGAGCTTATTGGGCTAGGCCAACAGTTCCTAAACAGACATCCAATGGCACAGTCACTGCTACCAACTCTCAACAGTTGGGATCTTGTGAAATTAAAGAGCTTCTGCTCAGATAAAGAGATTGTAACACGAGCTCAAAGGCAACCCACAGAATGGGAGAAAATCTTCACTAACCACATATCTGATAGAAGTCTATTATCCAGACTGCACAAAGAACTTAGAAAACTAAACACCAAGGAAACTAATGGCCCAATTAAAAAATGGGCCCTGGAACTTAAAAGAAACTTTACTAGGGATGAAATTAAAATGGATAACAAATATCTTAAAAAAATGTTCCACTTCCTTAGCCATCAGGGAAATGCAAATCAAAACTTCCCTGAGATATCATCTCACCCCGGTCAATAAAAACACCACCATATGCTAGAGAGGATGTGGAGAGAGGGGAACTCTCCTACATTGCTGGTGGGAATGCAGGCTCATACAGCCACTCTGGCGAGCCGTCTGGAGATTCTTAAAGAAATTAAAGATTGAAATGCCATATGACCCTGCTATTCCACTTTTGGGAATAACCCCCCATGCAGCAGAGGTTCGCCTCGATAGCACCAGCATGACTATGTTCATAGCAGCACTGTTTACAATAGCAAAGTCATGGAATCAACCCAACTGTCTAACAGTTGACAAGTGGATAAGGAAAATGTGGTACATCTATACAATGGAGTACTACTCAGCTATCAAAAATGATGAATTACTGGAATTTGCCGGGAAATGGATATCATTAGAAACAATTATATTGAGTGAAGTATCCCAGACCCAGAAAATTAAGCACCGTATGTACTCCCTAATAGGTGACTCCTAGTACCAAACCCACCCAGCCCACCTTGAGACACTCAATGATAAATCTCTGTAATACAGTAATTGCAAGGAGTATGAACAGGAGGGATGGGGTAGGAGGGCCACACCAGAAACAAGGAGAGAGGGGACCATGTTACAGAAGAGAAAATAGGCCTCCATCAAGGACTGCAAGTAAGCACTGAGACATCTGGTTAAGTTCACAGACTTTTCGTTACTGATCATTTACAACTGAGGAGGTGTGATCTTACCAGAAGGAGAAGGCATATAGTCTGGCAGATAATAAGTAACCATTTTACAAATGGGTGATTGACCCCTGCCTCACTGTGGTTTCCTACTTTTATTACATCTACCTTTGAATATACTCGTGTAAAAAGACTCTAGTTTAACAGCTTTTTGTCTCTGGCCAGGGGGTGACATACAGTGCCCATCAGGATGGAGTGAAGGGCATTGCAGGAGCAGCAAAACTGCAAAAGAAAATCAACAAACCACAATCCAGAACTTCAGAGACTCTATATCAACCACCTAGAACTAGGCCAGCTTCATCTCTCCCCATCCTGAAGCTCAGGGAAATTTGCGGAAGAGGGGGCGGTAAGAGTGTAAGAGCACAAGGATGGGAGGAGCAATGATATGCAAGATACTCCACACAGGTTAGGGCCGAAGCAATCATAATAGGACTTTGCATGCCCGGCACAATGTCCAACACACTATTGACCCCACAAAGTCTAGCATTTGCTAAATGCACCAAGATCCTTGGAGGCAAGGGATTGACAGCCAAAATAGTGTTCCTATGCTTAAGGGGAACACAGGAAAGGGTTCAGGGAAATGCCGCTGGGTCCTTGTACATCATCGGAGAGGAGGACCCAGAGGAGAGTTTGGCATGCACATTAAAGGATTCTCTGGGGATTGGGGGAGGGGAGGCACTGAGGTGGGGAAGGAGGGGTGAGGAGAGGAGGAGGGAGGGAGGGAACCGGTGTACCTATTAAGCTTGTATGAGTGGAGATAATAAAAAATGTTAAAAAAAAAATACCGAGTTAAAGACCTTCATGGCAAGGGAAGTGGTCACACCATGTCCTCGGTTAAGAGCGTGCATGTGTGCATGCTAATGCTCAGCTCTCTTCATTTTCACAAAGTAATGCATACCCCACCTGCAGAATGGTTCACACACCGTGGTCTCGTTCTTCTTCCCACATCAACTCGTGCAATCAAGGCAGTCCTCACAGACCTACTCACAGACTAAGGCTAGTCTAGAGAAATCACTGAGATGTGACTGGAAGCATCAATCTTAGCTGTCAAGTGGATGATTAATGCCAAACATCAAAAATATCATTTTTTTAAAATTTTTATTTATTCAATTGTGCGTGTGTATGTGTGTGTATGTGTGTGTAGAACCACGGGCAAATTCAGGAACCACCATGGACTGCCTCCACCTCCTTGTTTACTCTGCCCCGGGGATTCACAAGCTCCGCCCTAACAGGACCAGAAAGCAGGCCGTCCCCGCTTCCGCCTGGCGTCTATACATGGGGTCTAAGATCCGAACTCAGGACCTTCCACCTGCAAGGCAGAGGCTTAACCCCTGAGCCACCTCTCCAGCCCCCCAAAATATCATATTTTTAACCATACCACATTTATAGTTTACCAGCCCCAAATAATCACAGTGTTGTACTCTACAAATGTCGAGAAAGCTGTAGTGGGCATATACTAGGCTTTGCTGAATTGCCACGTACCCTACTGACATTTAGTAAACAAGAATTAAATGGAAAAGGAGTGCAAATTCAGAGGTGAGATGCTTTCCTGCACTCTGAGAAGTAGTCCATCAAGTAAAAAAATCAATATAGAAGTCAATATTGATAGGTGATGGCCATGCAACACTTACCAGACTCTTGGAGAACCCCTACTGCTGATTAATGTGTGGCATGTACCACAAACACACACAAAATGATCCTTCTTATTTAATGTTTTCTATGATATTGGGGGTCCACATATGCCAAAAAAAGAGAATAGATCAGACAATATGTTCAGGAAGACAACTGTGCAATATGTAAAATGAAGAAAATAGAACATAGCATGTATATGAATAAGTAACACAACCATTTTGTTTAAAAGCAAATTAAACTGCCATAGAATAAAGTAGCAGATGAATATTTTTAATTTATTGCATGGATATGTGGGATGCAAGAATTCTCTAGCATAGCAGCATAGCATCCCCCAAGCACTGGTTATTCTTCTCGCTGTTCCCTTGAATTCCTTGTGTAGCTGTGAAAACCATTTGAAATTGTCTGCATTGGTCAGTAAACAATTCTAGTGCACAGATTTGTAACCAGAGGGTAAATAAAGCCCTATAATTTCTTATTAATTAAATAAAGTTGATGATGGTTGGTTGCTCATGTTATTAGCCCCTGTGAAAGTGGCACCATGAATTTATGGCAGGTGCTAGATAAGAAAGTGGGTAGTGGTTCTAATCTTCATTTGAGAAACAAAGGACTAACAGCATAAAATGCATAGGAGCCAGCAGGATTAGTTCAGCAGGTAAAAGCATCTCATATGCGAGCCTGCATTCTACTTCCTGAGCTCAATGGTGAGAGGAGAGAACTAACTTGCAAAAGCAGTTGTCCTGACCACCACACATGCCATTGTACCTACTTGTCCCTCTCTCCCTCCTCTCTTTCTCTCTTCCTGTTAATGTTAAAAGGAAATGTATATGCTTTAAATATTTTAATTTTGATTTTTAATTTCTCTTTTCCCTTTGAGTTTTTAAAAATATTCCCTGTAATCTCTTTAACAGCATAATAATTCTCTAGCAAATTGAGTGCTCTCTTCAATAAGCTCCAGAGTCAATGTCCTCTATTTTTATCTTTCTTACTCCTTCACCCCTTAATTTCGGTATAATGCTCACTTCTTTCAGCATCACATAGATTGTTTTGTTTAAAGCTTCTCAAATCTGCAAAGCCTTTATGACTCTGAATTACTATTTAATACTCAGATTCACTATTTTTGATCATGACTTCCACACATTACACTTGCTAAATGCAAACCATAACTAATTTCTCTATGCATGTGCCAGCAGTTTATGCATCCTAAAATACATGTCTCATAAAACAGCAACTACAAGAAAACAGATAGCAACCATGAGTCTCAAGACTTACATCAGCAACCTTTCCAATTTATCCTCTGTGGGCTTCTGGTTCAGAACTGGAGAGGTGGATAGCTCCTGTGCTGTGGCCATGCCCCACCTTTGACAAAGTCACCAAAAATCTTCCATTGTTCAACTCGACACCTGTTCACAGTACTGCACACAGCAAAGAAAACACAGTGAAGACCACTATCCTCCAAGATGACGCAAGTGGGAATCATTGAAGAAGTGACTTGACTTATCCTTCTTTATCCATGTATATAGAGTATTCTCTCCATATGTACTTATTATAGATAGTATATATTATTATATACATTAGAATATATAATTGTCATAGTTAAGCACAGGTGTCAACTTGACTGTTGAGGGTTTTGAACTCTGGGCACATTGGTGAGAATTAGTAGTTAAGCCCAGAGCAAACCTGCTCATGGGGAAGGTCGGGTCTATGGTGGGTGGGATTAGGCCCTGGAATAAATCATGGAGAGCTGGTTGAGAGAGTCAGCATCCTTTTGTACACTTGGCCAGACATGCTGATTGGCAAGTAAGGACTGTCCCTCTCTTAGCCATTATGTAGAGATGGTGTGGCCAGTTCCTTGGGCCCTGGTGTCGGTGCATGTTCTCCCATCAAATTAGACAGACTGTAACCAGGCTATCAGTAAGAAAATAAATCCTTTATTGCCTTAAGCCATTCGATGGTCATTTTACAGCAACCATGCAGGTTAACTGCAACAATAATGTAATACATAAGTAGCACAATATACTAATAATATAGATAATATGTAATAAAGCAAACTATATATTAATATATTATATAAATATATGGATCATATATAGAGCTAGATATATAATACATAAATATTAATATACAAATAGCATGATATATTAACAATATAGCATAGCATAATAATATATAATATGATGCATTGTATATAAACATATAGATCATATATAGATACAGAACTAAATAGCTATATAATATATAAATAGCATATTAATATCATATAACATGGTAATATGTAATGTGACACTATATTATTGTATATTGTATAGACATATAGATCATACATATATAGATACAGAGCTAAATAGCTACACGATATAAAATGGCATAATATACTAATAATATAGCACAATATATGATATAAGATATTATGTATTATATAGATAAATAGATCATGTATATAGAGCTACAAAGCTATGTGTAATTTAACATAATATAGCATAATACAGTATATAATAAGTAATATATTAATATTTCATGATAATATATAATATGGCATATTATATATTATAAAGACATATAGATCATATATATAAAGAAAGATGGAGAGATAGATAGATATCCTCTTAAGACTTTATACAAGTATTCATATCATTTTTAACCCTTATTACCCAATTACTCAATTACTTAATGCTTATGTTTTTGCCACTACAAACTTTCTTCTTCCTGTTCTGTTGCCCTCCTACTCTTGTGTCTTTTGTGAGTGTGTGGATAATCTGGGTTACTATTCATGACACTTGCCAGAGCACAAACTATATACCAATGTGCATATCACGGGTTTCTCCCCTTCTCTCCTCTCCAGCTATAACTGTTGTTAGTCTCTGAGAGAAGTGTAGTGTCCCTTAAGGTTGTTCCTCTTCATGATGTAATGTAAATAGGTAAAATCTTATGGTCTTGTGGAAGGAGACTCAGCCGCAGTGGCAAGACTTCAGAGGGCTTGTCATGGCAGGAAGATGCCATCTGGTCACTCCCCTTCCCATCCTCATGCTCCTACATCCTCACATGCCCCTTTTCTTTGATGCTCCCTGAGCCTTGAGTAGGGGCATAGTTGAGATGTGCTGTTTAACACTGAGCAATCCCAATCACTTATTTTCTGCAATGGCATCATTGTATTTTCAAATGAAGTGACGCTGCTTTTTAGCCGTCTTTAATGTAAAATGTTGATATGAGAACATGCATGCATACACACCTAAGGGATTATCTCCACTTCCAGTTTTTCATAAGGAAATACACAGCTTTCAAAACTCTTTTTCTTTTTTTTTAATTCAATTGTGCATGTGTGTATGTATGTACGTATGTGTGTGTGTGTAAGTGTGTGTGTGTGTCTGTGTGTGTGTGTGTGTGTGTGTGTGTGTGTGTGTGTGTGTGTGTAGAACCACAGAGGAATTGGGGAACCACCATGGACCGCCTCCACCTCCTCCTTGTTTAGTCTGTCCTGGGATTCACAGGCTCTGCCCTACCAGGACCAGAAATGCAGGCCGCCCCCGCTTCTGCCCGGTGTCTATACATGGGGTCTAGGATCCGAACTCAGGACCTTCCGCTTGCAAGGCAGAGGCTTACCTCCTGAGCCACCTTTCCAGCCCCCAAAACTTTTTCTATAAACAATCTCTCCAAGTTTGCCAATAGCTTCAGATACATGATATCCCAAAACTATTTTAAAAGAAAGTTGAACTCCCATGTCATCTTTTTCTAAATATGGTACTGAAAAAGATATGTAAGAGGCCATCAAATGTAGAATATGGCTTTCAAACCAGTTCTGTATTTTATGTTCAAAAGCTTTTATTTTTAGAAATATTGTCTAACACTTTCTTACTGCAGGATCGTGTCTGCAACTTGTTCATAACTCTCTTTTTGCTCAAATTGCTTGGAATTAAAGAATACAATGCCTTGTTTCTTCAAAGATCCCTCTGTGGAATTTCCAGAGAGACCAAGGTTAGCTCTTCAGAAAAGAAAGTACCAAAGGGCGATCATTACCTTCTCAGTAAGGCCTGGGTGCCAGAAAAACATCACTCAAGTCTGAGTGGGTGGTTCTGTCTTTGATCCCTTGTGCTCATCAATGTTCCTGGGTAAGGGGCCAGGTTACAAGTGATAACATTGCCCAATGTCATATCATGTAGCAGAAGAAAAACAGACAAAATAACCCACAGAAAAGAAACCTCTGAAGACAAACTATTCTGATCTTCTATTGATAACACGTAGACATAGCAAATTATAGCCAAAAGTTCCTATTCAACTCCATATACTTACCCTGAACCAAGATTCTTTCTCCAACACCATTCCACAAAATGCCTGCTAGTTGCTCCGATTTCCCCTGAGAAGATACTATGGTTCACTCTCCCTCTGAGCTTGTTCCTATACACAATCATCTTTTCACACAATCCGCCATTCTTCTCCTGCTTCTCCTTAGATATATTCATTGACTTCTGTGTGTGTTCTGCCTCCATTTTGTTGAGACTAGGGTAGATTTTCAGATATACGAGAGCAAAAGATCAGCAGCCAGTGATCTCCCTGGGGTTTCTGGAACAGTAGCGATTAACTGTGAGCAAGAAACAAAAACAAAAATGACATCTCTGTTATTCTTTGAGAAATCACCCAGAATTATTTGCCCAACTCCTCTAAATAGAAACGACCATATTGTAAAATAGAAATTATGTAAACAAAGATCTTGCAGACACAGAACTGGACCTTTTACATTCAAAGATATTAAATCTATTTCAAGGGCTGGGGAGGTAGATAAGTAGTACTGTGCTTATCTAACATGCACGAAGCCCTTGGTTCAGTCCTGAACACTACATGAACCACATTTGCTGGTGTACACCTGTAATCTGAACGCTTGGTAAACGAAGGCAAGGCGGATCCCAAGTTCAAGGATATGCATATTGCTTAACTAAGTTCAAGTCCAGCCTGGTATATATGGGATCCTGATCTCAATAAAAGAAAGTGGAAGAAAAAGAAAATTTCCCCTTCCTCCACTCTGCCGCCGGGGACGTGCACGCGGTCCAGCCGGGCCTCACCGCGACCTAGGTAAGCTCCGTCCCTGCCCACCCCCAGAACCCGAGGCCAAATAATTCAGTTTAGTGAAAAACGCACAGAAATTGAAAGAAGATCTTAAGAGTTAAAACAACAATGCCAAAGTCAAAGTGCAAATCCATGAGAAAAAACACTCAAGTAAAAAAATCTCCCACTGAAGGAACTGATCCCATAATGTTACACTCCAACCAGAACAAACCCATGGAAAATGGCCAAGAAAGCCTGACCCAGGATAACGACTTTCAAAATATGATCATTACCATGTTCAATACTATGAAAGAGGAAATCCGGGAGGAATTACATAATCGAATCAATCGCTTTGAAGAGGAACACAACAGACATTTGGAGGAGTTGAGAAAAACAGTGCAAGAAACAAAAAGTGGCATAGAGCAGTTAAAACAGACTCAAGCAGAGTTTAAAACTGAGCTAAAAGACAAGTTATCTTCAACCCAGAACTCCACAGAGAGTCTTATCAGCAGAACTAACGAAGCAGAAAATAGAATTTCAGACCTTGAAGATAAAGTGGGAGTATTAACCAGCTCAAAGGAAGAGGTTGTTAGAGCCAAAAAGATACTTCAGAGAAATATCCAAGAGATATGGGGCACCCTGAAGAAGCCTAACATGCGTATTCATGGAATACCAGAGAAAGAATCTCAAAATACCACCCCTGAGGAAATTTTTCAAATGATCATCAAGGAAAACTTTCCTCATCTAAAAAAAGAGAGGCCCATCCATATACAAGAGGCATTCCGCACCCCAAACAGATATGACCAAAACAGAAACTCGCCACGGAAAATAACAGTCAAAACACGCCACATTCAAGATAAAGAACTGGTGCTGAGAGCTTGAAGGGAGAAAAAACAAGTCACTTTTAAAGGTAAACCTATTAAAATAACAAATGATTTCTCAGTTGAAACAATAAAAGCAAGAAGAGCTTGGAGAGACATACTTCAAGTATTGAATGAGCAAAAATGTTAACCCAGGCTGATTTACCCTGCAAAACTATCCATCATGATCGAGGGAGAAAGAAAAATCTTCCAGCACAAAGACAACTTGAAGGGATACATGTCCACCAAACCAGGCCTTCAAAAAATGCTAGAAATGATACTCAAGCGTGAAGAAAAACAGGCATATCCAGGAGAACAGAGGTCAAGTATAACACCATTAAAAGTGAAGCAATATACTTATAAAAACTACTAACCATAATAAATGTCTGGAATTAAAAATAGTTTCTCCATTATAACACTAAATGTTAATGGAATTAACTCACCGATCAAGAGACACAGATTACAAACTTGGATTAAAAATCACAATCCATCCATCTGCTGCCTGCAGGAAACCCATCTCACCACAAAAGATAGGCACGCTCTAAAAATAAAAGGCTGGTCAACAATTCTACAAGCTAATGGAAGCAGAAAACAGGCAGGGGTAGCCATTATGCTATCAGACAAAATGGACTTCAAACCAAAGAAAATTTTAAGAGACACGGATGGATACTACATTTTAGTCACAGGTACAATTCACCAGGAAGACTTCACAATACTGAACATATATGCACCCAATACGAGCCCCTCCACATTCATTAAGAAAACCCTACAGTGTCTAAAGCAAGAAATCAACCCCCAAACGATAATTCTTGGGGACTTCAACACCGCCCTCTCAACCTGGGATAGATCAACAGGTCAAAAGCTTAACAGAGACACTTTGGAACTTAATCAAACCCTGAAAGAAATGGACCTTACAGATCTCTATCGAACTTTTCACCCATGCACCAAAGAATACACATTTTTCTCAGCAGCACACGGAACTTTCTCCAAAATAGGTCACATATTGAGCCACAAAATGAATCTACACATATACAAAAAGTTGAAATTCTAACCTGTGCCCTATCAGACCACCACGGCCTAAAGCTGGACATGCACAACACAACAAACAAAAGAAAATACACTAACTCCTGCAAACTTAACACTATGATGCTGAATGAGAACTGGATTCAGGAAGAAATTAAAAAGGAAATTCAAGATTTCCTGAAAGTGAATGATAATGAAAATACAACTTACCAAAATCTCTGGGGCACAATGAAAGCTGTTCTAAGAGGTAAGTTCATACCTCTTAATGCCTACATCAAAAAAAATGGAAACATCAGAAATAAACAACATAACAATGCAGCTTAAGGCTTTAGAGAAACTAGAGCAATCTGATCCCAAAAGTAGTAGAAGAGAGGAGATTAGCAAAATAAGGGGAGAAATATCTGAAATCGAGATTAAGAAAACGATAGAGAAAATTAACCAGTCAAAAAGCTGGTTCTTTGAAAAAATCAATAAGACTGATACACCCCTAGCTAAATTAACCAAAACCAAGAGAGAGAAAACCCAAATTAACAAATTGGAAATGAACATGGAGTTATCACTACTGATACCCAAGAAATCCAGAGAATTATAAGGTCATATTTCAAAAACTTGTACTCTGTGAAGTTTGACAACACAAAAGAGATGGATGAATTTCTAAGTAAACACAACCTACCTAAATTGAATCAGGAAGTTGTGAATTATTTAAATAGTCCTATAACATAAAAGGAAATTGAAGAAGTAATCTCGAATATTCCCACCAAAAAATGTCCTGGAGCAGATGGATTCAGCACAGAGTTCTACCAGCCATTTAAGGATTTAATAATACCAATACTCCTTAAACTGTTCCATCAAATAGCAAAGGAAGGAAAACTACCAAATTCCTTCTATGAAGCTAATATCGTCTTAATCGCAAAATCTAATAAAGACTCGCTTAACAAAGAAAACGATAGGCCGATCTCTCTGATGAACACAGATGCAAAGATTCTCAACAAAGTCTTAGCAAATTGGATTCAAAAACATATCAAAAAGATCATTCACAGGGACCAAGTAGGCTTCATCCCAGGCACACAAGGTTGGTTCAACATAAGCAAATCAATAAATGTAATTCATCATGTAAACCAGTCCAAAGTCCAAGACCACATGATACTCTCAATAGATGCAGAAAAAGCCTTTGACAAGATCCAACAGCCTTTTATGATCAAAACGCTAGAGACAGTAGGAATGGAAGGAACCTTTATCAATATAATAAAAGCTGTATACAACAAGCCCACAGCAAGGATTATGCTCAATGGGGAACAATTGGAAGCATTCCCACTTCGATCAGGAACTAGACAAGGCTGTCCACTCTCACCACTTTTATTCAATATTGTACTTGAAGTCTTAGCTGAAGCCATAAGACAAGAAAGCGACATAAGAGGAATTCAAATTGGCAAGGAAGAAGTCAAGCTATACCTATTTGCAGATGACATGATCTTATATCTGAGTGATCCCAAAAACCCCACCAGGAAGCTCCTGGAACTAATTGAGAAGTTCAGCAGGGTGGCAGGATACAAAATAAATGTGCAAAAATCAGAGGCCTTCCTATATGCCCAGAATGAAAGAAGTGAAAAAGCCTTGAGAGAAACAATCCCATTTACTATAGCCCCTAAAAAAATGAAATACCTTGGTATAAACCTAACCAAGGAGGTAAAAGACCTTTACAATGAAAACTTTAAAACCCTAAAGAAAGAAACTGCAGAAGACACCAGAAGGTGGAAAGAACTCCCATGTTCCTGGATTGGCAGAATCAACATCGTAAAAATGACCATCCTACCAAAGGCAATATACAAATTCGGTGCTATACCAATTAAAATCCCAAAGCAATTCTTTAAAGAAGTTGACCAAATAATCTCAAAATTCATATGGAGGCACAAAAAACCCAGGATAGCAAAGATAATCCTGAGTAACAAAAACACTGCTGGAGGTATTACCATACCAAACCTTAGTCTATACTACAAATCCATAGTTATAGCAACAGCCTGGTACTTGCTCCAAAATAGACACACAGATCAATGGATAAGTGTTGAAGACCCAGATAGAAGCCCACAAAAATAACAGCCATTTGATCTTTGACAAAGGGTCCCAAAGAATCCAATGGAAAAAGAACAGCATCTTCAACAAATGGTGCTGGCAAAACTGGATCTCCACATGCAGAAGATCAAAGCTGGACCCGTACTTGTCACCTTGTACAAGACTTAATTTCAAATGGATCAAGGACCTTGATATAAGGCCAGAGACTATAAAAAACATAGTTGAAAGGATAGGGAACTCCCTCGAGCTGTTTGGGATAGGCCAACAGTTCCTAAACAAACATCCAATGGCACTGTCACTGCTACCAACTCTCAACAGTTGGGACCTTGTGAAATTAGAGAGCTTCTGTTCAGATGAAGAGATTGTAACACAAGCTCAAAGGCAACCCACAGAATGGGAGAAAATCTTTACTAACCACACATCTGATAGAGCTCTACTGTCCAGAGTGCACAAAGAACTTAGAAAACTAAACACCAAAGAAATTAATGGCCCTATTAAAAAATGGGCCCTGGGGGCTGGAGAGGTGGCTCAGGGGTTAAGCCTCCGCCTTACAGGCGGAAGGTCCCGAGTTCAGATCCCAGATCCCACGTATAGATGCCAGGTGGAAGCGGGGGCGGCCTGCGCTTCTGGGACTGGTAGGGCGGAGCCTGTGAATCCCGGGGCAGAAGGAGGTGGAGGCGTCCATGGTGGTTCGTGAATTTGTCCGTGGTTCTACACGTACACACACACACACACACACACACACACAGACGCGCACGCACATACACACGCACATGCGCACAGTTGAATAAATAATAATAAAAAAAAATGGGCCCTGGAACTTAAAAGAAACTTTACCAGGGATGAAATTAAAATGGATAACAAATATCTTAAAAAAGGTTCCACTTCCTTAGCCATCAGGGAAATGCAAATCAAAACTTCCCTGAGATATCATCTCACCCCAGTCAGGATGGCAAAAATCCACAATAAAAACAACAACAAATGCTGGAGAGGATGTGGAGAGAAGGGAACTCTCCGACATTGCTGGTGAGAATGCAGGCTCATACAGCCACTCGGGGGAGCCGTCTGGAGATTCTTAAAGAAATTAAAGATTGAAATGCCATATGACCCTGCTATCCCACTTTTGGGAATAACCCCTCATGCAGCAGAGGTTCACCTCGATAGGACAAGCACGACCATGTTCATAGCAGCACTGTTTACAATATTAAAGTCATGGAATCAACCCAAATGTCCAACAGTTGACGAGTGGATAAGGAAACTGTGGTACATCTATACAATGGAGTACTACTCAGCCATCAAAAATGATGAATTACTGGAATTTGCTGGGAAATGGATATCATTAGAAAGAATTATATTAAGTGAAGTATCCCAAACCCAGAAAATTACATGCCGTATGTACTCCCTAATAGGTGGCTCCTAGTACCAAACTCACCCAGCTCACATTGAGACACTCAACTGTAAACCTATGTAACACAGTAATTGCAAGGATTATGAACAGGAGGGATGGGGTTGGAGGGCCACATCAGACACAAGGAGACAGGGGACCATGTTACAGCAGAGAAAATAGGCTTCCATCAAGGAATGCAAGTAAGTAATGTGACACCTGGTTAAGTTCACAGATGTTCGTTCCTGATCATGTACAACTGAGGGGGTATGATCTCACCAGAAGGGGAGGGCATATAGTCTGGCAGATAAAAAGTAATCATTTTGCAAATGGGTGATTGACCCCTCCCTCACTGAGGTTTCCTACTTTTATTACATCTACCCTTGAACGTGCTCTTATAATAAGACTCCAGTTTAACAGCTTTTTGTCTCTGACCAGGGGGTGACATACAGTGCCCAGCAGGATGGAGTGAAGGGCATTGCAGGAGCAGCAAAACTGCAAAAGAAAATCAACAAACCACAATCCAGAACTTCAGAGACTCTATATCATCCACATAGAACTAGGCCAGCCTAATCTCTCCCCATCCTGAAGCTCAGGGACATTTGCGGAAGAGGGGGCGGTAAGATTGTAAGAGCAAAAGGTTGGGAGGAGTAATGATTTGCAAGATTCTCCACACTAGTTAGGGCCGAAGCAATCATAATAGGACTTTGCATGCCCTGTGCAATGTCCAACACACTATTGACCTCACAAAGTCTAGCATCAGCTAAAGGCACCAAGATCCTTGGAGGCAAGGGGTTGACAGCCACAGTAGTGTTCCTATGCTTAAGGGGAACACGAGAAAGGGTTCAGGGAAATGCCACTGGATCCTTGTGCGTCATCGGAGAGGAAGACCCAGAGGAGAGTTAGGCATACACAATAAAGGACTCTCTGGGATTGGGGAGGAGGCACTGGGGGATGGGGAGGGAGAGGAGGGGAAGCAGGGCGTTTGGGTGGAGGAGGAGGGAGGGAGGGAACTGGTCTACTTATTAAGTTTGTATGAGCGGAAATAATAAAAAATGTATTAAAAAAAGATCATGATAAAAAAGCTTTAAGTTTGAAACACACACACGAAGCTTGATAATGAGAGAGTCCCAAACATATGACATTTTACTTGACATTGTGTTCCCTTAATGTAAACTGTTGAGACAAGTCACAGCAAGCGAATGCACAATTCTGCATAAACGTTCAGTTTACTGAACAAGTCAACAGACAATAAAAAACTTACTAATGCATCATCAAAGAAAACCTGTCTTGATAGCCAAAACAATGCTTGTGCAAATCCCCAAACTGAAGAGTTTACAAAAAATGACCCCCAAAAGTCAATTATGAATCTTTCATGTTTAAGAATTGTCTAAAAACATAAGGCGAGCCGGATCTTACAATTAAAGATAGTCTTCAGATGATTGTGTGAGGGAGCTCTGGGTCAGTTTGAAGCATTCCAAGTGCACCTCATTTCCTACGAGCCCCCCTTTTGGATTCAATATGCATCTTCAAAAAAGGCAACTCTATTTCTAGAAAGGAAATCTTGCAAACAATGATCAAAGTGTAAATGTATGCTAATACAGTGCTTCACCTTAATTACCTCACTGGTACTAGTCAGCACTCTCTTCCATAGTTTTGCTGATTAGCAAGCAATCTCAAATAATTATTATTTCAGTTCCAATTACAATGATTCCCAGCCTTGGCTTCTAGCCCAGCTACCCGGCCTCCTTCCACCCCCTCAGTCTGCGCTGCAAGAATTTTTGCAGCTACCTACAACCCAAATTAGCAACCAGCCCACCCCAATTTCTACATGAATCTTCCCAAACTCTTTCCTCATAAGGTTCGTGGGGTTATACAAAGGTATTAAAGCTGTGGAATGGGATCTGGCATGGTTCAAATGAAAACTCTAGTGTGTTTGTAGGATTCCCGCCACTCTGCAAATAAACCTTCTTCAATCAACTGTAGAATGTGCTGACTTTCAAAACCCACATTTGCGTGAGCTTGAAAACCCTCAAGTGCTCAAAGTAGTGTTCTAAGAAAACAACTGCAAGGTGAAAAGATAGGATGCATGGAACAGCTAGCTATCTTGTTTTGGTGGATATGAAAAAGATTAAATGTTACATATGGAGAGATAGAAAATGGATCCAAGTATGTCCTTAAAGAACTTGAATCATAGTCTTAACCAAGTTGTGAGAAACCACCATTATAGTAGGAAATATCTTGTTGACACTTTCATGCCCCAACTCCTTTGTTAAAAGGAATCTTACTTCAGGGCAATGCAGGAAAACCCAGTTGTTGGTGACCCTTCATTGCAAGAACACAGAATTAATAAGACAATGCTACATATGCATAGCCCAGATGAAAATTGAATGAATAGCTTCCCAAAATAGTTTCTATGTCACAACCAAGGCAAGGTAAGAACACAATAAAAGCAAAGTCACACCTATTGACAATATTTTTAAAACTTAAATATCTTTGTGCAACCCTTTAAGGATCCATGCAGTACATGGTCAGTACCAACATTCTCGATACCAAACTCTCCTACCATAGTGTGTGCTTAATATAAACAGCTATATAGAGTAGTAATGGCTACCTTTTATCTGACGACTTTCCTTTTCTCAACTGTAGACTGCATGCAATGAGTCTCCCTATAAGGATTAACCATATTCTAGATTAACTCATTCAGGCACAGTGTATCATACCACATTCCCAAATAATTACTTCATTAAACCCATCTGTGAAGCTCAATATCAATCATCAACTTGAGAGGATCTAGAATCATTTAGGAGACAAGTCTCTAAGAAGGTCTGTGGGAGAATTTTTACAATAGGTTAAGGGAGGTGGGAAAGAGCCACCTTAAACTGTGGGTGGTACCATCCCATGGTCTGGGGTCCTGGACTGAATAAAAAGAAGAAATCGAACTGAGCTCCAGCATGCATCTCTCTCTGCTCCTGAACTATGAATGCCACATAACCAGCTGTTTCAGGTTCCTGCCACCATGCCTTCCCCACCTTGATGGACTGTACTTTCCAACTGTGAGCCATGATAAGATTTTCCTGCCTTACATTGCTTTTCTCAAGTCTTTTGTCACTACCGAGACATGTAACTAATACACGACCTGAATAAAATCTCCTTTAAATGTTGCATTCCATCTGCAAACATGTTACCACGTTCTCTGCCACAGCAAAGAGGATTGACCATGTGCTTCTGATATGTTCACATCTCCCTTTATCCAAACGTAGATCTAAAATATTAACTTCTCTTGAGAGTGCACATGAGCCACTCTTTAAAATATGAAATGTGCTGCCTTTGTTGAATACATTGTAGTTGAATATTGGTTACATTGACATTTCATGTATTTATTAATAGAAACATCCGAGGGCTGAATTTCATCCCCCCCCACACCCAACGTGGTTTATGAAGAGTTTATGTATTTTTAGTCGCTCTATATTTGTTTCTACAAAGGGACTTAGTAAGGCATAAAGTGTTATTTGAACACAGAGCAAGTATAGCCAATGTTATCCAGCAACTTCATTTATAAGAATGACTTAAAAGTATCGCCTTTAAATATTAAGGCTGCAGAGTGTGACTCAATGGGAAATTTCCAAGCATCAAATAATACATCAAGATGTCTGTCACAATAACATGAAATTGAGAGGATTTTTTTTACCCAATTGCTACAGGCCTATGTAACACAGTCAAATCAAGTACATTTCCACCATAAGATGAACAGTTAGCTAAGTCCTAAAATGTGCTGATGAGTCTTTGTGTTTGTTGCAGTTATTCTACATGGTCACTGTAAAATACAACAAAAAAAGCTTAAGTGAACAAAGGGTTTTATTCTCTCTTTCTCTCAATAGTCTGGTTACAGTGTTTAGTCCAGCTTGCCAGGACAGCCCACACCAACACCAAGGGCCAAGGAAATTGGCCACACCATATCCATGTAACAGCTGAGAGAGGCTATCCTGCCAGACCAACGTGTCTGGCCAATTATACAGAACTTTCTTAACCAGTTCCCTCCATTTTGTTCACCTGCCATGAGGTGGGTTGGGCCTTCTCCATCAACTAGATAGTCTCCTTGTAGGTTGCCTCTAGGCTTCACATAACCACTGAATCTTTACAAATGTGTTCAGAGTTCAAACAAGTTGACACTTGTATCCAGTTAAGACTATATAGAGCCCAGCCTTGGAAAAGCTTTTGCACCTGAGCTCTTTCCTCAATCCAGAATTTCCGGAAGAAATACTGTATTTTAGTTCTGAATGGATTCACAGTTGAAAGCTATTCCCCAAAGACTTTTTGTGTGATGTTTTTGTCTCACTTTGGTACTGATGGAGTTTGGAATTAGGATATGTAACAGTTACTCTTAACTATTGCTATGAGAGAGTATTCAAAGTCAAACAACTTAAGGGATAAGGGAGATTTATTCGACTCACAGTTCCAGAGGGGAAATAGATATAGTCTCTCAGGGTGGAAGTGACATGACTGGCTGGCTGAAGCTGGAGACAGGCTATGTCACACTCATCCAAGAGAGTATTAAGTTTAAGGAGACACTCTTCTCTCTCTTCTGTTCTGTGGTTCCTTTTATCTGATCCACTACTGAGAGGTTCCAAAGAGATCTATGGTGGTTCCGATGTGATCTGGGGGTAGTTTTTGTATTTTGCAGATAATCTTTTCAGGTGGTCTCAGTTGATCTTGCCAGGTGTGGTCTGAGCTGATCTTAGTTAATGTGTGTCTTAATCAGGTGTGTCGAGTTGACACCCAGGATTAACTATCACAGAATATGACGTTCATTCTCATTCTCATTGTCTTGGCTGGAAACTAAAAGTGCAGACTTCTCTACTGAGAAACTAATATGAGTCACAGGCTGGGCACAACTGAGTCCTTTGACATCAGCATGTGACACCCTAAACACACCAAATATAAATGATTATCACCTACAACAGTCTGTAATACACACTAAGAAACATGCCTATATTTGTATCCCAGTCTTGTGTCCCAATTTTGCAAATGAGGAAAACCATCCAGGATACTAATGAGGGATAGAAGAATCCTTATTATAAAAATCCAGTTTCAGCAATGATTGCTCTGCTTTTTAATGAGCTATCAGGAGGAAGGCAATGGTGGTATAACTCTCTTTATTAGACAGGATGGATGGGTGGTGTCATAATTTGATACAGATGTAAACATCATGGTTGAGGGCTTAAGCTCTGGGCACATTTATAAAGAACTAAGTGTGAAATAGACCATGGGTAAACCTGTAAAAAATTACCTAGTTCATGGGGAAGACCCAGGCCATGGTGGGCAGGACTAGTTCCTGGACAGGTAAGTAAGATAAGGGAGGTGGTTGAGGAAGTTGGCATCCTTCTGTATATTTGGCCAGACATGCTAGTCTGGCAAGTGAGGATTGTCCCTCTCAGCAGTCCTGTGGATATATGCTGTGGCCAGTTCCCTCAACACCTTGGTGTTGGTGTGAGCTCACCTGCCAGGCTGAATAAAGACCTGTAACCAGACAATTATAAGCCAGACTAAAACCCTTTGTTCCCTGAACCATTTATTCCTGATTTTATAGGCAACATACAGAGTAACTGCAACACTTAGCAATCTTCTTTTGTTAGCTTCATGAACCTCCCCACCAGGAGAGCATACACTTTTCCCAGGTAACTTTTCAACTTTAGAAAATGAGCTGGAAAGATGACTCAGGGGTTAAGACTACAAATCTCCATCTATACTATTGCCCCTCGTATATCTACTTAGACTGAATTGTAGGTAAAACAGACTTCTGAGAAAGATACACATCTTTCCTCGAAGTGTGCAGTCTGGGAGAATCACCATTGTGGGGATAAGAAGAGAGGAAATGCAAGCTCCATGATGACCCCAGAACTGGAAGTCTGTTTGGAATACTTCTGCCATGAGGAATAGTGTCCTCTACCACACTTACCTGAAAGCATTTTATAACTACTCAAAAGGCCAGAAGCACCAACTCTTCTCCAAGCTGAGTCCAATAGCAAGAAATTCTTAAACTCTTTATGGCTAGCTCAGTTTTCTCATTTTGATTCAAAGTATATTAGTGAATCAGTATCAAAATTATTAATCTGGTTGTATAATCAATTAAGGAAAACTTACCTTAAATATTTAAAAGCAATGGGTGAGTACATTTGGAACTGTTCATACCCTAGGTTAAAATTAACTTAGTGTAGTAATGCATGGTAGAATACTAGAGTGTATATCTTATAGAAATATTGCTTCTTCTAAGATACTATTAGAGTTTTCACTTATCTTATATTTCACTCTTTTTGATGAAATGATCTGACTAAGTAGCCATTTCATATAACATAAGATGTACCTGCAAAGCATTTTTATAAAGATTTAATTTTCTTCAAGCACCGAACAGGCTCCTGAATGTAATAGAAAAACCACATCCCATTCTAAGTGTGGGCTCTTTCTCCATTTCAAAGTTTCCCACCTAAAACTCAGAAAATTCACTGTGAGATCACAGGAACGTGTGAAGGAAGGGTATGAACTTGAAAATGAAGTGATGTTTATGTCCCCTCATTAAAACAGACAGTCTTTGCCTCCAAATAGCAGTGAGGGCTGCAGGCAACACATGGCAACCTGCTACTGTGAAATCATAATTACTGATATTCTATGCCTCCTGTTGGACAGATAGAATAGAAGAGTAAAATAAGAGTGGGGGGGAGAGTAGGAGAGAAAGAAAGAGGAGGAGGAGAAAAAAACTATCTGGAAGTCCAATCTACAGGCAACAGATTGAAGAAGACAGATGTGAATCTGACTATTGAATTCTCAGCTCTTGATGGGGCATCTACCACCTCATTCACCCAGGGCTTGAGGAAACTTGCAAAAGAGGAAGTGAAAATAAAACAAAAGCCAGAGAAGTCTACAGCTTCCTCAGAGACTAATGAAGACTAACGCTGAAGGGGACGGGGAAAGGGAAGATTCTTTCCTTGATTCATGCTCCAGCAAGTACTCAGGGAAATGATACCACAAGGCAACCCAAATGAAATTCAGGCCACATATGCAAAAAGACTTGAAAATAGGAAGGGGTCTAGCTGAGGCAGAATAGTTGAAATGAGAAGGGAAGGGGATCGGGATTAGATATTAAGTTGTGAGAATACAAATTCACTATATTCATGTATGATGAAACACTAAGAGAATAAAAAAAAATAAGGAAAGGAAAACAAACAGAAGAAGGAAAAGGTAGAGAGCTGTGTAACTACTCTTTGGGATTCCCATGCCTTTGTGCTCTCGTTCTATCAGCAACCATGTTTGCTTGAGTATAACCTACACAAGTTTGGGCACAACGATATTCCACCTTGGAGACAGAAGTGTCTGGGGAAGTCTCAACACCCTCTGAAGATCTGCAGACAGTTGATGATTATTAAGGGAGGCTTTGAGGATTTCTTCAGTGATACAGCCACTGATATGTGAATCAGGTAAAATCTCTTTGTTCATGCTCCTGTAAGCAATTAAAATTCAACCTCTCAGAGAGAGAGAGAGGAGAGAAGGAAATGAGGAAACATGATGGGATAGATATGATTAGCTTGCATTATATACATGAAAATTTACCAAGATCATCTATTTACATATATATAAATAAGAATATATAATGAGTACATATTTTATACAGATAATGAATATATATAGTGAATACATATGAGTACTTATATATAATTACTATATGTATGTACTATATAATTAGTATACATTATATATTTTATTTCATTATATATAATTAGTAAACATTATATATATACATATTTTCTAAAATGATATTTCAAGTAGATGTTTACACCTCTCTTTAGTCAAAAGATACTACACATATTTAATTGAAAAGTACTGCCTACTGTGTTGGAAGATTTGTACATTAATATGGTCCTCATAGCTGTGAACTGTAAATTTGGTTAAGGTTTCAGAGAGTATACAGTCCCTTTTTATTTCTCTCCTTGTATTTTGTAAGATACATTTCTAGTTATAGTTAAGGAATTTTATTTTTTAGACAACTTTTTGTAAAGGAGGCCCCTATTTTAAATCTTTTGAAATAATAATTTTTATGGCAAAAAAAATAGAGTTCCAAATAAAGGCCAAAAGAGCACCTAAAAGACAAAAACTTGGGAGATTTCAATCACTACGTCATGATTTTGTACTTCTTTTTTTTTTCAGTTTAAGTTCCCTGATCATTGAAGGAAGAGGCTGGACCTCCCATCTAGAGATAAGTTGTTCAGCCATCTGCTTTCTGCTGACCTCCAATAACTCTTTGCAACCTTTTGCTAGGCAAAACTTGTAGCCTGGAAGTTGTTAACTGTACAAGTCTCAACATTCAATGTAGTATCTTCATATGGTAAAGAACAGGTGGTATTTACCTTTCTGGAACTGAGTTACCTTTACTTAAAAATTAAATGAGAAGGTCTGTCTGTTAAGTACACAAAATTTCCTTTATTATTACTTTTCTCTTGTGGCACCTAGAATGGTCTCACACTTGTTTCATAGCTATGCAATATCTTGAAGTCCCGATTCTCCTGGCTTGACGTTTACAGTGATGGAATTATCCACATACCGATCTCCACCATAAAAGATCCACAAGCTTGTTGGAACTCACCATAAACATGTCAAAATAAGAAAAGTAAACATGGGTTGCCTTCCAAGACTGGATGTACCCATTTCCACACAACTTTTTCGTGTAGGATCTGGGATCCAAACTCAGGTCCTTCTGCTTGTGATGTGGCAACTTAATGCCTAAGTCATCTCTTCATACCTTCTTTTTGATTTTTTAAAATGTTTTATTTAAAAGAAAAAGACATGAAAGAAGAAGTGATTAATTGGCAAGAATAAAATTATTTGGAGAGGGAGGGGGCAAGAGAATGTAATGGAGCAAATAAGATCATATTACATTTTATGTGCATATCCATACATTTTATATACATATACACATGTATACCTATGTATTATCAAGAAAATATTTTGTGAATTCATCTTAGAGATGAATACTGAATGCCCAAAAATTTCTGAAATAGTGCTAAACAAATTTTTTAATATGTACTCATGCAAAGAGTTTTTTTTATAACATTTTTATTATTATTTCCGCTCATACAAACTTAATAGGTAGATCAGTTCCCTCCCCCCCTCCTCCTCCCCCCGAACCCCCTGCTCCCCCTCCCTCCCTCCCCATCTCCCAGTACCTCCCCCCCCCCAATTCTCAGAGAGTCCTTTATTGTGTATGCCTAACTCTCCTCTTGGTCCTCCTTTCTGATGACGTAAAAGGACCCAGTGGCATTTCCCTGAACCCTTTCTCGTGTTCCCTTTAAGCATAGGAACACTACTGTGGCCATCAATCCCTTGCCTCCAAGGATCTTGGTGCTTTTAGCCGATGTTAGACCTTGTGAGGTCAATAGTGTGACGGACATGGCGCAGGGCATGCAAAGTCCTATTATGATTGTTTCAGCCCTATCTAGTGTGGAGACTCTTCAAATCATTGCTCCCCCCATCCTTTTGCTCTTACAATCTTACCGCCCCCTCTTCCGCAGATGTCCCTGAGCTTCAGGATGGAGGGAGATTAGGCTGGCTTAGTTCTATGTGGATGATATAGAGTCTCTGAAGTTCTGGATTGTGGTTTGTTGATTTTCTTTTGCAGTTTTTTATGTTTATTTTTTCCCCAATCATACAAACTTAATAGGTACCCCAGTCCCCTCCCTCTCTCCTCCTCTCCCCAGTGCCCCTTGCACCCTTCCCTCTTTTCTCCTTCCTTTCACCCCCCCCTCTCTTTCTCCCAGAGCCTTCCCCTTCCCCCCTCCCATTCCCTGGAGCATCCTTTAGTGTGAATGTCAAACTTCCCTGCAAAGAGTTTTAATATTGACTACTACCACAAAATCTAAAATTGATCAAATCTTACAAACACTAAAAATAATCTAAGTCCATCAAATATTTTGCCAATATTTCCTCACTGAAAATAAATGAATGCATCTACCTCATTAGTATATGTTTATTTTCATCTTTATAAATGATGAAATTATAAGGATATTAAAATTGTTTTGAAATAAATTTCTTCAAGATTTATCCTAAAATATATTTCATTTAGTCATTTAAAAGACAAAGAGGAGAGAGAGAGAGTGAAAGAGAAAGAAAGATAGAGATAAACAGTTACACACCATAGTGTGTGGATAGGGTTCAGAAAACAACTTTCCTTCAACCATGTGAGCTTCCAGGAATAGAACTCAGGCAGTGGCCAAGTTACTAAACATGTACCTTACTCATTGGGATATCTCGTCAGTTCTTGATATTTGGTTTAATTTTTCATTGTCTTGCATTGAGAGACCTTTTACTGATGCCAATGTTTGAAACCCCATATTTAGTTTATGTGATTTCATAAGGAGTAATGGTCCAGCTGGAGAAATGGAAAGCAGAACCTGGGAAACACAGAAGAAAGCAAAAGGAGATAGAACAATCCACAGACATACAGAGTACCTGCACATACACACACACACACACACACACATCAAATGGAATAGACCCAAGTTATTTCCAGGACCTCCTTACCTGTGTTGCATCACACAACTTCAACCCTAATCTCTCTTGTGTCACACAAAATCAATGAAGTTTTGGGTTGATCTCCCAGCAGCCCAACAGTCACCTTTGCAGGAAGCAAGCCATCTCGCCAAGCAATGCTATGGGAAACTCCTCTGCTTATATTTGCAACATAGACATAGAGCATAAACGCAAAATAGCATATCCTGGTTTGAATGCGAGCTGTCCCCACAGGTTCACACATTTTAATACTTAACTGTGTCAGTGTTTGGAAAATTTATGCCAACTTGAAGAGGCAGAGCCTTGCTAAAGGAAGGCATGCTGCAGGGAGTGGTTTTTGAGGTTGGTCAGCTCCACCTTACTTCTGCTAGCAATGTACATCTTGTCTGTCAGCCTCCATGATGGATGTAACCTTAGTCACCCTCAGCTTATGCCAGTCAGCTATGCTTTTTGTACCATAATGGACTCCATATCACTTCTAGAGCCTTAAGTCAAATAAATGTCCCCCTTTTCTCCCTTTAAGTTGCTTGAGTTTGAGTATTGTCTCACAGCAGCAGAGAAAAGTAACTGAGACATGATAGAAGCATATTTCAGTCTCTTTCAGATATTGTTAGCAATTCTGTCCTGATTCAAGAAAAAAATGAATTGTGAATTGCATATTATTGTATACACAAAGCATTCTACTCTTTCAGAAATACTATAGTTGAGTTATGATTTCCTGGAAATCATCCAGTTCTACCAGGTCTTTCATGAGTCTGACACTTTGGTTTGAGTCATAAGAAAAAAAAAAGGCATGTCCTGTGATAGTTAATCTTGGGGTCAACTTGACCTCACCAGGGATTAACTAATAGAACAACCATCAGACCACCTGGAGAGATTATCCCTGGAAAGATTATCTGGATCAATTTATTTGCAACACAAAGACCAACCCAAAATCTGAATGGAAGCTTTCAGTAACAGATCAGATGAAAGGAACCACAAGACCCAGAAGGTATGAGAGACTCTCTTGCCCTGTGCTGGCAAACTCATCCTCCCTCCTGTGCCTTGCTCCTTCAACCCTCCAATGTGAGTGAAGTCCAGAAGCTCCTGGGGAATCCTCTGTCCTCCAGCAACAGGCTGGAACTGCTGGGATGCTCAGCTTCTGGACTGAGCAGCTACTGGCAGCCATTGTTGGACTACCTAGACCTCATCTCCTAAACCAATCCAGTAAATTCCCTTTTTATATGCATATTCATTCATAGCACACATCCTTAAGGAGTCTGTCTGCTAGGCAGATATAAAGTGCATAGAGGATAACGATGTTTATGCCTGGGTCTACTTTGTCAAAGGCCAGAGAGGAGTTAATACATATTGACTTATCGAGTCCATGATATGGTGTCATGATAACAATGGATGATGTTTGCTATGGGAGTGGAGGAGTATGGAGATAGATGGATATTGAAACAAAAGAGTAAATTCTGTGGTGGAGGAAGAGGAAGAAGAAGAGAAGGTGAAAGAGCAGAAGGAAAGGGAGAAAGAAATTATTTGGTTGTAGAATATTGGGTCATATTCATTTTGTTCTTGTATATGTGGAAAGGTCTGATGTACTCTAGGCTGACCTTGAATATGCTATGTGGCCAAAGATAACTTTGAATTTTAGATCCTCCTGCACCTCCCAAATGCTGAGATCACAAGCTTGAATCACCACACTGTGTTTGTGCATTGCTTACATCAAACCCTGAGTTGATCTATGCTAGACAAACACTGTCTATTCAGCACATCTTGCAAGATTTTATTTCCATAACATTAAAAAGGATCCAGGGAAGATGAGAGGTGATAGAGATTTCTTATCTGCTCTGCATAATATAAGGAAATAGAAATTAATTTTGAAGAATATGAGAGAACAATGCATAACCTCAAATCAATACTTAAAGGGAGAGTAACTCCATAAAAGAGAGTACATGTGCCATCTTGCCCTATAATTCTCTCTCTCATCCTCATTCAAGCCTCAATAATAAGGTGAACTTAGAACTTATAACCAGATGGGGCTGGAGAGGTGGCTCAGGGGTTAACCCTCTGCCTTGCAGGCAGAAGGTCCTGAGTTCGGATCCTAGACCCCACTTATAGACGCCGAGCAGAAGCCGGAGCGGCCTGCGTTTCTAGTCCTGGTAGGGCGGAGCCTGTGAATCCGGGGCAGAGTAAACAAGGAGGAGGTGGAGGCGGTCCATGGTGGTTCCCGAATTCGTCCGTGGTTCTACACACACACATACATGCACACACGTGCACACCATACATGCACAATTGAATAAATAATAATAAAAAAATTTTTAAAAAGAATTTATAACCAGATATATAAAAGTTTACACATCTTGCATTGAGAACATGCTATTGTCTGTAGTAAGATCACTCTGTATTGAATATCAACCTATGTTTAATGAATACATCTTTCACATAAGTGCACTTTAATATGAATAACCATATTTGTCTATGTTACAAAGCAAGCTTACACATGAGCTGCTGGGACGATTTTCCCAGGCACACATTGCGACAGCTCCAGGCCATAGGGCCGGCTCCAAGCGAATACTCTGCAGGCCCTTTACCCCTGCCCAAATCCAGGGGACTCCGGACACAGCAGGGAGTCTGTCAAGGCGACACTCCGTCACTCACTCATTCACTCACTCAAACCACAGCTCCTGGCTATAACGACCTCACCGCCCACACCTCCGCCTCAGCCCTCCAGAGACTTGGCAACAAACGGGGAGTTTATCAAAGCAAGATCTCAGTTTATTGGGGTTAACAAATCAGCTTATATACACAAAGACTCCAAGCATGCGAAACACCAGCCAATTACCTTGATGGTCAGTATAGCACATATTCTGCATAGGTCAGACTAAACATAAATCTATGTTGACTCCTATAAGCCAATTAGGACTCTCTGTAATGTGATCAGGGTTACATCTAGGACACTAGCTCCCAGAGCCATCTTTGGTCCCATGTGCTAAGCCATGCCCTGCTCACTCCCTCCCAGACCGTTATCACTGGGTGGGCCTGATAATGAGCTTTCATGAGAATAACTTCACTCATAATTAATATTCCTAATGAATATTTTAAGGGAACTACTGACACAATTCACCTTCATATCTTTTATAACATTATAATAATTCTTTGTAAAAATCTCTTTATTGATACAGGGTGGGTGAATGGATAAATAGATCAAAGAAGATATGTGTAATAGATATGTTTGGTAGACAAATGGATGATTACAAGATAATAGATAACAGAAATACAGACAGATGAAAGATGTATAGATATATAGATGATAGATGATATATATGTAGATAGATAGATGACAGATAATATAGATACACTAGATATAGAGATAAATAGATGATACACAAATAATAGGCATTAGATAGTTTTACAGGTAATAGATGATAAAATATTGGCAGATGATAAATGGATAATAGATATGCAATAGACCATGCATGCATAGATATAAGATGATGTATGATAGCTAGATGTTATATATAAATAAACAGATAATATACATGATAGATTAGCATACATACATTAGACCGGTTGATCATAGGTAGATAGATAATTGATAGACTGTTAAACATATAATAGGCATATAGATAGATTAGATGATATACACATAAATGATGACAAAAAATATATGAATATATGAAGATGTATTATAATATAGGTAAAAGATAAAGATGAAAAATAGATACATGATGAATAGATAGATAATAGTCAAGATAAATGTATAAGATGCATAGATGATTGATATGTACATAGAAATATAGACAAATGAGGAATAGCTAGATGATAGGCAGATAGATGCACAGATACATAAATGATATATAGGTAGATAAAGGGAGACCTAACAATAGATATATAGATATATATATGACAGATACATACATACATACATACATACATAGATGACTGATAGATGATATATAGTTAGATAGAGGAGAGATAAATGATAAATACATAAGATGTGCAGATGACAGATAGGTAGGTATGTAGATAGATAGATAGATGATAGATAGATTAGATAGATAGATAGATAGATAGATAGATAGATAGATAGATAGATAGATAGATAGATGATAGATAGATAGATGATAGATGATAGACAGATAGATAACAAATGAACAGATAGGTGATTGGTAGGTTGATAGATAATACACAGATGTACTACTGTTCTTTGGTATCCCTAAATCTGTGACTGCCTAAGACTTACATATGATGTGTATTATTATTATGTACCACACACTTGTTATTATTGTGTACTTCACACTCATACTCCATTAAGCCATTTTTACGTGACTCATAATAGCTTCCTAACTTGTACCAGCTTGGCCACAACCATGGTCCTCAAATACCTTCTTCAAGATGTTCTCTCTAAAGTTTGACTGTTTGCATGCATAGCTCAATCCACAAGCACCTTGCAACTCTGTTATTTCATGTACACAAAACCAAAGTCTTTTTTGTTGTTGTTCTTGGAACTTTTGCCAATGGCAGTCACAGGAAAAATATCTCTAGTGAACAATGCCTTTCTTCTTATTTTATTTTGAGTCATACCGTGGTGTAGAAAACTTAAAATCCTCCTTAGAGCTAAAAAACAAAAAAACTGATTCAAGATGACCTTTGATGACCTATTTCCCAATGGTTTCTTCGTTTTGGGCTCTGAAGCAGCAAAGTTGATACTCTGCACCAAAGAGGAGAGAGAAAAAGGCAATTTGTCTGCTCTTTTTGTTCCAAAGACATTCAATGAATCCCTGGACAAGTTTTAAAAATTCATATGTCCTGAAGGCAGGCCAGCCGTGACTGCACCAAAGGGGACACGTGGAGCAGACAATCAAGGTGTCCATTTTCTTCCCTAATACGCAGGCAGAGCAAAGTGACTAAAGGTTTCACTTCCCCCACCCCAATACATTTCTTACAGCTAATTAGCAAACCTCTGCCGATCTTCGTCCCTGGGGTTTAAGTATGTCCTTTGGACGTACTGCTTTGAAGGAAAGCCAGCCCCCAAGAAGAGCCCATGTAACGGTTTCTCCCACTGATTCTTCATTGCAGGTAAAGTATGTGTTTCTCTCTCCTCAGAAATGCAGAACGACGACATCGCTGAATTACATCAACTGCCCCATCACACCTGTTTTTGCCTTTCCTTGAAACACAAATTAACTGAGTGAATATTGCAGGGGGATATCCATAATTTGTTTATAAGTATGCATACATGTGTTCTTGTGTTCATGTGGGGGGGGATAGTTTGCATAATTTATTTATAACTATGTTGTACATTGGGCTAGAAAGATGGCTGATGGGTTAAGACTCTGCCTCATAAGCAGAAGGTACTAAGTTTAGATCCCAGGCCCCACTTAAAAATGCCAGGTAGCCTCATAAGCAGAAGGTACTAAGTTTAGATCCCAGGCCTCACTTAAAAATGCCAGTAGAACTTCTACCACTTGTGGGCAGAGGCTGGGGGAAATCCCAGAGGGAAGCAAAAAGGAGGTAGAAGCAATTCAGGATGATTTCCGAACTCACCCTCTGATACACACACACACACACACACACACACACCACACACACACACACACAAAAATAAGTAAAAAAAAATACTATGCTATACATGCATGGCATGTATTCTTCTCTGTGTGTATGTGATGATAGTCCAGTTAACTTGTTTATGACTCTGCCATCACACATGTGTTCTTCTGTGTGTGTGCGTGTACGTGTATATATGTGTGTGTGTATGTGTGTGTGAGTGTGTGTGTGTGTGTGTGTGTGTGTGTGTGTATAGAAGAGGGCACTTGAGTGTATGTGCCTTTAGAGGCCCAAAGTTGATATCAGGAATCATCCTGGATTTATCTTCCACCTTATAGCTTTGCTCTGGGGTTCCCCACCTTCTAAGGCCAGCTATCTGGGGGATTCTGAAATCACTGGAGGCATACTTATCAAAGGGATTGTTGCATCCATCTCTTATCACTTGTTTCCATGTCCATGTGATATGCAGTTGGTTCTACCAAAAGCCCCTCACTATGGCTGAACAGTGACCCTACTGAAGGCCCTAAGCCAGAATTGCAACCCTAAATGAACACCTTCTGTCTACATTAGCTTATTATATAATAGTCCTCAATGGAACCTGATTATCAGTTTGCTTAGGGGCCTGTATATGCCTGAGATGTTTTTTAAATTCATTTTTTTATGTTTGATTACTTTATTTCTCCAACATCCATAGGCAACCTGGGCACCACCCACTATCCGGAGGTCACTATATTGATGCCTGACTTCTGGGGTGACATCCCTGTTTGATGTAGCATAGAACCTGGGACTTCATCTATGCTCAGCAGGCATTCTACCAAGTGAGCTAAAAGTCCAAAGCTTAGACTTCAGATTCCTGTTCTTTACTAATGAAGCAATTCATCTGTAACCATTTCTTCATCTATACCATTCTTTTAGAAAAAACAGCTGCTGCCCCCCACCCCGGAGCCGAGCCGCCAGGCCAGCAGCACCCGCGCGCTCGGCCGCCGGCTTTACCCCCAGCCCCCCCTCCGCGCCGAACCCCGACCAGCGCCCAGGTGAGAGCGAGCCCCTCCCAGCCCAGCCCACTCCCCCAACCCGGAGCTGAGCCGCCTGGCCAGCAGTACCCGCGCGCGCGGCCGCCGGCTTTGCCCCCAGCCCCCCCACCACGCTGAACCCCGACCAGCGCCCAGGTGAGAGAGAGCCCCTCCCAGCACAGCCCCCCACCCCGGAGCCGAGCCGCCAGGCCAGCAGCACCCTCACGCGCGGCCGCCGGCTTTGCCCCCAGCCCCCTCTCCGCGCCGAACCCGGACCAGAGCCCAGGTCGCAGGTGAAGAATTCTGCCATCAACATCAGACCCTCTGCCTCTCTGGCCCACCAGGGACTTACGCACGTGGTCCACGGAAGACACACTGCTACTCAGAATTCAACAGAGTACAAAGGAAACTCAAGCAAAACTCTAAGGAACAAAGAGAACACAGGCCATATATCTGGACTTCACTACAACCATTGTATCACATGTGAGACTCTTCACATCCAGCCTAAAGATAAGTAAACCTTTTTTTTCTCTCTCTCTTTTTCTTTTCTCTCACCTTACTGATCCTTTCTAGTATCAATGTTGTAGGTCAGCTTCCTCATACAGCCACCCCAAAAACATACAACTCCAGGGGTACACCATCCACCCTCACTTTCACCAAGACACTAGATCGTAAAAGTGCACTACCATAATTATATTCATCCCCTGGTTGCTTAACTGACGTACTAACATCCTAGTAGTCTCATCTAGGATATAACAATACCAATACACAAACATACCCAATCCAAGGCAAGCACTAGTAACAACTGGCAGGTGTAACAATACCAACTACATCGGTTCAGTGAAAAACACACAGAAACTGAAAGGTCCTAAAAAACAAAACAACAATGTACAAGTCAAAGTGCAGATCCATGAGAAACAAACCCCAAGAACAATCTCCCACCAAAAGAATCAATCCCATAACGATGGATTGCGACCAGAACAAATCCATAGAAAATAGCCATGAAAGCCAGACCCAACATAACGACTTTCAGAGTATGATCATTACCATGATTAATAATATGAAAGAGGAAATCGAGAAGAGTTAAATAACCGTGTCAACCACTTTGAACAGGAACACAACAGGAACCTGGAGGAGTTGAGAAAAACAGTTCAAGAAACAAAAATAGGTATAGAGCAGGTAAAACAGTCTCAGGCAGAGTTTAAAATTGAACTAAGAGATAAGTTATCTTCAACCCAAAACTCCACAGAGAGTCTTATCAGCAGAACAAATGAGGCAGAAAATAGGATCTCAGATCTTGAAGACAAAGTAGGAGAATTAACCAGCTCAATGGAAGAGATTGTTAAAGCCAAAAAGATACTGGAGAGGAGTATTCAAGAAATATGGGACACCCTGAGGAAACATAACATGCGCATTCATGGAATACCAGAACAAGAATCCCAAAATACCACACTGGAGGAAATATTTCAATTCATCATAAATGAAAACTTCCCACAACTGAAGAATGAGAGGCCTATCCAAATACAAGAGGCATTTCGCACTCCAAACAGATATGACCAAAATAGAAAATCGCCATGGCAAATAATAGTCAAAACACTCCACATTCAAGACAAAGAAAAGGTGCTGAGAGCTTCAAGAGAAAAAAAGCAAGTCACTTTTAAAGGTAAACCTATTAGAATAACAAATGACTACTCAATGGAAACAGTAAAAGCAAGAAGAGCTTGGAGAGACATACTTCAAGTATTAAATGAGCAAAAATGCCAACACAGACTGATATACCCGGCAAAACTATCTGTCATGATTGAGGAAGAAAGAAAAGTTTTTCAGCACAAAGACAGCTTGAAGGGATACATGTCTACCAAACCAGGCCTTCAAAAAATGCTAGAAATGATACTCAAGGTTGAAGAAAAGAACAAGCGTATCCAGGAGGACAGAAGGGAAGTATAATACCAACAAAATATAAATATCAAACATCATGCTTACAAAATCTACTAAACATAAAAAATGTCCAGAATTAAAAATAATTTCTCCATTATAACATTAAATGTCAACAGCATTAACTCACCGATTAAGAGACATATTTACAAACTTGCATTAAAAACCACAATCCAACAATCTGCTGCCTTCAGGAAACTCATCTCACCACAAAAGATAGGCACGTCCTAAGAATGAAAGGCTGGTCCAAAATCTTGCAAGCTAATGGAACCAGGAAACAGGCAGGGGTAGCAATTATGCTTCCAGACAAAGTGGACTTCAAACCAAAGAAAATCATAAGAGACACAGAAGGATACTACATTTTAGTCACAGGTACAATTCACCAGGAAGACTTCACAATACTGAACATATATGCACCCAATATGGGCCCCTCCACATTCATTAAGAAAACTCTACAGCGTCTAAAGCAAGAAATCAACCCCCAAACGATAATTCTCGGGGATTTCAACACCGCCCTCTCAACATGGGATAGATCAACAGGTCAAAAGCTTAACAGAGACACTTTGGAGCTTAACCAAACCCTTACTGAAATGGACCTTACAGATCTATCGAACTTTTCACCCACGTACCAAAGAATACACATTTTTCTCAGCAGCACACGGAACTTTCTCCAAAATAGATCACATATTGGGCCACAAAATGAATCTACACAAATACAGAAAAGTCGAAATTCTAGCCTGTGCCCTATCAGACCACCACGGCCTAAAGCTAGACATCCACAACAACACAACAAACAAGAGAAAATACACTAACTCCTGGAAACTTAACAATATGATGCTGAATGAGAACTGGATTCAGGAAGAAATTAAACAGGAAATTCAAGATTTCCTGAAAGTGAACGAAAATGAAAATACAACTTACCAAAATCTCTGGGACACAATGAAAGCTGTTCTAAGAGGTAAGTTCATAGCTCTTAATGCCTACATCAGAAAATTGGAAACATCAGAAATAAATAATTTAACGATGCAGCTTAAGGCTTTGGAGAAACTTGAGCAATCTGATCCCAAAAGTAATAGAAGAGAGATTAGCAAAATAAGGGGAGAAATATCTGAAATCGAGATTAAGAAAACGATAGAAAAAATCAACCAGTCAAAAAGCTGGTTCTTTGAAAAAATCAATAAGATTGATACACCCCTAGCTAAATTAACCAAAAGCAAGAGACAGAAAACCCAAATTAACAAAATTAGAAATGAACATGGAGTTATCACTACTGATACCCAAGAAATCCAGAGAATTATAACATCATATTTCAAAAACTTATACTCTGTGAAGTTTGACAACACAAAAGAGATGGATGAATTTCTAAGTAAACACGACCTACCTAAATTGAATCAGGAAGTTGTGAATTATTTAAATAATCCTGTAACATACAAGGAAATCGAAGAAGTAATCTCGAATCTTCCCACCAAAAAATGTCCTGGGCCAGATGGATTCAGCACAGAATTCTACCAGACATTTAAGGAGCTAATAACACCAATACTCCTTAAACTGTTCCATCAAATAGCAAAGGAAGGAACACTGCCAAATTCCTTCTATAAAGCTAATATCGTCTTAATCCCAAAACCAAATAAAGATGCACTTAAAAAAGAAAACTATAGGCCGATCTCTCTGATGAACACAGATGCAAAGATTCTCAACAAAGTCTTAGCAAATCGGATTCAAAAACATATCAAAAAGATCATTCACGGGGACCAAGTAGGCTTCATCCCCGGCACACAAGGTTGGTTCAACATAAGCAAATCAATAAATGTAATTCATCATGTAAACCAGTCCAAAGTCCAAGACCACATGATACTCTCGACAGATGCAGAAAAAGCCTTTGACAAAATCCAACAGCCTTTTATGATCAAAACGCTAGAGACTGTAGGAATGGAAGGAACTTTTATGAATATAATAAAAGCTGTATACAACAAGCCCACAGCAAGGATTATGCTCAATGAGGAACAATTGGAAGCATTCCCACTTCGATCAGGAACTAGACAAGGCTGTCCACTCTCACCACTTCTATTCAATATTGTACTTGAAGTCTTAGCTGAAGCCATAAGACAAGAAAGCGACATAAGAGGGATTCAAATCAGCAAGGAAGTAGTCAAACTATCCCTATTTGCAGATGACATGATCTTATACCTGAGGGATCCCAAAAACTCCACCAGGAAGCTCCTGGAACTAATTGAGAAGTTCAGCAGGGTGGCAGGATACAAAATAAATGTGCAAAAATCAGAGGCCTTCCTATATGCCCAGAATGAAAGAAGTGAAAAAGCCTTGAGAGAAACAATCCCATTTACTATAGCCCCTAAAAAATGAAATACCTTGGTATAAACCTAACCAAGGAGGTAAAAGACCTTTACAATGAAAACTTTAAAACCCTAAAGAAAGAAATAGCAGAAGACACCAGAAGGTGGAAAGACCTCCCATGTTCCTGGATTGGTAGAATCAACATCGTAAAAATGACCATCCTACCAAAGGCAATATACAAATTCAATGCTATACCAATTAAAATCCCAAAGCAATTCTTTAAAGAAGTTGACCAAATAATCTCAAAATTCATATGGAGGCACAAAAGACCCAGGATAGCAAAGACAATCCTGAGTAACAAAAACACTGCTGGAGGTATTACCATACCAAACCTTAGTTTATACTACAAATCCATAGTTATAAAAACTGCCTGGTACTGGCTCCGAAATAGACACACAGATCAATGGATAAGGATTGAAGACCTAGATATAAGCCCACAAAAATACAGCCATTTGGTCTTTGACAAAGGGGCCCAAAAAATCCAATGGAAAAAGAACAGCATCTTCAACAAATGGTGCTGGCAAACTGGATCTCCACATGCAGAAGATTAAAGCTGGACCCATACTTGTCACCATGCACAAGACTTAATTCCAAATGGATCAAGGACCTTGATTTAAGGCCAGAGACTTTAAAAACCATAGTTGAAAGGATAGGGAACTCCCTCGAGCTGATTGTGCTAGGCCAACACTTCCTAAACAGACATCCAATGGCACAGTCACTGCTACCAACTCTCAACAGTTGGGATCTTGTGAAATTAAAGAGCTTCTGTTCAGATAAAGAGATTGTAACAAGAGCTCAAAGGCAACCCACAGAATGGGAGAAAATCTTCACTAACCACATATCTGACAGAGCTCTACTGTCCAGAGTGCACAAAGAACTTAGAAAACTAAACTCCAAGGAAAACACTGGCCCAATTAAAAAATGGGCCCTGGAACTTCAAAGAAATTTTACCAGGGATGAAATTAAAATGTCTAACAAATATCTTAAAAAATGCTCCACTTCCTTCGCCATCAGGGAAATGCAAATCAAAACTTCCCTGAGATATCATCTCACCCCGGTCAGGATGGCAAAAATCCACAATACAAACAACGACAAATGCTGGAGAGGATGTGGAGAGAGGGGAACTCTCCTACATTGTTGGTGGGAATGCAGGCTCATACAGCCACTCTGGCGAGCTGTCTGGAGATTCTTAAATTAAAGATTGAAATGCCATATGACCCTGCTATCCCACTTTTGGGAATAACCCCCCATGCAGCAGAGGTTCGCCTCGATAGCACAAGCTCGACCATGTTCATAGCAGCACTGTTTACAATAGCAAAGTCATGGAATCAACCTAAATGTCCAACAGTTGATGAGTGGATAAGGAAACGGTGGTACATCTATACAATGGAGTACTACTCAGCCATCAAAAATGATGAATTACTGGAATTTGCTGGGAAATGGATGTCATTAGAAAGAATTATATTAAGTGAAGTATCCCAAACCCAGAAAATTAAGCGCCATATGTACTCCTTAATAGGTGGCTCCTACTACCAAACTAACCCAGCCCACATTGAGACACTTAAAAGTAAACCTATGTAACACAGTAATTGCAAGGATTATGAACAAGAGAGATGGGGTAGGAGGGCCACACCAGAAACAAGGATAGAGGGGACCATGTTACAGCAGAGAAAATAGGCCTCCATCAAGGTCTGCAAGTAAGTAATGAGAAACCTGGTTAAGTTCACAGACGTTCTTTCCTGATTTCACCAGAAGGGGGAGCATATAGTCTAGCAGATAAAAAGTAATCATTTTGCAAATGGGTGATGGACCCCTCCCTCACTGAGGTTTCCTACTCTTATTACATCTACCCTTGAATGTGCTATTATAACAAGTCTCCAGTTTAACAGCTTTTGTCTCTGGCCAGGGGGTGACATACAGTGCCCAGCAGAATGGAGTGAAGGGCATTGCAGGAGCAGCAAAACTGCAAAAGAAAATCAACAAACCACAATCCAGAACTTCAGAGACTCTATATCAATCACATAGAACTAGGCCAGCCTAATCTCTCCCCATCCTGGAGCTCAGGGACATTTGCGGAAGAGGGGGGCGGTAAGATTGTAAGAGCAAAAGGATGGGAGGAGCAACGATTTGCAAGATTCTCAACAATAGTTGGGGCCAAAGCAATCATAATGGGACTTTGCATGCCCTGCGCAATGTCCAATGCACTGTTGCCCTCATAAAGTCTAGCATCTGTTAAGGGCACCGAGACCCCTTGAGGCAAGGGATTGACAGCCATAGTAGTGATCCTATGCTTAAGGGGAACAAGAGAAAGGGCTTATGGAAATGCCACTGGGTCCTTTTATGTCATCGGAGAGGAGGATCCAGTGGAGAGTTAGGTGTACACAATAAAGGACTCTGGGAATTTGGGGGGAGGCGTACACAATAAAGGACTCTCTGGGAATTTGGGGGGAGGCACTGGGGGATGGGGAGGGAAAGGAGGGAGAGGAGGGGGTTCGGGGGGAGGAGGGGGAGGGAGGGAACTGGTAAAAAAATTTTAAAATGTATAATTAAATTTTTAATAAAAAAAAAAAAGAAACAACAGCTGCTGAGAGTACACTAGCCATATGTCAGACATCATTCTATTTGTGGTACATGTGTTGGTATGCTTAATCCTCCAAACATCTCCTTTGTGGAGTTGCCCCTGGGTTCTGCATTCGATTAGTGAGGAGTGAAAAAAACAATCATGCAAAAACATGCATAAAACCATTCAATTTTGGACAAGCATGTAAGTTCTGAAGAAATATGACCCTGGAAATTTCTAGGCTCAATCCAAGAGATCCAAATATTTTGGATCCCCAGCAAAAGCTGTTTGGATGTCAATAAGACTACTATGCTACCATCACCCTTCCATTAATGTGTACAGAACCCAAATAACTTAGGGGAACAAGAGACTTACTGCAGCATCTGATTCTCAGCTGTACTTCATCAGAATGGTAAAAGACCTCATACTAACATCATCAGCCAAGCGAACTGGCCACACCATATCCACAGTTAGTTTGCACGAGAACTGAGCCAGCTCTCTGCTTCTTATCTACTTACTCAGTGAATGGTCCCACCCATCATAGGTAGGTCTTCCCACATCAATTAGATAATCTCCCACAGACTTGCTCAGGGTTTACTTTACCTACTGGTTTTACATGGATGTGCCCAAAGGCTCAGCCTTCAATAGTCAAGTCAGCACCTACAACTAACTCCCATGGTAGTGGAACCTCAGAACACTAGTCTGGACAGGCCAGACAGGTTCAGTGTTACCATGTATCACTTCAGAACAGAGGCATTAGGAAAGTTAAGAGATTCAAAGTAAAGAAGGATTTGACCTGACTTTCGTATTAGATACTCTTTTTCGATGCTGCGATACAAACTACCCAGCAAAGAGCAATGTAAGGGGGTGTGTCTAGTGCTGTGATAAAATATTTTGTCAAAAGCAACCTAAGAGAGAAAGGGCTTATTCTTCTGTGCAAGTTAAGGTGCAGTAAGTACGTCATGGCTTGGAAGTCAAAGCAGAAACAATCTAAATCCTGCCTAATGGGTAGGTCTTCCCCAGCAATTAACATAATTAAGATAATCTCTCCTCTGCCAAGTGCTTTTTGATGGTGTCAAGTTTATATTAACAGTAACTATCATGGAAAGGAAACATTTATTTTGACTCTCTGAGGACATCATGATGTCTGGTATGTGAGACCGATGGTCTCATGGCATCCACAGTCAGGAAGCAGAGAGAGAATGAATGCTGGTGCTCAGTTTGCTTGCTCCTTTTTATCCAGTCTGGTAATCCAGCTTGTGGAATAATGTTACCCTCATTTAGGATGGGTCTTCTCCTTTCAGTTAATCTAGAAACTCCTTTGCAGACATGCCCAGAGGTTTGTCTCCAGAATGATTCTAGATTCACTCAAGTTGAAATCAAAGTTAACCATTTTTATGTGTGTGAGAACCTCTTAGAGATACTTGAGATGAACCCTGGTTTTCACCATGAATGACATAGAAGTCTGGCCTTCTCTCCATTACTTGCCTAGTCTTTTTATTCTTGCTTTCTGAGTTGTAAGCCTTTGGATCACAAATCTGTAATGTCACACATTGATTACTATTTTTTATTTTTGACATTGCAAGTTAGTAACGTGTTGCAATAAGAAACGATCGCAAAATCTAAGCACATCAATTATAAAATGATTATATTGACCAATTTGTTTCCTAATATTGAAGTGCATATTCTTCCTACTAGGATTTTGTACTAACTTTTTATCTTATTTTTTATTCTTCCAGAGTTTCATACATATGAGTAAAATCTCAAGCAACTTAAAGGGAGAAAGGAAATACTTATTTGGCTTATGGTTCCAGATGGGAGACACAGTCCATCAGAGTGGGAAAGGCATAGCAGCTAGCAGAAGCTGGAGGCGGCTCAGATCACTGTGGTCATCATGGAGACAGAGAGAGCAAGCTGCAGATTGCTAGAGCAGACTGCTAGAGGAAACAGGGCGGGGATGCCCAGGATCAAGGCCTGCCTCCTATGATGTGCCTTCCTCCTCCACCATGTTCTTCCCAAACATTAACACCAGCTAAGGATGCAAGTGCTACAGCAGACTGCTAGAGGAAGCAGGGAAGGATATCCAACCTCAAGGCCTGCCTCCAGCAAGGCTCCACCTCCTAAAGGTGTTCTCCACCTCCTAAAGGTGTTCTCCACCTCCTAAAAGTGTTCTTCCCAACATTAACCAGCTAAGGATGCAAGCACATGAGCCTGTGGGGTACAACTCATACTCAAACCATGACACTTTTCCAAGGTGAAATGTTAATCGAGCAAATCCTATGCAGGTCTTGTGGAAATATACTTAGCTGCAGTAAGTTTGTGTCATCACCATAAGATGTTGCCTGGCTGCATCCCTCCTCACCCTCAGGCACTTACATTCTTAGCCCCCCACACACACACACACCAGAATCTTAGAGTAGTGGGATGGGGTGGTTCAGATGTCCTATTTAAGGCTGGGTATTCACTTCTTAGTTGTTCAATGTCACTGCAATACTTCATCTCCTCCTTTCTTCCCCTTACACCATTGCTTTCTGAAGGCCATCCCCTCCTGCTAAACATTTTCAGAGTGCAGCAAAGGAATGCAAGTATTTTTAACTTCAGTTTCTATTTTGATTTCCATCATCAAGGTTAAGATTAAGCACTGACACTCTATCATCTTGTCTTCTCAGAGAGCTTGCCCTTGACAATATTGAAATTGATAGATTCCACTATGAATTTTTATGCTGTCTTTCAGTGGAATCGCAATGTAGTCATCTTCTTGCCCGAGTGTCTCTTCGTGGGTCCTTTTTGTCCTCTATGTGACTTTTGTGAGTAGAGGAGAATGATTCAAGAGCACAATATGTGTGTATTCTTTCCATACTGTGTTCCCATTCAACCCATAAAAAAATTAATTCAAATTCTTCTTTCTGATTCTCCCACAGAAATTCTGATAATTCTCACATAATATCCACAACGCTTTTGTTTTTATTCAATCACCTCCCTACTTCTAGGCAGGCCTAGCTTCTCCACTAATAAAAAGCTATGATGGCTCCCAATAAGTTTGCTGAATTGATTTTCTTACTTACATTAGATAGGAATCCGTTGGGAATTCCTCACCCACTCTAGGGAATACAACAAATTTCTTTTACTTTCATGATTCAATCACCTTGAGAGATGTCACATACTACATACACATCAAGATAAAACCTCAGTACTATATCCCTTAGGGATGTCGGAGAAAAGCAAAATTTTACCAGAGAAAGAACTGAACCTAAGAAATGGTTTGGTGTGGTGATATGTCCAGCATATTCAAATAGCAGAATTTATTACTAAGAAATATGGTATATTGATTATGCACAAATATCAACTTGACAATTGAGTACTGAGCCTTCAGGGATGTCCATGAGAATTATTTAGTAATGGCAAGCTTCTACCCAAGCTTATGATTATCTAATTGCTGTCAGAAGACCTAACTTTCTGACCACCTAACCTGGGTGGAGCATTCCTTGGGCAGGTAGATACTACGGAGGCAGTTGGCTTAGTGTTTTGACATGCATGCTAGCAAGTGAAAAGGTGTGTCCCTCTCTCAGCTCTTTCTGTGGATGTGGTGTGGTCTCTTCCATTAGCTCCTGATATTGGTATGAACTCTTCTGCCATCTGATTAAACCATCACTGAGAATTTTTTTAATTAATTAATTAATTTTTATTTAGTGTGTGGTGTGGTGTGGTGTGTGTGTGTGTGTGTGTGTGTGTGTATTTCCTATGTTCTGCCCAACAGGGCCAGAAGTGCAAGCTGCCCCCATTTATGCCTGACCTTTTTTTTACCTGAGACCTGGGATCTGAGTTCATCAGAACCTTCCACTCGCAAGGCAGGGGCTTAAATCCCTGAGTCATCTCTGCAATCACTGAGAATCTTAGGCAAGGATAAAACCTTACTGCACCCCTAATTTGTTCGATTCATGTACTGTCACGGTTTGAATGTGAGCTGTTCCCCACAGACTCATGTATTTGCATCCTTAGTTGATGTCAATGATTGGAGAGATCATAGAGCCTTTAGGAAATGGACTTGCTAGAGGAAGATACATCACAGAGGACAGGCCTTGAGGTTGGTTAGCCCCGCTCTGCAAGCATTCCTGTTCTTACATAAGTGACATGTCTATCCTGCTTTGTGGGAGAAGAAGGGAAGAAATTCTAGTCATGAGTTTCCTGCATTGAGCTAAGGTGGGAAAGGACTTGGACCTTTCTGGAAATTTCTGTTAGAGACCAGCAAGCACTATGCACCATGCATCCTCACATTGCTGAAGCAAGAGCAGTGTTCATCTCTACTTCCCACGAATGTGCCTCTTATTGCATCTTAAAAATATTTAATGAGCAGGCTGAACAATCTTATTATAAACATTTTTATTAAGAATAGACACTAGACAAGAACAGATGTCTTACTACTAACTATAAATACTTGAAAGTAAACCAACATCTAAATACCTCTCATTATATCCTGAGATAAGAAAAGCTCTCAGGACTCAACTGAGATGCAGTCTATTGCAACAGAAGATTAATGAGGCAGAAAACCACAACTGAGCATGCAGAGTATCTGGCGACCCTAGAATGCTCAGACCAAGTCAGGCCACCCAAATCTCTACTCACCCCAAGGTTCAGGGAATCTTGTAAATATGAAGGCAGTAAGATTGTAAGGTACTAAAGTGTGTGTGTGGGGGGGTACTGCTGGTCAGGACAATCCAGTCACAGCAGGGCTGCTGCATCCAGGAGCTCACTACAATGAGAACTACCCCTACTGAATCTACACAGTGGCTGCATCAACAGTCTCCCATGGAGGAAGCCTTGTGTTGCACACATGTAGAGAGACATGAGGACAGGAAGGACAAGGATGTATGGGTGAAAAGAAGGGAGGGTTGGGGAGAGAAGGCACCCTCTGGGGTGCCATACTAGTAAGGGACAGGCCTCCATAGAATATAAGTGGTCCTTCAGTGGGCAAACCCTTAGGTGGGAAGCTCCCCTTCTCTTGTCCTGTACCTGCCAATAGCACTCCCACTGAATGTACTTGTTTCTTCTGAGATATCTGCCCTGGTCCATGGAGGAATGTTGATATGTCAAGGTTGAACAGTTATGTGACCCAAATCAGATTAAGTTTGTGAATACTTGCCCAAAGATAGATCCTGTTGCAGTTTGCTGCATGGTTGCTGATAAATGACCATCAAACGGCTTAAGGTAACAAGGGGTTTATTTCCTTACAACAGTCTAGTTACAGTTCGTAGTTCAGCTTGACAGAACACGTATCAACACCAGGGCTGAGGGAACTGGCCAAACCATCACCACGCAACAGCTGAGAGAGAGCTCATTCTTACTTGCAGACCAGCATGTCTGGTCAAGTGTAGACAAGGATGCTGTTATGGTTGCATTTCAATGTCAACTTGACAGTTGCAGACTGTTTGGGGGCAGCTGTGGAAGGTTAATGGTTGGAATGGCCCCTGAACAAGTCTGCAGGTACATGACTGCTGTGGAGAACCCAGCCCACAGTGGGTGGTACTTTCCAGTGGTGGACCTGATAATAGGAGGTACAAGGAGGAGGGGCTTGCTCTTGCCTTATCTGGTGTCGACTTGCTGTGCAGTCCACTCTGCATGCACGTTGTTTGCCTTTAGAGTGTCTGGACTTCTTGGTTGCTGCTACTGCTGCCTCTGTCCTTGGCTGACTTGCTTCACCTTTTCCACCCTATTGTTGCTGTTCCCGCTGCCTTTAGAGTCTGGTCTCTAGACCTTGTTGCTGTTCACTATTCATCACCGATGTTGGAGCCCAGCTGTTCTTCACCGACATCAGAACCCAGCGTCTTCAACCCTCCAGAGAAGCAAAGGCTTGAGACCTCTTGGGACCTTTTGGCTTTGTGGAACATTCCAGCCAGGAAAGAGGCTGCTGCAGGCGGCTTCTTTGAAGGACACTATTTTTATTGTGAGTTATTTTTTGATAAACTTGTTTATATATATACTTCATTCTATAGATTCTGTTTCTTCAGAGAACCCTGACTAATACAGATGCTGACTCTCCCAAACAGCTCTCTGTGTTTTATTCCAGGGCCTAATCCCACCCACTTTGGCCTTCCCCATCAGCCAGACAATGTCCTGCAGGTTTGCTCTGGGCTTAACCCAACCACTAATTCTCCACAAATGTGCCCAGAGCTCAAAACCCTCAACTGTCAAGTTGACGCCCATGCCTAACTATGACATCCAAATCCCCTCAACATAGAACCAATCCTTCAGTCCTTTTCTGAGGACACAAAATTGAATTGCTGCTAACCATCCTCATGTTGTTATAAAAAAGAGTCTGTAATACCTGTATCATTAGCTCAGGATAGAATAGTGTAAATGTTGAAATTGAATGCTGGTTATCAATTACATTGCAGGATACACTGTGAAGCAAGTGTTTAAGGAAATGTTTAGATTAATGAAAAATGCAATTCCATGTAAAATTTTGCATACTAAATTATATAAATGCAATTTACAAATATAAAATATTTAAAGAAGAATACAGAATATGGACTGGGAAATAGCATTATATTGTGTCAAATTGTATTTTTCCTTAATAGTATATCCAATGATATATATGAGTCATGTTCCCGCAAGTGCTGAGGTACATGTCATCAAAGGCAACCCAGGTGAAACTCATTGGGCCACACGCAAAAAGACATGAAAGTAGGAGGAAGACTGGCTTGCTAGAATGTGGAAAGAAAGAAGATGATTACTCAATAGTTCTGTAGTTAGTAAGCCAAATCGCATTATTTTAATAAATCTTAAATAAGTAGAAACATGTATTTATTTTTGCAAAGAAGTAGGTACTGAAGTATTTGTAGGTAAAGGAACATAGTGCATTACTATAGTGCATTATAGTATATACTGTAGTTCATTACTGACACTAAAAATAGAGGTAAGAGAGAACAGAAAGACAGCAAATGATTCAACACAAAATGTAAGAAATTGTTGATTTGATACAAAATGTCTATAGGAGTGCTGTTTTTGTAATGTTCTACTTCTTCCACATAATGTGAAAATCATACTTTTGTAAAACATCAAACGTTAGCATACATAAGCATGAATGAGGACAAAAAATGCAGTTGCAGACTGATGGGATATAAATTGTGGTAATGGTACATCATCGAAATATGAAGTGTTGAGTTGCTCTCCTTGAAGGAAGATATTAGCTATAAATTAAATGATGCATATACATAATGCACAAGCCAATAAGTCTGAGACTGCAGGACAGTAATACACATGAATCATTTCCATTGTATTTGATTTAATCTCAACTTGCTAGTGTCAGAAGGCTCCATATCCAATGTTTCTACAATTAATCTCCTAGAATACGCATGTCTAGTAGCATCTCATGTTTTTCAAGATTCTGACAGTTCTCTGTCTTTACCTTCCAAGACAAAGAGCTAGAAAATGCATGATTTCTTCCTTGACTCACTCTACTCTAGTCTTCTTTTCTATTTACACACATGAGCTCATACATGAATACAGTGAATTTATGAAATTTTCACATCTTAATCCCCAATCTCATTTCCTCTCCTTTTCCCCACTACACCCCTCTTCCCAACCAGTCTCCTTCCTGTATTCATGTCTTTTTGCAAGTGTGGTTCACTGACTTTCCCCTCAGTTGCCTTTGATGGCATGTGCTTAAGCACTTTCTGAAGTATGACTCATACATCAGTGGGTATACATTTGAGGAAACACACAACTTGACACAATACAATGCTATTACCTAAGGCATATTCTGTATTAACTATTTTATGTAATTATGTATAGCATTTATATATAATTTAGTATGCAAAATTGTACATGACATTGCATTTCTCATATATCAGTGGATATACCATTGAGTAAAGCATCTTCCTTTCCCTACCCTCATTCAGAATTAACTCTCAAGGGTCTCTCGGGGAGGCCTAGGATCTCTTGAGATCTTTCCCCTTCTGTGATGAATATTGATTGACATTGAATTATAAAAGATTTTTCTTTGTCTTAAAAGATTAAGCATTTCAAGCTCAGGGAAATTTGCGGAAGAGGGGGCGGTAAGAGTGTAAGAGCAAAAGGATGGGAGGAGCAATGATTTGCAAGATACTCCACACTAGTTAGGGCCAAAGCAATCATAATTGGACTTTGCATGCCCTGCACAATGTCCAACACACTATTGACCTCACAAAGTCTAGCATCTGCTAAAGGCACCAAGATCCTTGGAGGCAAGGGATTGGCAGCCACAGTAGTGTTCCTATGCTTAAGGGGAGCACAGGAAAGGGTTCAGGGAAATGCCGCTGGGTCCTTGTACATCATCGGAGAGGAGGGCCCAGAGGAGAGTCAGGGATGCACATTAAAGGACTCTCTGGGAATTGGGGCGGGAGGCACTGGGGGATGGGGAGGGAGGGGTGAGAGGGAGAGAAGGGGGTTCGGGGGGAGGAGGAGGGAAGGAGGGAACCGGTATACCTATTAAGTTTGTATGAGGGAAATAATAATAAAAAATGGTAAAAAAAAAAAAAAGATTAAGCATTTCAAGTAACTGTGGATTGCTCAGCCCTAAACAAAACATCTAATTTACTCCCCCCAACTCCTACACTGAGGCTCAGGAAACATTGCAGAAGATGGAGTAGTAAGATTGTCAGAAACTGAAGCAGGGGGCAGGGGTGTGGCTAGACATTATCTCCTGTAAATGACAGGGCTGTGTATTCCTGATGTATATCCCAAGACCTGCACGGGAATTGTCCTATCAACATTTCACCTTGGAATGAGAAATAACTGAGGAGGCTTCACACGTCCCTGAGAGACTGATGAGGACTAAATCCTGTGGACAGGAAATGGAAGGTGCTTTCCTTAGTGGTCAGCCCACTGGTAAATGACTCATGCTCCAGAAAGTGCCCTGGCACCTGCCGTTAAAGACAACAGATGAAAGCAAGCTGTCCGCACATGCAAAAAGACTTGAAAATAGAAGGGAGTCTGGCAGGGGAGAAGAATAGAAAGAGGAGGAGGATGGAATGGGTATTAAGGCATGGAAATACCATAAATTCACTATATTCATGATAAAACACTAAAAGAATGAAACATTTTTAAAAGAGTATGCATTTCATGAGGACATACATGCAAACAAAAGCAAATAAAGTGGTGGAATGTGGTTCTGACTTGGACTTTGTGTTGCCAAATTCTTTTATTTGTGGGATTTCAATGTCCACCGATTTCACTTTCTCTACTGGTACCTTCTGATAGTAAGTGAATATTGGGCAGGCATCTGTGTTTCCCAGTGATTAACACTAGCAAGAAGCTAAAGCATCATAAAACTAGCAAGTGACTTTCCTTCCCAGTGCTCCAACCTCAGCATGGAGAGGCATGTGTGGTGCTTTCTGAATTATCTTTAAGTCTGATGTGTTCACATATCCTTAGCCATTTCATCCATCATGTAACTACCCCACCCCCACCCCCACATGTGCACATCCCTTGAGGCTGTGTATTATGCAGGTTAATTTAAATTTGAATCTCAGCCTTTGCTGGCTTATCTTTGGAAAACTCAGAGGTGGCACTACATCCTCCTGTGTGAGTTTTATTTCTTTCTCAATTTCCCAGTGAATCACTGGAAATCTGAGCAGAAGGCTTTCCTCTACTGGGGCTTGTTTGCAGTCTTTCATGCCTTCAGGATTCATATATAATGTGAGCGTGTTTTGGGATGAACTCGGCAGTCACATTGGCAGCCAGGATAGTCCGCAAAGCTCTCTTGCAGACATCTCAATGTAAGAATTGGGTATTAATGAGTGAACAATAAATTGCTTGGTAGTTCTCAGGGAATGAAGCCACCTGTAGACGTGGGAAATAATTTTTCCTATGACAGGTTCTAAGTAAGGAAAACGACTGTCTTACAGTTTAGGTTACAAAAATATGTTTCTCAAACTGCAAGCATCTTCGGATATACTTTTTCTTTTAAAGTTATCTCAATATATTTTATAACATCCTAGTCAGCATGGCATAGGAAAAGCTCCTGTTGGGAATGGGACCATACATTCAACTCCAAAGGTTCTTTGTTTCTTCTAAGTCCAGGTTCTTCCTGACTATCTTGGGAACCTATATACTCTCCGAATGATGTAGGCCAAATAAATGAGACATTCTACATGGATAGGGCCAGCAGAGAGCTTACTAAGTAGAATAAAAATATTCAGGTCTACCATTTTGGCTCTAAGACCTAATACAAATGGACAACAAGCCTTGCTTCCCGACTTCATGCCAATATCTGCTTCTCAAAATGAGAGCGAATGATACACTGTGAGTGGTTAGACAAGAGCATACAGGGAAAGGAACCTAGCCTGATTTTTATATGTGGGCATAGGAGTTTGGACCTTTTCCTTTTTAAATACAACATGGTATTTTGAACTAAGAAAAGCAAGCCTTAGGGCAAATTGGATAAAGACAGAGAATGGGCTCCTTAAAAGAGAATTTTCAGAAAACCAGAGACTTGTGATTCTCCATGTCAAATGCATGTATATGAATGATTGTATTTGGCAAGTGAGGAAAACAGGCAGATGCTGTACTCTACTGACAGGAAATACAGGCAAAACATGTGAGAAATGGAATGGGATCGTGATTTGAACCATATTGTTCTCCCATGGGGTTGAGGAAAAAATTCTTTCAAACTACGCAGTTTATATAATTTCTCAATGACTTACAACTTTAATGCAGACACCAAATATCTCCGATACAAGGAAGTAGTGTCATATCAGACCCACTATGGAAAAATAGATGGGTTTTCATCACAAAAATAGAATATTTTTCTTTAGGATAACAAACACAAAAAATAAGCAATGAAACCAAGAGACTCTAGCTAGGCCCCTGAGAATAGCTAGGTTCTTGTTTTTGCCATTATCTCTTCTTCTTCTTCTTTTCTCTTCTCTTCTCTTCTCTTCTCTTCTCTTCCTCCCTTCCCTTCTCCTCCTCTCCTCCTCCCCCTCCCCTCCTCCCCTCCTCCCCTCCTCCCCTCTTCTCCTCCTTTTTCCTCCTCCCCTCTTCCCCTCCTCTTTTCCTCCTCCCTCTTCCCCTCCTCTTCCCTTCCTCTTCCCTCTTCCCCTCCTCTTCTCCTCCTCCCCTCTTCCCCTCTTCTTCTCCTCCTTCCTTCTTCCCCTCCTCTTCTCCTCCTCCCCTTTTCCCCTCCCCTCCCCTCTCCCCCCCTCTCCTCCCCTCCCCTCCCCTCCTCTTTCCTCCCCTCCCCTCCCCTCCTCTCCTCTCCTCTCCTCTCCTCTCCTCTCCTCTCCTCTCCTCTCCTCTCCTCTCCTTCTTCTCCTCTCCTCTCCTCTCCTCTCCTCTCCTCTTCTTTTCTGTGTGTGCATGTATGTGTACCAGATGGCTTTTGATGTGTAGGATTTTGAGTGCCTGTGGAGGTCCAGGGACAACATCACAAATCATTCTAGATGGCACTACCTCCTTATTGCTTTGTTCTGGAGTCTCCCATGTTCTGCCTTCCCAGGAAAGAATTACAAATCATAGCCATTTTTGCCAAGTGTTTTTACATGAGATCTGAACTCAAGTTCTTTTGCTTGGGAGGCAAAGGCTTTAATCCCTGACCTAGCACCCCAGTTCAAAACTCCAGCTATTTTTTGCCTTTAAATTTTTTTATGTGTAAATGTGTATAAAGGATGCATATAAGTATGTATGATTGTATGTGAGTGGATGCACATGGCTAGTTTTTACATAAATCCTAGAAATCCAAACTCAGATTCTCATGCTTGTATGGCTCATGGTTTAAAGTCTTTGCCTTACAAGCAAAAAGACCTGAGTTCAGATCCCAGAGCCCATGTTAAAAAAAAAGAAAAAAAAAAAAAAAAAGGAAATGCAGACAGCCTGTATTTCCAGCCCTAGAAGGCAGAGTCAGGAAAACCCCAGAACAAGCTGCTGAACAAGACCAATTTTGCACATGATTTGTTCTTAGTTTGCTGATTTATGATATGACTCAAGAACAATTCAGAGGGCCAGACTCACAAAGACTGGAAAAGACTATAGACACCATTGCATTGCTGTTCATTAAAGGACAATTTTGTGTTCTCTAGATCCACAAAAGACGCTGTAAAGTGAGAACAGCTGAAACTCATTTTTTTCTTTTATTTTGATTTAAGAATTTCATGTAACAAAAGCTAACTTTGAGCTCAGTATTTAGTGTTGATTTTGAGCTGATTGAAATACTGATCTCTTGCCTCTCCATCCTATGTGTAAGGATCACACATGTGCAGTATCATTTCAGACTTAAAGCCTATTTTCTAATATCTTAGCAACAGCATACTTCAATCTTCCAGAGACATAGCCTTACATGTTCCATGTTCGCTCACTGGGCCTCAGAAGGATGCTTTGGTACTCTTGCAATAAATTCTGTTTACTTTGTTTGGCTTATGTCCAGAGAGTTGTTGTGATTTGAAAGCCAAAAGCTCTTTTGATAAGATAACATTTATTCCTCCAGAAACAATATCACTCACAACTGCCTAAGGGACATTCCAAGCACTTCTCTTTTGGTGACCAAGGTCTAAAAACTATTTCAGTTGACTCAAGACTTAGTGAGTTGTGATATGCACATAATTTCATATACTCCCTGGGTGCTTCTACGCTGGTCCATGGCCAAGAGAACTATAAATAATTGATACAGTATAATAGTGCTAAATCGTTAGAGACCTCAAAACCATTACAAAGGATGGGCAGACATTCTTAAATAGCAGGGGCATTGATATGTCTTCTTTCTCTTTATCATTTCTGATTTACTTTTTTTAACTTTAATATTGGCACATATTAATGGGTTTCACTGTAACCTTTCTCATTACATGCATATCATATATTTTGACCATATTCACCCCCCATTACTCCATCTTGTCTAACTCCCAGTATTTCTGATGTACTTCTAAGCTGGTGCCCCTCTACATTTATGTCTTTATTTTTGCATGTACATGGGCCAACAAACTTCATATGGTTTACTCATAGGAACGTAGTTGAGGAGTTATTCAGATTAGCTTGGGCATTTAACCATTGTTTTTACCACTGGAGAACATTTCTTTTCTCCTCCAAAGACCATTAGCTGCCTATTGGTACTTACACCTCCTGTGTCCTTCCCTACCATGATGGAATGTTGACAGGCTGAATCTTGTGCCAATTATGCACAACTATTAATTTTCAATTAGCATAGGCAATAGCTAGTTTGATTATGAATTTTTAATGATTAGATACTATCAGGTTCTGTTGGTATTTCTTTTTATTTATTCATTGAAATTTTTGTATATGGTTATAATGCACTCAACTCTTTTCATCTCCTACTACCTACCTCTATTACCCCTCCCATCCCACGTTACATGTTTTCTTTACAACCAGTCTTCTGCCCACTCACATGTCCTTCTGCATGTGTGGTACATTGAGCCCTGTCTAGGATGTCTGTATTGGTAAGTGTCTGAGCATTCACTGGGACATGAATGGCCCATGAGTAGGCCAACCATTAAGTAAAGGAGCTTCCCTCTTCTGTCTGGCATCATTCCCAAACTATCTCTCAGGGTGGGGTCACATCTCCTAGGCTCCCCCTATTTCATGGTGAAATAATAAACCAGCTATCTTAAAGGAATAGTGAAAGTAGACATTGATTCACTGTGCTCTTGGGTATAGCAGCCGTGATATGGACAAAGACTACTACCTGGAAATACTTCTCCTTTCTCTCAGGTTCTTACATTCTTACAGCCTCCCCTTCTATAAGGTTCTCTGAACCATGGGATAAGGGGTGGTTTAGCTGTCCTGTCTGGAGCTGAGCTGTCCACTGTCTCTCTTACTTTGTGCTTTGGCATATCTTAACATCCATTTATGGAAACTCAGTAGGTGGCCCTTTGCAACCATGCCCATCCACCCCACCCCACCCAATGGCCCACCATAGTTAATTCCTCCTTATGGGAAGTTTTTCTTCATTTTAGGAGACTTTAGCATGTCAGAGTCATACATCCACTTATAAGTCTGGCCCATATAGCCCCTGACTATTCAAGTCTCCCACAGAGAGCATATGTCCATCCAGAAAAATATTAGTACCATGTAGGTTGCAATGGATGTACTTTTGGAATTGATATCATCTGGGATAATCTTCCACCTGAAGGGAAACTTTATTACCACGGACTCTCAAAGATTACCTCCATCTGTGAGTAAATGCATGGTACTCTCCTGGTCTTAAAATTCCCCAAAAGTCATGCAGAATGTATCTTGGTACCAAACTTTATGAGTGAGATGAATGATGGTCAACATTATCATCATATATATGTTGCAGATATGTGCATGTATACATGTAAAAGCCAAAGGACAACCTATGTGTTATTCTTCAGGTATCAGTCACCTTAAGTCTCCAGACAGTGTCTCTCCATGGTCTGGAACTTTCCAGTGGTTACATAGAACTGCAGAAAAGTATTCAATTTGTAAGAAACAGAAAATGAGTTGTCCACGAGCTTGATAAAGAAGGTAGAATTTGAAGTGGAATTTTATAGAGGAGGAAGATACAAGGAAAGGATCAGAATGCGTACAGTCTTTATAGCACCAAAGTGTCCTTTATCCCTTAATGATTCAGATAAAGTGGAAATCTGAACTGTCATTTGGATGTATGTGCATTGGGTCACTCAGCCTCTGAACCCACTTCGTGACTATGTTGTTGATCGAGAAGAGGAAATGTCCATGTTAGAATCTTTTCCCTTCTCTTTTTTTCCATAACTGCTTGGAGTCTAGCTCAGAGCATTCATATACCATCTAACCTGAGTAGTCATTCCAAGGAGGACTACCTCTAGGAAACCATTCTTACTTCTCATAGTAGCTACCTTGCTCCTGGGTATATGGTTAAAGAAATCTAAAAGAAGGCACCAGAAGACACTTAAACACTTGTACACTGCTTCATGATTAACTGTTTGCAGGCACTCTGCGTATTGCTGATAAATTCATCCAAAACAATTTAAGGGAATAAGGGTTTTATTTCTGTTTACAATTCTTGATTACAGTTCCTGGATCATCTTGAGTGCTCATACTAACACCAAGAACTGAGGGACTGGCCATGCCATATCCACAGGACCACTGAGAGAGGAATAAGCTTCACCTGCCAGATCAGCATGCCTGGTCAAGTACACAGAAAGGATGCCAACTTCCTTAGCCAGTTCACTCCATCTTATTCACCTGCCCAGGGCCTAGTTCCACCCACATAGACTGGGCACGCCCCATCAATCAATCTCCTGCAAGCTGCCCAGGGCTCAACCCAACTTCCAATTCTTCACAAATATGACCAGAGCTCAAGCCTTCAATTAGTAAGTTGACACTGGCACTTAACTATACCATTAAAGGATAAAGAAAATCTGTTATACATATACAATGAAGCTTTATTTAGCTGAAAATAAGGATGAATTTATTGCTGAGTGCTATGTCTCACAGTTTAATCACAGGATTACAGAAGAAGCTGAAGCAGTAGCATTGCCATGAATTTGAGGCCATCTCAGAGTACAGAGTCATTTTCACAGTAGAATGATCTACAGTGAGACCATGCCTCATTCTAAAGAAAGAGTATAAGCGTCACGGAGTCTAGTGTGTTTGTAGCAAGAGGTCACTATATTAGTATATTATGTCAAATATTTTAAGCAGGAATGTGCTGGAGAAGGAGGATTTGTAAAGAAGAAGGGTGTCAGCAAAAGAGGGAAAGAGACAAGTGTGGCTGATTGGACATGACCATACCAAAAATTGTCAAAAAGATGAGGAGGAGAAGGAACAAAGAAAGGTTAGGAGGCAACACAAGGAAACATGTGGAAATGAACATCACTGTGTTATGAGAAATAGCATGAGGCTCAGATAGATAAACAGCTACTATGTTTTATGTCATATGTAGAACACACACACACACATACCCACACATACACATACACACATACACACACACACACACACACACACACACACACACACACACACTGATTATGTCAAAGTAGATGGGTGATACTTTGGAGAACAAAGAATACAAATGGAAAGGGAGAAGGACTACCTGAAGGTAGTTAGGATGAACATGAATAAAGTACATTGGTGGACTCACGAACTGGGAAATTTACACTCTTGGGTGGTTTTCATGTCTTTGATTGAGAACAGCTAACTCAATGTTCTCTCTACCTCTTTTACTTCAAGGATCATCATGCACTTTTGGTTACAATATCAAATTGTGTTTGTATAACAGGAAACTTTGTATCCAGAGTATTGCATGAGAGTGACATTTGGATACAGAAGCATGCCTTCCCTAATTCAAAAAAATTCCCTAATAGGAAAAACTTACTATGAATCAGAAAAGATTGTGGCAAGCAGAGAATACTGTTAAGGGATGATGTCGGACTCGTAAAACTCTGAGAGGATGTAACTTAGGGGAAAAGTATGAGATGAAAGTATTCCAACTCTAAAGGATTGTGAGCTATGGATGTCACTCCATAGTGATGTGTTTTGCCTAGTATGTACAAAGCCCTAGTTATGAGTCCCAGTCTTGCATAATTTGGGCATGGGGTGAATGTCCGTAACCCAGCACTTGGGAGGTAGAAACAGGAGTCTGAGGACTTCAAGGTCAACCTAATCTACATATAAAGTTCAGGCCAGCCTGGGCTACATGAGAACTTGTGTCACAATAATAAAAAAACACAATCAAAAAGCAATAAAAATGATTGGTTATATAATATGGAAAAAAGTTCTCTCTAAAGCGAACATCACTCCATCATCTCATCAAATAAATCAATATGGTGCGTTCCTTCTTAACACATTTTGCCTAATTCATTAATTTACTGAAGTCTTGTTGCAAACACAGTAGACTCCAGGGTGCCTATACCCTTCTGTTTCCAGCAAGAGAAAAATTTGCCTACCATCAATCTATTGCTTGGCTCCTAAAGCTGTTTATGTTACTTGTTATTACAGTTAGGGGATTTAATTAGTGATTATGTAACTTAATAACATTTGAGAGCTTGTTTGGAGGTTCTAGCAGGGGAGCGCAGCTACTCGTATACCCTTGACTGAAGACCGGTCCTCCTCTATTCAGGGAAGGTCGTCCTCTTCGACCCAGCGCGCAGCTTCGGGAGGGACGCACATGGAGCAGTGAGGGAGGAAGGGGACACCCGCCTAGCCAGCCAGATCAGCCGAATCAACCCTGGCAATCAATGGGGTGACAGATGTCGCAGCCAGATCGCCCTCACATCCACTTAATAACATTTGAATGCATCCAAATTAAGGAATTTCTATTTTCAACATAATGTGGTTTTGGGTTTGAGGAGGAAATGAACAGAGAAGCAAAATATTTCTTTTTAATTAGGTGTGGGCAATGTAAACTATAAAACCTTTGAAAGAAAGTCATATAAAAATCTAAGATTCTGCTCTGAGACCACTTTATATGTGTCTGAAATTGTCCTTCTGTTCTAAAGAGGTAAACTGCTGGCAATTGTCTATAATAGATTAATTATCTGTTACTGTTTACTAAATTGCCATAGATCCAATCCAAGTGGTTTAGAACAATACTCATTTCTTAGGCAATTTTTTAAACTGTTGCATGATTCCACCTCCTAACAGCTCCACAAACTTCGCAGAAGAACCAGTGACTGAGGATCATACACACACACACACACACACACACACACACACACACACACACACACGGAGTCCAGGGGGAACATTTTATATTGACCCCCAATGATGGACTACCAGTTATCTAAGTGTGTTGGGCTTATGCTAAATACAGCTTCCCTCTTTTCTGCTTCATGTCAAAGATCTGCATAAGCATGGTTGACATGACAACATGTGGCAGGAATTCTGGACAGAGTTTAGAGGTCTACAAGTGTCAGCTCGGCTCCCTGTTCAAAGCTGACACTGACACTGACTTGAAAAAGCCACTTCAGTCTTTGTCTGTTGCTTCATGTTTAGCAAGGAAGCACTGGAAGGACAGTAACCAGTGTGCTCACACTGCAGAAATGAATAAGTCACAGTAATATGTATGTGCCACTGTGGCTTCCAAAGGACACCCAACACTTGAACAGAATTCTCTCTTTACCTCTTTTAGAAGCAGAACAGATTCTCAACCTTACAAGAGGAATGCTTGATCCAAATTATTATTTTTAAGTCCCTGAGATAGTCTGACTTTCCCTTCCTTGAACATTATAATGTAAAAGAAGAGATGGACAGTTGGTGACATAAATGTGTAAGGTAAAATTTCACTTGGGAATGAATGCATTCTTAGGTAATGAGACCATATTGCAGAATCTCTCAAATAAAGAGCACATGCTTTTTCACCTCAAATGAAAAAAAAAATGGAAGCAGGTCTACATTGCATAAAATAAAACAGAGATGTGATTTCAAAAATAAATATTATGTGCCATGGGAAGTTGTTCAATTGGTACAGTAGTTCACGAGCATGCATGAGAACTTGTGTGTAGTGGTGCATGCATGAAGTCTTATCCTAACACTCTCCAGCAATGGAGACCAGAAGATCAGAAGTTCAAGGTCATCCTTGGCTATGTAGGAAGTTTGACTTCCTGCTTCAAAAAAGAAAAAAAGCAAAGGTTTTGCATTTGTTTTCGGTCTTGTTGCTATGAGCAAATGCATAATAGAAGCAACAGAAGACAGGATGGGATTATTTTGTCCCACAGTTGAGGGTACAGTCCATCATGTGGGGAAATTAAGGAATCAGGAGTCTGAGGCTTCTGGTCACGTGACATCCACAGTTGGGAAGCAGAAAGTGATGCATGCTGGTGCTCAGCTCACTTTCTCTTTTACATCCCATGCATACATTTCTCTGGCATTGCATACATTTTACATTTACGTAGCCCAGGAATGGAGCCACCCATGTGCAAGATGGTTCTTCCTATCACACACATGCCCAGAAGTTTGTCTCTTTGGTATTTCTAGATCTTATTAAGTTGACCATGAGGATGAACCATCACAGCATGTATCTTGAATGTCTCTGTTTGTGTTGCATGATTTTGGAAGCTTTGAGTGAGCCATCCCAACTTGTTGATTTTGTTCCTCTGTTTTTCATATGTAGTTAAAATTTTATTCTTGGATTGAGTCCCAAGGTGAGTAATGATTTTCGTGTTAACTTTACTTTTAAATTGTGTTAGGCATAAATTTATGTTTTCATTGTCCATTATCTAACCCCACCCCACATCCTTTCCCATACTTATCTTTCTTATTCTTCCCTACCATCCATTTTCCTCACTCTCTCTACATGTACCTCCAAGATGCCTCCAATAGTCAGTGCTTGGGCACCTGTTAGGGATCAAATGACACACGGGTGGGTAAACTGCAGAATATAGAAATGTCCCCTTTCTCTGGTTTAGCACCTGTTCCATGCAGTCCATCATGGTGATATCATATCTGATAAAATCTTCTCTGTTCTATTACAAAGTATTATAATAAACTCCTCCCACATCATTAAAAAGGCCTCATCATGTCTGATACAAGAACATAGAGTGACCATTGAAAGTGTGGTTTTATGGCATTGATATTTGCTTACTATTTTCATATGTCCATTGAGACGAGATCAGAAAACACCCACAGTTATTACCTTTGAAAAAATCTTGTGCAAGTTGGGACAAGTATGCCTCACAGGCATATTAATAATTTCATCAGTGACACATCTGAACATCGAATAAAAGTATCCTTAAGGAGATGCACATGTTAGTGGGGTGGCCTAAAGAGAGGGAACTTGATACACCATGGAAGCCTGACTCCAGGAGTAGACAAGCCAGAGTGAACCCTGGGGTCCATAGAAGCACACAGGTGGGGAGTGGTGAAGGGAAGGGAAGGAATGGGAGGGAGGGGGAAGGGAGAGGAGCTGGGATGAATACTCAATATGTTTTTAAAAGTAAAAAAAATTTAAAAAGTAACCATGACTAGAAAAGCATCCTACATCTACATTCCACAATTTTAAGAGCACAAGTCAAGCATTTGAGCTAGCAGAGGAGCTGCTTTGGAGTACCTATTAAAACCCTCTCATTATTTACTTATGAATATGAATGTATCCCTGATAGCCACATTTGCAATGGAGATTATTATTCTAAATTTATTACAATTTCTCTGTGATCCATTAATTGTTAGCATATTTATCTGAAATACAGATATCATATTTTTCTGATAATATTTATTATACCATAACAGGAACACTTTGTTTCACTTTGATTGGATGGGAGATGTATTATTATCTTCATTGTTTGTACACATCTTTTAATATTTTAGGTATCCTTAGCATGTGATAATTTTTATGTCTATGTTACAATAAAAAGAATATAAGCATATATGACTTTTACTCTTTGCTTAACAAACATATCAGAGCTGCAAAATTCTCTCAAGTCTTTTTGAAGAGAGGATAACAATATTTAATTTACAGAACCATGATTTTACCCATAGGAGAATAAATACAATTTCCTTACAATTTTACCCACTTATTAAAAAAAGAGAGCCCTTCTCTGAGCTTGTTAAACCTACCAACTTGAACATCTATATAGTCTGAGCCCTTTAAAGCTACCAACTTGAACGTTTAAATTATATTTATATATAATGTTCAAGTTGGTATGTTTTTTATTCTGGAAAATTACAAAAAGACATGAAACTAATTAAAGCTCTTGATTTTAAATTTTTTAATTATCATTTTCTATTCCCATCCACATAATAAAGGTTAAATAACTTTGATACATATTCTAGCACGTGCTAAATTGAAAAAAATAATAAAAAATAGAATTTCGGCTCAGTATGCAACCAAATAGTATCCTCTTTCAAGGAAGCTACATAATGTAGAAAACCACAACTGGCCACAGAGCAAAGCAAAAGAAATTGAGCAGTGCTCAGTCCTAAACAGGACATCTAAATCACTCCCCATCTCAAGACTCAGGAAACCTCTAGGAAGAGCGAGAAAGAGGTAGTCTGGATATCTCACAATCCCCTTCATGTAGACATGCCAATTCCCAAGAGATTTCTTACAAGGTTCTATCAACTCCCTAGAAACCAAACCTTTAACATCTGACACTTTTAGAAACACTGAAGAGCCAAAGTGCAGAACACACCCCCCCCATCATTGTTTGCCCATTGGTGGGTGGCTTATGCCCCAGCAGGTACCATGTATTTGCCAGTGCAGGAGTACTCAATGGGGCACAGTGGGTCACACATTCAGGGGGACTTGGGAATGGTAGGGAGACTAGTTGGAAAGCAGCCTGAAGGGGTGGGATGGGAAGAGGCACTGGGGACATATGGTAAGAAATGAAAACATATAAGTTCATTATAGCTATATTAAAGCTTCAAAGAACGATAGAGATAGATGGATGGATGGATGGATAGATAGATAGATAGATAGATAGATAGATAGATAGATAGATAGATAGATAGATAGACAGACAGACAGAGAGACAGACAAAGACATATGTTCTGATGTTCTGTGCTTTGGATCGTGAATGTTTCCAAAAGTGTCAGATATTTAAATCTTTGGTTTTCAGAAAGTTGATAGAACCTAGTAAGAAATCTTTTGGGAATTGGCATGTCCATATGAAGACGATTGTGGGACCCCAGACTGTTACTTTTTCTCTATTGTTTACTTGCTTAGGAATGAGAATTTTTGATTCTCTGCATGTTTCTTTCAACATAGACTGGCTTGTTTTACATTCATGGCCACAGGGCTAATTGGTCATGGACTAGACCCTTCAAAACTGTCATCCACAACAAACCTTTCATCCGTATAAGTTGTTTATCTCAAGTATTTGTTCTGATAATGAAAAGTTGACTAACTCAGAAAGGGATAGTAGCAGGATAACTATCAACATGCAGAAAATATGTAAATATTCAAAGAAAATTCATTAGTTATGCAACTACTCAGGAGATAAACCACTGTTCAGAACTATACATGTTTATGGTCTTTTTTATTATTATATTTATTTATTTTTTCTCAATCATACAAGCTTAATAGGTACCCCAGTCTCCTCCCTCCCTCCACCCCTCCCCAGTCTCCCTCGTACCTTCACCCCCTTTTCCCCTTCCTTTCACCCCCTCCCTCTTTTTCTCCCAGAACCCCCCCTTTAAAGAAATCGTTTCCCCTTTATCCTCCCCATGGTTCTCTAGAGAAGTACACACAGTAGAATGGCTATATATGTATGAAAAGGGAATTTACTAGGTTGATTTACAAGTTAAAATCTGGGTAGTTCAACAATAGCTGCCCGTAGCTGCTCAGTTCAAGAGCTGAATAGCTCAGAAGTCCCAGTCTGATGGTGAAGGCTGGAAGATTCCCCAAAAGTCCCTGAGCCTCAGTCATACGTTTATTGAAGGGATTGCTTTAATCATCAATTCTTCACAACTGTACCCAAAGTTCAGCTTGTAACTGTCAAGTTAACATCTGTATCCAAATATTGCAGCATGTGTTTTCACAACACAGATGAATCAAGAGGAAAGTCCTGAGAGTTTTAGAATTCACTTACACTGTAGTACAGGGTCATTGTGTGGCATTTTTTTCCTCTGGGCACAACTGAGTCTTTGCCCCAGTCTAAACTTAGAAGGATATTTTTTAACAAATTGAAAGATCTCCTCTTAGAAGAAGGCTCAGCAAATAACCAGCTACTTAGGTTCAGGAAGTTCCTGAAACTAACAAGCTTGGGGGGAGGAGACTTACCTGCCAGCCAAAAAATGGAGAGTGCTGCACTCAAGCAGTTGGAGAGGAAAATCCCAAGCTTCAAGAAGTATATAAAAGACAACGTAGTATCCAGAGGCCTAGAGCAGACCCCTACCAGCAAGTCATTCAACAGAGAGACCTATGGGTGCAACTTCCTTGAGTCCCACTACATGACAGGGTGGAGGTGAGGGAAATGTAGCTGACTTTGAATCATCTCTACTCCTGTGAGTAAATAACTTACTGGCTTGTCAAGTTGGACCTTGGCATAATCGTTACTTTGGTCTGTCTTTGAACTCCTATGTAGAGTGGATAGATAGTGTGGCACACTTCCCCTATAAACATGTGCTATGTATTTCATGTTCAGCAATCCATATGGTTTTTATCATGGATGTTCACTTATCTTCTTGCATCAGAAAAGTCATGGGCTAGCCAGAGATGAATGGGTGGTGTTGCATTCCAATAAAACTTTATTTGCAGAATCAGTTTCTGGACAGGATTCAGCCCATGAGCTGTAATTAACCACTTCTTTTCTTTTTCACTATGGTCATATGTCAACAAGGCGTAAACAACAAAATCTAGAAAGAGAGTAACAATTGCACCTAATTTCAGAACAGATCTTATACAGAATAAGGGGAAGGAGAAAGAAGAGAAAAAGAAGAAGAAGAATGTAAGGAAGAAGAGGAATATATGTGTATGTGTGTGTATGTGTGTGTGTGTGTGTGTGTGTGTGTGTGTGTGTGTGTATAAATTCAAGATAGGAATCCATCAAAGTAAGTGACTGAATCTTTTATTATGATTTTTTTGTGTGTGTGAGGAAAGGTACTGAACATCTGATTTTGTTCAGATTGAAATGTTGGCTTTGCTTTTGGGCCACACTTTATACACTATTTGTAGTACTTGATCACCACCCCAACCCTAAGTTAACCTGTACATCAAAATACTGATCTCACTGTACTTCCACTGAGCTTTTTTTCCCCTTCTGACTGCTCTCCAGGGAACTCCTGACACTCCATATATTTCTTTGATAATGTCCCCCAAATTAAGTCCCCTCTGTCTTTTCAAATCAAGCCACTTTCCCTTCTACAAACTCATGATTCAATTAACCAAATATGGCTGATAGAATCAGTTCCTAAAAGGATGCTTCTCTTTGCCCATGGCTTAGGAACTATCAATAACATCAATATTACTCTCCCTGCAAGAGACAGGTTTGGAGTGGCGGTGGATTTCAGATGATTTTCTTTTTTTTTTTTTTTTTTTTTCCTTTGACTAGGCTGCAGTCCTCAATTCATCACAGATTCAACCATGACAGTCTTTCCTTAAATGGATTACCAGTCAACCAATATTGAGTGATGACTGTACACAGGATTACACTTGCTCTGTTAAATTCCTTGGAATCCTGCCTGCTAATCATCCCCCTTTTCTCTGCTTTTTTATTAGTAACTTATCAGGAGATCTCTATTACTTTGGAAGGTGGAAAAAGATCACATTCTGAATCTAAATTCTATGACTGCATGAAGCACAAAGTGTATCCAGGAACTGAAAAGGCATACATAGAATTCCAACTCTTTTATGTCTCTAGAGAAAGAAAAGGGAGAGAGAAAGAGGAGGAGAAAGAAAAAAGGAGAAGGAAGAGGAGGAGAGAAAGGAAGAAAAGAGGAAGAGAAGGAAGAGGAAGAGAGGGAGAAAAGGGAGAGGAAGAGAAAGGGGAAAAGAAGGAAAAGGAAGAGGAAAGGAAGAAATTAGAAGGAAGAGGAGAGAGTGAGGGAAGAGGAGAAGGAAGAGGAGGACAGGGATGTGTAGGAGCTGGGAGAGAATGACAAGGAGGAGGGTAGGAGTTATCTGCTCATCTCCTAATCTAGTCATGTCGCCATATCCAATTGAGTTCCACAGGTAAGGTGGGGCTCTGTCTTATGTGTGTACACATGTGTGCTTGTGCATGTATATACATATCTGTGTGTGTATTCAGTATACATAAATCCATTCTATGTGTAGCTGCACATATGCATTTATGTGCATGCATGTAGAGGTCAGATTGTGGCTGTCTTCCTCAATCACTCTTTATCTTTATTTATTTATTTAATTTTTATTTGTTTGTTTGTTTGTTTGTTTGTTTGTTTGTAGGCAGAGCCTCTTCCTGAACCTGGAACTAGGCTGAGTGACCAGAAAGCTCCAGGGATCTGCCTATCTTTTACTCCTCAGTGATGAAATTTTAGGTATCCAGCCACTATATCTGACTTTTGCCAAGGGTTCTGGAGACCCAAACTAGATATTGTTACCTGCACAGAAAGCACTTTATCTGTTGAGCCATCTCTGCAGCTCAACATGGCTCTCTTAGTAAAGGACTGTAATAGTACGTCTAGGTGTGTAACTAGTCCAAGTGCACACTAACCACATGCTATGTGTCTCCAGCTCTGCTGAGTCATGCTGATGGCAGAGAAGTGTAAAGGCTACAATCTCCCTTGAGTGTATGTCACCTCTGCCCTCAGTTCAATGTGGTCAAAACTGACTCAAAAATACAATGCTTATCTACTTAACTAGGATTGATCTGGCTCTGGTAACTGAATTTAAAAAAAATGAGATTACAGAATAATTGGTAAAACAGAATGTCAGTTGATGTGACAGCCACCAGAAAGAAATTGACGTTACTTGGGGGAGGATTTGACTTCCCATGATAGTCCTCTGACTTCCACAAGTGGTCCAAGATGCATACATACACACACACACACACACACACACACACACACACACACACACACACACATACATACGCCCCACTGGTCTGCAGCTGTGGATGAATGGAATATTAATTGCTCGGCATGTCAAGTGGTTCCTATCAATGGCTCTCACTAAAGGTGACACAGCTTTACAATGCAGCCTCCTCTTTCTCTAGCTGTTTAGGATACTTTAGAGCTAGAGTGATGATTATCTTTATTTATTTCTTATTAGCAATCAAGGGTAAGTGTTTGATACACACTTCAACTTCTATTCTTCAATGATGATAACACATTTGTGTGCAGAAATTTGAGTGCATTAACTCTAATTCTGCATTCACTAGGTGATTTGGAAGTAATGCTACCCAGAAGAAAACAGAATTCACAGTACCTGAATGCAAAAGTGTAACTGCAATCTTTCCAAAATAAGATACATTAACACGTCATTATGATTTTGAATAATGAGTGTCCTTAAGCAGACAGGAAACACATCAATCAGGAAGGAAATGTCTGGCAGTTTGATGATGTTGCACAATATAATGAGGACTAAGGACATAGCCCAGTGGGTAAGGGACTTGCCACACAAGGGTGGGGAACAGAGTTCAATGCCTAGAATCCATGGAAAAGCCTGAGAGTTCAATGCCTAGAATCCATGGAAAAGCCTGATTCAGTGGGAGACTCTCAAAAAATAATAAGGCAGCCTGTATCTGTAATCCCAACATGGGGGAGCCAGAGACAGGCTTTTTTTTTTTTTTATTAAAAATTTAATTATACATTTTAAAATTTTTTACCAGTTCCCTCCCTCCCCCCTCCTCCCCCTCCCCTTCCCCCAGTGCCTCCCCCCCCAATTCCCAGAGAGTCCTTTATTGTATACGCCTAACTCTCCATTGGGTCCTCCTCTCCGATGACATATAAGGACCCAGTGGCATTTCCATAAGCCCTTTCTCTTGTTCCCCTTAAGCATAAGATCACTACTATGGCTGTCAATCCCTTGCCTCCAGGGGCAGAGACAGGCTTACTGGGGATTGCTGGTCAGTCAGTCTAGCTGAATTACTGAGCTCCAGACTCATAAGACATCTTGTTTCAAAAACATGATAAGGTTGAGAAGCAATTAAGAAAGGTATATGACACCTCTAACAATAAGGCATAAATGTATGGGAGATGTTGTATTTCAAAAAAAACTTTATTTGAAAAAGTAGTAGTGGACAGGTTCAGCTCATTCTTGTTTTTCAGCCAGTAAGGCACTTGCTCAGAACCATGGAGATATGGGTTAAATCCTTGGAAGTTCAAACTTGTGATAACTGACTGTGTGCTATGGCATGCAAGTGCATGCCTTTCTCTCTTTCTCCCTCTTTCAAATTAATTAATTAGCTAATTAAATATTTAAAAGAATTTAAGGCAGATAGCAGTTGAGGAAGATATTATTTTAACCTCTGGCCTCTACAAATACACACTTACCAGATGTACACACATATTCACAGGCACAAGTTCATGCAGTCTCACTATGGATACAATGGCTGAGGGCTACAGAATTAGCAGAGCATTTGAAAGGCTCTTGGTTCAATTCCCAGTACTGCCACCAAGAACCACCACAGATCCCATATTTTATAAAAAAAAAAAAAATGCCAGGGGATATGGCCATGGCCTGTAAGTCTGGCCCTGGAAGAGCCTGGGAAACCCCAGAACAAAACAATAAGGAGGTCAAGTAATCCAGAATGGTACCTAATGTCACTCTTGGGCCTCCCCAGGCACATACTCACTCAAGTACCCTCTTGTATAAGCATACTACCAGATTCTTTTTCCAGCAAAAAAAAGAAAATAATTTAATTTTTCATCCATAAAAGAGATCATATTATTGGGTTACACATTTTCAAAATAAAGTAAATTCAATTTACCAAAAGAATCAACTTGAAGTATGTTTCATTTTATTTCAATTGATATATGATAGGTTTATATTGGTGAGCTTTGTGTGATATTCTGAGGTGTGTAATAATCAGATCTATGCATCTTACTATGTATTGCCTAGTATACTTACCATATTGCTGTGAGGCAAACATCCATAGTTTCTAGGCTAGGTGCAGCATAGTTGCTATGGTGACCCTACGGGGCAATAGAACCCTGTATCTGCCTGTCTATTTGACCAAGGCAAGGGCAAGCAGCTGTATCTCTGAAACAATTTCAGGGAAACAATAATAAATATCAGAAGTAAATGAGCCTATGATAAATAACACATGAAAACATTTATACAGGGATGGATAAATAGCTCAGGGATTAAGCTTTTGCCTCACAAGCAGAAGGACCCATGTTTGGATCACTGATCACATGTAAAAATACCAGGCAGAAATGGTAGAGGCCCTGTATTTCAGCCAGCCCTAGAAAGCAGAGCCTGGGAAACCCCAGAGCAAAGCAATAAGGAGGTAGAGCAAGTCAGACTGATTCCCAATGTCACTCTTGGATTTCCACAAGCACACACAGTGATTTCTGATGTATACATACATGCACACACTCACACACAGATCACACATACAAAAATATGTATACAAAACATTTACACAAAACAGATATCAAATTTATGGTCTGGATGGGTGAGGAACAGGTAGACAAATATTCAACAGTATCTGACGTGTGTGTGTGTGTGTGTGTGTGTGTGTGTGTGTGTATTTGGTGGTCAAAGATCAACATCAGTTGTATTCCTCAACCACTTCTCTACCTTTTTTTTGAGACAGAGTCTCTTGCTGTATTTAGAGCTCATTAATTTGGCTAGACAGGCTGGCCAGTAAGTCCTACAATCTTTCTATCACTACGTCCTATGCAGTCGGATCATAGATGTACATCATGACTTGTAAACTTCCAATATGTGTTTGGAGGAGGAGGGGAAGGTTCAAACTCAGACCCTTGTTTGCCTGTCAAGCACTTTAAGATCTGAGTCATTTCACCAGCCTGAAATTTTCTATTTAAAGATATGATATATTTATTAGACACATAGACACAGATAAACTGTCCTTTGTTTCCTTGTAATTGTCTAAGAAGAACCATTCAATATGGTCAGACAGTCATTATGCACCATTCTATGCTAGACACTATATATATATATATATATATATATATATATATATATATATATATATATATATATATATATATATATATATATAATTGAGGCAGTTTCATCTTCTCAAAGTAAATGATGTGTGTCTCAGACTAGCCATGTATCCTGTGGAGATCTGCCATGGAGATGGTGAACTAAGCCTCAGTTCTTTTCCATCTGTGTCCAACCAAATGTCGAATATTGATTTGGTATTGCTTGAAACTGACTGTGATTGACAACTTGGTGGTCATGTTGATCACTGTTTGACAGTTGAAAGGAAAATCCAGAAGACACCCACAGAAACTGTCACCTTCCCAATTTTTCTTGTTTCTTTGCAGACATAAAGTTTAAGACAGATAATCTTCTGCCTAGAATTCACCTCTTGGAGTTTGTGTTCATGACTGTGATGGAGATGTGCAGTTTACTGTAAGGTCCATCGTGGTCTCCCCTCCCCATTTCCCCTTCACATTATGCATAGTAACTCATACAATATTTCTCTGAGGAAACTCTGAACTTAAAGAACATTCATTCAGAGAAATATAAAAGAGATTTTTCAAAAGAAGAAAGAAGCTGTGTGATGGTCATTAACATTAACTCTTGCATGGCAACAAGATCCAAAGTTGTGACAAAAGTCAGTTAAGTTTCCAGTGTTAGGAAGAACAATCAAACACTCCAAAGTTTTCTATCTACAAAGCCTCTCTCAGACACAGAAATATGAATCTGATAGTAAATATCCCAGATTTAAGCACTTTAAAACTTAGAACTCACATATCATGTTAAAACACTTTCAGAATGTGATTTCAATGAGAACAGCATGTCACAGCAGGTAATAAACTTCATTCATAGCCACAGCTGGTTCTATTAAGTAAATTATGTTTTCCATCCTACGTTATTACTAGCTTCTTACCCTCTACATAAATATAATTTGAGTGTCATATTTTATTTAGTTACCTGACATTTTGGCCAACATATACAATGCTCTAATTTTTTCTCACTCATGAAAGCTGATATAATTTGTTTTTAACTCTAAGCATTCTTGAATCTTAAAGATGTTAGTTATGCATAATAAAAATAACCTGATGAAAGAGAGAGCAAGCAGCCTCAAGGTTATAGCTTGATTATTATACATCAGAGACAAAACAAAAGGAAAGAAGGAAGGAGTTGTCATTACCATGTGATTGAGATATTCATGTCTGGTACCAAATTCAAACTGTTTCATTGGCTAGCTGTAAGAGTTGATACTGAAGGTCCACTTGACATGTTCTGCAGTTAGAGATATCCCTCTGGGGATGTCTATGAGCGATCGCCTAAAGTTAGAGTTAACTGATGTGGGAAAGCTGAATGTGGGCAGCACCATCCCACGGGCTGGGGTCCTGGACTGAATGCAAAGAACAAAAATGAGCCTAGCACCAACATGCATCTCTCTCTGCTTCCTGGTTGTGGATGCCACATGATCAGCTGCCTCCAGTTCCTGCTGCCATGCCTTCCCACCACAATGGATGGCATCCTCCAACTGCGAGCTACAGTAAATCCTGCCTGCCTAAATTTGTTTTTGTCAAGTGCTTTGTCCCAGCAACAAGACAACTAATACAATAGATGTCCAAATCTTATCACTCCAAAATTAGAGATAAAGTGTTAAAATATCTGTTCTTCACATGTACATACATACAAATATGGATAGTGTGCATATGTAGTTTCATTTGTATGTGCATTTAAACTTCTTTTATTTTTTTATTTTACTTATAGTGTCTTATTGGAACATTCTCAGAGAATAAGTGACTATGAATTTCTTGGTATTAAACAAGCATCCAAGTCACTCCTCAACCCAGGGGACATGAAAATGTTAAACACCTGAATGTGGGGTTGGTGATTCCAGACAGCTAATCTGTTAGCCAATTCCAAGTGTAGTCAAGCTGACAACCAAAATTAGCAATCACACAATACAAGGGACTGTATGCATATGCACATTAAGAAACACGTTTTCAATTTTTTTTCTAACTTCACAGTGCTCACCATGTAGACCTTGTGTGTAGGGCCATTGGAGTGATCAATAATGTGAAAATACTCTCCTTGCTTAAGTCTGATGTAAAGTCAGCATAAAGGTACCAAAGCACCTAGTCTTGACCTTTTAAATCCAGATCCTCTCACTTGAGTGTGTCTAGGCTGAGATGTGAATCCAAAAGACTTTGCACTGAAAAGTGGAAGAGAACAGGAAACTCTCACAGCATACCAAGATTCCTAAATAATATTGTAACAATGTAGGCTGTAATTTGATCAGCAGAAAGAGTGACATCTGGGTGCCCATTGAAACTTTGTTATAGTACCTCAGGGGAGTAAGGCCCAAATGCTGTAAAGTGTGAGGAAGAACAAATCTTTCCTAAAGAATTTACCTAAGCATAGGAATTAAATAACTGAACAAATCAAGTTCCAAAGAACGTGAGAGCATGAGTCACACTAATCTGAGACTCTTTCTCTGTTTTTCTCTCTCTTGTCTCTTTTCTCTCTGTTTTTCTCTCTCTTTCTCTTCCCTTATCCCTTATTTCACTTGTCTCTTCCTCTTTCCTCTCTTTGCTTCTCCTATTCTCACTCTCTCTCCTCTCCTCTTTTTTCCTATCTTTAGTTCCAATTTGGAAAAAATTTAAAGGATACTGTTGTGGACATGGAGAAGGTCATTTAAAATGTATGTGGAAATTTAAAAATCCCAGCACATAATCAATGTATATTTGAACATAAAGTTTAAAGATTTACATGATCACATTATGAGATTTATTTATTATAGTAAAAAGAAATATCACCAAAGAAAAAACAAAGATTTACCAATCTTTTTTCTATCAATAATCTACTTATATAATCATCTATTTTTATTTATCATTTATGTATATCATGTATCTATAATTTTATCTACTTATCTTTCATTATTATCTACTTGTCTACCATCTATATCTGTCACAATCATTTTTATCTATCATCTACCTATCTTCTATTTCATTTATCCATCAACTATTTGTACCTATCTATCATCTATCTACCCATCCATCCATCATCATTTATCCACTTGTTTTGATGTAGCCCAGACTGTTTTTCCCTGGCCCAGACTGTCTTATACTTCCTCCAGTGTGCTGATTACATATATGTGTATCCATGCCTACTTCAAGTGGACTCTTTTTTTTCTGAACTCGTAGTAACAAAGTGATGAGATACCATGCTTTGCACTAGGCTATGACAACTCAATAGCCAGCAAAGGAATGGTACTTTTTTTTTGTTTGGTCATGAAGTATTTCCCAACAAGACTCAGATATCAGGTAAAAGTTTGGTTTTTAACTGGTGGTGACATTTTAGCAAGCTCTGGAAACTTGAGGAAGTGAACTCTTGAAAAAGGGAGGGTCCTTGGTATGTATTTTCTCTGGTTCCTTCCTTTCTCTGTCTGCTTGGAGCCAAGAGGAGGGAAAAAAAAAAAAACCTACTCTATCACATGCTCCTGTTGCTGTGGGAGATAAATAACGAAGGACTGATTGAACACTGAAATCTTGAGTATAACTAAATCCTTCTCCTCTTAATTTGATAATATCAAGTATTTTGGTCATGAAGACAAAATCCAATATTAGTGGTTCTACTGTGAACAAACTCCAATACTAGTGGTTCTACTGTGAACATGATATAAGATGGTTGGAGGAAGGCTCAGTAAAGAGAATGCACATCTTGGGTTAGCTTTGCTTTTACTCGTTCTAAGTTTCTGAGTTGGGTCCTGAGCTGGGAGCATAGGTGGCAGATCCTTTCCTTCTTATCCTTTATTTCTCTTTTCTCTTCCACTTTCTTCTCTTTGCTTCTCCTATTCTCACTCTTTCTCCTCTCCTGAGTTCACTGATCAGTCTAGGCTAATGGGGGGACTCCATGTGAATGAAAGACCATGCACATACATAGACAAACATGCATGGAAACACACACAGAATCCTACAAAAAATTACAAAAAGTATTATGACACTGTATCTCTTTGTTATCTGCTCTATTCATGTAACAATACAATAATTTAGATAGTGTCATAGTTAAGCACAGGTGTCAACTTGACTCTTGAGGGTTTGAGCTCTGGGCACAGGTGTAGAGAGTTGTAGTGACTTGCACTGAGACGGTGGAGGACGTGGAAACCACCATATGGCAAGTTCGTGGTTTGGAAGCTCAGATTCCTTCAGGGGGCGAAAGCCCAAGTTAAAGCTGTTTCTTGCCCTTTGCAAGTTTGGTTGCCTAGAAGAGAGGCTTTTCCAGCGTCAGCGCGTTGAAGTTGGTGCAGCTGTGGCTCTAGTGGACTAAGCTGCGTTTCAACCTCGCTTCGGAATCAGGCAGTGTCCCTCAGGTGATACTGGTTTTCGTGTACTACTGAAGGGTTCATGGAGAGCAGCAAAAGCTTGGCACCAAGTGGCAGGCGTAGAGTTCCTGCAAGAGATGGTGAAGCTTAAAGCTGCAGAGGAGAACCCAGAGTTGTGTTTGAGATGCCAGAACTGTGGGACTGCTGCTGAGGACAACTGCGAGTAGAGATTCAGCCTGGTTCAGAGGTTCTGCTCTTACAACTTCGAGCTGCAAACAGGGACTGGGAATGCCTCAAATCTTTGAGCCGCCTTGATTATGTGATGAGCAGCAGAAGATGGACATTGAAGTACAGGATGCGGTGATTTGCTGGACTTTGTTCTTTTTAATGTTTTCTTATTAAGATCCTTCTGTGTTAATGTTTTATCTGTTTTAAAGTATTTAATTTATTCTGATTTAAGAGTTTTAAGGTTAAGAAACTTTGAACTTTTAAAATATTGGAACTGAAGTTTTAATGAGAGAACATTTTAAATTTGTCCATGGAATGTATTTATATTTTAACATCTGTGGGGACAAGGAAAGGTTTAAAAGTGCTATTGTTTTTGTGTCAAGTTGACAAGGGGTGGAATGTCATAGTTAAGCACAGGTGTCAACTTGACTCTTGAGGGTTTGAGCTCTGGGCACAGGTGTAGAGAGAGTTGATGGTTGAGTTAAGCCCAGAGCAAACCTGAAGGAGATTGTCTGGCTGCTGGGGAAGACCCAGCCCATGGTGAGTGGGATTAGGGCCTGGATAAATCACAGAGAGCTGGTTGAGAGAGTTGGCATCCTTCTGTATACTTGGCCAGACATGCTGGTCTGGCAAGTAAGGATTGTCCATCTCTCAGCCATTATGCAGTGATGGTGTGGCCAGTTCCCTCAGCCCTGGTGTTGATGCATGCTGTCCTGTCAAGGTGGACTATGAAGTGTAACCAGATTATCGTAAGAAAGTAAACACCTTGTTCCCTTAAGCTGTGTGATGGTCATTTGTCAGCAACCATGCAGGCGGACTGCAACAGATAGTAATCAAATTCAACTAAATGTAGATTTCAGAAAACCATTAGATATGACTTAGGGCCAATATGCTATTAGTGATCAAGTCTTTTCCTACAAATCACTGTCTCTCTGAGGAAACAATGAACTTGTGTTTACTTAATATTTTCATAAGTCAAGTGGACACATTTAAAAGAATAAATACAGGGACTGGTGAGGTAACTCAGTAACTAAGGCATGTGGTCACAAACTTGGCAACCTGAGTTCAATCCCCAGAAACCCACCTGGTGGAAGGAGAGAACTGATTTCTGAAAGTTGTCTTTTGATATCCACCCATGAGTCATGCCATGCATTCATTAATTCTCTTTAACTCTCTCCTCATACTTTTGGGTCAAATAAATAAATGAAATACTTTAAAAATTATAAATACTAAGTTTACAACATGTCATCCATATAGAGAAAAAGTGAATATAATGAAAATATTTACTTCTAGTGTTTCTCAGAATCATATAAATGGATGTTAAATTCCCAGTTAATAAAACTCTAGGACTTGCAGGTTAATGAACTAAACCTAATTTTAAGGGTACTAAAATGATAGTAATTGCAAGTGGAATAATACAGTAGCCTGGAATTTTAAAGATGGAGCAACAAAAGGACATTAAATGCATGAACCTACCATGTGGGTCTAAATTGTGTTTTAACATGCTAACTCCAGAATGTGTGTGTGTGTGTGTGCGTGTGTGCGTGTGTGTGTGTGTGTGTGTGTGTGTGTGTGTGTGTGTGTGTGTGTGTATGCACATGTGGAGGCCAGAAGTGGATACTGAGTGTCTTTGCCTGTAATATTCCACTTCATTATTTTTTTGAGATGGTGTCTCTTACTGACACTGGAACTCATCAGTTCAGATAGACTAGATACCCAGCGAGCACCAGAATTCTTCTTATTTCTACATCCTCAGTGCTAGAATTGTAGACGTGAAGACTAGCCTTAAAAGTCAATCTGACCCTTGGATGTGAGCCCCCAAGAATACCTATGAAGAATTCATTTAAGGCAGGCATCTCAACAAGCATGTAGAACATTGTCTTGATTGCATAATTTATATGGGAGCACCTAGCCTCTTGTTAGTGGAATGATTCCCTCGCCAGGTGGACAAAGACGGAGAGGGCTAGTTAAACATCAGCAGGAAGGCCAGCAAGCAAGTATTCATGAATTAGTCCCTGTCTTCTGCTCTTGCTATGGGGATGTGACATGACCAATTTCCTCAATTACTGATGCAGGAATTACTTGTCATAGAAATTTTGAGCTGAGTAAAAATTGTCAAGGATAGGTATTTATTGCAACAACAACTTATGCAACTAAAATAGAGAGTTTTTATATGGGTACTGAGAATCCAAATTTGTTTCTTCATGCTTCTGCAAAAGCCATGTTTGTGGACTGTTCCATTTCTCCAGAACCAAAATGAGTTTGTTTTTAACCAAATTTATTCTACCTGAGCATTGGAATTGCTAGAGGAAGTCTTGATTTTCATTACATAGCTTCTTCATATTCAAAAGACTGTTTCAGATTCTAAAGTTGTTTCCATGCAATGCATTGAGTTAAGGTGACAATTATGTGTATTTTTAGGGTTGGACATTATAAAGGTGTGGTCTTATATACTAATAATTGACACTTATATGCACATTCACTAAAATATTTCTTGATATTTTTGTATTCATTTGTTCTAAAATTCATTGAAATTAAAGTATATTATTGCAAGGTATATCTTCTAACATAGGACTAACTAAATCTACTTAGAATTACATTTATATAATGAATAATGTCATTTTGTTTTCACTAAAGTCTAAAAAAAGCTTCCTAAAGCAGGCAGACTTACTCTGAACTAGTTGCAAATTTATTCTTAGAGTAGTACAATCTCCATTGGATACAATGTATGGAGAGAGTGGCAAACTAGGCCAGAACCCTGGATTGATACACTCCACAAGATGATACCTCATTTAGGAAAAAAAAGTCTCAGGATTGACAGAGATCTTAAAGTTAGAGAGTAAAGAAAGTTTATGATTTGTTTTGTTTTGTTTTGCTTTTGGTACTAGATAGTACCTTGCAACTGAGGCCTACCCTTGATTTATAGATGGATATTTAGCACTTCTAAGCACCCATGAACACACTTTTAAAAAAACATTTGCACCAACATTAGTGATATCTGGAGAAATCTCTGAGAGATTTCTTGTTGTGGTTTTCTGTGGTTCATTCAGAATATTGCAGCTTGTCAAAGTAGAGACTAAGGGATGGTGGAGTGCTCAGTCCTCAACAGGAAGAATATCTGTATCTCCTGAAACTCTGTTCCCCAGACCCACGTGGCTCAGGAAACATCATGGAAGATGGGGTGGAATGAATGTAACACCAAGGAAGATGGGGTTGATTGAATATTTGGGTCTGAGTATAGGGAGCAGTACCACCAAACACTCTTCCGGATATGATGGGACTGTTGCTCCAAGGACTCACTGCAGCTGTGCCTACTTCTATAAGACCTGCAGAAGAGTTGGCTTATCAACATTTCACCATGGAAATGGAAAGATCTCATGAGACCACCACACCACCTTGAGATGTTATTGATGGTTAATGTGCAAAGAGGAGCCACAGGGCTATACCAATCAAATGTTGCAACACTCCTGGTGTGTGCCCATAAGCATATTAACACAGGTGATTTTTATTAAATTATCTAGTTTATACAAACACAAACCTAAGGACATAACAGTAGGAAGGGGATTTATTAGGAAGAATAAGGTTTTCAGGAAAAAAAGAAAAAGGAGAAGAGACAAATATGGGGTCAAATGGTAAAAATTCATTATGGACATGTATGAAATGGTCAAAGAATAAAGTGAACATTAAAAACATTCTAAAATGTAAAGAAAAGAAAATAATGCTTGATATAATACAAAACAATAGAAGTTTGTAAGAACAGGTCCTTTTCTCTGGCTTAAGTCACTGTCCAGGAAAGTGAAGTCTGTGATTTTCAATTCCACATACATGTATCTAAGGTGCAAAGAACTCAAGATGCATGGTAATATAAATGTCATCACAAGTGAGAATTGCAAAATATGCATTCAGTTCTGGGACACGGCATGATAGAAAAAGTCAGGCACTGTCTATATGTGACAACATCCAAGGCAAGCAGAAGACTGAAGGCTTATAATGTTTCCTCAATGGTAAGGTAAGCCACTGACCGTCTGACGTCATGACAGGCAAGCAGAAAACTGGAGGCTTACAATGTTTCTTCAATGGTAAGGTTAGTCTAGGAAGCTACTGATGATCTTATCTTGCTTTCTTTTGTCCTCTCTGAGTTGGAAGGCAAAGGCCCATGTTAGGGAAGCAGGTGAAGGTGAACGAAGTCCTGGTCATTCTGAATCGATTCTTGCAGAGCTGTAGGCTCAACTCACACATGGCTCCACCATTTACCTTCAGAGCATTCTCTATTCAATATAAAGTCATAGGTGAAACATCACAGAAAAAAGAGAGGTAGTCTGGTAAAGACTGTTGAGGGGGTGTCTTAGTAATATTTGTGGCTATGATAAAATACCCTGGCAAAAGCAAATCATGCAAGAAATAGTTTATTCTGATTCATAGATCAAAGTATAGTCATCAAAGTATAGGCAGGGAATTTTATTGCAGTTTCTTGCATGTGTGATACATTCGTGACCAAATTGCTTAGGTGAACAATGAGGTTTTAGGTTTTATTATTTCTCACAATTCTGGTTACAGTTCTTAGAACTGTAAGAGACTTGCCAGGAAAGCTCATATCAACACCAGGGGCTGAGGGAACTGGCCACACCATATCCACAGGAATTATTGAGAGAGGAGCAAAACTCACTTGCCAGACAGCAAGTCTGTCCAAAGCAGGCTGAAGAATGCCAATTTACTCATCCAACTTTTCCCATCTTATTCTCCTGCCCAAGAAATTGATCTCACCCACCAAGGGCCGGGCCTTCCTATATCAGTCAAGCAGTCTAGGGCAGGCTTGTTTAAGTTTTCCCTCAATTATTAATTATTCACAGATGTATCCAAAAGTTGAGGCTTCAATTGCCAAGTCAACATTTATAATGGCCACTAAAATATAAGAAATTTGAAGAGTAGGCCCCATGTCATCCACGGTCTTAAAGAGAAGGAAGTGAATTTATATTACTTCTCAGCTTGCTTTCTACATGTTCTATAGCCTAGAATCCCCCATCTGGGGAATGCTCCTATCCACAATGAAGAAGAGTTTTATACATCAATGAATGAAACCAGCAAAAACCCTCACAGATATTCTCAGAGGCTACTTTAATCCAATAATCCGTCACAGGTATTTGAAGAGACTTCATGTCTGGAGTGTCAAACTGACATTTAAAACTATCACAGGAAGAAAAAATAATAATATCTTTAAATACTATGAGAGCAATTAATTACAAATTCTTTTTTTCTGCCAATTCAAATAACATTTTCTCAAAGCACATAGAGGAAGTTAAAATTTTTTTGTTATGTAGGCATTAAAACAAAATATGACACTAAAATTGAGGAGCCTATGAAGACGTAGCAAAAACTGAAAGCGACATGTGACTTCAAGATGAATGATCAGTAGTCTTGAAGTAAGACTGGTCAAGCTCACTTATGACAAATACTAAGTGAACTCATGCGGTAGTTGGAGTGACCATCAGTGGTAGTGAATTCATTTTACACAAAGGTAAACATAAACTCTTCTTACCTACAACACAAGTCAATTTGTTCAAGTAGAAGCCCCTTATGCCTGCTGAAGTTAGGCTCCTGTGGAGGTTAGACACTGACCAAATTTCTTCTCTTGAAGTTTACCTTTCAAAGAGATGGCCTTAGGTCTCAGGAAGCCATTCTTGGTCCTAAATTTGGTTAAAAGGTTTCTTTAGCTTTTGAAATGACTTATATAATTTCAAAGGGGTTTGAATTTCAAAGGACAAAGAAGTTTCCCAAAGTAAATGATTTCAGAAAGCAAAGAAGGGAGGCTTTCTTCTTGCTTTAAAAATTTTAATTGATGCATGACAATTGTACATTCTTATAGAAGTGATGTATTCATGGGTGTATACAGCACATAATAACTACATTCGAACTATTTAGTTTTGTAAACAATATCATTTGTCATTAATTCGGGATAAGAGGGTGAGCAAAACTCCATTTTGTATATGTGCCATAACTTTTTTTAATCTGTTCATCTGTTCATAGACATCTGGGCTGGTGCCATATCTCGGTCATTATGAATAGTATTATTATAAGCGGAGATGTATTAGTATTTTGTCTGTATTGATCTCAATCTCTTTGGTTTTATATAAGGTTTGTTGGTATCATTAGCTCATATTTGAGTTTCATTAAGGTTGGTTGTGAGGGTTGTTAGGCCCAAGGCCTGCTCTCTGGATGATACATTAGCAACTGAACGGGCTGTTGAGTGACTCCTCCCTTGGGGTGTTGAGTTTGCCTCTTGTCTGCAAGACAATGGCAGGCCTAACTCCCCCCTTTTGGGAGTAGAGAGAACTTCCAGGTTGTTTGGGTCACTTTTGTTTCTCTTAGAAATTGGCTGGGCTGTTCCTCCCCCAACAGTTCTTTCCTGCTTATCTGAGATATGCTTATGCACAGACCAAGTAACTCTGTTTTGAGCCATACATTCCTTTCTCTTTTAGCAACTGAGGCGCCATGCCTGTTTAGCATACCTGGCGACATGTCTGGTCCCACAACAAGTGGATGTAACCAAAATGTATGCACTTTACATAATCCTTTAAAGAATTTGGCCCTGATCCTTGATTATAAAACCCATGTATGTTACAATAAAATTGGCTTGGATGATAAGAGGACATCCAAGCCCCCCTCTGACCCAAAGCCTGAAACTTTTAATTCCTACCGCTCCCACTTCAGTTTCTTGCGGTTTTAGGTCCGGGTTTGTGCTGGTTCATGGGCCCGAACACTTGGTGATATAAGCATGGGTGAGGATTTGCTTATAGGAGGGAACATGCACACCTTACCAGTGGTTATATCACTGCATAAAATATCTCTCCCTTCCCCCATAAACCATTTCCTTCATTAAAACCTTACAGAGGGGTGGATCCTTGTGAGCGCCTGTGTTGTTTCTCTTCTTTTGCTATGATGAAATTCTCTAATAAAAGCAACTTAAGGAAGAAAGAGTTCTTTTTCAAGTTCACAGTTCAAGAATCCATCATGGGAAGAAAAGTCAATCCTCAGCACAGGAGCTTGAGGCAGATTACTCACATTGCACCTACGTTTAAAATAAAAAAAGCCAAGAGCAGCAGGTGACTGCATGCTGGTGTCCACCTCTCTTTCTCCTTTTTTAAAATAAAATTTTATCGGGGCTGGAGAGATGGCTCAGGGGTTGAGCCTCTGCCTTGCAGGCAGAAGGTCCTGAGTTCAGATCCTAGACCCCACATATAGACGCCTGGCAGAAGCAGGGGTGGCCTGCGTTTCTGGTCCTGGTAGGGTGGAGCCTGTGAATCCCCCGGGCAGAGTAAACAAGGAGGAGGTGGAGGCGGTCCATGGTGGTTCCCAAATTCCCCCATGGTTCTACACACACACATACATACATACACACGCACACACACACAATTGAATAAAATAATAAAAAAATTTTAAAAAAATAAAATTTTATCATGTTTATTTAATATTTTTGCATCTCTGTGTGGCATGTGTGTGGGTGTGCATGCATGTTGTGCTATGTGTGTGTGTGAAGATGAGAAGAGAATTTTGTTGACTCAGCTCTCTCTATCCATGTATTCATGGTATCTTGGAATCTGGAAATGGCCATACCAACCCATCTGCTAGATGCCAGTTAGAAATTAAAATGATCCAGAAGAGCTAGTTTCCAGGATAAATGTGTTTCTAGATCTATCTGATAGGATCACAAATGCTTTAGAGGCCCCTGTTGAAGCTGTAGGATCACAAATGCTTTAGAGGTCCCTGTCAAAGCTGTTGAATTACCATATGCAGTGAACTTGTCTAATGTGCTACCTCACATTAGTGGAAATGGTTCTCGATTTATGCAAGTGGTATGCCCTTTATGGTATGGTAAAATCAATCAGTGGGTAAGGCATCTGTTTGTAAACCTGGAGGCCTAATTTCAACTCCAAAAGCCCACAAGGTAGGAAGAAAAAATTGACTTCTGAAAGTGCCCTCTGACGTCTGTGCCTGTACTATGACACACGTATTCTCTCTGTGTGTCTCTCTGTCTCTCTGTCTCTCTCTCTCTCTCTCTCTCTCTCTCTCTCTCTCTCTCTCTCTGTCTCTCTCTCCTCATAAAGTGGATTGGCTAATGGGATAGCTCAATGGGTAAGGCATCTGTTGTGCAAACCCGAAGACCTGAATTCTATCACTAGAAGCCCAAATAGTGAAAGGAGAGAGCCAACTTTGGAAAGTTGTCCTCTGACCATGCAAGAACCATGGTGAGGCATGTGTGTGCCCTCTCTCTCTCTCTCTCTCTCTCTCTCTCTCTCTCTCTCTCTCTCTGTCTCTCTCTCTCTCCTGTCTTAAAGATAAAAAGTAAGATGTAAATAAATTTTAAGTAAGACAGGGTTACACTGCAATAAATCCATCAAAGTTTTAAAATGCCATAAGTAAAAAAAAAAAAATCATTATATATGTATAACCATCTGAACCTCTCACCTAAAATGTGCTCAGAACACTTACATTACCCTATAGTTATACAAAATAAACCTTATTTCATATTGACATGGTATCTTATGTAATTGATTTTATACCTGTATCTGAAAGTAGTTTAGATTCAGACTACATCAAACACTCTATGGCTGGATCATTTACTATCTTAATAGTGAGTCTTTGTGCCTGAATACAAACTTTTCATGAATGGAGAGATGGCTCAGTAGATAGACCTTTGCCTCTAAAACAAAAAACGTGAGTTTGAATCCCCAGATTCCATGTAAAAATATCAAGTGGAAATGGCAGTGGTCTGTGATTCTGGCCCAGAAAGGTGAAGACTTAGAAACTCGAGAACAAAGCAATAAGGACGTAAACCAATCCAGAGTGGTCCCCAATGTCACCTTTAGGCCTCCACAGGAACACACACTCAAGTCACATGTCTCCTTCTATACACAGCCTTCCCCCTACACACACACACACACACACACACACACACACACAGTGAAATCCTTGCAAACGTATCGTGATGTGTCTCCTGGGGGATTCCAGATGAAATCAGGCTGATGATTGGTATTTGTACTGATGTAGTATCCACCTCTTGCTGCCCCATCAAGTAAATGTGATAGTGCAGAGAAGATAAATGTGCAGGCGTGAAAGCACCCAGTAGTAGAAAACTCTCTTGCCATGGATTCTGCCTCTTTACAGCATCTTCTTCTTCTTGCACATAAAGTACCTCTGTCACACGAAACCATCTGCCATCCCAGGGTCACTGCCCAGACATAAACCTCGCAAAGATGAGGTTTAATGGCTGTGTCCCAGGTTAAGCATGACTTGCTTTCTGTGCAAAGTAGAAAAAGTGAACAGCCAAAGGTCTTTCTCTTCATATAGAAGCAACAAAATCAATTGACCTGAAGCAAGAAAATGGATTCACTTCAGTTCTGCCTACTCCATCAACATAATCTGTTTTAATCTTATAGAAAGGTGTTCTGCAAAAATGCCAATCATTGATCCTGTATACACAGAAATGCATTTAAGTATTAAATGAATGGACATGACTGAGAGACATAAGCAAGACCAGGAGATGGCTTAATTAGGTAAAAGGGCTTGCTTATGCCCAAACCAGGGACCTGAATTTGATCATGATACCACATAAGGTTTAAGAGAGCCAATTCTCAAAAGTTGTATTCTGACCTGTACATATGTGCTGTGATTTGTTTACATTCACCTATACAAATGCACATGGACACAAACATACCACACTAAGTAAATAATTATTTAAAAATACATGAACATATTTCCTATTCATATACCCTGTTAAGAAATTTTAGGGGTGGAGATATAGCTCAGATAGAAGTAAACCTGCCTAACATGCATGAAGCCCTGAATTCCATAAAACTGAATTTAGAGGTAAGTCCCTGTAATCCCAGTACTCAGAAGGTAGAGGCCAAAGTATCAAAAGTTCACAAGAGTGACAAAAGTCACTCATGGCTACATGATGTGCTTGAGTCTAGTCTGGACTACATTCCTTCCTCTCTTTTTCTCTGCATCTCTGTTACAGTTACTCTTCTCTGCTGTTGTGACATGACACGCAGACCAAACAACTTAAGGGGAGAAAAAGCAGATTTATTTGGTTTATGGTTCCAGAGGAGAGATACAGTCCATTACAGCAGAAAAGCCATTACCTAAGGTAGAAGCTCAAATCATGCCCATCATCATGGAGGCAAAGAGAGAAAGCAGCAGACTGAAAGAGGAGACTGACTACCAGTGGAATCAGGGCAGGGCTAACCAGCCTCAAGTCCTGCCCACTGTGATGTGCTTTACTCCAGCAAGCTCCACCTCCAAAAGTTACCCAGACCTTCACAAACATTAACAGCATCTAAGGATGTAAACATGTGAGCCTATGGGGGACAACTCACAAACTATGAGAGTCTTTAGCATACACACACACACACACACACACACCCAAACACAATTTCAGAAGTCCATTTCTGATCCGCCTCTTCAAAGACTTGCTTTCTTCCTGAGTACAGCAGGTAGCAGATGTCTTCACAGATGAGAGCCTTCTGCTTATGTTGTGGTTTGAATGTGAGCTGTCCCTCATGTGTTTGCAACCTTAGCCACTGTTACTATTTGGGAAGGTTTTTGTACCTTTAAGAGGAGGAGCCTTGCTGGAGGAAGGCATGTCACAGGGTGTGTGGGCCTTGACATTTGGTGGCTGAGTCCTGCTTCCTCTCAGTTTGCTCTTGATCTTATTATGGGAGTTACTCTGGAATAATTGCTCAGACACCAATTAGGGTACAAAACAGGAATTCAATGCATCACTGATTTGGAGCCAAGATCATTCTCCTATGGACTCCAACCCTGAATTCTGCTTGTATGTACATTTATACTAAAGCAGGGAAGAAGTGGAACAAGCAAAGCAGAACTTTCCAAAAGCAGAAGCAAAGGTTGCTAACTGTCAGTAAGAAAAGCAGACTGCAGGCCACCCATGGACTTGGCATTATCAACACCAGCCACAGGTGTGGGATGGTGTATCTGAAATGTCCTCACTTGACTGCCTTTGGGATTTCAGTTATTTTCCATCTCAACTTATGTCCAGCAGTAACTCAACAGTTTGCATTTTTCTACTTCACTCTCTGTGCCTCCATAACGATGACTGTGATGTCAACTATCATTCACCAGGTTCTTCAGTCTGTTGTGCCTTTCCCACCTTGATGGACTAGATATACTCTCTTGAACTGTAAGCGAAATAAAATCTTCCTTTCTCTTTTAAATTGTGCATGAGTATTGCCTCACACCGATTACAGAATTACAATTACAACTTACATACCTTTTTTTAATATTTTTATTATTATTTCCGCTCATACAAACTTAATAGGTACACCAGTTCCCTTCCTCCCTCCTCCTCCCCCCGACCCCCCTGCTCCCCCTCCCCTCACCCCTCCTTCCCCATCCCCCAGTACCCCCCCAATCCCAGGAGAATCCTTTAATGTGCATGCCAGATTCTCCTCTGGGCCCTTCTCTCCGATGACGTACAAGGACCCAGTGGCATTTCCCTGAATCCTTTCCTGTGTTCCTCTTAAGCATAGGAGCACTACTGTGGCTGTCAATTCCTTGCCTCCAAGGATCTTGGTGCCTTTAGCAAATGCTAGACTCTGTAGCGTCAATAGTGTGTGGGACATTGCGGAGGGCAAGCAAAATCCAATTATGATTGCTTCAGCCCTAACTTGAGTGGAGTATCTTGCATATCATTGCTCCTCCCATCCTTGTGCTCTTCCACTCTTACCGCCCCCTCTTCCGCAAATTTCCCTGAGCTTCAGGATGGGGAGAGATTAGGCTGGCCTAGTTCTAGGTGGTTGATATAGAGTCTCTGAAGTTAAGGATTATGGTTTGTTGATTTTCTTTTGTGGTTTTGCTGCTCCTGCAATGCCCTTCACTCCATCCTGATGGGTATTGGATGTCACCCCCTGGCCAGAGATAAAAAGCTGTTAAACTAGAGACTTGTTATAAGAGTATATTCAAAGGTAGATGTAATAAAAGTAGGAAACCACAGTGAGGGAGGGGTCAATCACCCATTTGCAAAATGGTTACTTATCGGCCAGACTATATGTCCTCCCCGTCTGGTGAGATCACACCCCCTCAGTTGTAAATGATCAGGAATGAAAAGTCTGTGAACTTAACCAGATGTCTCATTACTTACTTGCAGTCCTTCATGGAGGCCTATTTTCTCTGCTGTGACATGGTCCCCTCTCTCCTTGTTTCTGATGTGGCCCTACTACCCCATCCCTCCTGTTCATACTCCTAGCAAGTACTGTATTACAGAGATTTATCGTCAAGTGTCTCTAGGTGGGCTGGGTGGGTTTGGTATTAGGAGCCACCTATTAGGGAGTACATACGGTGCTTAATTTTCTGGGTCTGGGATATTTTACTTAATATAATTGTTTCTAATGACATCCATTTCCCGGCAAATTCCAGTAATTCATCATTTTTGATGGCTGAGTAGTACTCCATTGTATAGATGTACCACAGTTTCCTTATCCACTGGTCAACTGTTGGACATTTGGGTTGATTCCATGACTTTGCTATTTTAAACAGTGCTGCTATGAACATGGTCGTGCTTGTGCTATCGAGGTGAACCTCTGCGGTATGGGGGGTTATTCCCAAAAGTGGAATCGCAGGGTCATATGGCATTCCAATCTTTAATTTGTTTAAGAATCTCCAGACGGCTCGCCAGAGTGGCTGTATGAGCCTGCATTCCCACCAGCAATGTAGGAGAGTTCCCCTCTCTCCACATCCTCTCCAGCATTTGTTGTTGTTTGTGTTGTGGATTTTTGCCATCCTGACCTGGGTGAGATGATACCTCAGGGAAGTTTTGATTTGCATTTCCCTAATGGCTAAGGAAGTGGAGCATTTTTTAAGATATTTGTTAGACATTTTAATTTCATCCCTGGTAAAGTTTCTTTTAAGTTTCAGGACCCATTTTTTAATTGGGCCATTGGTTTCCTTGGTGTTTAGTTTTCTAAGTTCTTTGTGCACTCTGGACAGCAGAGTTCTATCAGATGTGTGGTTAGTGAAGATTTTCTCCCATTCTGTGGGTTGCCTTTGAGCTCGTGTTACAATCTCTTTATCTGAACAGAAGCTCTTTAATTTCACAAGATCCCAACTGTTGAGAGTTGGTAGCAGTGACTGTGCCATTGGATGTCTGTTTAGGAAATGTTGGCCTAGCCCAATCAGCTCGAGGGAGTTCCATATCTTTTCAACTATGGTTTTTATAGTCTCTGGCCTTATATCAAGGTCCTTGATCCATTTGGAATTAAGTCTTGTACATGGTGACAAGTACGGGTCCAGCTTTAATCTTCTGCATGTGGAGATCCAGTTTTGCCAGCACCATTTGTTGAAGATGCAATTCTTTTTCACTTGGATTCTTTGGGCCCCTTTGTCAAAGACCAAATGGCTGTAATTTTGTGGGCTTATATCTGGGTCTTCAATCCTTATCCATTGATCTGTGTGTCTATTTTGGAGGCAGTACCAGGTTGTCTTTATAACTATGGATTTGTACTATAGACTTAGGTTTGGGATGGTAATACCTCCAGCAGTATTTTTGTTACTCAGGATTGTCTTTGCTATCTTGGGTCTTTTGTGCCGGGGCCCATTTTTTAATTGGGCCATTAGTTTCCTTGGTGTTTAGTTTTCTAAGTTCTTTGTGCACTCTGGATAATAGAGCTCTATCAGATATGTGGTTAGTGAAGATTTTCTCCCATTCTGTGGGTTGCCTTTGAGCTCATGTTACAATCTCTTTATCTGAACAGAAGCTCTTTAATTTCACAAGACCCCAACTGTTGAGAATTGGTAGCAGTGATTGTGCCATTGGATGTCTGTTTAGGAAATGTTGGCCTAGCCCAATCAGCTCGAGGGAATTCCCGACCCTTTCAACTATGGTTTTTATAGTCTCTGGCCTTATATCTAGGTCCTTGATCCATTTGGAATTAAGTCTTGTACAAGGTGACAAGTAGGAGTCCAATTTTAATCTTCTACATGTGGAGATCCAGTTTTGCCAGCACTATTTGTTGAAGATACTGTTCTTTTTCCATTGGATTTTTTGGGCCCCTTTTTCAAAGACCAAATGGCTATAATTTTGTGGGCTTATATCTGGGTCTTCAACCTTTATCCATTTATCTGTATGTCTATTTTGGAGGCAGTACCAGGCTGTTTTTACAACTATGGATTTGTAGTATAGACTAAGGTTTGGTATGGTGATACCTCCAGCCGTGTTTTTGTTACTCAGGATTGTCTTTGCTATCCTGGGTATTTTGTGCCTCCATATGAATTTTGAGATTGTTTCGTCAACTTCTTTAAAGAATTGCTTTGGGATTTTAATTGGTATACCATTGAATTTGTATATTGCCTTTGATAGGATGGTCATTTTTATGATGTTGATTCTGCCAATCCAGGAACACGGGAGATCTTTCCACCTTCTGGTGTCTTCTGCAATTTCTTTCTTTAGGTTTTTAAAGTTTTCATTGTAAAGGTCTTTTGCCTCCTTGGTTAGGTTTATACCAAGGTATTTCATTTTTTTAGGGGCTATATTAAATGGAATTGTTACTCTCAGGGCTGTTTCACTTCTTTCATTCTGGACATATAGGAAAGCCACTGATTTTTGTACGTTTATTTTGTATCCTGCTACCCTGCTGAACTTCTCTATTAGTTCTAGGAGCTTCCTGGTGGAATTTTTGTAATCACTCAGATATAAGATCATGTCATCTGCAAATAGGGATAGCTTGACTTCTTCCTTGCCAATTTGAATCCCTTTTATGTCCCTTTCTTATCTCATGGCTTCAGCTAAGACTTCAAGTACAATATTGAATAGAAGTGGTGAGAGTGGACAGCCTTGTCTAGTTCCTGATCGAAGTGGGAATGCTTCCAGTTTTTCCTCATTGAATATAATCCTTGCTGTGGGCTTGTTGTATACTGCTTTTATTATATTGATAAAGGTTCCCTCCATTCCTATTGTCTCTAGCGTTTTGATCATAAAAGGCTGTTGGAGCTTGTCAAAAGTTTTTTCTGCATCTATCGAGAGTATCATGTTGTCTTGGACTTTGGACTCGTTTATATGATGAATTACATTTATTGATTTGCGTATGTTGAACCAACCTTGTGTGCCAGGGATAAAGCCTACTTGGTCCCCGTGAATGATCTTTTTAATATGTTTTTGAATCCTATTTGCTAAGACTTTGTTGAGAATCTTTGCGTCTGTGTTCATCATAGAGATTGGCCTATAGTTTTCTTTTTTAAATGAATCTTTATTAGGTTTTGGGATTAAGACAATATTAGCTTCATAGAAGGAATTTGATAGTGTTCCTTCCTTTGCTATTTGATGGAACCGTTTAAGGAGTATTGGTGTTATTAACTCCTCAAATGTCTGGTAGAATTCTGTGCTGAATCCATCTGGTCCAGGACATTTTTTGGTGGGAAGTTTCGAGAATACTTCCTCAATTTCCTTATATGTTATAGTACTATTTAAATAATTCACAACTTCCTGATTCAATTTAGGTAAGTTGTGTTTACTTAGGAATTCATCCATCTCTTTTGTGTTGTCAAATTTCACAGAGTATAAGTTTTTGAAATATGATGTTATAATTCTCTGGATTTCTTGGGTATCAGTAGTGATAACTCCATTTTCATTTCTAATTTTGTTAATTTGGGTTTTCTCTCTCTTGCTTTTGGTTAATTTGGCTAGGGGTGTATCAGTCTTATTGATTTTTTCAAAGAACCAGCTTTTTGACTGGTTGATTTTCTCTATCGTTTTCTTAATCACGATTTCAGATATTTCTCCCCTCATTTTGCTAATCTCCTCTATTCTACTACTTTTGGGATCAGATTGCTCTAGTTTCTCTAAAGCTTTAAGCTGCATTGTTAACTTATTTATTTCTGATGTTTCCATTTTTCTGATGTAGACATTAAGAGCTATGAACTTACCACTTAGGACAGCTTTCATTGTGTCCCAGAGATTTTGGTAAGTCGTATTTTCATTATCATTCACTTTCAGGAAATCTTGAATTTCCTTTTTAAATTCTTCCTGAATCCAATTCTCATTCAGCATCATAGTGTTAAGTTTCCAGGAGTTAGTATATTTTCTGTCATTTGTTGTGTTGTGGGTGTCAAGCTTTAGGCCGTGGTGGTCTGATAGGGCACACGCTAGAATTTCAACTTTCCTGTATATGTGGAGATTCGTTTTGTGGCCCAATATGTGATCTATTTTGGAGATAGTTCCGTGTGCTGCTGAGAAAACTGTGTATTCTTTGGTGTGTGGGTGAAAAGTTCGATAGAGATCTGTAAGGTCCATTTCTTTAAGGGTTTGATTAAGTTCCAAAGTGTCTCTGTTAAGCTTTTTACCTGTTGATCTATCCCATGTTGAGAGGGAGGTGTTGAAATCCCCAAGAATTATCGTTTCAGGGTTGATTTCTCGCTTTAGATGCTGTAGGATTTTCTTAATGAATGTGGAGGGCCTGAATTGGGTGCATAAATGGTCAGTATTGTGAAGTCTTCCTGGTGAATTGTACCTGTGACTAAAATGTAGTATCCATCTGTGTCTCTTATGATTTTTTTTGGTTTGAAGTCCACTTTGTCCGACAGCATAATTGCTACCCCTGCCTGTTTCCTGGTTCCATTCGCTTGCATTATTTTGGACCAGCCTTTCATTTTTAGGATGTGTCTATCTTTTGTGGTGAGATGAGTTTCCTGTTGGGTTGTTATTTTTAATCCAAGTTTGTAATCTGTGTCTCTTAATTGGTGAGTTAAGCCAATTGACATTTAATGTTATAATGGAGAAATTCTTTTTAATTCTGGACTTTTTTTATGTTTAGTGGATTTTGTAAGCGTATTGTTTGATATTTATATTTTGGTTCTATTATACTTCCCTTCTGTCCTCCTGGATACGCTTGTTCTATTCTTCAAGTTTGAGTATCATTTCTAGCATTTTTTGAAGGCCTGGTTTGGTAGACATGTATCCCTTCAAGTTGTCTTTGTGCTGGAAAATTTTTCTTTCTCCCTCGATCATGACAGATAGTTTTGCCGGGTATATCAGTCTGTTTTGGCATTTTTGCTCATTTAATACTTGAAGTATGTCTCTCCAAGCTCTTCTTGGTTTTACTGTTTCCATTGAGAAGTCATTTGTTATTTTAATAAGTTTGCCTTTAAAAGTGACTTGCTTTTTTTCTCTTGAACCTCTCAACACCTTTTCTTTGTCTTTAATATGGAGTGTTTTGACTATTATTTGCCATGGCGATTTTCTATTTTGGTCATATCTGTTTGGAGTACGAAATGCCTCTTGTATTTGGATGGGCTTCTCATTCTTCAGTTGAGGGAAGTTTTCACTTATGATGACTTGAAAAATTTCCTCAGGTGTGATATTTTGAGATTCTTGTTCTGGTATTCCATGAATGCGCATGTTAGGCTTCTTCAGGTTGTCCCATATCTCTTGAATGTTCCTCTAAGTATCTTTTTGGCTTTAACAACCTCTTTCATTCAGATGGTTAATTCTCCCACTTTGTCGTCAAGATCTGAAATTCTATTTTCTGCTTCGTTTGTTCTGCTGGTAAGACTTTCTGTTGAGCTTTGGGTTGAAGATAACTTGTCTTTTAGTTCAATTTTAAACTCCGCCTGAGACTGTTTTAACTTCTCTGTGCCTATTTTTGTTTCTTGAACTGTTTTTCTCAACTCCTCCAAATGCCTGTTGTGTTCCTGTTCAAAGTGGTTGATGTGGTTGTTTAATTCCTCTTGGATTTCCTGTTTCATAATATTAATCATGGTAATGATCATACTTTGAAAGTTGTTGTCTGGGGTCTGGCTTTCTTGGCTATTGTGAATTTGTTCTGGTTGGAATCCATCCTTAAGGGGTTGATTCTTTCAGTGGGAGATTGGTCTCCTTGGGTTTTGTTTCTCATGGATCTGCACTTTGACTTGGGCATTGTTGTTTTGTCTTCTAGGGCTTTTCAGTTTCTGTGTGTTTTTGACTGAACTGATTTAGTTGGTATTACTACACTTGGGCAGTTGTTACTAGTGCTTGCCTTGGGATTGGGTATGTTTGTCTTTTGTTATTGTTATTTCCTAGCTGAGGCTATTAGGCTGTTAGTACATCAGTTAAATCAGGTTAAGTAGACAGGGGGTGAATATTAGTATGATAATGCACTTTTACGATGTAGTATTTTGGTGATATGTGAGAGTGAGTGGTGTAGTCCCTGGAGTTTTATGTGTTTTAGGGGTGGCTGTATGGAAAGGTTAATCTACAGTGATTAATATTAGAGAGGAACAGTAAGGTGAAAAAAAAAGGAGGTTTACTTATCTTTGGGCTAGAAGCGAAGAATCTCTCCCATGTGATAGGATGATTGTAGAGGTTTTCAGATGTATGGCCTTTGACCCTTAGAACTTTGCTTGAGTTTTCTTTGGACTCTATTGAATTTTGAGTAGCAGTGTGTCTTCTGTAGACCACTTGCATGGGTCCCCGGTGGGCCAGAGAGGCAGAGAGGCTGATGTTGTTGGCAGAATTCTTCACCTGGGGCCTGGGACTTGGCTTAGTGGCCCTCCCAAGCTCCAGGGATGGAGGAATGTGAGCAAGTCCTGTCCAGTTGGTCGGACAGGCAAGGGGGAGGAAGAAAGGGGCTGGGGCCCGGGGCGTGACCCAGGGCAAAGCCCAAGGTGCGTGCAGCTGGGACACAACTTATTTATCTTAAAACAAGGACAGGTCAAGGACTTGTCTGGTCTACTTGTGAACAGTGCCTTTGAATATGAAGAAGACACAGCTTCTGTTCTCATTCTTCAGACTTCATTCATCTTTTCTAAGTAGCCAAATCCAATTAGCTAATATGACCATGAGAGACATTGAATAATAGATATTCTGTCTTATAATTAAATCTCCTTTGAAAGTTTGTTAGGGAGCCTTTCAGTAAACCTCAAAGGAGGGAGAAAAAAATCACAAGCAATGATTCTGAGATCTCAAGGTTATTTGAATCCATTTTCTTCACCAGATGCTCACATCTAAAGTCTAATAAGCATCTATTCTGTTTTGGAAATGGGGTTACATTTTGGAAATATATGAAGAGACAGGAACAGGTGAATTCAGGATCTTCCAGGTTTATACATGTACCTGTTAACATGAGCAGAAGTACCTATTGAGCAAGCTGAAGATGGCATTCAAATAATTCAATATCTAGCATAGGAAGGGACTGAAGACAAGATGTTGTAATCTCCAAAGACATGATTGGAACAATTCACTTCTTCAGTTTCTTTAGTTTTCATCTAGTTCCAAACCCATCGATGGACTTGTCTATTGGTGAGGTCATGGTCTTCATGGTTCAAGCACTTCCTCAAAGCATATCAGATTCTAAACCCTTCAGTGGATTGATCTATTGGTCAGGTCAGAGGCATCTCTAAGCCCATTTTCTTGTAATCAAATATGTAGAACATGGCACATTTGGAGATCCAAATTGCACTAATATTTCTGCCTAAAATACTCTTTTCCATGTAGGTGATGAGCAATTGTAGAGAATAATAAATATGAATTTGCTGGATTATGAAGACGCATACCTCATACATGAGTACCTGATAAACTTGCAAAATGACAGTACCTCAACCTAGAAATTAAGACATTTCCTAACCAATTTCTGCTATTGTGTGTCTTCCCCTTTGGCCTATTCTAGAACTTGACATATAACTTTAGAAACTCTAATATGTTTGCATGGGAGGTGTATGCACATGTATTGACCCAGTGAAAATATCAGGAAGCATCTAGTTCTATCACATAGTCTTGAGATAGTGTCTCTCACTGAATATGGAGCTAGGCATGCAGTCAGTAAGCCCCAGAAATTCTTCTGTCTCTTTTCCCCACAGTGTTGGGACTATAGGCATGCCACGTTTTTTTACATCATAGCTGGGAATTCAAACTCAGGCCTTCAGGCTGTTGCACTGAGCATACTTACACACTGAGCCCTTTTCTTAGTCCCTAGATGGTCTCTTCTTCCAGTACTTCCTTCAAAACACCTTTCTAATGAAGTTCCTGCACTTCCACATTAACGTTCAAGTTTTCTTCATGGATTCAGTGTATACATTATTCATCTAACATGCTTTGTAATGATTTTCTCTAAATCTCTAACTTGCTGCATCAATGAATTTCGTTTTGGGATGTGATATAAGTTATATTTTCCTTCTACCTCTTATCTCTAAAATGTGCTCATGTTGGTCCCAGCCTTGAAAATTTTCCACAAAAGGCTTTGTGTGTACATTCAATATGTTGAAATCATTATACTTAGAAGATGAACTCTATCACAACAGAGTGTAACTACTAGTTCTCAGAGGGAGTCCCTCAACAGGGCATAAAAACTCTTGGTTAAGGGCTGGGGATATGGTTCAGTTGTTAGTCTTTGCTATGCAAGCAAAAGGTGACTTTGGATCACCAGATCTCTCTGAAAATGTCAGGTAGGTGTGACAGCCCACCTCTCATTCCATCCCTCCAAGGTAGAGTCCAAGGATCCCCAGAGCAATCCACCTAATGGTGTGCTCTGGGTTTAAGTAGAGACTAAAGGCTAACAACAATAAGGTGGAAGAGTGATGGAGAATGATTCTCAGTATCAACCTTGGGCTTCCACAGTCATGCACACACATTCAAGTACACTTGTGTACATACACCTATGCATACATGGGCAGTCACTCATGTGCAAACATTCACAGACACACACACACATACACACACACACACACACACACACACACACACACACACACACACCATACACACATACATGCAAGGAAATAAAACTCTTGGTCAGTTGAACTGAAATCCCCAGAACAGGAAGGCACACTAATGTTGTAGCTACTCCAAGGCTGATTGATTGATTAATTAATTGATTGAAACATTGGCATTGGGGAGATCAGAAATGTTGCAGGTTTGGACATAAGTTATCATTGGCTATTTAGGCTACCCAGAGTCTCTTAAGTATCACCTGTGTCTAACCTACTGTCATTTTGAATGTCAAACATAACCTTCTGCAGTGTGTTAACAAATCAATAATTTCTACTAACTCAAAGGCTAAGCATGTCATCAGAGACCCACCATAACTCAGTTTTCTCCTGTTATCATAGTTAGATACAAGTGTCAACTTGACAGTTTGAAGGCTCAGAGTTCTGGGTACATTTGTAATGAATTGGTAATTGGGACAAACCCCAAGCAAGCTTGCAGGAGATTTGTCTAGTTGATGATGAAGGCACAGTCCATGGTAGACAAGACTAGTCCCTGAGCAGGTGAATAAGATTGAGGGAGCTGGTTAAGGAAGTTGGCATCATTCTGTGTATTTGTCCAGATATGTTGATCACTAGTCCTGTGGATATAGAGTGGCTATTGCCACTGATGTTGATATGAATTCTTCTGCCAAGCTGGGCAAGAACCGTAACCAAGAATCATAAGAGAAAAATAAAACCCCCTTATTCACCCTTAATATATTTGTTCATGAATTTATTGGCAACATGCAGGCAAACTGTGACAGTCACTTTACTACAGCCCTCCTATAACTGATGTTCCCACCAATATCCTGGAAATAAGTTAACTTGTGATTTTGTTGCATTAGTATGAAAACTTGGAGAAACTGTTGCCTCCTTGGAACATGGAATTTGGGGAAATGTATTCTTCCAAGGTTATAGCCAGTCATGCTTGGCTCAGAAAAGAAAATTGATTTATTTCCTTTGAGAAGACAGTTGTAAATGCATGGGATTATGCACACACCAAAACCTATCCCTATCTGTTCATGAAGTGGACTAGGATGCCTTCCCATTTGAAAACATCATAAAAGCATTCCAAAATCATTTATATAATAATTCTACACACTTTTCCACTGAGCAATATTCATGTAATATAACATGCAAGATTATATATGTAATCTCAGTTGTTTGAAAACTTTTACTCATGCAATTGCTCTGTGGCAAATAGCATTGATTAATATTGATAGTAAACTTGACAGGAGTTAGTGTCACCTTGGAGACAAATCTCTGAGCATGTCTTTTTTTATTATACGTCTACTGTTTCACACATGAATACAGTGAATTTATGGTATTTAAAAAACTTAATCCCCAATCCCATCCCCCCTCCTTTTCCCATGACAACCCTGTTATATCCAGAAGAGAATGGCTGGTTAGTCCCCATTCTGGCTCTTATAATCACACTACTTTCTTTTCCACAATGTTCTGTCAACCTTGTGGTGGAGAGGTGGCTTAGATGTGCTGTTCAGGCCAACCAGTCCTCTTGGTATGCCATTAAGGCAGTTTTTATATTGGTTTAACTTAGTTTAGAGGACCCATCCTAAATGTGAGCATCATTTTCATAGATTGGGGTCCTGGGCTAAATAAGGAGAAAAGGAGCTGAGTATCTATCAGCATGCATCTCTCTCTCTCTCTCTCTCTCTCTCTCTCTCTCTCTTTCTCTCTCTCTTTCCTTCCTGACTTTGGATGTCAAGTAAACAACTGCCTTATATGCATGCTATGCCTAGCATAACAGACTCCATGAGTCACAGAAACCCTTTTCTTCTTTAGGATGCTTTGGTCGGGTGTTCTGTCACAACAATGAAAAAATATACTCTCATACCATAAACCAAAATAAATTTTTCTGTCTATAATTTGCTTTGTCAGGTATTTTGTCAAAGTAACTTGACAAATATCTAATACATAAAGGGACTGGAAATATGTCTCAGGGATTAAGACACTGCCTTGGAAGCAGAAGAATCTGAGTTCAAATCCTGGATCCCACTCTAAATGGAAATGGCGGCAGCCTGCACTTCCAGTTCTGGAAGGTAAAGCTTGGGAAATCCCAGAGCTAAGCCAAAAGTAGGCAGAAGCAATCTAGGATGATTTTCCTAAGTCACCCTTGGGTCTCCACAGACATACACAGTGCCCTCTGATACACACAGACACATAGACACACACATGCAAAAATAAATAAATTATACATACGTACATCATATTCTATGGACATGATATGGTCAGGAACATTACTGAAAGTTGCACTAATGTGAACCATAGTCTTGACTGCAGCCTGTCTATGTGCTGTGGAGTTTGGGTATTTGAGATTCAAACTGTTCCCTGCATATACATGCAAAGCAGGAAGCCTTTGCTTCAGTGGAACAAAGCCAAGATCAAACACCAGAGAGGATTTTGCATTGTAAATAGCCCTCATTTCAGTCTGTATACCTGAAGACTGCAGTAGGATTTTTCTCCATTCACTGTTAAACTAACCAGGCACTGTGGCCATTAACCAGCTTGCTGAGCACCTTGATTAAAATAACTTAGGCTGAAAAGGTCTCTTTGATCTGGATCTATAAGTGATAACATGTTCTTAATGATAGTACATAACCTTAAATCCAGATAGATATCCGAATGAAAGCAAATTGACTACGTTAACAAACAAATCAGATGGTTAAGCCAGGTGGGTTTGGGACTCATCTGTCCAGCAAAAGCAGACTCAGTGCTTGAGGAACATCCATTTGATACGTTATTATCCTGTGATTTTCTATATTATAAACTGCCTGCTGGTGGTTTTGCTTAGTTTTTGCAGTGATCACATTAGTAATATTTAAATCTTCACAAGTATGAAGACACTGTTGAATAAAAAGAATTAACTTGTACAATGGTTTGAATGTGAGTTCCCCCCTCCCCACAGGTCCATGTGCTTGTGTTATTAGCTGGTGCTGACACTTGGGAAGGTTGCAGCACCTTTAAGAGCCTTGCTGGAAAAAGCCATGTTACAGGGGGCAGGCCTTGAGGTTAAGTAGTCCAGCCCTGCTTCCTCTCACTTTCTTGCTCTCTCTGCCTCCTGATGACTGTAGTGACCTGAACCAACTTCCTCTTGTCTCCAGTTATGTGTTTTGCTATGTGATTCCTGCCATAATTGAATACATCTCCTCAAAGAAACCTTTTTTCCTTAAACCAGCCAATATGTATCAGAGTATTTGTCTCACAGCAAAAAAGAAAAGTAACTGTTATATTTTGAAATCTTTCTCTGTCTGTCTCTCTCTCTCCCCTCTAATGCTTTTCTCTTTTGACAGAATTTTGCTATGTAACTCAGGCTGACCTTGAACTCTTTCTTCAACCCCTCAAAATACTCATGTCATAGAACTTTGTCACCCCAGGCGATTCGACTGCTTAATTTGCTTTAAAAAGTCATTTGCCAGAGCTGTTGAGATGGTTCAGTCAGCAAACTGCTTGTCATACAAACACAAAGACTTGAGTTCTGATTCACACTCCTCACCTACAAAGATAGGCATGGGCCCAAAATACTGAAAAGGCAGCACCAAGAGCATCCCTAGATCCCACTGCTCAGCCAGTAAAGCCAGTTCAAGTATAAGGAAAGACCCTGTCTCAAAGAATAAGGTAGAGACTATTGCAGAATGCCCCTTTTCCCTCACATTTTAACACATACCTCTCCCACACACCATGCACATTCACAAAGACAGAAGTACATATACCACTTCCTTGAAAAGAGCTTCAAGGTTGAACTTCCATGTCTTTACCCTCACTCTGTGATTGAATCACATGGGCCCTACTTCTCTAATTGGAGTCACCAGGAGACACTTAAGGAAGACCTGCTTGTCTAAGCCACCAATAAAAATAGACTGAACCTTAGTGCTTCATAAAAAGCTTGCTAAAGTCTCTCTATGGCTTTCAATTACAGGGCAGTGCACTCCTGGAGAAGTGGGACCACTTTTAACTTGAGTTATTCTATGATGTCAGATCACAGGATACTAAGGCAATTATTTTGAAAGCTTGGAAGAGAAAAACAGGAACAAAGGTATGTACATATTTTTTAAAAAGGCAGGAATTTGCTTTCCAGTATTCAAATGCAAAACGTCCTACCACAACAATCAATATGGGTTTTTTTGTCAACAATAGGTAGATTTACATAACTTCATGCACACATTCCTGAAGCCCATATAGCTAGATTTGTCCTTCTTAGTGGAGTGACCAGCCCATGGAAGGGGAGGAGGGCTGAGTTAGGAGGGTTTGAGGGAGGGCAGGAACAAGACAAGGGACTTACACAGTTTCCCACAGAGCAGGAACAAAATATTCTAGGTGTGCACACAGCCCAGGCTCTTCAGTTAGCATTGCAGTTACTTTCCTTTTTGTTCTGAGAAAATATTCAAACTCAAGTAGCTTAGAGGAGAAGAGAGATTGATTTGGCTTATAATTCTAGAGGGGATACAGTTCATTATGGTGGGGAGTACATAGAGAAGGCCCAGCTGAAGGCAGAAGCAGGAGGCTGGCTCAAGTCACCACAGCCATCAGGAGGCAGACAGAGTAAGAGAACAAGAGAGTAAGAGGAAGCAGGGCTGGCCTACACAACTTTAAGGCCCATGACTTGTGGCCTGCCTTCCTCCAGCAAGGCCCCACCTCCTAAAGGTTCCACAACCTTCCCAAATTATTACACCAGCTAAGGATGAAAACACACGACCCTGTTGAGTGGGGGAGAGAACTCACACTCAATCTAGATGGATTTCCTATATATTAACAGATGAATTTAGGGTATGGGTTAAGACTGGGGGCAAAATGTCACATCACAAGGTGGTACTTAATTTTGTTGCATTCGAAGAGCACTTTAGCTGTTCAACCCACCAACAGCATAAGTGCCTTCAGACCTCAAATGTACTCACTGTATTCATAATATACTTGGCCGGAAGTTGCTTTCAAAATTACAAAAGGACTTTATAATAAATGAAATAACTTTTGATGTTCAGAAGCAAGTGAAATAACTATGGTTGACAGCAATTGGTTGCATATTTCAAAATAGCTATTGGAAAGAATTTTGAATGTTGCCAACACATATAAAGACTGTTTAATCTTTCAAGCAATTGATATGCTAATGATCAATACACATTTTATCATGCATTGAAGTATGGATAGGATGGGAGAGACAGTTTGGTGGATAAATTGTTTACCATAACAATTCTGACAAGCTGAGTTCAGATATGCAGAACCCACGTGAAAAGTCAGGTACAGTAGGGTGTCTGCCTGTAATCCCTGCATTCTTGTGGAATGATGGTAGGGTGGTGGAATATATTTAAGTCAAAAAATTACAAAGTTGCTGGATGCACAATGAAACTGCTTCTGTGAAAACAGCAGCTCACTGGACTAGCGAGCAGGTACAGTGGTACCATACCTGCTCACACACCTGGCAGCTGGAGTTCAATCCCTGCAAGCCCAGATGATAGAAGTGATGCTGGTTTGATCTGGTAGCTGTGCTCACCAAATGGTACAGGGTCCCTCTTGGTCTTTATGTGTCCAGGTTTTTGTGGTCTGGAGTCAAAGATTGAAACCAGGACAGGAATAGAAGATTAAAGGCAGAGTTTATTAGAGGAGAGAAAGAACGTAGCTCAGGGATGTGAATCTGTGAGGGGCAAGAGAGCCCTGGAGAACTCATGGACTCGAGGTATGGAATCCATGAGGAGTGAAAGAAAAGTCAGACAAGAACTCAAGGACTCCAGTCGTGGAGTACCATGAGGGGCAAGGAAACCAAAGATGGCTGCCAGATCAGGATTATTTATAGGCTTAGGCTGGGACTTGGAAAACATGGCTTTTCCTCATTGGTTAGCTCCAGTTTTTGCAGACCTGATTGGAACTTTTGGTCCTCTCCATCTCATCTATCTGTTTATATTGGGGCCCAGCCCAGTTGACCTTGTGCCTATCTCCTGGTGGGGCTTATCTACAATGGAGAGCTCATCTCCATCTCCTTTCATGATCAGACCTTGGAGGAAGCCACTGACCTTATCTCTGTAGAGGATTAAGTTTCCTAGCCCTGGGGGTGACCTTCGAAGACCTTCAGAGATGGTCCAGTCATGGCTGCTCTAAAACTGCCTCTTATTTTTACCTGTGTGCATACATTTTTACATCTTCTCTTTGTTTCTCTCTATCTGTCTCTCCCTCCCGATTGTCTCTCATAAATAAATAAATGAAGTATAATAATATATATGCCTTCCTGCTGGGTGTAGTGACACACAGCTGTTATTCCAACAATCCACAGCTAGAGGCAGGAGGATCAGGACTTCAAGGTCATTATTGTTGGACCCTGAGACCCTCGCCCTAAAATTCACAAAGCAGGCTGGTTCAAGCCCACAGTATAGCCCTTGCTTGTAGTCATTCAGGCATCCATTGTTTATAGCCATCCAAGCATCCATTGTTAGTCATTGCTTAAAACTATGTACAGCCTTGAGCTTTTTACAGGTACTTCCCCACCCCTTAAGACCTCCAGCCCTTCAGTTCTGGAAAAGCAAGTTTGCCCAAAGGGGAATTCCATCAATGAAGGTCACCCAGAATGAACAGCCTGCGGTTAAGCAGGTGGACTGGAACGATCACCAAGAGCCAACTCCACCCGAGCTCTTGCCGACCAATGACTGTAAAGGTCATAGAAAATTCCTCAGTTAAGCAACACCCCCCCACCCCAAGACCCCTTAAAAACCCCTTGCCCGAGCTGCTCGGGGCCGCTTCAGTCTTTCCTGCGTGAAAGGTTGCTGGAGCCGCCCGACGCGTCGTTAAATAAAACCTCATGCTATTGCAGCGAGAAGGGTCTTGGTCTTTCTCTCGGTGGCCTCGTTCCTGACTGAAAGACGGGGGTCTTTCAATTATGTTAAATTATTATTAATATTTTAATGTTAAAATATATGTAAGACCAAAGAGGGCTGCAAAACACATACTGTCAATCATCTGTGTTATGAGAAAGCAGAAACCAGCATCTGTTTGGATTGAGGCTTGCTTAAAAAGAATGCACAGAAATAGTAGCGACACATATATTGTTCATTGCTGGGCATTTTGCAGAAAGCAGTTTTATCTACCCACAATCTACACAGCGTGAAATCCTTTCTTTGTGCCTATTGTCAGATTCAACCAGTTTTCTTAAAATTGAAAAGCAGATTAGACTGCACTTATAATTGGACCCATAAATATAGTTGTTGAAAATTATTTTTATTGCTCTCCTGAGAGATTGGAAATGAAAACCTCTTGGTGTGTACATTCTGCATATATTCATATTTTCTTCTGGGTTTTTTTTTTTGTTTCTTTGAAGCCTGCCATTTGCTTTCTCCCCATGGTCCCACTTCTAATTTTATCTAAGCTAGTCATGCCCACGTTGTCGGAAGTGACAGGTGTTTAATATGATTGGAATTTAGCACGTCAAAACTACTTCACTCCAAAAACATGACATTTCCGTGTATTGACTTTGGAGTGTCACTTCTGGATGACATTTATTATTAATTGTGATGTGAGTGGCATCCGGAGTATTTGTGGACACTCAAAACATTCTTATAGTTCTGATGCTCACAACCAATAAAACAAGAGTTTTTTTACTTTCCAAAGACCTGTAATCCTGCCTCTCACTGTCAGGTGGTAGAATAGTGAGTACTTAAGTGGGACACAGAAGCCATATCCATCTCCACCCCAAGGTTCAAGGAATACCATGGAAGATGGGCAGTAGTATTATAAGAGTCTGAAATGGGATAATGGTGGACCAGACATTATCTCCTAGACATGATAAGGCTGTGGTACCCATGATTTCTTGGCAGATACATATATTTGCACAAAAACTGAATGGGAACTGCCCCATTGACATCTCACCAGGAAAGGAAAAAGATCACAAGAAGCCACACACTTGCCTGAGAGACTGATGAGGACTAACGTGAAGAGGGAAGAAAATGAAGATTCTTTCCTCAATGGTATACTCACTGATCCAGGATATTTGCTGGAGCACAAAGCGTGTCAAGCATATTAGGCAAGCTAGAGGAAACACAGGGAGTCACACAGGCAAAGTCAGAGGGCATTTGATGGGGGAGAGAAAGTATTACAAAGAGAAGGGGAAGGGGATGGGAGAGGGGACTGAAGAGTCAAATTGTCATAAATTCATGCATGTGACACTAAAAGTAAATAGAAAAAACAGAGGGAGATAAACAGAGATGCTTGACCATACAACTTTGCATAGATTGGGTACAGAACAGAATCTCAAAACATATGCAAAACATGTAATGATTATATCAGGGTAATTAGCACCCAGACATCCTCAAAAACTGGTCATTTTATATTGCCAAAGTTTAGACTCTTTTAGCTATTTTAAAATGTATAATAAACCATGACTTGCCAATCCTTGGTACCACAATGTGCTGTAAAACTGCAGGAATGATTCCGTCTAACTGTTCTGTGTTCTGATACCTGTTATCCAGCCTTTGACTTCCCTTATTGCCTCATTTATTCATTAACAGCATTAGTGCCACACATATCGAACCCCCTAGCTTTACAATTTCCAATTCAATAGTTTCTTTGCTTTATATTTTTCAAATAGGGGTGACTTACCAGGAAGTTCAAACACCTGAGAGTTTTACAGTTATCTTTTTTTCTGCTACTGTCAGACAATGCTCACACATAAATTCTTGCATGTGTGGCATTCGATGTTAAGTATTGGCTTAACATTTGAGAACTGAGCCATTAGGCATACTGACAAAGAATTGGTTAGTGAAGGGAAGGCTTTTTGCAAGCCTGTAGGAGATTATGTAATTGATGCGAACTGACCCAGCGCATTTCCACTCAGACCATTCCTTGAGCAGGAAGGTAAGATGGACAGAAAATGATAATTTGGCAGACTGGCAAGCTAGAAGGTACACTCCTCTCTCAGCAATTCCTGTGAGTATGGTGTAAACAAGTTCCTTCTGCCCCAGTCAACAACTCTTCTGCCACAGTGGGCTGTACCCCAAAAAACCATAAGAATAAATAATATGCCCTTGTTACCTTAAATGGTTTGGGTCACAATCAACATATTTTAAAAGGTTTAAACAAGTGGACATGTCAGAAACCATATGCATTCTAGCTTTGTAGTTTCGAGCACTATTTTTTCCAAAAAGAAGTCCAAGTATATATACTTTGGCAAAAAAGGAAAATACTTCCACATGATATTTCTTTTTAAATTTTATCTCTTGAAATACTATTGTCCTGCAGACGGTCAATGCCTCTCTTTCCTGCAAGCCTCTTTTGTCAGTCAATATGTCTTTTCATCATGTATTTTTTTTTGCTTTAATTGCCAGCCCTGCTAACTTCTATAATCTATGAGTGATGTCACTATAAACTCTAACTTTAGGAGATTAAAAATGATCTTGTTGATTGAGTATGCAAATATAAAGTGACTCAATTAATTATCTTTTCTTCACTTCGGATGATTTTTGTGTCCCCACCATTTAGGAAGTTGTTATTTTCCTATGATGGTTTTTCCATAGCTATAATGAATGGATGGAGACTGCCGTTATTACAATATGGTAGCTTTGGAAGACTAAATTTATTTGTTGTAATGATTCCAAAGAACCAAGGTATGCACAAAAATAGATTGTAGCTTATCTCTTCTATCTTTATCAGAAACAAAAATCTAGAGATATAAACTATTCTCTTCATTTCACACCTCCACGCAAGATGTATAAACAAATATAGGTAATGCATGTATACATGGGAATGTATTCTCTACTAGTCATCCAGCTATGGCTAATCTAAATTATCTACATTGACAGGGTATAGAATAACCTAGGTGTATTAGTCAGGTTCTCTAGAGATGCAGAATTGACACTATATATATATATATATATATATATATATATATATATTATATATATATTACAGATAAAGGCCGATCTTTGGAGGTTCTGATAGGATCTAGGGTGGGTATAATCCTTTCAAGTGGTCTCAGTTGATTCTTCCAGGTGTGGTCTCAGCCTATCTTAGTTAATACCAGGTGTGTCAAGTAGTGGGTAGTCTGAAGTTTTTAAAGTCAGAGTTTAGGTTCTGTCAGCCTTTACCAGGGAAACTCATTGATCCATTCTCAATAACCAGTTAAAGAGAAATAGATGGAAAAAAAAAAAAAAACAGAAATAGGATATTTATTCCATCTGACTACGCTGGGATGAATTCTTAATAATTATTCTCCGCATTAGTTCATCTTCCTTTCCTCTGAATGATCTTCACATGAGGATAAAGTTTAAATAGAAGGGCAGGACTACAAATAATCAAGTCCTACCCAACATTTTTCTAGCTCCAGTCTCTCCCACAAAGTGGTTTGATAAGCTGCTGATCTTTTTCCTAAGGACTAGTTCTTCTTCGAACTCTAGCCAAGACCAGTTGCTGTTCCTTTTCCCAGCCTAGATTCCTGGGGGAATTCCCATTTCTTGCTGGCCATCATTTTTGTGGTCTGATAGTTAATGGGAAGGACACAAATGTCTCTTCAGGTCATTTCAGATGGATGTGGAGTACATTCTGCAATGCATTAGAGAGAGAGAGAGAGAGAGAAAGAGAGAGAGAGAGAAAGAGAGAGAGAGAGAAAGAGAGAGAGCAGCTACAGATCAAAAGATTAATAGATCAATACATCACCCATTTTCAAATCTGAATATTGCTTCAATAACTAAGAATTCCAGTAAGACAGCAGGATCACTTACTATATTTGGAAAAGAAATCTTCCAACATTGGAACACCAATAAGATGTCTGGGTGGGTATCTGACTGGGTATGTGATGACCAGGGCTCTTACCTGGTTCATATGTGCAACTTTCTAGCTGTGCCCTCCCACAGTGGGTCAGGAAAAGACAGGCTGGATTTGGCATAATGATGGGTGGGACACTAGTCCCACCCAAGAGACTGCACCTCTATGATCTCATCTGCTCTCAGAGGCCCTGTCTCCCAACCTACTCCTGGGGGAAGAGGGAGGATTTCAACAAAAGCACACTGCATTCAGGCCACAACTTCATGACAGAATCCCTGCCCAGGAAAAGATTGACAGCTTTAAGATCTTTTCTCCTGAATTCATGATGCTGCTAAAACTAGAGATTAAATAAACCAACGAATGCTGCTCACTCCTGTATACATATTTCTGTGCACCCACTATTTACTGGGTACTGTTTTAGCTAGTGAAAAGAAAATAAAAGAAGCTCATGTCTTATGAATTCATATATAATGTAGTCAAGGAAATAGGTCGTGTGTGTGTGTGTGTGTGTGTGTGTGTGTGTGTGTGTGTGTACCAATTAGTCTCAGCTGTCAAGTTGGTTGACATTTGGGAGGTGTGCCTCTAGGCACACCTACAAGGAATTGTTTAGTTAAGGCGACCCTCTGAGCAAGCCTGTAGGAGATTATCTTAATTGCTTTTACCTGAAGTGGGAAGACCTGCCTACTTGGTAGGCACTATTCCCAAGGCACTATGGCAGGTGTTGTGCATAAAGACATAGATTGTATAACGGTAGCTCATGTGCAGTGGCCCTTGCTCTCTGCTCTTGACACTGGATGTGGTGTGGCCAGTTCCATCTGTTTCTGCTTGTGTGACTCTGTCATGAGAGACTGTGATGTGAACCTGTGAGCTACAGTATATTCTTTTGAGCCCCTAAGTTGTTTGGAACAGGTGCTCATTGCAGCAATAGCTATGAAACTGAAACAATATGTATATCGTACCTGCCTATGTAATCTATTAAAGGAGAATACACACACACATATATATATATATGTATATATATTCTCCTGAAAAAAAATATATAAATATATAACCACAAGTCTTGCATTAGACCCTTAGAAACAGAAGAAATGTGCTGTTCCTAGTTAAATAAGTTAAATTGCTAAGGTTAAGTACTTGAGACTAAAATCACACATAGCCGGTGTTGACACTATGTGATGGTAGTGGACAAGGTCTTTCATTTTTAGAACAGGATGTTTATTCTCTTTTTAAAAAATGACTTCCTTCAGATTTTGGCCAGATATAGCAATACATGACTGTAATGGTGCCACTTAGAGGTAAACCTGGGCTGCACAATGAAATTCTGTCATATCTATATCTATATCTATATCATCTATATCTATATCTATGTATATCTTTGTCTATGTCTATGGCTATATCTATGTCTATGTCTATCTACCTTTTAATATATCTATATATATTTGCAAATGCTATCATAAGTACTATGATAACATTCATTATGGGTCTTGGATCTTAATCTATCTCTTGAATGATTTCTATTCTTTAAGAGTTTCCTATGTGAATATACAAAATTGAAGTTGCTTTCACCCCTTATTCCCTAATCCCAGCTCACCCTTTCTTCCCCACTATACACCTTCTTCTTCTCTAAGTTTCCCTTCTACTTTCACATTTTTAATATATCTTTATTTTTAAGGGTTTTTGTACATGAATGCATCAAGCTTATGATATTTTCACCCCTTAATCCCCATGCCAACACACCCTTGCTCTTCCCATTGCAATCCTTCTTCTTCCCTGCCAGTCTCCCTCCTATTTTCACCTTCCATTGAAGCCTGTGTGTGTCTCCCACTGAGTTTCATCTGTTTTACCTTGGATGACATGTGTCTGAGCACTTGCTGGAGCTGAATCATCTATATCAGTAGATATACCACTGAGGACAAAGTATTTTTGATGAGCTACAACAGTGGATGGGACTAGATCAGAAGACAGCAAAGTATATAAATCCATACTCAGACCCTCTGACACTTTTCTCTACTGGGCCTCACATTCATTCCTCACCAAAGCCCACCTTGCAAGTGTATTTCGTACTCTCCATGTTCATACTAAAGATTTCTTCATGGCCCAGAATAGATCTCTTGCCCTATTTCTACATGTTCCCTTTGCTCTTCCTGTCTTCTCCACACCGCCTTGGTGAGGCAGAATCTGTTGCTCAGTGCACTGAGATGGTCTGCAGAATCCTTCCCTTTGCAGACCTGGCTCTCAGATTTCTTGTTGACTCTTCTTTATTTTCACAATACACTTCCCACTTGTACTTCACCGTCTTGATGAGATTTGTCTTCATTGAGGGGCATTCAGGTGGTCGTCAAAACCCAACTCCTTTGAAGACCGAGTTCTGAGGTCTCAGATTCCTTGTAGACTACTGTTTGCACAACACGCTATCCACTTGACAAATTTCTTTTTTCTTTTCATGTGGAGGTGTGAGTGGTCCATCAGTTGAGCTTCCCTCCTTACACATTCCTGGTTTCCCTCAGATCGTGAATTTCCCATATATTTCCCTTGAAATGGTGTGACAGCAAGAACACAGTCCACTTTCTGACCATAGTACATGTGCAACATGGTGCATGTGTATACATGCTCGGGTCACATTGCAGCCCATATATGCTCCTATTCACAAGTAGACACAGTGGTCAACTGTGGGCCAGAATCTCAGCAACATCTCTCTTGGAGGAAAACATCCCATTGGCTGGTTTCTCTGACAGTGCTTCTCAAATAGCAACATGAAAGTCATTTCAGAGCCTGCTTGAAATGCCATTTCTGTCCCTCGAAATCTGTCAACTCTCCCCTCCCCCAACAACTTAAGATACTCTCACTAGGTTCCACTTATTAAAATTCCCACCATTTCACGGTAGCATCACCTAGAGGACCAAGCCTTTAATACATGAATCCACAAGAAACAACACAATCATTTCCCATCATTCCCCTCACATGGATTTTCCCTGTAGGTTTTTTGACAGCCATTCAAATCGTACTTACTGTTGCTGAATTGCCACAGATCACGAAAAAATTCTCCTCATATCTCAATGCATTTGCTCTGCTGCTGTGATAAAATACCCAAACAAGAAGCAGCTTGAGGAAAACAAGGTTTTCCCTGACTCACAGTTGGAGGGTGCCATCCATCATGACGGGGAAGGTCTGATGGCAAGAGCTGGAGACAGCTGGTCACATGGCATCCACAGTCAAGAAGCAGAGAGAGATATATGCTGGTGCTCAGCTCGCTTTCTCCTTTGTATTCAGTCTGGGATTCCTGCACATGGGAAGTGTTGCATATCAGAGTGGTTTTCCTACCCTACTTAATATAACCTCTAAGATCCCATCACAGACATGCTCATAATTCTATGATGATGAGATCGACAGTCATGATAAATCAAATGCACCCAAGCTATCTCGCATGACATGCTGTGTGACTCTGAGGTCTCTTCTTTCATGTCCATCATTACTACTGTTCTCCACCCGTGTTCATATTCAGTATTTCCAGGCAGATCTATGATTTGTTGCAAAGATTTTCACTTATTAAATATCTCAGGTAACAACTGAGCAGGATTCCATCTTCATCCTTGTAAGGCAAAGGACAGAATGAATGTCCATCTCAGTAATACATCCTCCAGCCATCAACAACCAAAATCTATCTCAAACATGTCATTTGTAGTGATGAATGGCAAGCCATTTTATGTATCATTCTTTGCCTTTCATTTCCCTAGTTTATTTAAAAATGAGATTTAACTGAAAATGCCTAATGTCAGGACAGAAAACACTTTTTAGCATGCCCTTTAGAAACAGTTTTTTGTTTGTTTGTTTTTTTTTTATCTACATTCAGGAGCAGACCTGTAGTGACTTCACACTATGCCACATAGACAAGCCCTGACCAGGATCAGCTCAAATTCAGTGCACATTAGATTTTTGAATTAAATTCTTGTCATTGCATGCTTGGAGAACTTGTAACCAAATTTTTCACAGCCTCCATAAGTGGTCAGGACCTGCACATTAAGAATCTAGGTTTTATGTAGCCCCTGGAGCAGCTACAGATACATACAGGGACCTGTAACCAGCTCTGTGACATTGATTTGCTTTCTTCCTGTTGGGTTCAAAGATGAAGCACTTTGAGTACTTTTGAGTGATTTTTTTTTATCTTCAAAAGAGCTTTGACTTTTTTCCTCTTCAATCTCTTTATATTGCTTTGCTCAAAGTCTGTCTGGTAAAAGTAAGGTACTTATGTTTTGTGTGTGGTGTGTGTGTGTGTGTGTGTGTGCGCGCGGTGTGTGTGTGTGTGTATCTGGGTGTGTGTGTGTGTGTGTGAAAGAGAAAGAGAGAGACAGAGGAAGAGAGGAAAAAGAGGAGAGAGAAAGGGAGGGAGAGAGGGGGAGAAACAGACACAGAGGGGTAAGAGGTAGAGAAAAGGAAAAAGCAAAAGGAAGTGGGAGAGAGAGAGGGAAGGAGAAGAAAGAGAGAAAGGAAGAGGGACATTAAGGGAGAGAAAAGAGGAGGGAGAAGAGAGAAAGGGAGAGATACAAAGGAATAGGAGAGGAGAGGGGGAAAGAAGCAAGAAGAGAAGATAGATCATGCTTTGGTGCAAGCCCTCCTTGTGTCTGTGTCTGTGTGTGTGTAGATCATAAGACACCTAGCAGGAGTCTGTTCTCTCCTTCCTCCATGTGCATATCTGGAATTACAGTTAGATTATCAGACTTGGCAGCAAGTAGCTTTTTCTACTGACTCATTATTATTCTTTTTCTGCTTCCTTCCCTGCAATGTCCCCAGTTCTGTGATACTCAGTCAGAACGCAGCTTCTTACACCTCCCTGCTCAGAAGGTGCATCTTGCTTCCAGTAGGCAGTCTTACTTGCTATCTTTTTGTCATTTTTATATATGTGTATATATGTGTTTATTGCATGCATGTGTGTAAGTGTGTTTAATGTGCATGACTGCATGTGTGCTGGTGAAAAAAAATCATTCTTTGTTCTTTTACCTTATTCTTTTTTTAGACAAGATTTCCAGTCAAACCCACAACTCGTAGATAGGGCTAGTCTGAACAGTTAGCTTGCTCTAGGGATTCCCAGGCTTGACTTTCCAGGGTTATAGTCACAGGTAGGCAACCATACATACCTGGCATTTTACATGTGTAGTCTGGCGATCTGAACTCTGACCCCCTTTCTCAGTCGGTATAGCAGTTACTCTGTATGGTTGCTGATATAATCACCATCAAACAACTTAAGGAAACAAGGGGTTTTTACTTTTCGACTTATGATTCCTGGTTACAGTTGCTTCTCCAGCTTGGCAGAAGAGCCCATACCAACACCAGGGCTGAAGGAACTGGCCACGCTATATCCATATATAACAGCTGAGAGAGAGTCGATCTTTATTTGCCAGACCAGCATGTCTGGCCAAGTATATGGAAGGAGGCCAACTTTCTCAACCAGCTCTCTGTATTTATTCACCTTTTCAGGGCCTAGTCCCACTCACCATGGCTGGGATTTACCCATCAACTAGACAGTCTCTTGCAGGTTTGCTCTGGATTTTACTAATTCTCTGGAAATGTACCCAGAGCTTGAACCTATCATTGCTGTTTTCCATAAACCACTCAACTGTGCATCAAAACCATTACCTCCTGGGGGATCTTGACACATTATGCAGGGAGGTTGAAAGGTAGTTTGGTCCACTTGAACCACAGTTGTACCAACTTCTGTGTGCTGACGCTGGGAAAAAACCCTTTCTAAACAGCCAAAACTTCTGAAGGGCAGGAAAATTCTTCAGTATAGGCTTGTGTCTCTTGAGAGAATCGGGGTTTTCAAAGCACCAGATCATCTCCAAATGGTGATATTCATGTCTTCCACCATGCCAGTGCAAAGCACTAGGTTTTTCTTCAATGATGTTAATCTCTCCAATCTCCTCAACTGTTCTGCTGTTTGCCCAAAGTTTCAATGCTGCCAATACAGCTCTCCTCTACCAAGCAAAATAGTCTATCATCTTTAAATTCAACTTCACCAAACTCCTTGTGCCATTCATCACAATCTGGGCCCAAACAATCCACAACTCACTCAGCACCTCTAGTCTCCCAGTGGGCCATTAAACTCTGCAGAAAGGTGTTTGTAATCTACAGTCCCAAAATCTTCAAACATTTCAAACTTCATCAACAAAAGCATTCAAAATCCACAAAAGCCACATAAACAGATTTATCAGTGACTCCCTACTACTCCACTTCTGGTACCAAATTCTGTTGCAGTTACTCTGTGAGTTGCTGATAAAATCATGATGAAACAGTTTAAGAGAACAAGGGATTTAATTCTTTTCTTAGGAGAGTCTGGTTCCCTGTCCAGCTTGGCAGGAGAGCCCACTGCAACATCATGAGCCAAGAGAACTAGCCATACCATCTCTCACATAATGGCTGAGAGAGAGACGATCCTTACTTACCAGACTAGCATGTCTGGCCAAGTGTAAAAAAGGATGCCAATTTTCTCAACTAGCTCTCTGTATTTTATTCACCTGTCCAGGGCCTAATCCTGCCCACCATGGGTTAGGCCTTCCTCATCAACTAGACAATCTCCTGCAGCTTCAATCTTGGCTTAACTACTAATTTTCTACAAATGTGCCCAGAGCTCAAACCCTCAGCCAACAAGTTAACACTTGTACCTAACTATGATATTCAGTAAATTCATTTAAAAATACTGAGCCATCTCCCTGGTGTTTATTTTAAAATCATTAAATCTGAGGTTTCTTATGAAACATCTTTACAAATGCGAAATGAAGTTTAAATGCATAATCTGACATATTGAATATAATCACAGTTATATATCTTAAGCATTCAAAGTGGGTTGAATGAAATAATTACTACACAGTAAGTATGAAAAGATACTTCTCTTTTTATTGCTATTGTTTTGTTTTTGAGAGGAGAAATAGAAGAAGAAGGAGAGAGATTGAGAGTGGGGGAGGGAGAGAGAGAGAGAAAGAACTTGTTATATAGTCAAGCATGATCTTGAATTTCTAATACCCCTAGTTCTACCTCCTGAGTGTTGGAATCACCTTATTTGATTTATAAAGTACTGGTGCAAACTCTATTATCAGTTGACCTTCATCTGTAATCCCCAAAGACATGATCTAAAGATGAGCATTCGTCTCTTAACCTATTAGCAGTGATTTCTCTACATGGCACATGTGTGCACCTGAACTGCACCAGGCTTTACAACTGAAGCTGTAAATGCTTTTACATGTGCTGGATGGGAAATTTATATTTTCCATATCTAAATATCAAATACTTTTTTTAAAAAAAGTTTTCTGTACACAGCTGAAGAGAAAAGTGTGTACATGTGCATTCACTTTCCTTCTCCAGCTAGTTCAAGGAGAACTTTCACAGATAGAAACTGGAAAGAAGAGTTCATTTTTTAAAAAATGAGACTCTTCGCTACACGTCTGACCTCACTTTCTTTTTTGCCCCTGTCTGAGCCAATCTTTCATGTCTTAAGTCATTCGCCAACAACAAGAACAACAGATGCCAGGCAGGAAAAGGGAGGCTTCTTTCCTCAGTGATTTATATGGCGATGGCTAATTAATGCGTCAGTAGGTGCAGGGGCCCATGAGCAACATCCAGAAGAAACCCAGTAGCTCATACATAAAAAAGTAGGAGGGAGACTGCCTAGAGATGCAATGACATTGAGTAGGAGGGATGAGCACGTACAGAATGACCGTTTTCATATACACAAGTACCAAAGAATTAAAAAAGAAAAGAAAAAGCACAAAATTTCCAGAAATGCCCTTTGTGATATTTTTGCCAGCAAGCAAAGATGAATGCAAATCACAGGCCTGAGCCCTGGATTCAGAACACAAAACAGCACAGAAATGACAATTAAATCAATGCCTTTATTTATTGAACTAATTAAAATAATGAATATTTATTGAATTATCCATTTATTTATTTATTTACTTATTCATTTATTTGATAAAAGTAACCATGCCTCCTGAGCAGCTGCCTTGAAAGACTCACTAGATGCAAACCCCATCCATCATTTTTTAGCCCTCGAGAGCAGCTGATCCTTAAGTAGCGATCCCTAGTCTACACATGGCGCCTATGCCGTCAAAAGGTTTTGGTGTCTGTGACATTTTGCTTTAGACATGTGGATTTTTCTGAAGCTGTGGTATCAAAGTCACCATTTCCCTCCTCCTGTAAAGTCACACAGGAATGGCTTTTTGCTGTTTCTCCACAATCTGAAGCCAAAAAAGCCTGCATTAAAAAAAAATGCTTCCATAGATTTCTGAGTTGTCCAAGATGTACAGCGACGGTTTGCCTTCGAGCCTGAAGCCCCAGGATGTAGAAAAGGAACATGGTTGTCTTCCACTGTGCCTGTTAGATGTTTGGAAAAGTATTCCACAGTTCCCTGCCAGAAGACATTAGGTATACTAGGGTATTGCTGCATAATTGTCTGTTATTGTCTCCAATCACCCTGAAGCTGGTCTCCTTCCCATTCACTCTCTAAAGTCCAGAATAATTAAGAAGCCATTAAAGCTGTCTTTTTGCAAGTGACACCCCATAAATTAAATCCTGGTAGCGCTGAAAAGATACAGCGTGACCTAACCTTTCCAAAGCATCACTCAATCTGCAATTCAAATTGCATGCATGTGAGCAGTTCTCCTTGGACAGTTGTGCGTTCCAAATCTAAATATAAAAAAAAAACAAACTTTTGAAAAAGAGCTGTTCATTCCAAACTCAGAGGTTTGGAGATGAGCCATGAACTGCAAGATTTGCTTACTGTAAAAAGGAACAATTTATACATCACTCTTGTAACAGAAATACACTTCAAGAAACAAGAATGATGTCTTCTGAAGATACTACTTGGGGAAACCTCTATGTAGTGTTTTAGAAATTCAGTGGTTGGTTTTGGTGAGTGTGTGTGTATGTGCATGTGAGTGTGTACAGTGTACATAAGTGTGGGCATGCATGTGCACACACATACACGTGTGTGTGTGTATGTGCATGTGCATGTGAAGGAAAAAGATCAATGTCAATATCAAATGTCTTCCTCCACCTTGATATCTCACTGAACCAAGTGCCAGCAATTCTTTATCTTACATTGGTACTAGCAATTCTATCTCAGATCATCATAGTGTGTGGTAAGCACTTTATCAAATGAGATAGTATCCCACCTCTCATTTTGTTCTGTCTCCTCTCTCTCTCTCTCTCTCAGTGTATGTTCACATCTCTGGGTGCATGCATGTGTGTGTGTGTGTGTGTGTGTGTGTGTGTGTGTGTCTCCGAGGTTGACACTCTTGATCATTCTTCACCTTATATATTGGGGCAAGTTTTAGTACTTTAACCAGAGTTCCTTGATTCAGCTAGTCTGTATGGTCAGCATGTTCCAAATATTTCCCAGCTCTGCCTCCTAAACTCTGAGCTTACCAGCCGACCACTATTCCTGTCCAGTGTTTATGCAAATACTTGGAATATGAACTCTAGCTCATTTGTATGAGTGGCAGGTGCTTTTTGTCTCAAGCCAAGATTTCTCCAAATCCTAAACCCTGATTTTGATACTAATCCATATGCAATGTGGTAATGCTTATCCAAAGGATGTTACTACCTTTTAAGTGGAGAGCAAGATCACAGTGGAATAAATCCAGACAGATAATAGTTGCATCTCAGAGATAATAAAGGGATTCCAACCAACGGCCTTTTCCATTCTCTGCATTTCACTGAAGAATATGTGCCAATCATTGTGTTTAGCAATGGGAACAAAAGATTAGCTTTGAGTGTTTGAATGGCATGTCTGGGAAATAAGGCAAGATACTTGAAGAACACTTTAACAAGAAGATCAAGGGTGTAAAGAGAAGGGAAACCCAAGATGAAATGGAGCCCTGTGAGAAGAGTTATTAGTTCTGCGACAAAGAAGAAGGCAAGAAGGGAGAGGTTCCACGTGGCTGGGGTAAGTAAAAAGGTAGAGGAATGAGCATGAGGAAAGCATCAGGAAATAAGAAGTGTTGGCCATTAAAACATGTACTATCATATCCAGAGATCAGAGAAGCACTCAGCACTCAACCAAGAAATATCGATTTGCAATAGAAGATATGCAACATGGAGAACAACTGGCCGAAGTGCAGAGCAGAAACAACTGCGGGCTGCTTGGCCTTAAATAGGACATCTAAATACCGGCCCATCCCTAAGGTTTAGAGACCTTGCACAAGAGGGCATGGTACACATGTAAGAGCCTAAAGGTGGGGAAGGGTATGGCCAGACAGGACTTTTCAGACCTGGCAGGGCTGCTGCATCCAAGAATTCACAGCAGCTATGTTGTACTTCTACAAGACCTGAATTCACGGCATCTATGCTGTGTGCTTCTACAGGACCTGAATTCATGGCAGCTATGATGTGTGCTTTACAGGACCTGCACAAGATTTGACCTATCAATATCTCACCATGGAAGGGAAATGATCTCAAAGGGCTCCACATCTCTCTGATAGACTATTGAGGACTGATGTTAGATGCAGGGAAAGGGGGCCTATTTTCTCCATTATATTCATGCATGAAACTCTAAAAGAATAAATATTAATTTTAAACATGCTAGAATGAGAGGGTTTGAAGTGATTTTAAAAAGGAAAGGTGAAAATCAAGCAGGGTACAAGCTACTGAGTCTGATGTGCGAAGGAAGGGACAAAGGGTTCACAGGTAGGTTCTAGAAGGTTCACAGTGGCTTCAATGACATTCTAAAGAATTTTCAGGGTTTTTTTTCTCCCTCAGGAGTAATTACAAGTAGCTCCTCTTGTCATTTGAACAGAAGAGCAGTATCCATTGGTGTTTTCTTGAAGGTTCTCCTGCTGTACGACAGAACATTAATTAGAGATCAGAAAAGGGGTCAAACTCTTAAAAAGCCTCCTGAAGCATCAGCCATGGAATAGAGACTGAAAAAAACATTTAAAAGATTAGAGAGTGCATTTCATGGATGTTAAGCACTGGTTTAGGCTGTAGAATGGAAGATTTTGAAGTGTCTGGCGCACTCTAGGTTGTGGTCTGAGTTATTGGACATGAGGGGTGATACATGATGGTCATTTCCATGAAGATGGAAAGTGAACTAGAGTTAGTTTCATATACAAAGTCATCTAAATATATAATTAAAATAAGGGCTATCGTTTACTCTTATCTGTTGCTATAAGAGAACATCCAGAGTCAAGCAACTTAAAGGGAGAAAGGGAGATTTATTCAGCTTATGGTTCCAGAGGGGAGATATAGTCTTTCATCACAGAAGCGGCATGGCAGAAGCTGGATACTGGGTAAGTTAAATCCATCCAGGAGACTGCCTGTTGAAAGAGCAGAGTTCTGGCCGTTCTCCTATGCCTGAGCAGGGAGGCGGTCCTAGCTAGCTAGATTAATAAATCTTGCCTCGTGCCTTTACAGCAACTCGGGTGGTCCTCGTGTCTCCTTCGGGGTCTGGGTAAGGGGCCCAAAGGGAACGTCGGTTCCAACATATGGGGGCNGAAGTGACATTTGAAGAACAGGATGGTCAGGGTCACTGGCATAATGGAGCAGTGGAGAGTGAGACCAATTTTCATGATGCAGATACACATTAAGGATGTCCTATGGAGTGAACAGGATGCTAAAAGCATCCTAAGTCTGTAGAGATTGTTGGACCCTGAGACCCTCGCCCTAAAATTCACAAAGCAGGCTGGTTCAAGCCCACAGTATAGCCCTTGCTTGTAGTCATTCAGGCATCCATTGTTTATAGCCATCCAAGCATCCATTGTTAGTCATTGCTTAAAACTATGTACAGCCTTGAGCTTTTTACAGGTACTTCCCCACCCCTTAAGACCTCCAGCCCTTCAGTTCTGGAAAAGCAAGTTTGCCCAAAGGGGAATTCCATCAATGAAGGTCACCCAGAATGAACAGCCTGCGGTTAAGCAGGTGGACTGGAAAGATCACCAAGAGCCAACTCCACCCGAGCTCTTGCCGACCAATGACTGTAAAGGTCAAAGAAAATTCCTCAGTTAAGCAACCCCCCCCACCCCAAGACCCCTTAAAAAAACCCCTTGCCCGAGCTGCTCGGGGCCGCTTCAGTCTTTCTGCGGGAAGGTTGCTGGAGCCGCCCGGCGCGTCGTTAAATAAAACCTCATGCTATTGCAGCGAGAAGGGTCTTGGTCTTTCTCTCGGTGGCCTCGTTCCTGACTGAAAGACGGGGGTCTTTCATTTTGGGGGCTCGTCCGGGATACGAGACCCCCGAGAGATTGCCCCAACACCGGCCTCGGAGGTATGTGAGCGCTCCTGTCTGTCTTTACTTGTGCTTTGTTTAAGTCTGTGTCTGTTTGTGTTTGATACTGTGTCCTGTTTGTTTCCTCTTATGAGGTTCGGGGCGGTCAGTAACTGCGAGACAGACGTGTCATATCGCAGAGACCGTGAGGGTCCCAGGGGACGCCCTGGACTCTCTGTAGGGGAAAGGACAGAAGTGTCCGTTCCCCATCTGGTTTTGTCTGATCTGCAGTCTGTAGTTTGTCTGATCTGCAGTCTGCAGTATTTGTGTCTTGTCTATCTTGTCTTGAATCACTAAGGATATTAGGAAAACAACCCAAACTCTGAGTGTTGAGGTAGAAAATTTTGCCTGTGATGATAAAGAGTTACTTCAAATGTTCTAACTTGATTGGTTACTTGGATTTCTTATAATATGTGGGTTTTATGTTTCAAAATAACAAGCTGTGGCCACTATAAATTTCATTGCGCGCTTATGATCACATTTTGGTTTTTGACTCTGTTTACTATTTGGCATGCTCAATTTAAATGCACGTGCACACTTAGGAATAAATCATTTTGATAACGTAAAAGGCCTGAGTACGTACTGACCAAAATATCTTGTTTTATCTTGAAGCTTCACAAAAAGTGGCATTGTGTTTTTACCTAGGATCTGGTAACATCACTTTTGTAGTTCCTTTAAAAGTTTGTTTTCCCATGAGTAATACCAACATATCTAACAGCCAGAAAGGAAAACTGATTTCTGAAAATTCATTGGAATTCCTTCATTCTCCTGGTATGTACGAGTTCCCTTTCTTGGGGACAAATCTGCTTTCTAATTCCCTGTTCCCAGGTGTACTCCTATGTTCTGCTATATAATGATTTTTAAGATAAGGTCTACTGCCTCTTTTAAAGGATATTTCTACAGGATAACTAATGTGAAAACAGCAGGAAACCATCATATAGAAAGAAAATATATATGTATAGTACGTAGAGGTAAAGAAGGTTTTGGGATGAGATATGTTACTTAGAAAGTTGAAGTATGTGCAGGAGGTTTATGAGTTGGTTACTTAAAAAGAATGTTAAAGTATGTTGTGAAGGTTTGTGGGATGTAGAGTTATGAGAAGACTGAAAATAAGAGATGATGGTTAAAGAAAATATTATTTGTTATGTTTCTTCCATGTTATAAAACAAAAGATATTGAGCCTCAGAAATTAGAAATTAAGAATTAAGCTTCATGTATTCAAATGTATTTCAGTTGTCTGTTTAAAGCAGAAAATTGGTTACTTCTAAAATCCCAACTTCTCAAGGACAGTAGGAATCTAACCAGTGGGGTCATAAATGAGAAGTCTGAGACCAGGGCTCTCCCTGCCCCCAGGGAGGTGGCCAGCAGGAGAAGCTGAGGCCCTGCCTCAGCTACAGCTTGGAACAGACTCAAGGCCAACTAGGGAGTTTCTCTAAATCTTGGACTTTATGGTAAAAGAGACTGTGCTAAACCAACCTCTGCTCACCTTTTGGAGCAGGCCTCTCTTGGAGGGGGAGGAAAAGGGCACCTACAAAATGGGGGAGGGAATGTTTTAACCTCTGTATGAATGTGTGAGTGAATGTCGGCCTGAGGTGGGAAACCTGTAACACCTCTGTGCTCGAGTCTGTAGTCCCACGGCGAGATCCCTAAGATCTCTTAAAGCCACGGATTCGATTGGGCCAGTTCTGCGTTTCCATGGTGATAACATATGGTCTAGGGTGGGATCGGATTAGAATCCGATCGCAAGTCACGAAACAGCTGAACCCACTATGGCTAAGTTATCACCCATGACTCTGCAAAGAGTGTGGCCAGACTGGTACTTGAATGATCTCTCCTGGAGGGATTCCCAACCTTTGTCTGTCTGCGTCGTGTGGTGGGGATCAATGTGACTCTAGCTCTTGGTCTACGTAGTACAGTGGGGGATCAATGTAATCTTAGCTTTTGTTAGTCAATGGAAGGGAATTCCTAAAAAATGTTTGCCCTGAAGGAAAATGTTTCAAGTCTGAGACAATGACTATGCTGTTTAAATAGCATAGGGAATACAGGAAGCTTCAGGCAAGTGTGGACCATGGACTCTCCCCTTTTAGTGTCATCGGGTGGGGCTCTGGTGGCGTTGGGTGGAGTGCTGGCCTCCCCCGGACCACACCACGAGCAGTGTCAGTGGATGTCTTTGCTGACAACACTGTGTATAGTGATTATCAGAACTCTGCTAAGCCACGCATCCTTTCCTCAAGTCCAGGTTCACTAATTGAAGCCAAAAGAGAGAGATTTCCCCTTCCTGTGTCCAGGGACTATCTAGAAATTGTGAATGCTTAGTTCTACCAACCTAAAAGAGGGTCAAGTCAGCATATTCTCAGACATGCCCTGTATACATCTTAAACAAGAGATGATCCCAGGAAGATCTTTAAGTTATACTACCATCCAACTAGACAAACAAATGCCAGAAAGTTGAGAGACTATAGAGCTGGACCAAAAGTACCAGCTAGTAACTCAGGAAAAGCTTTGCCTCTCAATGCCCTCAAGACTAAGGTGAAACAGACAGGAATTTCATTTAGCTTCCATGTCAGCCAAAGTCCTCATCTGTCAGGGGGAAGTAAACTCTCATGTGGAGGACAACAGGGCTCTCATCTGTTGAGGGAAATAGGTCCCCATCTGGAGGATAGCATTCTCATCTGTAAGGGAGAGGTTGGTACCATCAGGAAGCTTTCATTTCTGTCTTGGAGGTAGAATCCTTTGTTTCTGTTTGTCCTAGGACTTTAAAAATAGGACAGGTGACCTAGGACTTAGTATAAAAAAGAAAAGAAAGAAAGAACCAGAAAGTAAAGAAATCAGAACTTGACATTTGCCTTAGGGGGTAGGTTAAACAGGCACCCCAAGCAGATCAACCCAGGACCCCTCCCGACAGGGGAAAGGTAAAGATGCTTCGAATATGACCAGACTGGGCGCTTTGAGACTGTTGTGAGCACAGAAAGCTTTCATGTGGCCTATGTCCCAACTAAGGGAATTTCCACTGGAGGAAGATTGCCCCCTGAACCTCAGGGCCCAGTTCTCTGGTGGAGACCAATGAAATGGCCTGAAGCTCTTAGCTTCCCTCCGATGGGAAAAAGGAGTTTGCCACTGATATCCAGCAAAAGGAAGCCCAAAAGTGCCAGGTTGAGCATCTCGTGAGAACCTTGGGTTTAACGTGCAAATGGGAAGCCTCTTTGTTTCTATGTTAATAGACAAGGGAGCACAAAATTCTAGTGCTCAACTTCCTTCCTAGGCTTTTGTCAACTTTTGATTTTACTAAAATGTTTAAGATCAGGAAAATGACAGGCTCATTGCACTCACAAAGTAACTACTGAGATTCCTTATATGCTTAATAGTGATGCTTTTTAGGCATTCCTTTGTTTACATGCCTGAGTGCCCGAATATTCAAGGTTTAGGCTTAATAGAATAAAATAGTTTAGCACTGTTATAAAGTCATCCACGTGGCTCTGGTTTTAGACGCACCAAAGGTATTAAAAGAGAAAATCATGGGTTACAGAAAATGTCAGATAGCATGTAACAAAAGTCTGCAGTTTAAAGACCCTAAATGCTGCATCCTTATCCAACCATTCTGATAAGATTCCAACCTGATAAGATATTATCTCAAGGAAACATTTTCTGGAGAAAAGACATGGCTTATTTAGGAGAGATAAAAAACATAGAAATTGTCAGGTCTTGGTGTTTCTTCCTAGTTCAGGCCTAAAGCCTGTTCCCTGGGGAAGGTCACTGTAACCCCATGGGCAGGTGCTAGGAATTTCTTGGTATGTCACAATACCGTCCAGGGACAGGTGCTAAACATTCTTTCCTAGGTAATTTACATTTTGCCCCGGGCTGGCGTGAGCCCCCAGGCTGAGCCGGCCTAGACCCCTTCTGCCCCTGCCGCACCCCTCTCCACCCTGGCCACAGGGGTTTGGGCTCCGTGGTTGTTGACCTCCTCTACTAGAGAGATTAAGAAAACTGGAGTGGTGTTTGACGCCAGCTTGTTCCTGCTGCTTTCCTTGACAGTATTAAGCATCGTGAGTGTGACGGCCTACATTGCCTTGGCCCTGCTCTCTGTGACTATCAGCTTTAGAAGGGTATGATCCAAGCAATCCAGAAATCAGATAAAGGCCACCCATTCAGGACATATTTGGAATCTAATGTTGCTAGATCCGAGGAATTGATTCTGCTCTCAGTCATGTGAACTGCACCATAAAAGAACTCAGGTGCCTTTTCTTAGTTGATGATTTAGTTGATTCTCTGAAGTTTGCAGTGTTAATATGGGTGTTTACTTATGTTGGTGCCTTGTTCAACAGTCTGACACCACTGATTTTAGCTGATTTCACTCGTCAGTATTCCTGTTATTTATGACTGACATCCCAAGTGCAGATAGATCATTACCTAGGACTTGCAAGCAAGAATGTTAAAGATGCTATGCCTAAAATCCAAGCAAAATTCCTGGATTGAAGCGCAAAGCAGAGAAATGAAAAGATGCTATCATAGGAGGAATTATTCTTTTAATAATTATATTGCTTAAGCTCACGCTGGGACTTATAAAATGTGGGGACACGTATAGTTAATTGTAAAATATGTTCCTTACTGAAATCAAAAGGAGCTCAATCTTTCTCTGTATATATATAAAAAAATGTAGTCTCTGTTACAAGTATGTGGGCTCAGCCTCTTGGCTATCTGGTGCAGCATTATAGACTGGCTAGATTTGCAAATACTGAGAGAATATTTCTGTTAAGTGCCATTATCCTCAAGCAATGGGATAGGTTCTTGGAAAAAATGTCCTTCCTAAAAGTAAAGCTGTCACAGAAGTTTCAGTAAACGGGTCCAGATTCACTAAGCCAAGAGAGTTGTTTTTGTTCTCCATTCTGCTGACTCCTTGCCTCACCTGATCCAGGGGAGCCCTGGTCTTGAGGCTGCAGCTCTGGCCTAAGGCACCCAAGAAAGACAGTTTATGCTATAGAATTAAAACCAGAGACATAGGTTGGCAAAAAGTTTAATAAAGTTTTCCCTTGTCCTAAAAGGTTGCCTAAAGTTAAACTCAGTGCTTGACAGAGAGAAAAAGCAATGGCAAACTTACGAAGTAAACTAAGAAAAACAGCAAAACTCCAGGTGTAGCTCCAGAGCAGCTCCATTAGCTAATCAATGCTGGCTTTTCATTTAGATCAGAGAAATGGTGCTACATCCCTTTGGTCCCCCAAAAGAAGAAGACATGTTGCTTTATTTTTCAGAATAAAAAAGGAGGATAATTTAAATTGCTCTGTACAAAGAATCAGTTCGCATTGTTTTGGACAGGTTTTAAAATATGATCTACAGTAGCCAGAGGAAAAAGGTCTCCTTGGCTTTTACACCTTGTAAATGTGTTCTTTTACTAACTCCTGCTTGCTTGTACCCACAGCAAGACTGCTGGGCTTGTTCGGTTTATCTCATGTGCCTTCCCAATTACAATGATCTGGTCCTTCTATAGATTCTGGAGACTCAATTTGCCTGTGTTTTGTCTCTTTTAGACCAACCTTGAGGTAATAGAGCCATCTATCAAAGACCTCTAGACCAACCCAGCATTTCATAGATGAGAATGTCAGACTGCTCTTATTTTCTTCGCCCCGATTCAGCAGGAAGCAGCCAGATCCGAATCATCGCCCTTTATCCCCAGAGCAGTCTGAATTCTCAAATAGGTTTATGGGAAAGTGAGGCAGGATTAGAGCAGCTATGCTGGGATGGGTCTCTCAAGGTCTTTGGAATTCTGAAGAGACATCTCCTACTGCTGGAATCGCCTGGAAAGAACACCCCTGCTGAAAAACTGACTCCAATCCTCCCAGAAATTTACCGCAAGAACTGTGACTAACACTCCATGATTGGAGTGTGCCTATAGAAAAGGGGGGAATGTTGGACCCTGAGACCCTCGCCCTAAAATTCACAAAGCAGGCTGGTTCAAGCCCACAGTATAGCCCTTGCTTGTAGTCATTCAGGCATCCATTGTTTATAGCCATCCAAGCATCCATTGTTAGTCATTGCTTAAAACTATGTACAGCCTTGAGCTTTTTTACAGGTACTTCCCCACCCCTTAAGACCTCCAGCCCTTCAGTTCTGGAAAAGCAAGTTTGCCCAAAGGGGAATTCCATCAATGAAGGTCACCCAGAATGAACAGCCTGCGGTTAAGCAGGTGGACTGGAAAGATCACCAAGAGCCAACTCCACCCGAGCTCTTGCCGACCAAAGACTGTAAAGGTCAAAGAAAATTCCTCAGTTAAGCAACCCCCCCACCCCAAGACCCCTTAAAAACCCCTTGCCCGAGCTGCTCGGGGCCGCTTCAGTCTTTTCTGCGGGAAAGGTTGCTGGAGCCGCCCGGCGCGTCGTTAAATAAAACCTCATGCTATTGCAGCGAGAAGGGTCTTGGTCTTTCTCTCGGTGGCCTCGTTCCTGACTGAAAGACGGGGGTCTTTCAGAGATATGGCCTTTCTTTATAGGCTCATCACACTGGCACATCTTTCCTTCATGTGTTCCTCTGTCTGGATCAGATGATGCATATGATTCATTTCAAATTTTTCCTTCATTGCAGAAGAATGAAAAGTGATGTAAGCATCTACTCTAGTAGAAAGTTTGACTTTTTACTGTGTAACTTTAAATCATTTCCTCTTCTCATTCTGATACTATTAACACAAAAGCTTTGTACTGTGCTCTTTTGACAGTGTGAACCGTGGTGAGAGTTGCTTAGATTTCCATTTCCTACTTCTTTTCACTTGGGTGTGATGATTGCTTTCAGCAGTAATATTTAAGTAGTGAAAATGTTGACAAAATATTTTCATAAGGCAAATATTTTTTGAGTCACATATAAATTAATTCTTCATGTAAGTATTCTGTGTCTATAGACATATCTCCTTTCCTTCACAGGCTCATCACCTTGGCACATCTTTGCCTACTGGGTTCCTCTATCTGGGTCAGATGATATATGTGTCCCACTGTAAATTTTTCATATATTACAGAAGAATGAAAAATCAGATGAGCATCTACTTGAGTAGAAAATGGACTTTTTCTGTATAACTTTGAATCATTTGCTCTTCTTAGTCTGATGTTGAGATCAACATAAGTTCTGAAGTTTGGTCTTTTGACTTTGTTGAACATGGTATCAGTTGCTTAGTTTTTCTTTTCTTATTTTCTTACCCTTGGGTGTCATGATTGCTTTCTGCATAACATAAATAATATTTAAGTGTTGAATATATTAATGAAATATTTTCATAAGAAGAAAAAGATATCTTGTGTCACATATAAATTAATTCTTCGTATAATACATGATGAAAACATATCTGATTTGTGCCTTCAAGTCATAGGAATTGATTAAATACATATTTCAAATATAGGGTTGTAATAATACCTCTGTTTCAATCATGAGTGCATCAACTGTATGTTTGTGGAAAAATAGCAGTTAAGGCCAATTTTTTTTCTGGAAAATAAAATAAACTTGACATGAGTTCCTATCATGACATAAGAAAACTCATTGCAGGTCTGATAAAAATTGTGTTATTAACCAGATAAACTAAACACATACAAATCTTGTCAACTGGTTATTAACACCTGCCAGGAAAAACACCAGCTTTGTAGGATGTTGTACATATATTTACATGTCTAGTGTGTGTGTAAGTTATGTCATAGATATATAAGGTGTCAATTTGACAACTGAAGGCTTGAGCTCGGAGTAGAGTTGTGAGGAATTAGTAGTCAAGTCAAGCACTAATCAAGACTGCAGTATATTGAACAACTGTTTGGGAGGATCCAACCTATATAGGCTGGATCTAGTCACAAGGCATGAACAAGATGGAAGGAGATTGTGGGGGTTGCTAGGCCCAGAAGCCTGAGCTCTGGATGATACATTAGCAACTGAACAGGCCATTGAATGACTCCTCCCTTGGGCCATTGAGTTTGCCTCTTGTCTGCAAGACAATGATAGGCTAAATTCCCTCCTTGGAAGTTGAGAAAACTCCCAGGTCCTTTGGAAGGCTTTTGTTTCTCTAAGAAACTGGCTGGGCTGTTCCTCCCCCAACAGTTCTGTCCTGCTTACCTGTGAGATGTTAATGCATGTGCCAAGTAACTCTGTTTTGGGGCATACATTGTCCATCCTCTTCTGGCAACAAGGTGACATGCCTGTTTACTTTACCTGGAGACATCATGTCTGGTCCCACAGCAGCTAGATGTCACTCCTGACTTCTCTTTGTTAACTAGAATGCATATGTTTTACATAATCCTGTGAAGAATTTGGTTCTGCTCCTCTTAGATGTTTTCCTGAATTTGGCCCTGTTTCTTGATTATAAAACCCTTGTGCTTTTACAATAAAGTTGGCTTGGATAATAAGGGACATCCAAGACCCCCTCTGACCCAAGCCTGAAACTTTTAATTCCTACCGTTCCCACTTCAGATTCCCACGTTTGTAGGTTCGGGCTTGTGGAACTCAAGGTTCCCGCTGTAAAACCCAAGTTCCCACCAGCACGAAACTCCAATCTTCCGCCAGCCGCAAAGCAGCCGCAAATTCTCCTGCAGGCGCCAACTCACCCATTATGCTGAACAAACTCTTCTACAGCTGTGTCAACTCACCGCAGGCGGGCTGACTAGAGAATGCCTGCATTTATCACCTTTTGGGACTTCTGTGAACTTCTCCCCCTGGGTGTGCCGGGAACCGCCTGGGGCGAGGTTATCAGCTGGGGCATCTGTGAGCTGTGACTCAACCTCCCTGTGTGTAGTGGAATTTTTACTGCATGTAATTGCTCCAACGAAGTTACTCCTATAAAAACTCTGCCCCAAATTCAGTCGGGGCCGTTCTCTTTTGCTTGAGCAGAGAGGCGGTCCTGGCGCGCTAGATTTTTCTTTTTTTAATAAATTCTTACCTCTTGTACTTACAGCAGCTCGGTGGTCCTCGTGTCTCCTTCGGGGGTCTGGGTAAGGGGCCCCAAAAAAAGGAACTTCGGTTCCAACAGGGCTCGTGCTGGTTCGTGGGCCCAGACAGGAGATTGCTAAGGAATTTTCCATACTTCAGTGTACTCAGACATGCTGTTCTTTGCCTTTCTCAGAAGTCTATGAATATGGTGTGACCATTTCCCTTGGCCCCTGGAATTGGTATGAATGCATCTGCAAACCTGGACTATTGTAACAAAGAATAAAACCCACTGTTCCCCACTTAAGAAGTTTGCTTATGACTTCATAGACGTCAATGCAATCATTTTGCAATGCATATCTTGGCTACTTCAGCATTCTATCATTCTAGAAAGCCAGAAAGTGTGTCCTGTTCTCAGCAATTCCTGAGGGTATGGTGTGGCCAGTGTGAATGCACCTATCATAGTGGAGAACTGAAAACAGAAATTCTAAGTAAGAAGAAACCCATTATTCCTCGCAGTTCTTTCAATCCTGTATTTGTTCAGGAATGGGAAGATGAGTCCAACACTTACTTGCACATTCCTGACTGTGGTCATGAACTAAGGGCTTCAGGAGGAGCCACATCTTTTAATGCAGCTTAGGGGGAGAGCTCTTACCAGAACCAAGAGCCAAGGAAACTGGCCACAATATATCCACTGCACGCATACACACACACACACACACACACACACACACACACACACACAAAGACACAGAGAGAGAGACAGACAGACAGACAGAGAATCCTCACCTGCCAGACCACCAGGTCCCACCAGCTCTACTGAAGAATGCCAATTCCCTGAGTCATCTTCCTCCAATTTATCCAGTTACCCAGGAAAACGTCCTTCTCACCATGGGTGAGCCTTCCATATCAATCATACAGTCTCTTGCAGGCTTGGTTAGGCCTGAATTCAACTATTCATTTTTCATAACTGTGACCTGAGTTCAAATCTTCAATTATCAAATTGACACCTTTGTGGAAGTATCACTAGGAGTTGATGCTCATCCTTCACCAGAGGTCACATCCTATACTCATGAATGCAAAATGTTCCCCTCTTATAAATTGTAATTGCCCTTTCCTCACTCCACACAAACAAAAACCACAGCCAAATTTCCTGTCTTCTCTGGGCTGAGTGGCTTCACCTTTCACCTAGTAGCATCGTGTTCTTTTAATGACTGTGAGTCTTTTCATACAGTCACTCACAGCTGTTCTCTATTAGAATCTAAAGATATGGGTTAAGCACTGACATAGATTATATGGGTCACAGTGGATTCCTGTAGATTTGAGCCCTTGGTGTAGATCACTTCCACTTCTCAAGGGGATTCGCTCAAAAGGATTAAAAAGTGTAAATAGACCAAAGCACACACAGAAATGTATCATGACCACAACACTGGAAACACACCTGAGATTGTGCAAGTGCAGAAAGCACAGCCCTAGTGCAGCTGTGATAGGAGGTGTTGGGAAATGGTCCTCAGAACCTGTGGGCCACAACTACTGCTCTAGATAACAGAGATGGACACTGAAAACACCCCTTGGCCAGGCTTTACCTTACTTGTCCAGACACTATTCCGTGCATATTTTATACTGATTTCTTATTAACACTTTGAAGTCTGTTTAACATCTGTCTATCATCTCTTCTACTGACACCATTGATTCTTGTCATTTTCACAACTCTTTCTACCTGGAATAGAAGCATTGACAAATAATCACCCCAAGAGTTTGAGGGCCTGAGCAAAAAACATGGGATTTAATACAACAGGTTTTAAAAATGTCTTTCACATTACTAGCTTCAGTAAAGCTAACAAGAAATGCATAGGAGAATCCAGGTGGAAATTTTCTACCACTCCACTCCCACACAGCAGCCCTGTGTTTCCTGATTCCCCTCAACATCTGTGAGGGCAAATATTCACTGCCCTGGAAGAATAGGGACACTCAAAGTTACTGAGCCCTTGCAGAGTCACTCACATGTTTCAGCTCTGCAGCTGTGCCCCCTGCCCAGCTGCTGCTGATTTGCATACTCAGAGCACAGCCCACTGCCCTGAGGACTTTATCAGGCTGGTCACACCCTGTGCAGGGGGCAGTCCCAGTCAGGACACAGCATGGACATGAGGACCCCTGTTCAGCTTTTGGGGCTCCTGCTCTTGTGGATACCAGGTAATGAGGGACAGCAGTGGGAGGGGGGGTTCCCAGCCCAATGTAGGCAGTGCTTACAGATATTCAGACAAACTCAGCTCTTACATTGTCATCAATATCCAGCATCTTGTTTTTGTTGAATTTCTAATTTCAGGTGTGAGATGTGACATTCAGATGACCCAGACTCCATCTGTGGCTGCATCTCTAGGAGACAGAGTCACCATCAACTGCAAGGCCAGTCAGGGCATAAGCAATGGTTTACATTGGTATCAACAGAAGCCAGACAAAACTGTGAAGCTCCTGATCTACGGTGCAACCAATTTGCACACTGGAGTCTCCTCCAGGTTCAGTGGCAGTAGATCTGGGACAGATTACACCCTCACCATCACCAACCTGCAGCCTGAAGATTTTGCAACTTACTACTGTTTTCAGTGGTATAATACTCCTCCCACAGTGATACAAGCCATAACATAAACCTCACTCAGAAGCAGAAGTGTAAAGCTGGGTCACCCTGACTGCTCCCCTGCCGTTGACATTTGCTTCATTCTTGGCTCAGATGCAGCCTGACTGTGAAGCTTCCTGTGGATCTTTTGGTGAAAATGGTCAGGAGGGTTGTTTGCATGTGAACCAGATGACCTTACTCAGCTGTAGCAACTCTTTCAGGACAGAAGGTTTGGTAACATTCAGATATTTTCTTCATTGTCCCAAATATTGTTGCTGGAATGGGAATAGTAGAATGGGAATTCATGTGTTTGTAACCTTAGCTTTGTCGGTGTTTGGAAAGGTCATCTGAAAGAAATGTATCTTGCTGCAGAGAGACACAAGACAGTGACAAGCCTTAATGTTTGTTAGATCCAGGCTTCTTACACTGGGAATTGGCACTTGAATGCTAAAGCATGAATTCTCTATGTCTACCTGATAGACTTGACTTGATCTAGTCTTCCTTACCTCATGGCAAGTCTTCCATGCCTTTTCCATACTATGGGCTGTGTCTCCCCTCTGGAACTCAAGCCGTCAATTAATCCCCCTTTCTTTCCATATTAGTTGTGAATGTTATCTCACAATAGCAGGAGACAGTAACAGCTACACCAACATTTCTCTTTGCCTTCTTTGGATTTTTTTCCTGTGTAACTTTCTGTGTAAATCATTTCCTTTTCTCACTCTGATACTATTAAAACACAAGCTTTATACTGTGCCCTTTTGACTGTGTGAACCATGGTGGGAGTTTCTTAGATTTTCATTTCCTACTTCTTTAAAATTGGCTGTCATTAATGCTTTTGATAGTAATATTTAAGTGTTGAAAATGTTAATGAAATATTTTTATAAGAAGAAAAATATTTTCCATCACATATAAATTAATTCTTTGTGTAATCCATGGTAAAATTATGAAAACGCATCTGATTTATACCTGCTAGTCAAAGGAGTTCCCTAAAGCCAAATTTTATATGCAGTGGTGTAATAATACTTATAGATCGGTCATTGGTGGCATGTGACATCATTTTGCAATAAAGAATATTTCTATAACGAGGACTATAGAATGCTAATACTTTTCTGGGAAGTAAAATAAACTTGAGTGGATTTGCTATATCATTGTAAGGAAACACATTGCAGATGTGATAAAATATGTGTTATTAAAAAGATAGACCAAATACAAAGAAATGTTTTATGGCAGGTGGTTTTAAGCATTTACCATGAAATATCAGCTTTGTTCTACATTATATATTCACAAGTGTTGTGGGTGTGCTCATACATGTCATAATTATATATAGGTGTCATCCTGACTAATAAAGGATTGAACTCTTGGAAGAGTTATGAAGAATAAGCAGTCAAGTCAGGCCCTCAGCAAGTCTGCAGTATTTGAGTAAGTCCTTGGGAGGGCCAAACCCACAGTGGGCACATCTATCCCTAGGCATGAACAAGATGGAGGGAGCTATGGAAGTTGGCATAGTTCAGCATACTCTGCCAGACATGGTGTTCTGTTAAGTGAGGATTTTTCCTTTCTCAGAAGTCTTTGAATATGGTGTGACTATTTCCCTTGCCTCCAGTTATTGGTATGAACCATCTGCCAAGCTAGACAATAGTAAGAAAGAATAAAACCCAGTGTTCCCCCATTAAGTAGTTGGTTTGTGACTTTATAGATCTCAGTGAAGTAATATCATAATGCATGTCTTGGTTACTTTAGTATACCCTCCTTTTAGAAAGCCAGAAAATGTATCCCTTTCTCATCAATTGCTGTGACCAGTTTCTGTGAGTACTGATATTGGTATGAATGTGACTACCATGGTGGGGAACTGCAAGCAGAACTTCTAAGTGAGAAGAAAACCTCTTTTATTCAGTTGTTTTGAGTCCTGCATTTGTTCAGCAATGGGAAGACGAGTCTAACACAGTCACCCAACGGATGTTATGATGTAGAATATGGAATATTCTATGGAATATGGAGTGGGCTTCATCCCAGGAGCCCACTGTTGGGAGGAGAAAACTCACTCCACAGGACATCCTTGCATCTCCCAACATGTCCTGTTGCAAACAGCGCAGACTCTCTCATCCTGTGTCTCTACAAATAACCTAATGAGTAACTCAATCCAAAAGTTATTAAGTAAAGTCCATTGAGTCAATGTGGATCAAGCAGATCTGTGGCAGGAGGTAGTGCACATTAGGTACTGCTGAAGGGCAGTGTGCTTCTGCAGCTGCAGAAAGCTGCTTATTTTACAAGGGTGAGGACTGTCCTATGCCATGTGGGTATGTGGAAGTCTGCTTGCATGTTCCTGACTGCTCACAGACTGAGGGCTTCAGGAGTCATATCTCTTAGTGAAGCTGGGAGAGCTCTTACCAGCACCAAGAGTGACGGAAACTGACCCCATCATATCCACTGCACAGAGAGAGGGGGAGGGGTAAAGGGAGGGAGAGGGGGAAGGGGAGGGGAGGGGGAGGAAGAGAGAGAAAGTGTGTATGTGTGTGTGTGTGTGTGTGTGTGTGTGTGTGTGTAAGAGAGAGAGAGAGAGAGAGAAAGAGAATACTCACCTGCAAGACCAGCAGGTCTCATCAATCATACAGAAGAATACCATTCTCTTGAATCACCTTCCTCCAACTTACCCACTTACCCAGGAGAAATTCCCTTCTGCCACGGGTGAGCCTTCCATATCAATTAAACAGTCCCATGAACACCTGCTCATTCCTTAACTAACAACTCTTCATAACTGTGCCCACAACTCAAACCTTCAATTATCAAAATTGACAGATATGGGGAATAATCACGGGTTGTCATGCTAGCTCTTCGCCAGAGATCATGTGATGTACTCATGAATGGAAAATGTTCCCCTGCTGTTAATTTCATAAAGACAATGTTTGTTTCTGTCTATAATGTCAGGTGCAGGATATGACTTCCAGATGGCCAGTCTCAGACTCCATTGTCAGCATCTCTGGGAGACAAGGTCACCATCACTTGTCATGCAAGTAAGGATATAGGCACTTACTTCAACTGGTTCCAACAGAAACCAGGCAAAGCCCCTCAATTTCTCATCCACTGGGTGAAAAATCTGCCATCTGGGGTCTCGCCCAGATTCAGTGGCAGTGGGTCAGGAAGGGATTTCACTCTCAGCATCAGCAGCCTAGAATCTGAAGATGCTCCATTTATCACTGACAACAGGACAGCAGCGCGTGTCCCACCGCGTCACAAGTCGAAACATAAACCACCAGAGGAAGCAGAAGTGTGCAGTGGCCTTCCCAGCACTGCCTCGGGGCTTGTTGACATTCTCAGAGAACAGTTCAGATGTCTTCAGTCGTAAGCAGCTGGAAGGTTTCGATAAACGAGTTGAATGATCTTCTTCTTACCACTTTCCTCCTTCCAGTCTCAGGAGTGCAGGCATGACCCTGTTTCTGCAAAGTCAGTGTGCATAGCAAGGCGTTAATCCTCAGTGGTCTGGGTCATGGAATGGATTTTCTCACACAGGCCAAAAAAGATCCACTGCAGGTTTTTCAAATAAAATTTTATTTTCATTAAAGATGATTCAACTTCACACATTTTAAGATTTTTTTGGTTGACCCATGAAAATATTATGATATATGTAGCACAGCATCGTGCTTCAATACACGTATATATTTTATAGTAAATAATCAGTTTAAATAGCATGGTCAAAAACGTAACTTTTCATTTCCCTGGTGAGACTTCAATTGATTTTTTTCAAAGGTACAGATACTAGAAATTGCAGATCGCCTGGTTTCTCACCAACAGCCATCCTCCTTTGCAGCAGATGCTATAAGCTACTTGAGTGCACTGTGCTCAGAATTGCCTGGGAAATCCAAGATTGAGGTGTTGAGTCTCACCTCTGTTTACCTGAACTGCCACAGGTATAGTGGACAGTACAGACTACTCCCTTTTTAGACTCCAAATTTCAGGAAGGATCCTTGTCCATCAAGTCTAGAGTGAACCATAGCAGAACAGATGTCAAGGTCACAGTGCTTCCAGGATGGTGCTGCTGGCAGTGCACTGATGTTGGTTGGTCCAGTGGGGTTGCTACATCTCAACTCTCAGAATCTTACCATTTATGTATAAATCATGGAAGACACAGGGAAATGTTTCTAAATACTATTTATAGTCTGGATTTTATAGTCATGTGATAAATAGAAAGATGTGAAATTCATGTGTTACACCAATTATGTTATAAATATTAAAATAAACAATAAATGACCTATGAAAGTTAAAGAAGTTCTTGGGAAGAAAAGATTTTCAATCAAGTAAGGAAGGGGCGAGAGAAGGAGTTGGGGTGAAAACAATTAAGAATCATTACGTAGCTGCACCAAGCAATGATCCCATACACTGTGGGTTATGTTCTCCCACATCAATGAGATAATCTCTTGCAGACTCACCCAGAGCTTGCTTTAATGAAATAATTCTTAATAAGTTTTACAGAAAGTTCAACTCTCAATTCTGAAGTTGACATCTGCACCTAACTAGTGTTCATGTGGTCACTGAACCTACCATAGTCACAGAAGAAACCTCACCAACTTGAAGTTCAACAGGCCAGCGGAGCACCAGACTTTTTATAGAGTTTGAAAGATTGAATGGCCCCAAATATTTCATTGTCTGAGGTGGATGTTTTAGCTTTCCATTTTTCTATATTTCATGAAATGCTAATATCCACCTTTGCCTATTATACTGCAATTTCCTACCGGTTAATGGTACCATACATCTTTGATTAGGTTTCAAGGATGTGAATTAAATATTACCTCAAACCATCTCATTATTCAGATTTACAACCCAACTGTCTGGATTTTATAAGATAACAGTAAGTGAAAGGAAGACCATGAGAATGAGAAGAGAAAATGTTTTCCCAGTGAGTGGTATACAATAGAAAGTACCATAGCACTTGTTTCTATTGTCAAACTGCATCAAGTACTGCCTGGAACATCCATTCAACACACTTTTCCTGAGCTAGATCTAATCATTAACCAAACAAAACAACATGAAAGACCCAGATTTTAAGAAAACTACACAATCTTATAATATATAATTGTATATATGTAATAATCTAATAATGTATAAAAATAAAATATATCATGAATCTAGCTAATGTAGGAAAGTATTTTCATAATTTCCTTTATGTTCATTCATTTCATTATTGTTTAGATACTTACAAGGAAAATCATTGTATCTTCATTTGGACAAATGCTGAAAAAAACAACATGATCCCTCTTTTTTGTGCATGTGCATCTGTGTATGTGTGCACATGTTTGCGCAGTTATGTATACACAAAGACCCTCAAACATTTATGCTTGTAAAAGCCCAAAAATGATATTGGAAATCACCTGGATTGCTTTACCTCCTTCTTGCTTTACTCTGGGGGTTTCCCAGCTCCAGTTTCAAGGGCTGGAATTGTAGACCATTACCCTATCTATCTAAAATTTTTTACGTGGGATCTAGGGATCTGAACTCAGGCCCTTTCCTTTGCAAAGCAAAAGCTTTAAATCCTGAGTCATCTTCTCAGCCCAAGAATGATCTCCCTTATGGTCAAATTACTCAACCATTTAAATAAAAAAAAAACATTAATACGCCCATAAATTTGAAAGAATAGTGCCAGAGTGTATGTAAAGTTTAGGTTGTTTGATGGAGGTGAAATGCTGAAGATGTGGTTTTGGCAAGGAGAGATGGGCATGGAGAACACTCTAGGGAACTGTAGGAGAGGTGGAGGAAACTCAGGGATAGATTTGTGGCTTCAGCCTCATCTTCCAGTTTCTCAAAGCATTGTAGTCTGTATTTATCTTGTTTTCAATAAATAAATATTCTTTTCAACTAAAGAAGTGAATTATTTCAAGGTAATATACAATTGCAAGAAAAGTATTTTTTTCTAAGAAAACAAACTGAAAGCCTAGTAGCACTGCTCTCAAAGATTATAATATATATTCTCTGTCCCCCACACTCACACTACCCAACAATGAAAGAGTTAATCCCACCTAGTTCAAAGGTCCATTTCAAGCATGGTTTAAATTTTCCTAAATATTTTTTATAATAGGCATTTCTAGCAGTGTGCAGGTGTCAGCCCCAATCAGGAAAAATATCCACCATTTGAGTCTCCACCCAGGTCCTGTGGTTTCTGCTGCTCTGGTTCCCCTTGAGCAAGAATGACACCGTTGATTTGTCAGTTGACTCAGCCCACTGTGATCTGTACTTTCAGATATTGAAATATGTTTATACCATTAATACGTGTGTATATTTTTGTTGAAACTGGAGTTCCAGCAAAGTTCAAGGGCAGTGGATTTCGCTCTCACCATTAACAGCTTGGCATCGGATGCTGTTGCACCTACTACTGTCATTGGGATGACCCCACAGTGACAGACACCAGAACATAAACCTCCAGGGATGCAGACATGAGATGTCTGCTGTGTGAGCTGCGCCATCTCACACCTCCACTGTGACTGCGGGTCTCGTGGGGATCCAGGCTTTGAAAGACACCGAGAGGCTTTGGGGTTTTGTTTTGTTTTGTTTTGTTTTTTTAATTTTTTTATTATTTATTCAACTGTGCATGTGTGTGTGTGTGTGTGTGTGTGTGTGTACGTGTAGAACCACGGACGAATTCGCGAACCACCATGGACGCCTCCACCTCCTTCTGCCCCGGGATTCACAGGCTCCGCCCACCAGGACCAGAAGCTCAGGCGGCCCCCGCTTCCGCCTGGCGTGTATACATGGGATCTGGGATCCGAACTCAGGACCTTCCGCCTGCAAGGCGGAGGCTTAACCCCTGAGCCACCTGTCCAGCCCGAGAGACTTTGGTTTTTAGGGGAGAGGGAGATGTGGCTCCCCCACATCTTAACACTTGATTCCGTTCATAATACGAAAAACCATGTCCTCTCATGTAAAGTGCAGAACACGACTCCTTTAACAACTTTCTAAATATATTGTCTTTGTTACACAGAAGCATTGCATCTGGCTTCCCACAGCATTTCCCAGTTCTCCCTTCCTCCCTGAAGCCTGGCGAGGGGCTGGCAGGTGGGAGCTGGTGAGGGTCCAGGGTCAGAGGTCCTGCAGCTCAGACATTCAGGCTGCTTCCTGCTGAATGTTTGTGTTCTCTAGGACGCAAAACTGTTGTCTGCCCCAAGAGGGCGCTCCAGGATAAACTTTGTTTTCCTTCCTTCCTTTCCTTCCTTCCTTCCTTCCTTCCTTCCTTCCTTCCCTTCCTTCCTTCCTTCCTTCCTTCCTTCCTTCCTTCCTTCCTTCCTTCTTTCGTTCTTCCTTCCGTTCTTCCTTCCTTCCGTTCTTCCTTCCTTTCGTTCTTTCTTTCTTTCTTTCTTTCTTTCTTTCTTCTTCTTTCTTTTCTTTCTTTCTGTTTCTTTCTTTCTTCTTCTTTCTTCTTTCTTTCTTTCTTTCTTTCTTTCTTTCTTTCTTTCTGTCCTTTCTACTTTTTCTTTCTTTTCTTTCTTCTTTCTTTTTTCTTCCTTCTTTTCTTCTTTTCTCTTTCTTTCTTTCTTTCTTTTCTTTCCTTCTTTTCTTCTCTTCTTTCTTCCTTCTTCTCTATCTCCTTCTTCTTCTTCTTCCTTCTTTCTTCCTTCTTTTCTATCTTTCCTTTTCTTCCTTCCTTCCTCCTTCCTTCCTTCCTTCCTTCCTCCTTCCCCCTCCCGCCCTCCTCCTTTCCTTCCTTCCTTTCCTTCCTTCCTCCTTCCTTTCCTTCCTTCCTTCCCTTTCCTTCCTTCCTTCCTTTCTTCCTTCCTTCCTTCCTTTTCCTTCCTTCCTTTCCTTCCTTCTTCCCTTCTTCCTTCCTTCCTTCCCTTCTTTCTTCCTTCCTCCTTCCTTCCTTCTTCCTTCTTCCTTCCTCCTTCCTCCTCCTTCCTCCTCCTCCCTCCTTCCTTCCTTTCCTTCCTTCCTTCCTTCCTTCCTCCTTCCTTCCTTCCTTTCCTTCCTTCTTCCTTCCTTCCTTCCTTCCCTTCCTTCCTTCCTTCCTTCCTTCCTTCCTTCCTTCTCTTTCTTCTTTTCCTTTGGCTCTTGCTTCTCACCTTCCCAGAGAATAGTCCACCCACCATGGGCTGAATCTTCTCACATCAATTACTCAGTCTCCCACAGGCTTGTTAAGGACTTGCCTTGCCTATCTATCCTACACTGACTTAACCCAAGCTCAACACTCAACTGTAAAGTTGATCTCTGTCCCTAAATGGCATAGGGTGGCATAGAGAAGATCACTTGATGAGTATTTACTGCTTGTCTGAGACATGCTCTTCTCTGTGTTCAGAGACCCAAAAGCATTACACAGCTCATTGGTCAGCTGTGGTTGTCCAGGCACCTGCGCTACAGAGCCTCATTGCATGTTGACCCTCGTTCATCATTGTAGAGGAAGGGACTGCTAAGAAGCAGGGGAAGAGCATGTCTGGAATATGACTTTCTCTAAGTGATTCATTTAATCACTATAACACAATACTCCAGAGAAAAGATGATTAATGTTTTGGTGACAAATAGATTCTAGATCTCATAGGCTCTGTTTTTGTTCCCCACAAAATTTATACTAAAGAATACACAGCAGTGTTTGGTAGGTCAAGAAGACACACTTTTAATTGTGTAACCACATAAAGGAAATTCTCTGCCTCAGCAAAGCCAAGGCTGTTGCTGGCATGACCATCTGGGTGGGGGTTGCTGAGGTGGAAAGAAAGGAGGGCAGCATCTCTGCAGGTAGAAGCCCAGCCCCTCCCAGAGGCTTTGCATGCTCCTCTCCACCCACCCTGAGCTCCACAACCCTTATCAAGGCATCCGTGCTCTGGGTCCAGAGCTGCCTCCTGCAAGACTCAGAGTGAACCATGGAAGCACCTACTCTGCTTCTCTGCCTCCTGCTGCTTTGGCTGCCAGGTGAGAGAGACAGGATGGCTCTGGCTGTTTGCAAACACTCTCGACCTTGCAGGGTCTCGTGACCTGGCACTTTGTGTTTCAGAATAAAGTAACCGGCACTTTAACCAGAACGCCTCTGTTAAGAGGATAAGGAGTATTTGGATATCATTTCTCTCTTATTTTTTCTCAGGTATACTGGGCCAAGCCCTGCTGACACAGTCCCCTGCTTCCCTGTCTTTGTCTCCTGAGGAAACAGCCACCGTCACTTGCACGGCTAGTACGAGTATCAGCAACTACTTGGCCTGGTACCAGCAGAAGCCTGGGCAGGCTCCCAGACTCCTCATCCACAGTGCTTCCACCAGAGTTGATGGTGTCCCAACCCGGTTCAGCGGCAGTGGGTCTGGGACAACCTTTACTCTCACCATCAGCAGCCTGGAGCCTGAGGAAATGGCAGTTTATTACTGCTACCAGTATTACAGTGGGTATCACAGTGATGTAACACAATACAAAAACCTCCCTGGGACGCCTGCAGTTATTCTGCTCACAACACCTGCTTCCTTTGTGGACAACCGGGTGGAGGAGGCTCAGATTTTCCAACTCAGTCTGTCTGGAAATCTTGTGACTCTGAAAAGTATACTGATAAGACTGGGACTGATTCCTGGACTTTTCCTCGGATTTCCTTCCACACACAGTTCAATAGTTTCACTGCCAATGCAGTGACGTCAGATCAGAACCACGTGAGTGGGGCCTTTAAAGGCACAGCTGCCATGTGCACTACAAAATGACCACACAGCAAATAAGAACAGCAATAACATGTATACATATGTGGATATGTAAATGTATATCTCTATGCACATACAAATGTATGTATATATATATTAATGTATGTATATATACATGAGAGATTTATCCTACCCTAAATTACATGAAAAATAATCTCTGAAACATATAATTTCTTTGAATTATTTTGTAAATGAATTCATTTCATATTCTTATGAATGATGTTTAAAATGGTATGAGTTAATTTTCATATGTCTCACATTTACCCACATATAAGAGACCCCAGTATTTATTTTTTTTATAAGGTTCACACAGTTTGTGAGTTTGGGATACATGTATTAACATGGCTATTTATGTATTTGTTTTTTTTAAATGGTAATTCAGTAAGATACATGATACACAAAAAGCAACACTTGTAGTATAAAAAATAAGAGAGAAGTCATCCCAACACACAACTACAGCAATTCACTTGACTAATAAGATGAACAAAACAAAACAAAAATCTCCAAGAAACAAGTTGTATTATTGGGTAGAATAAGAATTTACCTGCCAGTAATTGCATCTCCAATTTAGAGGTGAGTGAATGAACAAGACCCCCAAAAAAGATTCCTTATAAGAAACTCACTTGACGACTAGGAAACTCAGAGCATCCATTCATCCTCCATCATCCACTCAGGACATATTGGAGAAATTCATGGAAGGCTTTGTGGCCTTTCAGGTGTGTGGACAGAGTTGTGTTCACTGCTTTAGGGATTGCAAGGAGCCAAGGATTTAGCTGGAAATCGTGAGCAGGAACAAAGGTCAGTGGTCCACAGGGAGAGCACAGTCTTCTAACACGGCTAGAAAAATAATGATGTGCTGTGTATTCCATCCATTAACTCTGATCAGGCAGTTTTAATATCAGAGCCCCTTAAATATCTGGCCCTTGAAAAGCAGAAGAATTTTGCCTAAATTGCTACATCATGCTGTGTCAATATCACAAATTATGAATCACTCAGACCATATAATCCCAGATTCCAGGACATGGATGCTGAGGGTGTAGTTAGTTTGACAACCTCTGCTCCTTGCTGGACTGATACATCTGTCACCAAACAATACACAGGACATGAAGTGTTCAAATTCTGTTCTGAGTTTTAGTTCATTCTGCGGTATTCCTCCTGTGCATTTGCACTGGCTTGTCGAGAAACAGAACTTTCTCTGTTGAGGATGTGCGTTGTGAGGCTGGAGACTGGGTCAGCAGGATGACGTCCCCACTCACAGGTGAAGAGTTAGAGGAGAAAGTGACAGTCGTGGCAGGAGCACATGCTGCTCAGCTGTGATTTTTAATATCAGGTCTTGAACTTCTTGCTGAAGAACTGTTGGGAAAAAAAAAAAGTATAAAACACCACTAGAAGGCCCAGAAAGTGGAAGGCCTCAATGGAGAATGATTTGCATCCCATAATTCCCTCTGTTGAAAAAGGCCTGTCATCTCAGATCATGGTATGAGTGTGTGCGACATATTCCCTGAGAAAATGCAGTATTATGTCATTCTCAATGTCTTGCTTCATTTTGTAAGGAACTATTTATGACTATTGATAAGGTTACATTACAAAACTTTGAATATATTAAGTTTGATTCTTATTCTCTTCTTTAGTTCTTATATGGTAAGAACAAAACAAAGCTTAATGTTTTAAAAAAGAGATTCGTTATTATTTTTGAAAAGTAGTCAAACTGGAAATACATAGAACATCACACTTCTACCCAATGGAAAAATAATCTGTAAGTTAAAGCCCTAATAGAATACTCAGAATTATTTTAGGTATTTCCTATAACAGTAATATATTTAGACATTTGCTCAAAACTATGCAATATATTATTTCGACAATTGTCACGTGCTTTTAAAATTCTGGATCTAGATTTAAATGTTCATAATAATATGAACTTGTAAAACATGATAACTGCATGCATATTTCTGCTCTTCTGGTGTAGATTTGGATACATGGGGACCATGGGCTTGTGAAGTTGCTCAGACACACCATATGGCTGTGCCCAGCCCCTGCTGATTAGCATGTGATCTAAAGATTTCTTGAGAGCCTGATCACATCCTAGACAGGAGTGCATCTCAATAAGGACTCAGCATGGACATGGGGACCCCCACTCAGCTCCAGGGGCTCCTGTTGCTCTGGCTTCCAGGTGATAAGGACAACAGTGGGAAATTGTTTATCTCGCTGTGGTGTTTGGTTTGCCAGTAAATGCATCCCAGGTGCTACATGTGATGTCCAGATGACCCAGTCTCCATCCTCCCTATCTGCACCTCTGAGAGACAGAGTCACCATCAAGTGCCAGGCCAGGCAGAGTGTTGGTTACGCATTAGCTTGGTATCAGCAGAAACCAGGGAAAGCTTGCAAGCTCCTCAAATAGTCTGCATCCAGTTTGCACCCTGGGCTCCTTGCAAGGTTCAGGGGCAGTGGGTCTGGAACAGATTTTACTCTCACCATCAGCAGCCTGGACTCTATAGACATGGCAGATTATTACCGTCAACAGTATAGCAGTTGCCCATGCGCAGTGATACAAGTCATACCACAAACCACTCACTGAAGGCAAAGTGTGAGCCTGGGCTGCCCATCTGCTCCTCCTAGAGCCTCCACCCGCCCAGACCATTTCTAGACACAGTCAAGCTGTCAAGGACATGGAAGGTTCCAGAATAAAGGGCCAGAGAGGCTCCTTCTCCTTCTCCACAGCCCCAATACCAAAGCGAGGACAGAGCCACTGTGGACAGCTGAGTTGATAAAGGACACCGCTCAGGAGTCATGAGATATTTGAGTCATGGTGTCTGTTCAGAATGGTGCAACAAGTAATATCTATATCTATATCTACCTATCTGTCTATGATTCAATCGAGAAAGGATTTTTTATTTAAATATAGGGGATAAAACTCAGCCCTGTGACCTTCTAAGGAACTTTTGATTGGCATAAGGAAAGTCTATGCATTTTGAAGTATAAAATGAAATAAAAACATAAATACAAATAATGAGCCATTAAATAAGTGTATTTGGTAAGCTGAGTATTCGCTATTTCCTTTGGTGATCTTTTCAGAACTTTGATGACTGACAGTGTGAACAGTAGAAAGGGGGTCATCCTGTGGTTCTGCATCAGAGTCAGTGGCAGCCACAGAGGAAACAAACTGTCAGTCGTGAGGATCTCAGACTTCTCTGGAAGGTCAAGCTGATGGCGTCAGCTGCCTGGAAGTAGTCACTGTGGGAGGAGCATTGCATTCCTGTAGACAGCAGTAAGTTGTAAAGTCTTCAGCCTGAGGTTTCTGATGGTGAGTATGAAATCTATCCCAGATCCATTGCCACTGAATATTGAGCAGTGGATTCCGTGCAGATTTCACTCTCACCACTAACAGCTGCCATGTGATGTTGTTGCACCTATTACTGTCCACAGCATCGGCACTTTGTGTTTCAGAATAAAATAACCTGCATTTTAACCACACTGCCTCTGCTAAGAGGACGAAGAGTATCTGGATAACTTTTCTCTCTTCTTTTTCTCTCATGTGCGTTGGGTCAAGTCCTGCTGACACAGTCCCCAGCCTCCCTGTCTTTGTCTCCTGGGGAAACAGCCACTGTCACTTGCACGGCCAGTAGGAGTATCAGCAACAAGTTGACCTGGTACCAGCAGAAGCCTGGGCAGGCTGCGAGCCTCCTCATTCCCATGCTTCCACCAGAGTCTCCGGTGTCCCAACCCGGTTCAGAGGCAGTGGGTCTGGGACAACCTTTACTCTCACCATCAGCAGCCTGGAGCCTGAGGAAATGGCAGTTTATTACTGCTATCAGCATTACAGTGGGTGTCACAGTGACATAAAACAATACAAAAAGCTCCTTGGGACACCTGCAGTTATTCTGCTCATAACACCTGCTTCCTTTGTGGACAGCCGGGTGCAGGGGCTCAGCTTTATCACTGCAGTCTGGAAATCTTCAGGTTCTGGGAAGTAGCTCACTCACAAGGCTGGGACTGATTTCCTGGACATTTCCGCAGATGTACTTGCACAGACAGTTCAACAGTATTGCTACCAACAGCACTGACTTCACAGCAGAACTATAGAGTGGAGGCCTTTAAAGGTACAGCTGCCATGGGCACTACAAAATGACAGCACAGCAAATAAGAACAGCAATTACATGTGTTCACACATAAATATATAAATGTCTTTCTCAAAGTACATACAAATATATCCATATAAACATTTATATACATGTATGTATATACATGAGAGATTTATCCTACCCTAAAGTATATTGAAAAAAATATGTGAAACATGATGCAATTTCTGTGAATTAATTTGTAAATGAATTTGTTTTATGCTCTTATGAATGATATTTAAAATGGTGTGAGTATATTTTCATGTCACACATTGAGCCACATATAAGAGACCCCAGTATTTATAAGTTTCACACAGTTTGTGAGTGTGGGACACAAGAATTAACATGACTATTTATTATTATTTGTTTTTTCAAGAAGGTAATTCAGTAAGGCGCATGACATCCACAAAGCAACACTTTTAGTACATATGTAAAAAATAATAGACAAGTCATTTCAGCACACAAGTAGAGCAATTCATTTAACTAACAAGATGAACAAAACAAAATAATCTCTAAGAAATAAGTTATATTATCAGCTGGAGTCAGAAATGACCTGTCAATAATTGCATTCTCCAATTTAGAGACAAGTGAATGAACAAGACCCCCAAAAGGGATCCTTATAAGAAATTCACTTGACTCCTAGGAAACTCAGAGACTGAAAATAAAGAGATGGAATAAGATTTTCAAGGGATATAGATGTAATGTAGCCATATGAATAAGGAACTAAATGTTCATTAAATACAAAACCTATAGAGTGAATTAGGGATGGTTATTATATAATGGTGAAGAAATATGTTAATCATCAGTCAATATAGAGTGTGTGTGTGACACTCAAGAAGTTCAGGGCCCGAGGAAAACACACAGGACTTCGTGGAAGAGGACTTTACAATATCCTTCGCGTTCGGAGGAAGACTGACTTAGCTGAAGTGAAGCTAGAAAGAAATGCATAGGAGAAATCACCAAGAAGCAGACCATCACTCCACTCCAAGACTGCAGTATGAATCCCACCAAGAAAAACATCATCTCTGAGGGCAAATCTGCACTGCCCTAGAAGAATGGGGACACTAGGGGTTACTGAGCCCTTGCAGAGTCACTCACATGTGCCAGCCCTGCAGCTGTGCCCCCTGCCCAGCTGCTGCTGATTTGCATATCCAGAGCACAGCCCACTGCCCTGACGACTTTATCAGGCTGGTCACACCCTGTGCAGGGGTCAGTCCCAGTCAGGACACAGCATGGACATGTAGACCCCTGCTCAGCTTCTGGGGCTCCTGCTCCTCTGGCTCCCAGGTACTGAAGGACAGCATGGGGGGTTCTCAGCCCAATGTGAGCAGTGCTACAGGATGTTTAGGAAAACTCTTATTGCATAATTATCAATGAATAGTGTCTTATTTTTGTTGTATTTCCAAGGTCAGATGTAAGATGTGACATTCAGCTGACCCAGACCCAATCTGTGGCTGTGTCTCCAGGAGACAGAGTCACCATCAACTGCAAGGCCAGTCAGGACATAGGTTATGAATCACACTGGTATCAACAGAAGCCAGACAAAGCTCCTCAACTCCTGATCTATACCCCAAGCAATTTACAGACTGTAGCCTCCTCACGGATCAGTGGCAGTGGATCTGGGACAGGTATCGCCCTCACCATCAGCAGCCTGCTGCCTGAAGATTCTGCAACTTACTACTGTCAGCGGGACAACAGTTACCCTCTCTCTGTGATAGAAATCACACCGTAAACTGCACCAAGAAGCAGAAGTATGTGGCTTGATCACTCCAACTGTTCCCCTGTCCTAGGCATCTGCTGAGATTTTGGGTCAGATGCAGCCTGGCTGTGAAGCCTCTGGTGGATCTTCTGGTGGAAATGGTCAAGGAAGCTTGTTTGCATTTGAAGCAGATGTCCTCTCACTCAGAGGCAGCAATTCCATCATGTCTGAGGATTTGGTAACCTTCAGATATTTTCCCTGTCATCCTAAATATTGTGGTTTGAATGGTATTAGTCACCCACTAACTCATGTGTTTGAATCCTTAGTTATTGTCAATAATTGGGAAGATGATATTTGTGAGATGGATCCTTGCTGCAGGAGGACACCTGACAGGGGCCAGACCTTGAAGTTTGTGAGCCCTGCCCTTCTTCCACTGGGAATTGCCTTTTGATCCCTGAATCATGAACTCTCTTTCCTCCCTAATGGACGTGACTTAATCTCGTCATCCTGAATTTATGGCTTGCCTGCCACACCTTTGACATGTAAGGACTGTAGATCTGCTCAGTAACCCTAATCCAATTAAACCGCTGTTTCTGGTTTCTGTCCAGTTCGTTGTATGAGTATTGTCTCACAGCAGCAGGAGAGAGTAACTGCGACACCAACTTTCTACTTTGCCCTCTTCTTACATACTTTTAATCCTTAAAGGAGTAGAGAAAGGATTCTATATTAGATAACCTAAATGTTAGCTGGTCAACAGCAATCAAAGTGCTAGTGTTTTACATACAATTTCATTTTTCTAAGTTAATGTCAGAAAAAAGATGGTATTGCTACAAGTTTGATGTGCATCATTGGAAACCACTAAGATATCTAAAGAGATATCTGCCTTTCTTTTTTGAGTTTACCTCTTATCACGTTACCTTGGCACATCTTTATCTGCTGGGTTCCTCTCTCTGTGTTATATGTTACATGTTTACCATTGCAAATTTGCCACTTATAATAGAAGAATGAAAAATCCAGCAAGCATCTACTCCAGCAGAAAGTTGGACTTTTTTCTGTATAACTTTAAATCATTTCCTCTTTTCACTCTGATGCTATTAACATACAGGCTCCATACTGTGTTCTTTTGACTTTGGGATCCATGGTATCAGTTATTTAGACTTTCCTTTCTTTTTTCTTTATACTTGGGTGTCATGACTGGTTTTGACTTAACCTAAGTAATATTTAAGTGGTGAAAACATGATTAAAATGTTTTCATAAAAAGAAAAGGATGTTCTCAGTCACATGCAAATGAGTTCTTTCTATACTCCATAAGGAAAACACATCTAATTTTTACATTATAGTTAAGGGAGTTTTGGAAGTATATATTTTAAATACAGTGTTATAATGATTCTGAATCAATCATAATTGGATCATCAATGTACTCGACTGATTTGCAGTAAGGAATATTATGTTTTTCAATTTATTTTGTTCTAGTTTTACAAGCATATTGAGTAATCATCCCAGTTTCTCTCCCTCCACACCATATGCACCCTTCCCTTCACAATTCCCTCCCCCTCCATCCCACCCATCTAACCACATACTTCAATATAACTCAGGGTTTACTCTACTTATGAACTCCTGTAAGGATTCAGGACTCTATCGTGTAAAGGGAAATTTGTATTCCTAGAAGTAGAGAATGTTGGCATTTTTGTGGAAAAAAAAATAAATTGAGTTTACCTCCTATCAAAACATGAGGAAACTCATTGTAGGTCTGATGAAATCTGTGTTGATAATAACAAAGAATAAATACAAACAAATGCTTTACAATGGGTGGTTTGTAGCACCTACATGAAAGACCAGCTTTGTTGCATGTTGTACATATATATTCAGGGGTCCAGTGTGTACCCATACATGTCATGTTATATACACGTATCAGCTTCACTATTGAAGGCTTGAGCTCTGGGTAGAGTTGTGAGGAATTAGTATTCAAGTTATTCCCTAAGCAAGTTTGCAGTATTTGAATAACTGCTGGGGAGGGCCCAACTCCTAGTGGGTGGGTCTAGTTCTTAGATATGAACAAGAAAAGGAGCTGGCTGAGGAAGTTGGCACACTTCAGCATACTGATCTGACATGTTGGTCTGGCAAGTGAGGATTTTTGCCTTTCTCTGAAGTCTGTGAATATGGTGTGACCATTTCCCTTGGCCCCTGGTATTGAAGTGAACCAATGTGCCAAGCTGGAAAATGAGTGGGCCACGACAATTTTACAAAATTACAAAATCAACTGTTCCCCCTGCAGTTTGCTTATGATTTTATAGACATCGGTGCAGCCATATTGCAATACATGTCTTGGGTACATCAGCAAGCAGTCGTGCTGGAAAGTCTCTTCCTCAGCAATTCCTGAGGGTATAGGGTGGCCCGTTTCCTTGACTACTGATATTGATGTCGATGTGCCTACCTTGGTAGGGAACTGCTACCAGAAACTCTAAGTAAGAGGAAACCCACTCTTCCCCTCAGTTGTTAGAGTCTTGCATTCGTTCAGCAATGGGAAGATGAATTTAACATAGTTACCCAATTTATATTATGGTGTAGAACCTGGAAGTCACCAAATTAGAAACTGAATGAAAATGTCTAGTGGGTAAAGGTGCCCATGTGTAAACTGTCTGTCTGAGCTCCATCTCAGGAGCCCATTTGTTGGGAGGAGAGAGCTGACTCTACAAAGTCATCCTTGCATCTCCCTACTTGTGCTGCTGTAAACCCTGGAGACTCTCTCATCTTCTGTCTCTACAAATAAACTAGTAAATAATTTAATCAAAAAAGTTATTATTTAGAGTCCATTTAGTCAACGTGGTCAAGCAGATCTGTGGCAGGAGGTAGAGCAGATTAAGTACTACTAAGGGGCAGTGTGCTTGTGCAGCTGCAGCAAGTGCTATTTCTTACCAGGGTGAGGACTGTTCCATGCCATGTGGATATGTGGCAGGTTGCTTGCATGCTCCTGACCGTGGTGATGAAATAAGGGCTTCAGGAGGCACCACATCTTAATCCAGATTGGCAGGACAGATCTTATCAGCACCAAGAGCCAAGGAAACTGGCCACACCATGTCCATTGTACACACGCACACACACAGACAGAGGCACAGAGAGACACACACAGAGAGAGAGAGAGAGAGAGACAGACAGACAGACAGACAGACAGAATCCTCACCTGCCAGACCACCAGGTCTCACCAACTATACTGAGTAATGCCAATTCGCTGAATTACTTTCCTTCAACTTATGCAGTTACCAGGGCAAAAGTCCCGCTCAACAAGTCCCTTTCATATCAATTATACAATCTCCTGCAGGCCTGCTCAGTCCTTAAGTCAAGTAATAATTTTTAAAAACTGTGCCCAGAGCACAAATGTTCAATTATCAACTGGACACCTATGTGGAACTATCACAGGGTGTCACACTTGTCCTTCAGCAGAGGTTACAGCCTGTACTCACGAATGGAAAATGCCCCTTCTTATAAATTCCCATGTAGTTGACCCTTTCTCACCCCCCTCAAAGACAAAGACCACAGCCAACATTTTGCTCTTCTCTGTGCTGAGTCGCTTCACCTTTCACCCTGTAGCATCATGTTCTTTTTTTGTTTCCCTGAGTCTTTTCATAGATTCGCTCACATCTGCTCCCTTTAGAATGTAAAGACATGGGTTAAGTACTAAATTACAGATGATAAGGGTCACAGTGAATTCATATGGGTCTGAGCCTTGGTGTAGAGAACACCTCGGCTTCTCAAGGTAATTCACAGACAAAGGACAGGAAAGTATAAATGGACTTAAAAGACCATCTCACACAGAAATATATCATGCCACAGTGCTGTAAACACATCTGAGACACACAGAAAGCACAGCCTAGTGCAGCTGTGCTGGATGGAGGTGCTGGGAAATCCCCCTGTGGGCCACAACTATAGCTCTAGAGAGCGCATATGAACACTAGAGACACCCCTTGGCCGAGCTTTATCGTGTTTATCTGGACACTATTCTGTGCATTATGTATACTGAGTAGACAATTTTAAAATCTGAAGTCTACCTGACATCTGTTTATCATCTCTTCTATTGACACAGTTGGTTAATGTCAGTTTCACATCTCGTACTCTGTAATAAGAGTACTGACACATAAGCACACCAAGAAGCTCAGGGCCTGACCAAAACCCACAGGATTAATGCAACAGGCTTTTAAAATGTCTTTCACATACAGAGGAAGACTGACTTGGCTGAAATAGACCTCGCAAGAGTGCCAACGAAAAACCACAGGGAACCACACCATCACTCCACTCCCATATTGTAGTCTGGCACTTTTCCCTCACTTCCCCCAGTAGAAACAGTATCTGTGAGGGTAAATCTGCACTGCCCTGGAAGAATAGGGACACTCAGAGTCACCGAGTCCTTGCAGAGTCACTCACACCCAGCTGCTGCTGATTTGCATACAGAGAGCACAGCTCACCGCCCTGAGGACTTTATCAGGCTGGTCACAGCCTGTGTAGGGGTCAGTCCCACTCACTCCTGCTCAGCTTCTGGGGCTCCTGCTCCTCTGGCTCCCAGGTAATGAAGGACAGCATGGGGGTTCCCAGGGTGTTGTAAATAGCACTGTAAGATGATGAGGAATACTCTGCTCTTACATAACTATCAATATTCAGTGTCTTATTTGTGTTGTACTTCCAATGTCAGGTGTGAGATGTGACATTCAGCTGACCCAGACTCCATCTATGGCTGCATCTCTAGGAGACAGAGTCACCATCAACTGCAAGGCCAGTCAGGGCATAAGCAATATCTTACATTGGTATCAACAGAAGCCAGGCAAACCTCCTCAACTCCTGATCTACATTACAAACAATTTGCAAAGTGGAGTCTCCTCACGGTTCAGTGGCAGTGGATCTGGGACAGATTACACCCTCACCATCAGCAACCTGCAGGCTGAAGATTTTGCCACCTACTTTTGTCAGCAGAGTTATGATGCTCCTCCCACAGTGATACAAGCCATAGCATAAACCACATAATAAGCAGAAGTGCAAAGCTGGGCCTCTGCCACTGCTCCCCCATCGTGGGCATCTGCTGAGAGCTTGGCTCAGATGCAGCCTGGCTGTGATACACACTTCTGATCGTCTGGAAATGGTCAGGGAGGCTTGTTTGCATGTGACACTGATGTCCTGTCATTCAACTGCTGCTATCCCATTGTGATGGACATTTGGTAACATTTAGATTTTTCCTTATGGTACCAATATTTATTTTCCTTTTAAATACATACTTTTCTTGCACATAGCAATACAGAAAAAATTCTATATTAAATATTCTTACGGTCATTTGTTCAAAGGCAATGAAAGTGCAGGTGTTTTGTATATAATTACACTTTTGGAAGTTAATGTCAGATAGAAAGTCCTATTCTTACAAGTTTGGATTTCATCCCTGGATACCTCTAAGAGATAGTCTTTAAAATTATGAAAGATAGAATTTCAAAACAAGATGGGAGATTTTTCAAATGTCCATAGAAGCACAGGTTACACAAAAATGATGTCTTAATGCCAAGAATTTAAGACTACGTCCAGCTTATGGTAAGGGCAGCATGCTTGTAATATAGCAGAGAACAAATGTTGCTCATTTTAGCATAGATTTGATGAATTTGGGATAATAGTAGAAATAGTTGTTACTGATGAAGTCACATAAAGAAAGCATTTTGATTTTTATGAAGAATCAGCAATTAAAAAAAGATGGTCTAGCCCGGAGCCCCTGGCAGCGAGCACTCAGGCTGACTCTGGCTTAGCCTGGGCCCCGCCCCGGACCCCAGCCCCTTGCACCCTCCTGCCTCCCCACCCCCAGATCGCAGGTGAAGAATTCTGCAATCAACATCAGATCCTCTGCCTCTCTGCCCACCGGGGACCTACGCACGTGGTCCACGGAAGACACACTGCTACTCAGAATTCAATAGAGTCCAAAGGAAACTCAAGAAAAACTTTAAAGAACAAAGGGAACACAGGCCATACACCTGGACTCCACTACAACCATGATATCACATGGGTGAGATTCTTCTCATCCAGCCCAAAGATAAGTAAACTTTTTCTTTTCACCTTACTGATCCTTTATAGTATCAATGCTGTAGATCAACTTTCTCATACAGCCACCCCACAACATACAACTCCAGATTTCACCAAGATACTAAATCGTAAAAGTGCACTACCAAACTAATATTCACCCCCTGGTAACATAACCTGACTTAACTGACATACTAACAGCCTAGTAGCCTCATCTAGGATATAACAATAATAATATACAAACATACTCAATCCAAGGCAAGCACTAGTAATAACTGGCAAGTGCAACAATACCAACTACATCGATTCAGTGAAAAACACACAGAAACTGAAAGGTCCTAAAAAACAAAACAACAATGTACAAGTCAAAGTACAGATCCACGAGAAACAAAACTGAAGAAGACCAATCTCCTGCCGAAAGAATCAATCCCATAATGAGGGATTAGACCAGAAAAAATCCACAGAAAACAGCCATGAAAGCCAGACCCAACATAACGACTTTCAGAGTATGATCATTACAATGATTAATACTATGAAGGAGGAAATCTGAGAAGAGTTAAACAATCATATCAACCACTTTGAACAGGAACACAACAGGCACTTGGAGGAGTTGAGAAAAACAGTTCAAGAAACAAAAATAGGTATGGAGCAATTAAAACAGTCTCAGGCAGAGTTTAAAATTGAACTGAAAGACGTTATCTTCAACCCAAAACTCAACAGAGAGTCTTATCAGCAGAACAAATGAGGCAGAAAATAGAATTTCAGATCTTGAAGACAAAGTGGGAGAATTAACCAGCTAAATGGAAGAGATTGTTAAAGCAAAAAAGATACTGGAGAGGAACATTCAAGAGATATGGGACACCCTGAAGAAGCCTAACATGCGCATTCAAGGAATACCAGAACAAGAATCCCAAAATACCACACCGGAGGAAATATTTCAATTCATCATAAATGAAAACTTCCCACAACTAAAGAATGAGAGGCCTATCCAAATACAAGAGGCATTTCACACTCCAAACAGATATGACCAAAATAGAAAATCGCCACGGCAAATAATAGTCAAAACACTCCACATTCAAGACAAAGAAAAGGTGCTGAGAGCTTCAAGAGAAAAAAAGCAAGCCACTTTTAAAGGTAAACCTATTAGAATAACAAATGACTACTCAATGGAAACAGTAAAAGCAAGAAGAGCTTGGAGAGACATACTTCAAGTATTAAATGAGCAAAAATGCTAACCCAGACTGATATACCCGGTAAAACTATCTGTCATGATTGAGGGAGAAAGAAAAGTTTTCCAGCACAAAGAAAACTTGAAGGGATACATGTCTACCAAACCAGGCCTTCAAAAAATCCTAGAACTGATACTCAAGCTTGAAGAAAAGAACAAGCGTATCCAGGAGGACAGAAGGGAAGTATAATACCACCAAAACATAAGTATCAAACAACATGCTTACAAAGTCTACTAAACATAAAAAATGTCCAGAATTAAAAATAATTTCTCCATTATAACATTAAATATCAATAGTATTAACTCGCCGAATAAGAGACACAGATTACAAACTTGGATTAAAAACCACAATCCAACAATCTGTTGCCTTCAGGAAACTCATCTCACCACAAAAGATAGGCACATTCTAAGAATGAAAGGCTGGTCCAAAATATTGCAAGCTAATGGAACCAGGAAACAGGCAGGGGTAGCAATTATGCTTTCAGACAAAGTGGACTTCAAACCAAAGAAAATCATAAGAGACACAGATGGATACTACATTTTAGTCACAGGTACGATTCACCAGGAAGACTTCACAATCCTGAACATTTATGCACCCAATACGGGCCCCTCCACATTCATTAAGAAAACCCTACAGCGCCTAAAGCAAGAAATCAACCCCCAAACAATAATTTTTGGGGACTTCAACACCGCCCTCTAAACATGGGATAGATCAACAGGTCAAAAGCTTAACAGAGACACTTTGGAACTTAATCAAACCCTGAAAGAAATGGACCTTACAGATCTCTATCGAACTTTTCACCCACGCACAAAAGAACACACATTTTTCTCAGCAGCACACGGAACTTTCTCCAAAATAGATCACATATTGGGCCACAAAACGAATCTACACATATCAAAAAAGTTGAAATTCTAACCTGTGCCCTATCAGACCACCACGGCCTAAAGCAGGACATCCACAACACAACAAACAAGAGAAAATACACTAACTCCTGGAAACTTAACAATATGATGCTGAATGAGAACTGGATTCAGGAAGAAATTAAAAAGGAAATTCAAGATTTCCTGAAAGTGAATGATAATGAAAATACAACTTACCAAAATCTCTGGGACACAATGAAAGCTGTTCTAAGAGGTAAGTTCATAGCTCTTAATGCCTACATCAAAAAAATGGAAATATCAGAAATAAATAACTTAACGATGCAGCTTAAGGCTTTAGAGAAACTAGAGCAATCTGATCCCAAAAGTAGTAGAAGAGAGGAGATTAGCAAAATAAGGGGAGAAATATCTGAAATCGAGATTAAGAAAACGATAGAAAAAATCAACCAGTCAAAAAGCTGGTTCTTTGAAAAAAATCAATAAGATAGATACACCCCTAGCTAAACTAACCAAAAGCAAGAGAGAGAAAACCCAAATTAACAAAATTAGAAATGAACATGGAGTTATCACTACTGATACCCAAGAAATCCAGAGAATTATAACATCATATTTCAAAAACTTATACTCTGTGAAGTTTGACAGCACAAAAGAGATGGATGAATTTCTAAGTAAACACAACCTACCTAAATTGAATCAGTAAGTTGTGAATTACTTAAATAGCCCTATAACATATAAGGAAATTGAAGAAGTAATCACAAATCTTCCCACCAAAAAATATCCTGGACCAGATGGATTCAGCACAGAATTCTTCCAGACATTTAAGGAGTTAATAACACCAATACTCCTTAAACTGTTCCATCAAATAGCAAAGGAAGGAACACTACCAAATTCCTTCTATGAAACTAATATCGTCTTAATCCCAAAACCTAGTAAAGATTCACTTAAAAAAGAAAACTATAGGCCGATCTCTCTGATGAACACAGACGCAAAGATTCTCAACAAAGTCTTAGCAAATCGGATTCAAAAACATATCAAAAAGATCATTCACAGGGACCAAGTTGGCTTCATCCCCTGCACACAAGGTTGGTTCAAAATAACGCAAATCAATAAATGTAATTCATCATGTAAACCAGTCCAAAGTCCAAGACCACATGATACTCTCGATAGATGCAGAAAAAGCCTTTGACAAGATCCAACAGCCTTTTATGATCAAAACGCTAGAGACAGTAGGAATGGAAGGAACCTTTATCAATATAATAAAAGCTGTATACAACAAGCCCACAGCAAGGATTATGCTCAACGGGGAACAATTGGAAGCATTCCCACTTCGATCAGGAACTAGACAAGGCTGTCCACTCTCACCACTTCTATTCAATATTGTACTTGAAGTCTTAGCTGAACCCATAAGACAAGAAAGGAACATAAAAGGGATTCAAATTGGCAAGGAAGAAGTCAAGCTATCCCAATTTGCAGATGACATGATCTTATACCTTAGTGATCCCAAAAACTCCACCAGGAAGCTCCCAGAACTAATTGAGAAGTTCATCAGGGTGGCAGGATACGAAATAAATGTGCAAAAATCAGAGGCCTTCCTATATGCCCAGAATGAAAGAAGTGAAAAAGCCTTGAGAGAAACAATCCCATTTACTGTTGCCCCTAAAAAAATGAAATACCTTGGTATAAACCTAACCAAGGAGGTGAAAGACCTTTACAATGAAAACTTTAAAACCCTCAAGAAAGAAATTGCAGAAGACACCAGAAGGTGGAAAGACCTCCCATGTTCCTGGATTGGCAGAATCATCATCGTAAAAATGACCATCCTACCAAAGGCAATATACAAATTCAATGCTATACCAATTAAAATCCCAAAGCAATTCTTTAAAGAAGTTGACCAATTAATCTCAAAATTCATATGGAGGCACAAAAGACCCAGGATAGCAAAGACAATCCTGGATAACAAAAACACTGCTGGAGGTACTAACATACCAAACCTTAGTCTATACTACAAATCCATAGTTATAAAAACAGCCTGGTACTGGCTCCAAAATAGACACACAGATCAATGGATAAGGGTTGAAGACCCAGATATAAGCCCACAAAAATACAACCATTTGATCTTTGATAAAGGGGCCCAAAAAACCCAACGGAAAAAGAACAGCATCTTCAACAAATGGTGCTGGCAAAACTGGATCTCCACATGCAGAAGATTAAAGTTGGACCCGTACTTGTCACCATGTATAAGACTTAATTCCAAATGGATCAAGGACCTTGATATCAGGACAGAGACTATAAAAATCATAGTTGAAAGGATAGGGAACTCCCTTGAGCTGATTGGGCTAGGCCAACATTTCCTAAACAGACATCCAATGGCACAGTCGCTGCTACCAACTCTCAACAGTTGGGATCCTGTGAAATTAAAGAGCTTCTGTTCAGATAAAGAGATTGTAACACGAGCTCAAAGGCAACCCACAGAATGGGAGAAAATCTTCACTAACCACATATCTGATAGAGCTCTACTGTCCAGAGCGCACAAAGTACTTAGAAAATTAAACACCAAGGAAACCAATAGCACAATTAAAAAATGGGCCCTGGAACTTAAAAGACACTTTACCAGAGATGAAATTAAAATGTCTAACAAATATCTTAAAAATGCTCCACTTCTTTAGCCATCAGGGAAATGCAAATCAAAACCTCCCTGAGATATCATCTCACTCCGGTCAGGATGGCAAAAATGCACAATACAAACAGCAACAAGTGCTGGAGAGGATGTAGAGAGAGGGGAACTCTCCTATATTGCTGGTGGGAATGCAGGCTCATACAGCCATTCTGGCAAGCCGTCTGGAGATTCTTAAAGAAATTAAAGATTGAAATGCCATATGACCCTGCTATTCCACTTTTCGGAATAACCCCCATGCAGAGAGGTTCGCCTCGATATCACAAGCACGACCATGTTCATAGCAGCACTGTTTACAATAGCAAAGACATGGAATCAACCTAAATGTCCAACAGTTGACGAGTGGATAAGGAATCTGTGGTACATCTATACAATGGAGTACTACTCAGCCATCAAAATGATGAATTACTGGAATTTTCTGGGAAATGGATGTCATTAGAAACAATTATATTAAGCGAAGTATCCCAAACCCAGAAAGTTAAGTGCCGGATGTACTCCCTAATAGGTGGCTCCTGGTACCAAACTCACCCAGCCCACATTGAGACACTCAAAGGTAAACCTATGTAATACGGTAATTGCAAGGATTGTGAACAGGAGGGATTGGGTTGGAGGGCCACACCAGACACAAGGAGAGAGGGGACCATGTTACAGCAGAGAAAATTGGCCTCCAAGGAATGCAAGTAAGTAATGTGACACCTGGTTAAGTTCACAGACATTTGTTCCTGATCATGTACAACTGAGAGGGTATGATCTCACCAGAAGGGGAGGGCATATAGTCTGGCAGATGAAAGGTGATCATTTTGCAAATGGGTGACTGACCCCTCCCTCACTGAGGTTTCCTGCTTTTATTACATCTACACTTGAATGTGCTATTAATAACAAGACTCCAGTTTAACAGCTTTTTGTCTCTGACCAGGGGGTGACATACAGTGCCCATCAGGATAGAGTGAAGGGCATTGCAGGAGCAGCAAAACTGCAAAAGAAAATCAACAAACCACAATCCAGAACTTCAGAGACTCTATATCAAACACATAGAAGTAAGCCAGCCTAATCTCCCCCCATCCTAAAGCTCAGGGACATTTGTGGAAGAGGGGGTGGTAAGAGTGTAAAAGCAAAAGGATGGGAGGAGCAATGATTTGAAGATTCTCCACAGTTAGGGCTGAAGCAATCATAATAGGACTTTGCATGCCCTGCACAATGTCCAACACACTATTGACCTCACAAAGTCTAGCATCAGCTAAGGGCACCAACATCCTTGGAGGCAAGGGATTGGCAGCCACAGTAGTGTTCCTATGCTTAAGGGGAACATGAGGAAGGGTTCAGGGACATGCCACTGGGTCCTTGTAAGTCATCGGAGAGGAGGACCAAGAGGAGAGTTAGGGATACACAATAAAGGACTCTCTGGGAATTGGGGGGGGGAAGCACTGGGAGATGGAGAGGGAGGGAGGGGAGCAGGGGGTTCGGGGGGAGGAGGAGAGGTGAAGGGAACTGGTCTACCTATTAAGTTTGTATGAGCGGAAATAATTATAATAAAAATAAAGATGGTCTAGTATATAAGATCCAAACTTCACTCCTGCATGATTCATAGAAAGTTAACAGATTAAACAAGACTTCATATATATAGGGTCAAAAGTGTAGTCACATTCAAGAACAAAGGACCAAAATCCATGTCACACATTCCCATTCAGCTAAGCATTCCAAAAAGAACACCTGAAACTAACTCTTTTCTAAGATGTGACCCAGCAGAGGTCACATCCTCATTTGGGGATTATGTGACCTGAAGTGACCTGAACCACTCCAGCCATGGAGGTTGGAGAGTGAGAGCAATGATCAGGGTGCAGATGTCCATGAAGGAAGCCTGTGGGGCTGACAGGGTCCTGCACGCATCCCAAGTCTGTAGAGATGTCCGCCTTTCCTCACAGGCTCATCACCTTGTCACATCTTTGCCTGGCGGGTTCCTCTCTCTGGGTCCCCGCTGTCAATTTTTCATGCTTTACAGAAGAATAATCAAAAATCAGATGAGCATCTATTCTAGTAGAAGTTTGGAGGTTTTTCTTTGTGACTTTAAGTCACTTTTTCTTCTCACTCTAACGCTTTTAAGACACAAACTTCGTACTGTGATCTTTTTTATTTTTTTAATTCTTTTTTTATTATTCAATTGTGTGTGCGTGCGTGCGTGCGTGTGTGTGTGTGTGTGTGTGTGTGTGTGTGTGTGTGTAGAACCACGGGAGAAATCAGGAACCACCGTGGACCGCCTCCACCTCCTCCGGTTTACTCTGCCTCTGGATTCACAGGCTCCGCCCTACTAGGATCAGAAACACAGGCCTCCCCTGCTTATGCCGGCATCTATACATGGGGTCTAGGATCCGAACTCAGGACCTTCCACCTGCAAGGCAGAGGTTTAACCCCTGAGCCATCTCTCCAGCCGCCGTACTGTGATCTTTTGATTTGGGAACCCTGTTGGAAGTTATTTAGATTTTCATTTCCTACTTCTTTATGCTTGGTGTCACAACTGTTTTGGGCAGTAATATTTAAGTAGTGAAAATGTTGATAAGATATTTTCACACAAAAAAAGATGTTTTGAGTCACATGTAAACTAATTTTTGTGTACTCCAATGGTAAAAACACATAAATGCATCTGATTTGTACCTTCTAGTCAAGGGAGTTCAGGAAATACATATTTTAAATGCAATGGTATAATAATACTATAGATCAATGATGAGTATATCAACTGCATGTAACATCTTTTTGCAGTAAATGATATTTCTATATCAATGAGCAGAGAATGTGAATTCTTTTATGGAAAATAAAATAAATGTGAGTTCAGTTCCTATCACAACACAAGGAAACTCATTGCAGATGTGATGAAACTTGTGTTACTACATAGATAGACCGAATACAAACCAATGTTTTGTGGCAGATGGTTGTAACGCCTACCATGAAAGGCCAACATAACGGCATGTTCTACATATATATTTACAAGTCTAGTGTGAGTGTTTACATGTCATAGTCATATACTGGTGTAAACTTGACTATAGAAGGCTTGGCCTCTGGTTCGAGTTGTGAGGAGAAAGCAGTAAAGTTAAGCCCTAAGTCTACAGTTGTATGGAACAACTGATGTGAAGGGAAAAACCCACAGTAGGTTTTCCCAGGCATGAACAAGATGGAGGGAGCTGGCTAAGGAAATTGACATCTTTCAGCATACTCCAGCAAACATGCATCTCTGAAGTCTGTGAATATGTGGGACCATTTCTCTTGACCTCTGGTATTTGTATGAACCCATCTGCCAAGCTGGACTAGGAGACATAGCTGGACAATTGGAAAAAAGAATAAAACCCAGCGTCCCCCCCCCCGCTTAAATAGTTTGCCTGTGACTTTATAGACGTCAATGCAGACTTATTGCAATACATTTCTTTGCTACTTCAGCATACAGTCCTGCTAGAAAGCCAGAAAATATGTCCCTTTCTCAGCAATCCCTGAGCATACAGTGTGGCCAGTTTCTTTGAGTACTAATATTGGTGTGAATGCCCTTACCATTGTGGGGGAACTACAAACAGAAATTCTACCTAATAAGAAACCAACTCTTTCCCTCAGTTGTAAGAGTCTTGCATTTGTTCATCAATGTGCAGATGAGTCTAACACAGTCACCCAATGGATGTTATGGTGTAGAACATGGAAGTCCACAAATCAGGAACTGAATGCAGATGACTCAGAAGTAAAGATGTCTGTATATAAACCGACTACCTGAGACCCATCTCAGGGGCCAATGTGTTGAGAGAACTGAAATAACTGCACGAAGTCATCCTTGCATCTCCCCATATGCTGCTGCAAACCCTGGAGACTCTTTCTCATCTGCTGTTTTTCAAAACAAACTAGTGAATAATTCAATAATTAAAAGGTATTGTGGACAGTCCATTTAGCCAATGGGGATCAATAAAATTGGGGGCTTGAGGAATTGCAAATCAGTTACTAATGAGGGAGGGACAAAGTGCTTGTGCACATGCAGAAAGCTGCTTATTCTTGCAAGTGTGAGCACTGTGCCCTGCCATGTGTGTATTTGGCAGTTGGCTTGATGTTGCTGACAGAGAGAGAGAGAGAGAGAGAGAGAGAGAGAGAGAGAATCCTCACCTGTCAAAAATCCAGGTCTCATGAAGTACACTAAAGCATGCCAACTCCCCGAATCACCTTCCTCCAAGTTATTCAGTTAAGCAGGAAAAAGTCCCTCTTACCATGAGTGTGCCTTCTATATCAATTATACAATATCCTGTAGGATTGCTCGTTGGGTGTTAACTCAACTACTAATTTTTCATAACTGTGCCCAGAACACAAACCTTCAATTATCAAGTCGACACCTATGTGGAATTATCACAGGGTGTCATGGTCATTCTTTGGCAGAGATCACATCCAATGGAAAATATTCCCCTCTTCTAAATCCCCAGGTAGGTGAGATTTTCTCATTCTCCTCGAACACGGAGACCACTGCCAAATGTTGCTCTTGTCTGTGCTGAGGGGCTTCAGCGTTCACCTGGTAACATCACATTCTTTTCAATGACTCTGAGTGATTTCACATATTCACTCACAACCGTTTTCCCTTAGAATCTAAAGACATGGGTTAAGCAGAAACACATAGATGATATGCGCCCCATTGGATTCCAGCAGATATGAGCCCTTGGGGTACAGAACACATCTGTTTCTCAAGGCAATCAGCCAGAAAGTGTAAGAAAGTATAAATGGACCTAAATGACCATCTCTCAAAGAAATATATCATGACTACAGAGCTAGAAACACACCCGGGACTTTGCAAATGCAGAAAGCACCGCCCTAGTGCAGCTGTGCTGCATGGAGATGCTGGGAAATGACTTCAGAACCTGTCGGCCATATCTATTGCTCTAGAGAGCACAGATGAGCACAAGAAACACCCCTTGGCTGGGCTTTATCTTGCTTTGCAGGACACTTTTCTGTGCATACGTATAGTGCTTTCTTATTGAAAATTTTAAGGTCTATGTAACATCTATCTCTTCTATTGACACCACAGCTTTTGTCAGTTTCACATGTCTTTCTATCTGGATTAGTTGTGCTCACAAATAAGCACACTAAGAATTTAAGGACTGAGCAAAACCCATGGGATTAAATGCAACAAGCTTTTAAAATGTCTTTCATATTCATAGAAAGACTGATTTGGCTGATGTATAACTAGTAAGAAATTATTAGGAGAAAGGATGTGGAAACTTCCCAACACTCCATTGCCAGACAGCACCCTGAGTCTATTCCCTGACTCCCCAACAGAAACATTGTCTGTGAGGACAAATCTGCACTGCCCTGGAAGAATGGAGACACTCAGGATTACTGAGTCCCTTGCAGAGTCACTCACATGTGACAGCCCTGCAGCTGTGAAACTGCCCAGCTGCTGCTGATTTGCATACCCAGAGCACAGCCTACTGCCCTGAGGACTTTATCAGTTGGTCACATCCTGTGCAGGAGTCAGTCCAGTCCCAGTCTGGACGCAGCATGGACATGAAGACCCCTGCTCAGCTTCTGGGGTTCCTGCTCCTCTGGCTCCCAGGTAATGAAGGACAGCATGGGGGTTCCCAGGCTGTTGTAAATAGCACTGTAAGATGATTAGGAATACTCTGCTCTTACATAACTATCAATATTCAGTGTCTTATTTGTGTTGTATTTCCAATGTCAGGTGTGAGATGTGATATTCAGCTGACCCAGACTCCATCTGTGGCTGCATCTGCAGGAGAGAGAGTCACCATCAACTGCAAGGCCAGTCAGGGCATAAGCAATTATTTACATTGGTATCAACAGAAGCCAGGCAAAGCTCCTCAACTCCTGATCTACAATACAAACAATTTGCAAACTGGAGTCTCCTCACAGTTCAGTGGCAGTGGATCAGGGACAGATTACAGCCTCACTATCAGTAACCTGCAGCCTGAAGATTTTGCTACTTACTATTGTCAGCAGAGATATAACCGGCCTCCCACAGTGATACAGGTCATAACAGAAACCACTGGAAAGCAGAAGGGGGAGGCTTGGCTGCTCCTGCATGAACCTTCGTTAGCTTCCAGCTCATTCTGAGGTTTACCAGGCAGTGTCAGGGAGGGTCAGCTGTGCTTCCAATGTTTTCCCTTCTTGGATACCCAGCAGCAGCAACATAAAACAATCTCTCCTAAACTTTAAAGGACAAAAATCAGTTTCATGTGTCACTTGTTTTGTGACATTTGTTTAGACTTATGGAGAACACAAAACAAGGTACAATCGGCACATATTTCCTTAAATCAAGAAAAGAGAATCTTAAAACAATGTTTGATTCTCACATCATAACTGTATGCTCTTATGGGGTATAATTGTAAGGTTTTCTGTAGATCTACACGATGGTAAAGATCAAGAAAACATAAGAATAATTTTGAGGACATATCATTACTTTTAGTGAGCCTTTCAATGTCCTGGAGGTCTCCTATTGAAAGGTATACTTTGTTGAAATGTGATAGTCTGTGGTCCTCCCCCAGGGACAACAGTGCACATGACATAAAGGACAAAAGCTGTCTGCATCTGTGCCTGCATATTCATGAGGTCGCCAAGCCTGTGTAAGAAACCCAAGGATGATGGTCTCAGGTGTCTGGCATCTCACAGTTGACTTTCTTCCCTTATGATTGAACTCACTGGCTGTGAGATCATTAGGACTTGGAGAGATAGTTAAGGATTTAATGTCAAAAGCAAAGGGCCTGAGTTCAGATCTTGTGATTCTATGAGAAAATGCTATTGACCCTGGAAGGCAGAGCCTGGGAAACACCAGATCAAAGCCAAAAGAAGGTAGAACAGTCCAGGATTACTCCCAATGTCAACTTTGGACTTCATAAACACACACACTCAAAAGTTCCCTTATACACACACAATGCACACACATACACACACATACACACACACACACACATACACACATGCCCGCACACACACGCACGCATGCACGCACACAAAAGCATGGGAGATAATTAGAAACTTCATTATCAAACTGAAAAATTTCTTTTGTCTCACATTTTAGCATTGGGACTTAAGTTTATTTCAGTAGCATGAATGTAGGTTGTATTCCTTGTTTCTAGTCATCACTGATGCAGCACAACTAGAGAGAAGCCGAGGTGTTGGTAGCAGAACTACTGGGCCTGGCCTTTCTCCCTGCATTGCATCTGTTCTCTGAAACAGTGAAAATGCTCATTATAATTTTCATTCATGAATTTGTCAATGACTCCTGATAGAATGACATTTACGGGCCCTCAATGCAAACCTTCCACCGCACAAACTGACATGTTTTTTCAGGCTACAATGATGGGGAGTACACAGTGACTGATGATGCATCCCATGCAGCAGCAATTTCATTGACATTCCTAGGATGGAGCCTACTTGGGAATTTGTGACATTGTGTATGTTCATGTGTCATTTCATCCCAGCAACCCACAATGGTCCAACAGTGTTGTCATGGTTTAAATATACGTTGTCCCACCAGGCTCATGTGTTTGAATCCTTAGCTGTTGTCAGTGTTTGGGAAGATCATGGAACCTTTGGGAGGTGGAGCCTTGCTGAAAGAAGACATGTCATGGGGGGGCAGCCTTGGTGTTTGTTAGCCACGTCCTGCTAGTAGTCTGCTCCAGCAGTTTGCAGCATGGGTGAGTTCTCTCAGCCTTCATGATGGATGTGAGTTAACCCTCCTCCAGCTTCTGCTGCCCATCATGCTTTTTCTGCCATGAAGGGCTATATCTTGCCTCTGGAACCATAAGTCAAATAAATCTCCTTTTATTTGAGTTTGAGCCTTGTCTCAACGGTAGCAGAAAGTGTAACTGCTATAAGAGCCATCTTCAGATATGTGGAGAATCAGTTCCCTCTACTCTAGTTAAGTCAATCATATTAGCCGCCTATAGCTCCCTGCCCTCTGCTGCCATAGGTATAATTTCATGTTTTTGTTTTTTAAATAAATATCTTTATTTGTATGTGCATCTGAATGTATGTATCCATTTGTCTAAGTATATATTCTTCATCCCCATCTATTATCCATAATTTACCGATCATCTGTCTATATTTCTACTATCCATTGCCTTTCTATTATCACCAACCATTTAACTGTTTATCATCTATCTAAATACCTAATTATCTATCATCTATCTATCTACTACTTACTTATTATCTGTCTATATTTTTACCAACTGTCATCAATCTATACTATCTATGTACAATCTATGCCTATCCTTCATCTCTCTATGTATCTATATTTCCATCTGTCTATGGAAGTTACATCTTATTCTATCACCAATTGCTTGTGCTAATGTTCTACCATACTAAGATATTCAGGATTAATTGGAATAGCTGTGTCCTTAATAACATCTGCAGGTGTTATTATTTCCATATTGTTTCCAATATGGAAAATTTCTTAAATTTCTTGTATCTGGAGAAATGATTTTTCAGTAATCCATCTGAGATGAAAAGTTAGCAAAAGAACATCATAAGTCCATGAGGTGAGCAAAGTACACACTACTCATAGAAGAGCAAATTGCGTCCTGTCACACTCTAACAGAAAACATGTCCTTTACTTGATCTTAGTCAAAAGGTCAGAAAACATGTTCTTTACAGGTAAAATGTGCTATTTCTTCTGATCCAGGACACCTGGGGACTTGGCCCTGGCAATGGCTGGGCCAGCCCTGCAGATGTGCTTAGTTTTGCCCAGACCCAGATGATTTGCATGTGCTGCAGAGCACAGCCCAGTGCCCTAAGGGCTTCTTAACAGAGTGCTCACACTGCACGCAGGAGGTGCGCTGTGTCAGGAGACAGCATGGACATGAGGACTTATTGTCACATCTTAGGGCTGCTGCTGCTCTGGCTCCCAAGTAAGTGAGGAGAACCCTTGACTACACTGGCCCAGTGTGGCCTATGCCTGTCCCTACAGGGAGGTTCTGTTGTCACACACTTATAAAGACAATATTTGTTTTCTGTTTACAATGTCAGGTGCAAGACATGACTTCCAGATGACCCAGTCTCAGACTTCATTGTCTGCAGCTCTGGGAGACACGGTCACTATCAATTGTGATGCAAGTCAGGACATCGGCACTTACTTAAACTGTATGTATATATGTTGTAATAAACAATCAGTTTAACTAGCATGCCTACCAACTTAACTTTTAATTTCCTGGTGGGACTTCAAGTGACATTTTTTTTTGCAGTCAAAGGTGCAGATATTAGAAGTGGTGGATCGCCTGGTTTTTTTTACTAAGAGCCATCCTGCCTTTGCTGCTGATGCAACAACAACAGAAACCAGGCAAAGCCCCTCAACTCCTGATCTAGTGGGTAAAAAATCTGCCATCTGGGGTCTCACCCAGATGCAGTGGCAGTTGGACAGGAAGGGATTTCTCTCTCAGCGTCAGCAGCCTGGAATCTGAAGACCCTGACATTTATCACTGTGAATGGGACAATGGTGCCTGTCCCACATTGTTATAAATTTTAACATAACCACCTGAGGAAGCAGAAGTGTGCAGTGGCCTCCCTAGCGCTTCCCCGGGCTTGTTGACAATCTGAGAAAACAGTTCAGATGTCGTCATTGTAAACAACTGGAAGGTTTCCATAAACCAGTTGAGTGATTTTCCTCTTACCTCTTTCCTCCTTCCAATCTCAGGAGTGCAGGCACGACACTGTTTCTGCAAAGTCAGTGTGGGTAACAGAAAATCGATCCTAGGTGGTCTGGGTCGTGGCACTGATTTGCTCACACAGGCCAAAGAGCACCCACTGCTGGCTTTTCAAATAAAATTTTACTTTCATTAAAGATGACAAAACTACACATTTTGAATATTTTTTAATTTGGCACATGATAATATTATAGTGTATGAGGTACATTGTGGTGCTTCAATCTATGTATATATGTTGTAATAAACAATCAGTTTAACTAGCATGCCTACCAACTTAACTTTCAATTTCCTGGTGGGACTTCAAGTGACATTTATTTTGCAGTCAAAGGTGCAGATATTAGAAATGGTGGATCGCCTGGTTTTTTTTTTACCAAGAGCCATCCTGCCTTTGCTGCAGATAATAATAGCTACCTGAGTATACTGTGCTCAGCACTGTCTGGGAAATCCAACATTGATGTGTTGGTAGTCTCCTTTGCTTAGAGAAGCTCAGAAGGTACGACCAGTTCCCACCCCTCCTCACGTGAACTGCCACAGATACAGTGGACAGTACAGATTACTTTTTTCAGACCCCAAGTTTTGGGCAGGTTCCTTGTCTGGCAACTCTAGAGTGAACCACAGCGGAACAGATGTCAGTGTTGCTGTGCTTCCTGAATGGTACTGCTGGCCGTGCACTGACATTGGTCGGTCCAGTGAGATTGCTATTGTCAACTACCTGAATTTTGCCATTTAGGTATAAATCATGGAAGACACAGAAAAATGTTTCTAAATATTATTGAGTCTGGATTTCACTGTCATGTGATAAATAGAAAAATGAGAAATATCATATATTATGCATAGCAATTATGTTATAAATAATAAAATAAATAATAAAAAACTATGCAAGTTGGAGAAGGACTTCTTGGGAATAAATGATTTTCAGTGAAGTAAAGAGGAGGTGAGAGAGGGAGTTGGGGGTGCAAATAATTAAGAATCAGTACATACCTGCCCAAGGAATGATCCCATATACTGTGAGTTATGTCCTCCCACAGAAATGAGATAATCTGTTGCAGACTCACACAGAACTTGCCTTAATGAAATAATACTTCCTAGATAAGGCTAAAAGTTGAACTCTTAATTCTTAAGTTGACACCTATACCTAACTAGTATGCATGTGTTCATTGAGCCTATCATAGTCAAAGAAGAAACTCATCAACTCTAAGTTCAAAAAACCAGTGAGCTCCAGATGTTTCATTGATTTCAAAAGATTGAATGGCCCAGATATTTCATAGTCTGTAGTGGCTGTTTCAGCTTTCAATTTTTCTATGTTGAGTCATTACTTATTTCATGAACTGCTAGTATCCATCTTTGACTATTATACCACATTTTCCTACCAGCTAATGGTTCCATCCTTACTATAGTAATGTTTGAGGGATTGAAATAATGATTATCCCAAAGCCTCTCACTATTCAGATCTACAACCCACCTGTTTGGATTTTACAAGATGACAGTTAAGTAAATAGAAGAGCATGAGAAAGAGAGGAGAAATTATTTTCCCAGTGAGTAGATAATATGCAATAGTAAGTTCAGTAGCATCAAGTACTACCTAGATCATCCATTCAACACACTTTCCTTGAGCTAGATCTAATCATTAACCAAACAAAACAACACAGAAGACCCAAGTCCAAAAAAAAAAAAAAAAAAAAAACTACATAGTACATCAAGAATCTAACTAATGTCGAGTAGTATTTTCATACTTTCCTTTAAGTATATTTATTTCATTATTCTTTAGATACTTACAAGGAAAATCATTGCATCTTCACTTTGACAAATTCCGTATAAAAAGAAACAATAGCATGATCCTTCTTTCTTGTGAGTGTGGGTTTGTCTATGTGTGTACATGTATATTCAGGTAAGTGTACACAAGGGCACTTGAATACATATTACCCCTGGCTTAACTAGGAGATGGAGAATCTTTCTTGGGGATTCAGAGATGGAGTCATATTTCTGATGTCCTCAGAATAATGAAGTGACATTGATGGTCCTTCATTGAGCAGCAGCCGGCAGCTGATCACAGAAGCTGGAAAAAGCAGTGTTTCTTCAGGTCTATTTTTCTCACCAGAAAATGAAGCTCTGGAGAAGCTGCTCCAGCATCCTCAACATACATGTCTTCAGGGAGCACAGTTGAGGTGAGGAGCTCTTGTTATTCACTCGGCTTTGGGGAAAAGACGTCCTAGGTGAACAGAGTAAAGCAGAATTTCATGGTTAGCAGAGGGAGTTGAACTGAGAAACACATTCCGGTTGCACTCATGAAATCTGACAATGCTGGTCAGCTATGCTAGGACGAGACTGAGAAATACCAACAAATTTCAGAAGAGAGGCAAGAATTCAGGGCTCCCCCAAATGACCTTTGTAGAAAAGTGATCTGCTATTTCAATAATGGCAGATCCATGAGCATCTTCAATCAACTGTCAGGAAGAGAACAGCAATGGCTTAAGGACATAGACAGCATTCTAATCTGTGTTTACCTCACTTTCAACAAATATTATTTTTATTTACAAAAGGGAACAATTTCAAGGTAATATATATATTTGCAATAAAAGTATTTTTCCTTCTAATAAAACAAGCTAAGAGCCTACTAGCACTGCTTTTAAAGATTATGATATATATATTCTCTGTAACACTAGTGCTAACCAACAATGAAAGAGTTAATTCTGCCTAATTCAAAGTACATTTCAAGCATGGTTTAATACTCCTAAACATCTTTTATGAAACATAATGCTGAGTGGGTAGAAATATAATCTTAGGCAAATTTGTGCTGTGCAGGTGAGACCTGGGATATGTAGCTATCCTTGGCCCCTGGAGAGTTGCTAACACTAGTGAAGACATAAATCCAGGTGAACCCAAGCACCCCTAGAAAGCCCACACTGTGTGTTAGTCAGGAATCATCAAGGCCCTGGCAGCCTCCATCCCACAGTCAACAGCCAGGCTGTGCCCAGCCCTGAATAGCTCCTGTTGATCTGCATGTGCCCATAGCACAACCCACTGTCTGGAGGACTTCAAAATAGGCCATTCTAGCACCCGGCCAAATCAGCCCCAATCAGGTCAAATATCCACCATGAGGGTCTACACCCAGCTCCTGGGGCTTCTGCTGCTCAGGCTTCCAATGAGCAAAGGCGACACCGTGGATTTGTGGGTTGACTCAGCCCAGTGTGATCCGTGCTTTTGGGCTTTTAGGTCAGTTTGTAGCATGACTAAGTGTGTATATTTTTGTTTTTTCAACATCAGGTGCCCAAAGTGACATCCAGGTCTCCAGTCTCCATCCTCCCTGTCTGCTTCTCGAGGAGAAAGTGTCACCATGATTGGCCCAACTAGTCAGGGCATTGCTGCTATTTACTTGGAAAACCTCCTAAGCTCTTGGTTTCTGATGCATCCATCTTGGAACTGGAGTTCCATCAAAGTTCAGGAGCAGTGGATTCCTGTCGGATTTCAATCTCACCACTAACAGCTTGGCATCAGGATGTCCCCGACAATGACAGACACCACAACATAAACCTCCAGGTACGTAGACATGAGATGCCGCTGCATGAGCGGCACAATCTCGCATCTCTGCTGTGACAGTGGGTCTCATGGGAATCTAGGATTTGAAACACACAGGACAGCCTTGGTTTTAAGGGAGAGGGAGAGGTGCCTCCCCCACATTTAAACACTTTATCCCAGCACAAACAAGATGTCCTCTCACGTAAGCTGCAGAACATGACTCCTTTTAACAACTTTTAAAATATATTGCCTTCGTTACACACAAGCATTGCATCTGGATTCCACAGCATTTCTGAGTCCTCCCTCCTCCCTGAAGCCTGGCGAGGAGCTGGCAGGTGGGAGATAGTGAAGGTCCAGGGTCAGAGGTCCTTGCAGTTCAGGAGTTCCGGCTGCTGCTTCGTGCTGAATGTTTGTGTTTTCTAGGATGCAAGGACTGCTGATCTGCACAAAGAGGGAGCTAATGGATCACATTTTCTTCTTCCTTCCTCCCTCCCTCCCTCCTCCCCCTCCCTCCCTCCCTTCCTTCCTTCCTCCTTCCTTCTCCCTCTCTCCTCCTTTCCTCCCTCTCTCCCTCCCTCTTCCCTCTCTCCCTCCCCTCCCTCCCTTCCTTTGGCTGCCAGGTGGAGAAACCAGGATGGTTCTGCCTGTCTGTGAACGCTCTCAACTGTGGGGTCTATGACCTGGCACTTGCATGTCTCAGAATAAAGTAACCTGCACTTTAACCAGGCTGCCTCTTCTAAGAAGATAGGGAGTATCTGGATAACTTTTCTCTCTTATTTTTGTCTCAGGTGCATTGGGCCAAGTCCTGCTGACACAGTCCCCAGCCTCCCTGGCTTTGTCCCCTGGGGAAACAGTCACTGTCACTTGCACGGCCAGTAGGAGTATCAGCAACTACTTAGCCTGGTACCAGCAGAAGCCTGGGCAGGCTCCCTGACTCCTCATCTACAGTGCTTCCGCCAGAGTCTCTGGTGTCCCAACCCGATTCAGCGGCAGTGGGTCTGGGACAGCCTTCACTCTCACCATCAGCAGCCTGGAGCCTGAGGACTTAGCAGTTTATTACTGCCACCAGCATTATAGTGGGTATCACAGTGATGTAACACAATACAAAAACCTCCCTGGGACGCCCGCAGTTATTCTGCTCACAACACCTGCTTCCTTTGTGGACAACCGGGTGGAGGAGGCTCAGCTTTTCCATCTCAGTCTGTCTGGAAATCCTGTGACTCTGAAAAGGTCTTGGACTGATTCCTGGACTTTTCCTCAGACTTTGTTGCACAGACAGTGCAACAGTTTTGTTGCCAATGGCAGTGACGTCAGAGCAGAACCACGTGAGTGGAGGCCTTTAAAGGTACGGTTGCCATGTGCACTACAAAATGACCGCACAGCAAATAAGAACAGCAATTATATGTATACATACATGCATATGTAAATGTTTATCTCTATGCAAATATAAACATACATATATATACCTTAATATATGTATGTGTATGCATGAGATTTATCCTACCCTAATTACATTAAAAATAATCTCTGAAACATGATATAATTTCTGTGAATTAATTTATAATTAATTCATTTTATATTCTTATGAATGATGTTTAAAATGATATCAGTTAATTTTCATATGTCACACATTTAGCCACATATAAGACATCCCAGTACTTATAAGGTTCACACAGTTTGTGAGTTTGGGATATATGAATTAACATGGCCATTTACATATTTGTTTTTAATTTTTTTATTTATTCAGTTGTGCATGTCTGTGTATGCATGTGTGTCTGAGTGTGTGTGTGTGTGTGTGTGTGTAGAACCACAGGTGAATTTGGGAACCACCATGGACGCCTCCACCTTCTCCTTTTTTACTCTGCCCTGGGATTCACAGGCTCCGCCCTACTAAGACCAGAAATGCAGGCTGCCCCCGCTTCCACCCAGCGTCTATACGTGGGTTCTAGGATCCGAACTCAGGACCTTCCACCTGCAAGGCAGAGGCTTAACCCCTGAGCCACCTCTCCAACCCCATATTTGTTTGTTTTTTTTAAAAAGGTAATTCAGTAAGATACATGATATGCACAAAGCAACACTTTTAGTATATATATATATATATCAAAAATAAGAGAAAACTCATCTCAACACACAACTAGAGCAATTCACTTAACTAATTGCATTCTCCAATTTAGAGGCGTGTGAATGAACAAGACCCCCAAAAAGGTCCCTTATCAGAAACTCAGTTGACTTCTAGGAAACTTAGAGAATAGAAGTGAAGGGATGTAATAATATATTCAAGGGAAATAGATGGAATGTAGCCATATGAAAGTGAAACTAAATGTACATTAAATACAAAGCCCATACAATGAAACAGGGGTGGCTATTATTTAATAGTTAAGAAGTAAGCTAATCATCAATCAATACAGACTGCATGTGTGTGATCTTCAATAAGTTCAGGGTCTGAGCAAAGCACACAGAATTGCATGTAACAGGATGTTACAATGTCTTTCGCATTCAGAGGAAGATTGACTTGGCTGAAGTGAAGCTAGAAAGAAATGCATAGGAGAAACCACCCAAAAACAGACCGATACTCCACTTCCAGACTATAGCATGAATCCCCCCAACAGAAACATCATCTGTGAGGGCAAATCTGTATTGCCTTACAAGAATGGGGACACTTGGGTTACTGAGCCCTTGCAGAGTCACTCATACGTGCCAGCCTGTAGCTGTGCCCTTGCACAGTTGCTACTCATTTGCACACCCAGAGCACAGCCCCCTGCGCTGAGGACTATATCAGGGGGACACATTTTATGCAGAGGTCAGTCCCAGTCAGAACACAACATGGACATGTAGACCCCTGCTCAGCTTCTGGGGTTCCTACTTCTCTGGCTCCCAGGTAATGAGTGACTGGAAGTGGGGGGTCCCACTCCAATATGAGCAGTGCTTTAAGATGATTAGAAAAACTCTGCTATTACATCGCTATCAATATGAACTGTTTTACTTTTGTTGTATTTCTAATTTTAGGTGTGAGATGTGACATTCAGTAGAACCAGACTCCATCTGTGGCTGCATCTCCAGGAGACAGAGTTTCCATCACCCGAACGCCAGTCAGGGCATAGGCAAAGTCTCAAGTTGGTATCAACAGAAGCCAGACAAAGCTCCTCAACTACTTGATCTATGCTGCAATCATTTTGCAAACTGGAGTCTCCTCAAGCTTCAGAGGCAGTGGATCTGGGACAGATTTCACCCTCACTATCAGCAATCTGCAGCCTGAAGATTTCGCAACTTACTGTTGTTTGCAGGGATATGATTATCCTCCCACAGTGATACAAGACATAGCATAAACCACACTGAGAAGCAGAAGTGTAAAGCTGGTTCTGGGCATCTGCTCCCCCATCAGGGGCATCTGCTAAGATTTTGGCTCAGACACAGCCTGGCCATGGATCTCTCTTGTTGCATGTGACATACATGTCATTCAGCTGCAGAAAAGCCATCATGATAGACCATTGGTTACATTTAGATTTTTCCCCATAGTACCAATATTTATGTTTCCTTTTAAATATATACTTTTAAATTCAAAATTCAGTACAGAGAGGAATCTATATTAGATATTCCCGAGTCAGTTTGTCAAAGGCAATGAAAGTGCAGAGTTTTTGCGTGTCATTACACTTTTTTTACTTAATATCAGATGAAAAATCCTATTCCTGCGAGTTTGGTTTTCATCACTTGGATACCATGAAGAGAGAGTCTTGAAAATTATGAAGGTTGGAATTTGAAAACAAGATGGTAGGTTTTTTGAAAACATACAGAAGCACGCAGGTTGACACAAAAGGATGTCTTAATGCCGAGAATTTAAGACTATGTCCAACCTATGATAATGGCAGCATACCTGTAATATAGTAGAAAACAAAAAATTGATGCATTTGTGATAATAGTAGGGATTGTTGTTACTGATGCAGTCACATAAAGAAGGCCTTTGGATTCCTGTGAAGAATTACTGATTAAAGGAACATGGTCTAGCTTACAAGATCCAAACTTCACTACTGCAAGATTATAGAAAATTAACAGATGAAGGAAGGCTTTCTACCTACAACATCAGACGTGTAGTTACATTGATTGGCAAAGATCTAAATCCTTGTCACTCATTCCCACTCAGGCAAGCTTCCCCCGCAAAACATCTGCTCCAAAATGTGACCCAGTAGAGGACACATCCTCATTTTGGGACCATGTGACCTGAAGTGACCTGAACCAATCCAGCCACGGAGCCTGGAAAGTGAGAGCAATGTTCAGGGTGCAGATGTACATTAAGGAAGCAGCGGAGCTGACAGGGTCCTGCAAGCATCCTGAGTCTGTAGAGATGTCTGCCTTTCCTCACAGGCTCATCACCTTGGCACATCTTTGCCTATTGGCTTCCTGTTTGTGTCAGATGATACATGTGTCCCATTTAAAATTAGTCACGTATTACAGAAGAATGAAAAAATCAGATGAGCATCTACTTAGATAGAAAGTTGGACATTTTTCTGTGTAACATTAACTCATTTCCTCTTTTCACTCTGATGCTATTAACACATAATTTCTGTACCTTGCTCTTTTGGACTTCATGAACCGTGGTCTAGATTTTCTTTTCCAACTTCTTTTTATTTGCTTGTTATGACTGCTTCACCTGTAATATTTACATGTAGGAAATATTAATAAAATATTTTCATAAGAAGACAAATATGTCTTGAGTCACACATATAAATTAATTTTTGTGTAATCCATGGCGACTACATGAAAATGCATCTGATTTGTAGCTTCTAGTCAAAGGAGTTCAGAAAATACATATTTAAAATACAATGTTGTAATAATATTTCTAGATCAGTCATGAATATATCAGCTGAATGTCATGTCATTTTGCAGTATAGGAATACCCAGGACTAGAGAATGCAGTTATTTTTTCTGGGAAATAAAATAAACTTGAATTCTTGTCACAACATGAGGAAACATTTGCATGTGTGATGAAATTTGTGTTATTGACAAGATATACCAAATACAAGCAAATGTTTTATGGCAGGTTGTTTGTAGCACCTAACATGAAAGACCTGCTTTGTAGCATGCTCTCTCTCTCTCTCTCTCTCTCTCTCTCTCTCTCTCTCTCTCTCGAATGCCATACATATCATAGTTATATATAGTTGTCTTCTTGACGATGAAAGTTTTGAGCTCTGGGCAGAGTTGTGAGGAAATAGTATTCAAGTTTATCCCTAAACAAGCATGCAGTATTTGAATAAATGGTGGGGAGGGCCTAAGCCATTGTGTGTGAACAAGATTGAAGGAGCTGACTAAAGAAGGTGGCATACGTGATTAGACATGCTGGTCTAACAAGTGAGGATTTTTGCCTATCTCAGAAGTCTGTGATTATGGTGTGACCATTTGCATTATCCCCTTGTATTGGTATGAATCCATCTGCCAAGATGGACTAAGAGATGTGGCTGGACAATTGTAAGAAAGAATAAAACCCCTTATTCTCCCTTTAAGCAGTTTGCTTGTGAATTTATAAACGTCAATGCAGACATAGCGATACATGTCTTATATTTCAGCATACAGTCCTGCTGGAAAGGCAGAAAGTATGTCCCTTTCTCAGCAATTTCAGTTTCTTTGAATTACTGATATCAGTGTGAAGGTTCCTACTATGGTGGTAAACTGCACCCAGAAATTCTAAGTAAGAAGAAACCCACTCTTCCCCTCATTTGTTAGATCTTGCGTTTGTTCAGCAATGGGAAGATGAGTCTAACACAGTCACACAACGGAAGTTATGGTATAGAACATGGACGTCCACAAATCAGGAATTGAATGCAGATGACCCAGTGGGTAAAGGTGCCTGTGTGTAAACTGGAGACCTGAGTTCCATCCCAGGAGCCCAAATGTTGGGAGAAGAGAACTGACTCCATAAAGTTCTCCTTGCATCTCCCCACTAGTGCTGCTTCAAAACCTAGAGACTCTCCCCTCCTCTGTCTTTACAAATAAACTAGTGAATAATTCAATCCAGAAAGTTTTTATGTAGAGTCCATTTAGTCAATGTGGAGCAAGCAAATCTGTGACAGGACATAGTATATATTAGGTACTACTGAGGGGGCTGTGTGCGTATGCAGATGCCGCAACTTTGTTATTCATAGAGTGAGGGCTCTTCCATGCCATTTGGTTATGTAGCAGCAACTAAGGGCTTCAGGGGGAGCCACATCTCTTAGTCCAGCTTGGAGGGAGGAGAGCTCTTACCAGCACCAAGAGTCATGGAAACTGGCCACACCATATACATCATACACACACATACACATACACACACAGACAGACATAGAGAGAGAGAGGGAATCCTCATCTGCCTGACTAGCAAGTCTCACCAAGTATACTGAAGAATACTAATTCCATAAATCACATTCTTCCAACACTATCCAGTTAACATGGAGAAAGTCCCCTGCACCATGCGTGAGCCTTCCATATCAACTATACAATCTCCTGCAGGCTTGCTCAGGCCTTAACTCAACTGCTAAGTGCTCGTAACTGTGCACAGAGCTTAAACCTTCAATTATCAAATCGACACCTATGTGGAGCTATCACAGGGAGGAGCTATGCTTGCTCTTCACCAGAGGTCACGTTCGGTAATCATGAAGGGAAAATGTTTCCCTCTTGTAAATTCCATTGTAGTTGACCCTTTTCCCACTCCCCTCAAACACAAAGAATAAAGCCAAAGTTCCTCTTTTCTCTATGCTTAGTGGAATCACCTTTAACCTTGTAGCTTCGTGTTCTTTTTTCAAGACTCCCAGTCTTTTTACACAGTCACTTACAACTGTTCTCACTTAGAATAAAAAGACATGCATTAAATACAAATATATACATGGTATGGGTCATGGTGGATTCCTGTAGATCTGAGTCAATGGTGTAGAGAACAAATCCTATTGTCAAGGGGATTCACACAAAAAGTATAAGGAAGTATAAATGGTCCAAAAGGACCATCTCACATAGAAATGCATCATGACCACAGCGCTGGAAACACACCTGAGACTTTGCAAGTGCAGAAAGCACAGCCCCAGTGCAGCTGTGCTGGGTGGATGTGCTGGGGAATTGTCCTCAGAGCCTGTGGGCCACAACTACTGCTCTAGAGAGCACAGATGGACACTAGAGATGCCCCGTGGCAGGGATTTATCTTGCTTATCTGGACACTATTCTGTGAGTGTTGTATAATGAATTCTTATTTGAAAAGTGGAGGTCTATGTAACATCTAGCTGCCATCTCTTCTATAGACAAAGCTGCTTATTGTCAGTTTCACATCACTTTCTATCTAGAATAGTGGTATTGAAGAATAAGCACCCCAAGAAATTGAGGGCCTGAGTAAAACCCATGGGATTAAATGCAACAGGCTTTTAAAATGTCTTTCACATTCAGAGGAAGACTGACTTGGCTGAAGTAAAGCTAGTAAAAAATGCATAGGAGAAACCATATGGAAACTTCCCACCACTCCACTACCAGACAGTGTCCTGAGTCTGTTCACTGACTCCTCCCACTGACTCTGCACTGCCCTGGAAGAATGGGGACACTCGGGGTTACTGAGCCCTTGAAGAATCACTCACATGTGTCAGCCTTGCAGCTGCGCCCCCTTGTCAGCTGCTGCTGATTTGCATACACAGAGCACAGCCCACTGCCCTGAGGATTTTATCAGGCTGGTCATACCCTATGCAGGGGTCAGTCCCAGTCAGAACACAGCATGGACATGAAGACCCCTGCTCAGCTTCTGGGGCTCCTGCTCCTCTGGCTCCCAGGTAATGAAGGACCACCAGGGAGTGTTCCCAGCCCAATGTAAGCAGAGCTGAGTGATACTTAGGCAAACTCAGTTCTTATATTGTTATCAATATTCAGCTTCTTGATTTTGTTGTATTTCTAATTTCAGGTGTGAGATGTGACATTCAAGTCACCCAGACTCCATCTGTGGCTGCATCTCTAGGAGACAGGGTCACCATCAACTGCAAGGCCAGTCAACACATAAGCAATATTTTACACTGGTATCAACAAAAGCCAGGCAAAGCTCCTCAACTCTTGATCTATGCTGCAACCAATTTGCAAACTGGAGTCTCCTCAATGTTCAGTGGCAGAGATTACACCCTCACCATCACCAACCTGAAGCCTGAAGATTTTGCAATTTATTACTGTCAGCAGGGATACAGTGCTCCTCCCACAGTGATACAAGTTGTAGCATAAACCTCACTGAGAAGCAGAAGTATAAAGCTGGGTTGAACTGGCTGCTCCCCTGGCATTGACATTTGCTTTAGTCTTGGCTCAGATGCAGTCTGGTTGTAAAGCCTACTGTGGCTCTTACGGTGAAAATGGTCAGGGAGGTTTGTCTGCATGTGAGCATCACTTTCTTACTCCGCTGCAGCAACTGTCAGGACAGAGGGTTTGGTAACATTCAGAAATTTTATTCATGGTCCCAAATATTGTTGCTGGAATGGGAATAGTCACCCACTAGCTCATGTGTTTGTAACCTTAGGTTTGTCAGTGTTTAAAGAGGGCCTCTTAGAGAGATGGATCTTGCTGCAGAGAGACACCAGGCAGGGCCAGGCTGTGAGGTTTATTAGCCCCAGTCTTCTTACACTGGGAATTGGCTCTTGATCTCAGAAGCATGAGCTCTCTTGGTGTATCTTATAGACCTGACTTAATCTAGTCTTCCTTACCTCATGGCTAGACTGCCACGCCTTTTCTGTTCTATGGACTATATCTCCCCTCTGGACCCCTAAGCTGCCAATTAATCTACCTTTCTCTTCATGTTGTTTGTGAGTGTTGTCTCACAAGAGCAGTATACAATTCCATGTACACAAACATTTTGCTTTGCCTTCTTCTTATATGCCTTTAATTAATAAAGTAGTAGAGAAAGGATTACCTTGGTGCTGCCTTGTCAAAGATATTCAAGGTGATGGTATTTTGCATGTATTACACTTTCCTGATAATGACAGAAAAAGATGCAATTGCTCAAAATTTCATTTATGTCATTAGATACCACTAAGAGAAAGTGCCTAAAATTATGAAACTTGTAATGTCAAAACAAAATGGGGGATTTTCTGAATACCCACAGAAACACCCAGAATATCTTAGTGTCACCAATTTATGACCCTGTCCAACCAATACTGATGGCAGCATATCTGTAATATAGCAAAAGACAAATGTTTCTTTGTGATATATGTGATGACCTTGGGATAATAGTAAGGATTGTTGTTACTGATGCAGTCATGTTAAGAAGAACTTTGGATTCCAGTGAAGAATCATTGAGAAAAGGAACATGGTCTACCTTCCAAGAACAATCTTCACTCCTATAATTTCATTGGATGTTAATGCATAAAGGAAGTTATTATATCTTAAATGTCAAAGGTGCAATGACATTCATGGTCAAAAGACTTGAAGTCTTATCACTCATCCCATTCATTCAAGCATCCCCCAAAAGAACATCTGAAAACCACTCCCCTCCAAGAGTGACTCAACAGAAGCCACATATTTCATTATGGAAACATGGAGCCTGAAGTGGAATTTTAAGCACAGGGTGGTCAGGGTCACTGGCACAATGGAGCAGTGGAGAGTGAGACCAACGTTCAGGGTTCAGATGTACATGAAGGAAGCCTGTGGAGGGAACAGGGTCCTGCAAGCATCCTGAGTCTATAGAGATATCTACCTGTTTTATTACAGCCTCATCACCTTGGCATGTCTTTGCCTGGTGGGTTCCTCTCTCTGGGTCAGATGGTACATGTGTCCCATTGGGAATTTTTCATGTATTGGAGAAGAGTGAAAAAATCATCTAGTCTGGTAGAAAGTTGGATATTTTTCTATGTAGCTTTCTGTGTAAATCATTTCCTCTTCTCACTGTGATGCTATTAACACACAAGCTTTGTACCCTGCACTTCTGACTGTGTGAACCGTGGTGGAAGTTTCTTAGATTTTCATTTCCTACTTCTTTATAATTGGCTATCATGAATGTTCTTGGGATTAATGTTTAAATGGTGAAAATGTTAATAAAATATTTTCATAAGAAAAAATATTTTCCATCACATACAAATTAATTCTTTGTATAATCCTTGGTGAAATTATGAACATGCATCTGATTTGTACCTTCTAGTCCAAAGGATTCAGGAAATACATATTTCATATGCAGTGGTATACTAATACTTATAGATCAATCTTTGGCTGCATGTGACATCATTTTTCACTAAAGAATATTTCTATACTGAAAAGTATAGAACACTAATACTTTTCTGGGAAATAAGATAAACAAGATGATTTGCCATCACAACGTAAGGAAATCATTACAAATGTGATGAAATTTCTGTTATTAACAAGATAGACCAAATACAAAAAAATGTTTTATGGAAGATGGTTTGTAGTACCTACCATGAAAGACCAGCTTTCCAACATGTTCTACATATATATTCACAGGTCTTGTGTGTGTTCTTCCATGTCATAGTCACATACAGATGTCATCTTGACTAATGAATGCTTCAGCTCTTGGTAGAGTTGAGAAGAATATACGTAGTTGAGTTAAGGCCTAAGCAAGTCTGCAGTGTTTGAATAAGTGGTTGGGAAGGCTAAGCCCATAGTGGGTGGGTCTAGTCCCTTGGCATGAACAAGGTGGAGGGAGCTATGGAAGTTGGAATACTTCAGCATATTCTGCCAGACATGCTCTTCAGTTAAGTGAGGATTTTGCCATTCTCAGAAGTCTGTGATGCCAGCTGTGTGAGCTGTGCCATCTTGCGCCTCCGCTGTGATGGCAGGTCTCATGGGGACCCAGGCTTTGAAAGTCTCCGGAAGGCTTTAGTTTTAGGTGAGAGGGACACGTGGCTCCCCCAATGCTTAATAGTCTATCCTGTTCAGTCCCACACTAGGAACAAGATGTCCTCTCACGTAAAGGTGCAGAACATGACTATTTAACAACTTTTAAAATATATTGTCTTTATTACACACAAGCATTGCAACGGGTTCCCACAGCAAGTTGGGAGGTGGGAGAAGTGGGTCCAGGATCAGAGGGCTGGCAGCTTGGCTTTCAGGCTGCTTCCGCTGAATGTTTCTGTTCTCTAGGATGGAAAGGGTTATCGCCAGAAGAGGGCGACACAAGGAGTGAGAGAGGGCTTTCTGGTTGAGGTCTTTGTTTCTGGCTTGTGTCGTGAGTTATTCTGTCTTTCGTGGCATTTCTGCTCTTTCTGTGTCTCTTTGTTTCTTTCTTTCTCTGTGTCCTGTCGTTTCTTTCGTGGGTTTTTCTTTCTTAGCTGTTTTTTTCACTATCCCCGAATCCGTCGTTCTTTCGCTTCTGGCATCTATTTCCCTTCCTACGCTCTTCACCGCCTCCCTTCCTCACGTTACTTACCTTCTCCCTGTCCTCCCTCCTCCCTCACTCCTGCCCTCCTCCTTCCTTCCTCTCCTTCCTTCCTCTCCCCTCCCTCCCTCCCTTTCCCTCCCTCCTTCCCTTCCTCACTTCCCTTCCTCCCTTCCTTCCTTCCTCCCTTCCTTCCTTCCTTCCTTCCTTCCTTCCTTCCTTCCTTCCTTCCTTCTCTTCCTTCTCTTCCTTTTCTTTCTTTCGCTCTTTCTTTCTCACCTCCTCATAGAATCATTCTACCACCATGGGCTGCGTCTTCTCACATCAATTAGTCTCCCACGGGCTTGCTCAGGGCTTGCCGTGGCTAACCATCCTTCAGTGATGTGACCCAAGCTCAACCCTTAACTGTCAACTTGACACCTGTCCCTAACTGGCATAGGGTGGCATGGAGGAGATCACTCCATGAATAGTTACTGCTTATCTGGGACATGCTCTTGTCTGTGTTCAGAGAACCAAAACCATCACACAGCTCATTGGTCAGTTGAGGTTGTCCAGGCAACTGCACTACAGAGCCTCATTGCATATGGACCCTCATTCATCGCTGTAGAGGATGGGACTACTAAGCAGTAGAGAAGAATATATCTGGAGGATGCGTTTCTCTAAGTGATTCATTCAAATCACTACAACACAATGCTCCAGAGGAAAGATGATTAACATTTTGGTCACAAATAGATTTCTAGATATGATAGGTTCTGATTTTGTTCCCCAAAAAGTTTATACACAACAGTGTTTGCTGGGGTGAGAATATGCACACTTTTAATTGTGTAACAACATAAAGGAAATTCTGTGCTTCAGCAAAGCCAAGAGTTGTTGCTGACATGACCATCTGGTGGGGGTTGCTGAAGTGGAAAGAAAGGAGGGCAACATCTCTGCAGTTAGAAGCCCAGCCCCTCCCAGAGGCTTTGCATGCTCCTCTCCACCCACCCTGAGCTCCACAACCCTTATCAAAGTCCCCAGGCTCTGGGTCAAGAGCTGCCTCCTGTAAGACTCAGAGTGAACCATGCAAGCTCCAACTCCACTTCTCTGCCTCCTGCTGCTTAGGCTGCCAGGTGAGGGAAATGGGATGGTTCTGCCTGTGTGCGATGCTCTCGACCTTGCGGGGTCTTGTGACCTGGCACTTGTGTGTTTCAGAATGAAGTAACCTGCACTTTAACCAGGCTGCCTCTGCTAAGAGGCTGAGGAGTATCTGGATAACTTTTCTCTCTTATTTTTTTCTCAGGTACATTGGGCCAAGCCCTGCTGACACAGTCCCCTGCCTCCCTGTCTTTGTCTCCTGGGGAAACAGCCACTGTCACATGCACGGCCAGTAAGAGTATCAGCAATGAGTTGGCCTGGCACTAGCAGCAACTTGGGCAGGCTCCCAGTCATTTTTATCAGGTCTTGAACTTCATGCTGAAGAGCAGTTGGAAATACTATAAAACACCACTGGAGGGTGCAGAATATGGAAGTCCTCAAAGAAGAATGATTTGCATCCCATAATTCCCTATGCCTAAAAAGGCCTGTCCTCTCAGATTATGGTAGGAGTGTGTGCGACATATTCCCTGAAAAAATACAATATTATGTCATTCTCAGTGTCTTGCTTCATTTTGTAAGGACCTATTAATGACTATTGATAAGGTTTATACTGCAAAACTTTGAATATATTAAGCTTGATTCTTATTCTCTTCTTTAGTTCGAAATTGAAAAAAGGTCACTTATATGGTAAGAACAAAACAAAGTTTAATGTTTTAAAAAAGAGAGTCATTATTATTATTGAAAAATACTCAAACTGGAAATACATAGAACATCACATTTTTACCCAATGGAAAAATAATCTGTAAGTTAAAGCCCTAATAGAGTACTCAGTATTATTTTAGGTGTTTTCTATAACAGTAATATATTTAGGCATTTGCACAAAACTATGCAATATACTATTTCAACAAAACCATGTCCTTTTAAATTCTGGATATAGATTTAAATGTTCATAATAACACAAACTTGAGGTAGAAACATGATAACTGCATGCATAATTTTGCTTTTCTTATGTAGATTTGGATACATAGGGACCATGGGTTTGTGAAGTGGCTCATACACACCATATGGCTGTGCCCAGCTCCAGCTGATTAGCATGTGATCTAAAGACTTCTTAAGAGGCCAGTCATACCCTAGACCGGAGTGCACCCAATCAGGACACAGCATTGACACGGGGATCCCCACTCAGCTCTTGGGGCACCTGTTGCTCTGGCTTCCAAGGTGAGGAAGGACAACAGTGGGAAATTACTTATCTCACTGTGCTGTCTGGTTTGCCAGCAAATGCATCTCATAGAATGTTTGTCAATGTGCAATGTTGTTTGCTTGCTCTTTTATTTCAAATATCCGGTGTTACATGTGATATCCGGATGACCCAGTCTCCATCCTCCCTATCTGCACCTCTGAGAGACAGAGTCACCATCAGATGCCAGGTCAGCCAGAGTGTTTGCTTATGCATTAGCTTGGTATCAGCAGAAACCAGGGAAAGCTCCCAAGCTCCTCAAATATTCTGCATCCAGTTTGCACCCTGGGTTCCCTTCAAGGTTCAGCGACAGTAGATCTGGAACAGATTTTACCCTCACCATGAGCAGCTGGACTCTGAAGCCATCGCAAATTATTACTTTCAACCCACATACAGTGATACAAGTCATAACACAAACCACTCAGTGACGGCAGAGTGTGAGCTTGGGCTGCCCAGCTGCCCCCTTAGAGCCTCCAGCTGGCCAGACCATTTCTAGATACAGTCAGGCTTTCAGGACATGGAAGGTTCCAGAATAAAAGGCCAGGGATGTTCCTCCTCCTTTTCCTCAGGCCCTGTAGCAAAGTCAAGATAATTTCACTGTGGGACAGCTGAGCTGATAAGGACACAGCTCAGGAGTCATGAGGTATTTGAGTTTATGGTGTCTGTTCAGAATCAAGCAGCAAATAATATCTTTATCTATATCTACCTTTCTGTCTATTATTCAGTCTAGGGAAGATTTTTTTTTTTAAATCATGGGATAAAAGTCAGCTCTGTGACCCTCTAAGGAACTTTTGATTGTCACATGGAAAGTCTATGCATTTTGAAGTATAAAATGAAATAAAAGCATAAATATAAATAATGAGGAATTAAATAAATCTTTCAAAAAATTTTCTGAGTCCCATGCTGAAAACTCAGCCAAGTTCATCATATAAAAGCACAGATTAAATTTTGTTTTGAATAATGGAGGTATGAAATCATAATGGCCCTATGTCATGATCTCATCCCTTGAATATAAGATGAAATAATTTTTTTTGTGACTTAAAGCACTGTCAAGTTGACAGTTTAAAAATAAAAATGTTTGGGCTAGAGAGGTGGCTCAGGGGTTAAGCCTCTGCCTTGCAGGCGGGAGGTCCTGAGTTCAGATCCTAGACCCCGTGTATAGATGCCAGGCAGAAGCAGGGGCGGCTTGTGTTTCTGGTCCTGGTAAGGCAGAGCCTGTGAATAAACAAGGAGAGTAAACAAGGAGGAGGTGGAGGCAGTCCATGATGGTTCCCTAATTCGCCTGTGGTTCTACACACCACACACACACACACACACACACACACACACACACACATGCGCGTACACACACACATGCACAATTGAATAAATAAATAAATAAAAATAAAATTTTCGTGTTCCTGAAATAGACATTTGAAACTTATGTTTTTTTCTCACATATAGCTTGTCCTCAGTGTTTGTTCCTACCCCAAGTCAAAGCTCTTGGAAAGTCTGTAAGTCTCAGGATACCTCATTTTGCATATCTATCTATCTATCTATCTATCCATCCATCCATCTATCTATCTATTATCTATGTATATCATCAGTCTACCTGTCAGTCTCTCTGTTATTTATCTATATACGTATCTAACAGTCTGTCATCTATTTATCTGTTATCTATCTATTATCTGTCTATCTATCTATCCATCCATCCATCTATCTATCATCTATGTATATCATCAGTCTACCTGTCAGTCTCTGTTATTTATCTATATACGTATCTAACGGTCTGGGATCTATTTATCTGTTATCTATCTATTATCTATCTATCTATGTATCTGACATCAAGCATCAGTCACCTCACAGGAGTAACTTACAGGAACTTACAAGTGACTCAGAGACATTTGATTCACTGAAAGGGCCTCCCCAACTGGATGGCAGCTCATAACGGCTGCATCCTTGGAGTTCACCGCACGACCTGCAGCGACCTCACAGCTCAGGGTCTCCCCTCTTCAGCAGTCCTTACTGCTTACATAACCTTGGGTTGAGAGGGGTTCTTTGAATTTTGTAAATTTCTGGAACTTTCTGAGACTTGAGTCTCCCTCCAGGACAGCGTGTCTTGATGGGGAGGACATTGCATGCAGACCACGTATGCAGCATGAAGTAGCACCTGCCAGAAGGGTCTTTGTCAACAGGACAGCAGTGGCAGTGGAGACCAATATTCAGGCTTCAGGTATATTTTAAATATAGTCTGTGTTTACCTGATGCATCAAAATCATCCTAAGCCTGTGAGGTGATATTTGCTTTTTTACAAGCATCCCTACCTGCCTTCCTTCAGACCCTAATTCTAGAAAATTCCCTGTGGAAATCATTGGACTGGTGTTGGTGCATACTCTTTATGATCATCCAGATGCACCTAAACTCAATGCCGTGTCTTTGCCTGTTTTTCTATTAAGCGAAAGAGTGTCCAGATGCACTTTTGTTAAATACTGCAGGAGAATACAAGGCAGGCGAACATCAGTTTAACTAGCAAGAGTAAGAGTGATTTTTTTTACTGTGCAATCTTACTATTTACTTATTTACTGACAGATAGAAAAAGAGAGAAAGTAAGAAAGAGTAAGAGAGTGGGAAAGAGAACATTGGTGGAGATCAGAGGACCACGTTTGGAAGTCTCTCCTTCCACCATGTGGGGCTCCAGGGATTGAACTCAGGTCACCAGGTTTTCAAGCATGCGTCTTACTCACGGAGCTATCCTGCCAGCCCTACTGTACAACTTTAGATCGTCTGGTTTTTGTTTCCCTGACTGTGTCTGATATTATTAGATTATGACTTCTGTAGTTTTCTCTTCTAATTTATTTTTATTGCTTTGCAATAGTTTTTTACTAGTTTACAGCTAAATTATTCTATAGAGACAAAAACATTTATTCATATTATCAGAAAACATATTAATGAATTATTTTCATAATAAATAGTCTGCACCGGAAAATTAGTCTAATTTACAAATGGTAGATGTGATGCTGTACAAAATATATGTACTCACTAGATTCTATTTAGTGTTTGAAGAACAGTCCTGAATTAGTGAGGAATTTGTTAAGTTAAATATCACAATATGGTGTAATCAGAATAACGATCATTCAACTCAGCACAGCAAGTAATTCTAAGTTTGATTAAGGGAATAAAATAATGGTAATTTTCAAACCCAATATAATGGATTCCATAGCAAGTATGTTTAACGTTGTATTCTTAACAAGACAGACTGAAAATGAAAAGAAATATTCATGGTGAGTGGCTTGTATCTCATGCCAAGAGGCACAGTTTATCAGAGTGTGTTTCTAAGGTGTTCACCAGTGGGAACACACATCCAGAATCCTATTTCTCTCTCACAATCACCATAATGAACCTACAGATGCTTTATACACTACTGTGGGAGGGATTCTCACAGGGACTCTGTATGGTGTACAGGCTTAAAACACACCCCTCTTCCACCCAGGAAGGTTTAGCTTCTCAGTGCCTAGGTGCAGGTGCCAGCTCTCAGAGGACCAGTGGAAACCATGCTGGACTCAGCTGAAAATGGCTGCAGAGATTTCAACCAAGGGGCAACAGAGGGCTCATTCCTGCACCCTAGCATCACTCTGCAATAATTTTGTTTTGCTTGTCATTTCCCAGTGCTGGCAGCAGTTGGAAAGATCTAAAGCTTCTTATTGTAACTTTCTTGCTTCTGTGGGATTTTGTTTCTTCTGGTCCTAACATCAAGACACTAGGGACACTCAAGTCATATCTGTAGACATTTATCTCATTACAGTTTCTAATGCCCATTCCATATTTGGCTATTTTATTGAAGTTGTTGGGTGCATGTGAGTGATTATTCAAACACTTCCTCAACCTCCACGTTGTTCTCTAAAGCATGAACAATGACCAATTTATAATATGTCATTTAATACCTCTTCTTTAACTCTTAAATTTTTTAATATATATTTTTTATTATTATTTATTCAATTGTGTGTGTGTGTATGTGTGTGTGTGTGTGTGTGTGTGTGTGTGTGTGTGTGTGTGTGTGTGTGTAGAACCACGGGCGAATTCAGGAACCACCATGGACGCCTCCACCTCCTTCTTGTTTACTCTGCCCGGGGATTCACAGGCTCCGCCCTACCAGGACCAGAAGCTCAGGCCGCCCCCGCTTCCACCCGGCGTCTATACTTGGGATCTGGGATCTGAACTCAGGCCGTTCTGCCTGCAAGGCAGAGGCTTAACCACTGAGCCACCTCTCCAGCCCTAACTCTTAAATTTTTAAAACAATAGTTGGACTGCAGTTTACACTAATACTGTAGATCTTATTTGAATGAAGAAACATTCTTTTCAATGACCTTAATTAATCATAATTGATCCAAAAGCAAAAGCTGGTGTTTCTGTCCAGTATGCTCACTATTATTATAATGTAAAATTTTGCTTAGAAGTTTGCACTTGAAAAACAGCCTTCTATCCTTCATTTGCTTTCATTGACTAAGTGTGGTGCAATCTGATTTCCCTGAGTAGAGCATTAACATGAATTTTCAGGAATAGTCTTGGTATTCTCTATTGCTGCTAATGCTTCTGTGTTGGTATATGTTGCACCTAGAAATCAGAAATACTTCCTGGTGTTTGCTTCCTTAATTGACACCCCTCAAACACACTCTAGGAACTGTAAACTCCATTCTGTTTGCCCTTCTTGTGAGGGAACACGTGACAATTTTTTGTAATAATAAACAGTACTCTCATCTGTGATTTAGATCCAATGCTATGGAAGACCACGTTCAGAAGAGAGTGTTCTGCACCATCTCTGCCCAAGGGAAGCAGCCCCCAACCTCAGAAATAATTAGAAGCAAAGTAACTGTTTTCGTATCCATGAGCTGGTGAGTTCAGGAACCTCAAGCCAGCCAGAAATAACACAGCTATGGACAGCTCAACTTCAATTCTCATCTAAAGAGAACCGCCCCCCTCGGGAAGAGCATCTACTGTAAGCTGGAGGAGGATCAAGTCATAGAGGAAAGAGAAAATTGAACAAAAGGGAAAGCTATAACAACATCCAAATCATAGAAATGCAAGTGAAACATTCATTTTCATTAACACAAACATGTCTACTCATTCAACATTATCTTAGAGGTTAAGTGAATCGTCAGCATCACTAAGAATATTCAAGGAATGCAGGAAGGCAGATCCACTGGTTACAGCACTGCAATCATACACCACGAGAGAAGGTCTGTAGGTTGAACAAGTGTGTTCAGCCTGTCTATCTCAATGAAGTATTATTTTGCCAAGAACAACATACATGAAATTTCAGGTTAAAGTTTTATGTTTAAAACCCATTGGGACTCTTTACGTAATCACTGAAATTCATACATTTGAATTCATTTGTTAATTAGAGGCATTAACATATAACTGTGTGCCCAAGCAAAAATAAAATGCCTCACTATTAAGTGGAACAAAGTTTTCAGAAACTGTTCATTTAACAAGTAAATATATACATATAGTACATGTATTATTAATCATTATTCTGAAACTCATAGATGTTGTTGAATTTTTTAGGTTTTTCTCATTTCTGCAACTTTCCTTTATTTATATTTAATTAGTATATATTTCATACTCAGGGATATGTGCCTACACCTGAGTACATATTGAAATTTACTAGTATTTTATGTAATTATAGTAAGATGTAATGTAATAATGTATAGAAAGAAGCGATTTCTACTTCCTCAGCTTCCTTCTTCCCAGTTAGGATCCCTGGCAAACATATTCATTTGAAAGTAAGTTAAATACTAATAGCTCTCAGTTTTGGACTTTATTGTAAGTTTGGTTTAAAAAAAGGGATATTTTCTTAAACTGTTTTAGTTATTAATACAACTTTAACATATACTGTTTCATTCTGTGCATGCAAATCTTTTTCAAATTCTGAAAGCAGAAAATAGTTTCCCTTAACAGTAGCTTCTGTGATAAAATGAACACCACAAGAACCATACATGAAAGCATATCAGTGTTGATCTGGTGTCGCTGGGCTGTGCTGAGTTCCTGAGAGGAGGCAGCTTTGCAGCTCTTTTCAGACCTTCCAGCCCCTCCACATTTGCATATACGCACTGCTCTGAGGATTTCAACACAGGTCGAGCACATTTCGAGTGAGTCAGTCCCCATTAGGTCGCAGCATGGCCATGAAAGTCTCCGTTCAGCTCCTGGGGCTGATGCTTCTCTGGCTCCCAGGTAAAAGGGACCCACTGAAGATGTTCTTCATCTACTGCGATCAGTGCTGCCTTCTTCTCATTTCCTTCTCTGATAGAATGACAAGCTTTTTTTGAATAATAGTTTAATTTATTTCCAATGACAGATGGCAGATGTGACATCCAGATGACACCGTCCCAATCATCCCTATCTGCATCTCTTGGAGGGACAGTCGCCATCGCCTGTCATGCAAGTGAAAATATTCGCAATGCTTTAGCCTGGTACCAGCAGAAACCAGGCCAAGTTCCTAAGTCTCTTATCTATGGTGCAACGACCTCTATTGCCTGAGGGTCCATCAAGGTTCAGTGGCGGTGGCTATGGGACAGATTTTACACTCACCATCAGCAACCTGCAGTCTGAAGATGGTGCAACTTATTACTGTCAGCAGTATAAAGTACCCCCTCCACAGCTGATGTAAGTCATAACACAAACCATCCAGGAAAGCAGAAGTGTGAGGTGGGCTTCGCCAGCTGCTTCTCCTCTTGCTTGCATGTGCTGAGAGCATTTCTGAGATGGAGCCAATCTGTGAAGTCACTGGGAAGGACAACCTGTCATGAGGATGCTGTGACAGTCCGTTCTTTCCCCCCCTTGTTAGAGCAAGAACACACACGTGATACCATCTCCCTTCATTTAAAGAACAACAGAGATCACTACACCTGAGGATCATAACTCATGAGTTTTACTGGGATTCACATAGCAATGGGAAAACACTTTAGGTGTATTTGGTGCTTTGAATGTGAAGCACTTCACATGGGCTCATGGGTTCAAGCAATCGATTCTCAATTGATGGCACTGTCTGGAAAGGCTATGGAACCTTCAACTTATGGAACTTATTTAGAAAGTGCATCACTGAGGGGAAGGCCTGTATCATCAGACTCCAATTCTGGCTCCTCTCTGTCTCTTCACTTCCTGAGCACTGTGCAGTATAACAGCCAAATCCCAACTACTGACAGCTCTTCTTGGCCTGCAATATGTCTTCCCCACAATGGTTGACTCTGTTTGCTCTTGAATTATGAGCCAAATGATAAATCTTTTTTCCCATTAAGTCATTTGCATATAGTTACGATGGTAATATTTTGAATGAAAACAATGAGAATCAAAACCACATTTTTATAACATAAGATGTATGCTACTGATAAATGTTCACTATAGAATCCAGGGTATCTTCAAAGCTGCCCCCAGAAGTAACAGCTTGTCTGATACTGAAAGTGGAGTTATGACTAATTCTGTGGTCTTTCACCCCTTCTAGAAATCCTGTCTGCAAAAATTTACAAGTGATTCTTCACATACACATAGGTTAATCTATACACAAATGAGCACATATGCATATGAACAAACAAAAAGTACCAATACACACATATACTAAAAGAACTTCATAAAAACAGGAATAAGTGACATACATTTTTGGAAGTTGCCTAAATAAACTTCTAAACAGAAGGTAGTTCAGACATATAGGATGCTCATAATTTCCTTAAGGGAAGCATAAAACTTTAAAAATCATTTAAAATGTTTTGTCAGTTTTAAATATATTGCAAGACTCAGTATTTATATCCACAGTTCTTTGACTAAGAGGACTAAAAATGAATGCTCAGGAAAGAGTTGTACAAGAGTGTTGAAAGGAATTTTACTCACAAAAATTTGAATAAGTACGATGCAACTTATATAATTATGATCTTTAGATTTAGATATATTTTATCTTTATACAATTAGTAGTAGTCAACAATAAATAAAATCTCAATTTTGCTTATAGACATCATGAATACACTACATAGGACAATTTCAACAGGTCACTAAATAATACATGCCACATAATTCTTCAATCTGGAATCCCGGAAAAGGAAAGTTTAACTAGCAGATGCCTAATTTGGGGACTTGACTAGAAATTGGTGGCTCAGAGGGAGAAAAAGTTTCTTCAGTGTAATTACAAACCTGATTATCTTTTTTTTTAAAAAAGGAAAATTATATCCAAGTAGCTAATTTTTTGCATAGCCATTATAATTTTCTTTTTTTATTTTTCATATTTATTTGTTTTTTAACAATTTTTTATTTAATACATTTTTTATTATTATTTCAGCTCATACAAACTTAATAGGTACACCAGTTCCCTCCCTCCCTTCTCCTCCCCCCGAACCCCTGCTTCCCCTCCCCTCACCCCTCCTCCCCATCCCCCCGTGCCTCCCGCCCCAATTCCCAGAGTCCTTTCTTGTGCATGCCTGACTCTCCTCTGGGCTCTCCTCTCCGATGACGTACAAGGACCCAGTGGCATTTCCCTGAACCCTTTCCTGTGTTCCCCTTAAGCATAGAAACACTACTGTGGCTGTCAATCCCTTGCCTCCAAGGATCTTGGTGCCTTTAGCAGATGCTAGACTTTGTGAGGTCAATAGTGTATTGGACATTGCGCCGGGCATGCAAAGTCCAATTATGATTGCTTCGGCCCTAACTTGTGTGGAGTATCTTGCAAATCATCGCTCCTCCCATCCTTTTGCTCTTGCATTTTCCTGCCTAAATTCATTTGACTGATCATGTGAAGATCAGTGTAACTTACTGTAATTAGCACTTTTTGAAGAGGTAGGTTCCTGATTTGCCAGCATGTTCCTTCGCTGAACTGATGTGCCGGATACTGGGGTGAATAGACTTCAGGGTGGCAAAATGGAACCAAGGTATCCTATGATGCATCTCATTGGCACAGTTGTCAACACTCCTTACTATTGATCAGGGCTCTCTGTGTCATCTGCTGAGGTTACAGGAAGGTTTGGAGGAAGAGAAGCACATGCATGCTTCATAGTACATCACACAGACTGTACACACAGATACAGACCTGAAGACCGCAGACACTCACCACTCCCTACACTTGTCCCTGCTGGGGACCTGTCTCCTCTCTGCCTAAACCACATTCTTTGGTGTCCCATGGGGAATACACAAATTTACCCTCATGTGACCACTTCCCAAGAGAATTCACAATAAACTATTAGGATTAGCTTTTTTTCTGAGACCTTTGGGACAATTCATTGAGAAAAGAATCATTAAATTTTCTATAGATTCTGATAAGTAAAAGGCAGAAGGTCAACTTAATGACTATAAGTGAAAATGTTCACACCAAAGACATGAGAGTCACACAGCAAAATTCCCATAGGTTGCTATGTCACAAATACACCATCAAAGGGCATAATAGAAGGTCTGCCATGAGCTTTTCCTATACATTCTGTTAGAGTAGGTGGAAAAAGATCAGCTTCACAGAATTGAGAAGAAAGCTTCTGAAAGTGGAATGTGAACATGGGTCAACCAAAGAACTGCTGGTGTGATAGACTTTATCTGGCAGCCATGAACACAGAAAGAAAGCCTTATCCTCCAGAAATCCCAGTAGCGGAAGACAGAACACAGTGAATTTTCATTAATATGGACGAGACACACTGGTTATGTAGATTCAGTGTTGCTCACATCCAGTCTCTGAATTGTCACCAGTGAATCAGATTCGTCTGTTACAATAGTACGGGTGTACACAATACGTGCTTTCCGTGGGTCTGGGATTTGGTGCTCTGCATTCTGTATTCACAGTGAGAATAAGTCATATGTCACATATGGTTCAATTGAAACCAAAAAGGATTTGACTCAAAGCTATTATACCGTGCTTATCTTAGTGATGGAAATACATTCAAGATAATTTCTCAATGTGATATACGGAGCAAGTCTGACTAACTTTGTGTTGTCCATCAGACAGACTCAACGCAAGCAAAGTTTATTGGTATGATATATAACACAAAAACAAGTCAGAGCATTTCTCAACTATTTACCAATGTGAACACACATCCACAATTCTTGCTCTTCCTTCTCCACTGAAGCCTCATGGCTGTAGCAGCTGGACTGCATTGTTGCTGATAAATTCATGACCAAGCAGTTTAAAGGAACAGCAGGTTTTATTTTCTCTTATGATTGTTGTACAGTAACAGTTCTTACTCTTTGTATCACTTATATCACCAGCAAGAAGTTCAGATCATTTTCAGATGATGCTGATTCTCCTATCATGAGCACAGCACTAATAGCAGAGTTTGAAAGATCCAAACTCCTCTTTGGTCTTCCTCGCTTCTGTTGTATTTAATTTCCTTTGATCTTCACATGAGCAAGACACTAGGGGGCACTCAAGTCGCATCCACAGACATTTCTCTTGCAATAATTTCCAATACAAAGGTTCTTGCCAGTTCCTTTGCTTTCTATATTTGATCATTTAATTGAAGGTGCTAATGTATGCAGATGATTAGGGAAGCTGTGTCCCATTCACAACATTCCCTTGGGAAATGTGAGCTGAACAAATTTGTGACATTTTTTAAACATTTTCTCCTTTGTTCTCTATAACTCTTTATGATAGTTGAACTTCCATTAACACTAATGCTTCAAGATAAATTTGAATGAAAGAAAAATTGTTTTCAATGAATGTAATTGTCACAGGTGAAAGTATGTCACATCCTCAAGTATATTAGTATCATTGGCCAGAGCCAATGTAAACCAGTTTTCCTATCTTCACATGTAATTACTGAGCTTTGCTGCTGCCTCATTTATCTGAGAAGAAGGTTAATATGCTGCACCACACATAGTCTCAATATTCATCTAACACTGCTGGATGCCAATGCTTCTGTGTTGCATCCAGCAGGTCAGAAATGCCCCGCCAAGATGCTTCCTGTCTGGAGAGAAGAGACATCCTTTAAACACAATGAATTAGGGAAGAAAAAAACAATAAAAAAGACCAAACTTCTCTTTCAAGGACATATGTGGAAGCTTTTCATAGCAATAAAAGGAAATGTCAGAAATTTTGGTCCAGCTGTAAGGACAGCTGTAAGGACAGTATTCGCTAATAAGAGCTGTTCAGCCTATCAAACTAGGGAGAAGAACCTCCAACCTCAGGAGTTGTCTAGAATAAAGTATCCCCACTTTTGTCTCACATACCTCAGAGTTCAGAAGTATTTTCCAGCCTGCATGGAGCTGGGGAATATTTCAAAGTGGATTTTTATCGAAATAGGATTGTTCTATTAAGTTTGTGTCTCTGGTTGAGCAACCTGCTCTCATTTAATTAATAAGAATAAAAAAACGACAGTGAAAATGAAAAAAGAAATGTATTCAATACGGTCAGGGGAAAAGTCTTATTCTAGTCCAATTGTTTCCTCTTCACATTCCAAGCAGAAGAGGAAGAGTTTACAAGGCAGGGGATATGTATAGTTAAAGAGTTCTGCTCCAGGTGTTCTGCACACCATCTCCCAAGTGGTCACTTGTTAGAGATGTATGCATCACTTTTGGGAGACAAACTCCTGCTCCATCTCACACCAACCAGCTCCTGGTGGGAGATTCCCGGGGAGTGGGGAGAAGACTCAAATCTCAGGGTCTACACAATTTTTCCATAGTCCCACGGCCAGAACTGTCGGGGAAGATCAGGTATCATTTCCATACTTGCTGCTTTACTGTTTATTTTCAGTTCTAAGGCAGAACAT